>CM066049.1:90002421-91202421 GCA_033557465.1 Ichthyophis bannanicus | reverse complement strand
AATGCAGACCTCTCAAACCTCCGCAGGGCACTAGAGACCCACTTATTCCAGCACGATTATGAAACATACCATAGTACCCGGAAAGAACCGCAAGCAACCACCGCCTCAGTACCTCATTGATCTCACTCCCTCCTTGATACCTCCCCCAACATAGAGAGTTATTTTATTAACCATCCATGCTAACCTTGTTGTAAGGCAGCCAAGTTAACCCTCCCATTACATGTATAATACCATTCTGTTATGCTTAAAGTTATCCAAGTTAACCTTCCCAATGAATGTATAATACTGTTCTGCCTGCAAAATAGAGCGGGGTATATAAACCCAGTTAAATAAATAAAAACCAGTCAGTCAATCTGGATGCCCTGTAATCCTCAGAAATGGGAAGGGACTCGAGGTTCCCTTCAGAAACCCGAGACTTGTCTTTATTTATTTAACTCTGCCTAATACAGGGTCTCAAATCCAAAAGACTTGAAACAGTGAACAATATTATGCAAAATAAAAATGCATTCGATGTGCAAGAAAATTCGTCCTGGCATGAAGGTAGTGGGTGGGATACGAATTCCGTCAGGCATAGGATTCCTAGTTCTTCTGTCTCTAATAGGAGTAGGGCTGCCGTTGTGGGAAACCTTATGATCAGCAGAAAAAAAGTGTGTCCAAGATTAGGCTCTCTTAAGACTTGAAACATATTGGATATTTGATATTTGTCTGAATGCTTTTAAATATTTGAAAATATTTATTTTTTTAGTCATCATGATACTAAACACGTAAGATGCAAAAAAAAAATATTTTTTTTCTGCTGATCAAAAGGTTTCCCGCAACAACAGCCCTACTCCTATTAGAGACAGAAGAACTAGGAATCGTATGCCTGCCGGAAGTCTTATTCCACTACCTTCATGCCAGGACGCATTTTCTTGCACACTGAATGCCAGGATTATCACTCCTCATACCTAAATGTGAGGGAGATACTTTAGTTAGCACACATTTGGTTCGTCAGTATGTCTTAAAAATAAAAAAAAAATGGGTGCTGGCACATTGGTTTAATGCACATTAGGCCATACATTTACGCCTGTCAAGTCGGTTTTCATATGCTAAAAATGTTACCATGCATTCAAAAATTTGAATTAATAAAAGTTTGAAATAAATTGAAAAAGTGTCCAAAAATGTGCATGGGTGCTTGGAGATGTGGCCCTAATTCCCTTTGCCCTTTCTTGCCTACAGAATTCTTGAAGATGATGGAAGGTGTGCAGTAAGTGACCCGACATTCCTCTCCAGTACGCCGCGGCTTACATGTACATTTCAAGGCCTCCAACACCTTGCATCACTCAGCCACTCACTTTTCACCATAAAACAGAACCTGAAGAAAGAGATTCATCAACCTCAGACGACTTCAGCCCTCATTTTGTTCTGACCTGCTTTTAACAGTTTGGCAGCATTTGCTCTACCATTGAGACAATGTTAATCTGATGTAGTCCGCCTATGCTGTTTTTTTCCAGCACCTTAGTTTTCCTAAATAAAGCAAATGGGGGAAGCGAGTCGTCATATTCACATCTCTGGAATCATTTCTAAGTTGGCTTGTAAAGTTTCTTCCCTTATCCCCATACAGTGAAGCGTTGTTTATAGTGTTGAAATATCATTAAAAGGTAAGTGCTTTAAACTGAAGGATGGCTTCTATGTGTTTCGTTCAAAGATAATACCCAGAGGAAGAAATAAATCTGTACATAAATAGAATAAGGAGATGACAGGCTGAGAAAAAGAGACAGACAGCGGAAATAGAAGTGGTAGAAAACAAGCGTGAGGAAGACATGGACTGGTCAGTGGCTTTCTTGCACTTGTGAATTGTATTCATACTGGCTTCCAGAGCGTAAGGTCAGTATTCTGCTTGCAGGACTGGGCAATCGCACTTGACTAAGGTAGACCAATTTCCAAGAACTGATTGCAGCACATGCAAAGAGATGGAGGGGCAACGCCACACACTTGTATTCATGATTCATTACAGATTATGGAGAAGAGAGTGATCAATCAGATACCTTCATCACATTGCAAGTGACAGCCATCTTATCTCCGTAATAGGGAATCACATGCAAATCAAATGAAACGCATGGATTAAGACACTAAAATGAAAAGGTTTGTTCAATTTTCAGCATAATTTAACCAGTCGGCATTATAACAAGCTCTTTGCTTTCTCTTCTTGAGTCCCAAATCCAAAGTCCCTGCAGAGGGATATTGGCCCGTGCTTGATGGGCTCTGGAATACAGCTCACATGAAAAATTCTATCCAAGTCTTGTCCTTCTTCCTGTAAAACTGTTTCCCAGTCAGAGCTTGTGATAAAAAAAAAACCAGAGAAGCAAGACCAGGACCAAAAGTCATTACATTTTTTATAAGCTTTTCAAATGTACACGTTAGGGGATTTCAATATTACACAAAAGTAGCAACCTGAATTATCTTATTTTAGATTTAGAAGGGGCAGGAGTAAAAGGAAAAGAATCCAGGAAAGGAAGAATTGTAGTTGATCTTTCATACAAAGTAACTGAGATTGTGACCTCAGTTCTGCCAAATGCAGATACTATAGTGCAGTATCTCCCCCAGGTCCCTCACTACTTTTCCATCAACTGTACAGAAAAGTGCTATGTCGTCTACCTCTGCTACCATCACCTGACCTCTCATATGTGCTCAGTACAAGAAGGCGGTCACTAGGGATGCCGGAGAGAAATGGATAGCTAAAAGTGCCATGTAAAACATGGAAGCAGAACTCAAGGCTGGAGTCTTTGTTCTGATGCAGGGTGTTGAAATCCAAATGGCATACCCTTACGAGTTGGGTGTTTGAGAAAGAATGATGGGGTAGAGAGAGAGCCGTTGCATTATGGGTAGGGGAAAGCAGGTTTTGATATACAGTCAAACCTCGGTTTTCATTTGCCCCGGTTTTCATACGCTTCGGTTTTCAACGTCTTTTTTGACTGAGATTTTGTCCCAGTTCTCATACATCGCTTCGGTTTTCAACGTCTTTTTTGACTGAGATTTTGTCCCGGTTCTCGTACATCGCCTCGGTTTTCGTAAAGTACAGTACTGTAAATACATACACCCTCACGCTGTACACCGGTCTGTATACACTGCCGGAACGCCCGCCCGGTCCCGGCAGCACTGCCCCCCGGACTCACCGATCGCCAGCGTGATGAGAAGCGAAAGCCAGCTGAGCACATAAATGAAACACATCCTCGAGCCTGGTCAGAGTCAGAGAGGCAAGGATTGCGCAGAGAGGAAGGCCCCGATCTCATCCACCGCCTGCCTGTTCTCTGGAGCGCCCCCTCAGGCTCGGAGTTAGCAGGGAAGAAAAGCTGTCAATGTAAGCAGGAGATGTTGCATGAATGTGGGAGGCAGTTCTTTCTCTTGCAGGGTACGTCTCAAGCTATATCATTAAGATTTTCTGCCATTCTGAAGCATTGAGCAGATAAAGTAAAGGTATTTTAATGGGCTGAATCCAATGTGATTCCGAAGAGAGCTGGGCACAGCAGCTTGTCAGGGGTGGCTAAGGCCAGATGTTAACATACTGTACTGTACAGTACTGAACTTAGCTTGCTTTCAGTGATGCTAAATGTTCATTTATCCATTTCATTAGTCATTTATATTTATTTCTCATTGTTTTATGTATGTAAAAATATAGTTATTCTCTATAAAATGTATTTTTTGTGAATATTTTTGGGTGTATGGAACGGATTAATTGGATTTACATTATTTCTTATGGGAAATATTGCTTCAGTTTTCATACGTTTCGGTTTTAGTCAGACTTTTTGGAACGGATTAATCATGAAAACCGAGGTTTGACTGTATGGAGGAAAACAAATCTGGGGCGAGAGGTTCAAACATTATAGAAGTCGTAAATCATTATGGATTCTCTGCTTAGGGTTTTAGATATTAAGCAGTGTAATGAAATGACTCTGCAGTTATACAACAACTCACATGTCAAACAAGCAACTACATGAACTGAAAGCTGTCTACATAAATAGCTGAG
The DNA here is from genome assembly GCA_033557465.1 of Ichthyophis bannanicus. Taxonomy (NCBI): domain Eukaryota; kingdom Metazoa; phylum Chordata; class Amphibia; order Gymnophiona; family Ichthyophiidae; genus Ichthyophis; species Ichthyophis bannanicus. The sequence goes on along the minus strand of CM066049.1, from coordinate 91,198,415 downwards.
CTGGGATGAGATTTCCTCTTGTTAAATTAAGACAGTATTCTCCACTGCAGGACGTTTCTGCATTAATTTCCATGAGAACTGCTGTGAAATGATTGTTTAGAAGTGCCAGATTTTAATAATTGGACAAAACATGTTCAAGTTGTGTTTTACCCAAATTCTTTCTTGCCTAATTTTTTTTTATTTTCTTTTGGATTGTTCAGCAGACTCTCCCTCATCCACCTCTCCCTAAATCGATCGCTCAAGCAGTGCTGATGACCCTTACTGGCCCCAGGGCTGGAAGGACGTCTCCTCCAAGATGCACTATCGGGACAGTGGTTGGGGAATAAGCTCCACCCTCCCTCTCTCTCTGTGCTACATTGGTGCATGCCACCCCCATAGCACATTGAGACCCAACCATCACATGGGGGATCTGAATGCAGATCTCTCACATCAAAACACAAAATGACCTAACCCATGGGTCCACGGGTTTTTGGGGTCTTTTTTAATCTTGAATTTTCTTCCTTCTGGAAGTTTCAGGAAATTAAACCCTTAGGGGAAAAATCTGTGTGTTTTGAAACTGCTCAAGAAAACAAGAGTCTTAAATGTGGGTGACTTTTTGCCCAAAACTTGACTTGTCCCTTTGATACATTCTCTTTTAGGAGAAACCAGTTTGAGTTGTTAGCTACCGAAAAGGCTGAGGTGGTAAGGCAATGTTAGATAGGATTAGAGAACACTGTGGCGACAGTATTAGGATCCTGTATCTGTCTTGTCAGGAATAACTGAAGTTAAACTTAGCTCGGCATGATTAACTGTGTGGATCATATGCATCTCTATGGCCTTCTGTGAGAAGGACGTATCCTCTTTGCCAGCGGTAAAGGGCAGGTGGAGAAACTGATTCTTGGATCTTCCTTGGAATCTGCGCCATCCTGAGCTTTGGGTATCATTTTCCTTACAGGGTTGTTTATAGCTTTCAGCTGACAGACAGTGACCCTACTGTAATAGAGCTGAAGCAGGGTGGGAGAAGAAATTTTCCCTGAATAAACACATTTCCTCCGGATCCAGTTCCATCTCTTTTGGAATATTGTCCAGAACAGACGAACACCCGAAGGAGGTTGCAGACGGCTTCTCCAGGGAACTGCAGCCATGGAAAGGAAGGTGTTGCACTTCTATACCCTGGCTAGCAATACTGCTTCCTTAAAAGGAAAGCAAGCTTGCTGAAGTCCAGTCCTTGACTTTTGACATTCATAGCTGGAGTTTTCTAAAATATTTACCTAAAAATACAAAGCTGTGTGAAGGCTCATTCTGATCCTTTTCCATATCAAAATGAATCTAAGAGAACATAGAAAGTGAATCCAACCCGTGCACATCGTGTTTTAACAACCCTGGCAAGTTCCATGATACTAGGAACAAGTTCTACAGCTCTGCAGGGGAAGAAGGATATTAAAAAAAACCAAAACACTCCAACCATTTTTAAGAGCAGTTGATAGCAGATCCACCCATATCAGAAGTGACATCAGACCTGATGGAGATAACATTGTCAGGTAAAAAAAACATGGGGCCATAGACTGATTTTAAGAGCCATTATGTAATACTAACAGCAAACCATGTGAGGCTCTATGTCCTAGAGACAGGGCCGACACAGAGCTATGAGGTGTCATAAGCAACCCTTATTCCTTCTGCCACCCCTGCCCCCAGCTGCTCTTTGGGACCTGTAGCAATGGCAATGCAGAACTTGCCCAAAGCCTCCATGACTGCGTGCAGTTGGAGCCGTGCTTTGACCAGCCGTTTCCATCCACTTTGATGCAGACTTCCTGTTTGCATGAGGGAAGAAGCAGCTGGTCAAAGCACAGCATCAACAGCACGCAGCGTCGGAGGCTTTGCATAAGCAGTGCATTGCTCTTTTAATGCCATCGCTGCCTCTGCAGGTCCCAGAGAGAAGCAGCAGTAGCCCGCCCTCTAAATGTTGGCACTCTAGGCAACTGCCTAGTTCACCTGATAGGCAGTGCCAGCCCTGCCTAGAGATGTGAGGAAAAGTAGAACTAAAATACACCAAATCTACTTTTGGGGCATTTTGTGGTGGTGGTGATTTATGGAAATGAGGGAGGGGAGGAATTACATGTAGTAATCCCCCCCCCCTTGCCCCTGGCTTCCCCTAAAAACACAGCCTCCTAAAAGACAGAAATGCGAGTTTGGGAGCGACTCAACCCTAATATGACCTGGAGTTACCTTGTTAGACTATCACTGAGGAGCAAGAGATAACAGGTCTATGATCTGGGGCTCCGTTGGGCTAACTGAAGATAAACTGATACCTATTTATTGGTCTAACTTAATACATTTTTTGACTATCTTTAGGAGGTTAAAAGTTTCTTCATTGGGTCAGGTCAAAAGCCAATCAAAAAATGTATCAAGTTAGTCCAAGAAAAGGATATCACCTTACTTTAGTTTCCTTTTTATTTATTAAACATGAAAATGGACTAACATAGCAATCACACTACTTTATGGAAAATATAATTGCACATAGCATAATTATTTCGTTCAATGAACAGCAGCACCAAAAACTCTCATTGATAGGTGCAAGATATTGTAATTTGGGGCTCCTTTAGCAGGAACCCTTTGTGAACCTGCTACTTGGGAATGCCATCATCAGGAGAGCTATAAGATCAATCTATCCTTTATGTCTAATGTGTAACAGTGCCTTTGGCATATCAATTAAAAAATTCCATCCTTTAACACGCTCCCCTGATACTGGGATTTATTTTTAACCCACCAACTGGCTTTGCAGCAATACAGAGATGCCAAATATCAGAAGAAAAGGGAGGCAGGAGAAAACCATGTCTGGAGATTTGCTCCAGAAGTTCACGGGGCTATGCAGGCTGCCATATTTGTTATAGTATCAGAGTCCCAGCACCAGCACAACTGGATAGCAGGAGGGAAAGGAGCACCCCTAACCCCTGGAGACAATTCAACACTAATTACCCCTCTCTGGATATAGCGAAGCATTTTGCTCAATATTAGGGATACTGAAGCAGCTACAGAGCATAGAAAGATTACAGCAGATGAAGACCACAAGGCCCATCCATACCAACCACTAATCTCTACAAACCCGGCCTTTCCCTTAGAGATTCTCCATGCTTATGCCATACTTCCGTGAATTCAGATACTTTCTTCATCTTTGCAACCTCCACAGGAAGGCTATTCCATGCATCCATCACTCTTTCTGTAAAGAAATATTTCCTCAGATTACTCCCGTCTATCCCTTTCACCTTCATCCTATGCTCCTTTGTTCCAGAGCTTTCTTTCATTTTCGCCATGGAGATATTTAAATGTCTCTGTCATATCTTCCCTCTCCAAGGGTACATATTGAGATCTTTAAGTCTGTCCCCATATGCTTTATGACAAAGATCACTTAGTAGCCACCCTCTGCACTAACTCCATTTTTTTAATATCCTTTTGAAAGTGTGGTCTTGAGACTAGAAGGAACGCAAGTAAGTGCAACATCAAGCCCTATTAAATTACAATCCTTCAACTGCTGGCTTTATAAGGAGATGCCGTTGAAATGGTTGCATGCCCAGGACTGGAATTAAGATTTTGGCCTCCATAGAACACAACATAAGAAATGCCTTATTGGGTCAGACCAAGGTCCATCAAGCCCAATATCCTGATTCCAACAGTGGCCAGTCTAGGTCACAAGTACCTGGCAGGTTCCCCATTAGACACAGATTCCACAATGCTTTTATTGGGACAAGCAGTGGATTTCCCAGGTCCCCTTTATTTATTTATACATTTCTTCTATACCACCCCTTCCAGAGATCAAGGGCAGTTTACAGGGAACAGTTGAACAACTTTTACATGGAACAGCGGTATTAACTATTTACAAGGAACATATTGTACAAACAAACTTATGTGACAATCTTTGTAGCTACATATGAACAGGAGTCGGCCATAAACCATTATTAAAGTCCCCCATCCCCTTCAATAATAATTTATGGACCTTTTCTCCAGGAACCTGTCCAAACCTTTATTAAACCCAGCTACACTAAAGCACAGTTACTTACCTGTAACAGGTGATCTCTGGGAACAGCAGGAATTAGTCCTCACATATGGGTACGTCGGTACCGACGGAGCCCGTGCGGGAAAGCTCCCCAGCTTCTTAGAATAGAAGCTTTTGGGACCTCCCACTGCACATGCGCACTGCCTTCCCGCCTTCCTGAACAGCTCTCCTCAGTTTCGAGTTTATAGCTGAGTCAACAGAGAGAGGACAGGAAGATAGATAGATAAAAGATACAACTCCTAGGGGAGGTGGGTGGGTTGTGAGGACTAATTCCTGCTGTTCCCAGAGATCACCTGTTACAGGTAAGTAACTGTGCTATCTCCAGGAACAAGCAGGAATAAGTCCTCACATATGGGGACTCCCTAGCTTAGATGCATGGGATCCCCTGTAAAGGTTCGCCATCTTCGTATGGATCTCAGGCATCCATTCTGGGAAGGTGGGCAGGAGTTGTTTAGGAATGGAACAGGTGCTTGAGGACAGCCTGGCCAAACAAGGCATCCAGGCGGGAGTCCTTGTCCAAACAGTAATGGGCTGTGAAGGTATGAACCGAGGCCCAGGTATCGGCTCGACAGATCTGATCTATGGAAACAGAGTGCAGATGAGCCATAGAAGTTGCCATGGCCCTCACATTGTGAGCAGTGACATGGCCTTCCAGAGAAATGTTTTTGCTCTGGTAAGCAAAAGAAATACACTGAGCAATCCAATTGGAAAGTGTACGCTTGGAGACTGGAAGTCCCAAATGGGAAGGATCAAAGGCCACAAAAAGTTGAGAAGACTTTCGATGTGGCTGAGTCCTATTAAGGTAAAAAGCGAGAGCTCTTTTACAATCCAGAGTATGAAGGTTCCTCTCTGCATTGGATGCATGAGGAGCTGGAAAAAAGACAGGTAGATATACCTCTTGATTAAGATGAAAAGGCGAGACCACTTTAGGCATAAAGTGGGGATTCGTCCTAAGGACCACCTTATCATGATGAAATCTTGTGTAAGGTGGATTAGCCACTAAAGCCTGCAGCTCACTGATGCGGCGAGCCGAAGTGACTGCAATGAGGAAGATGACCTTCCAGGAAAGAAATTTCAAGGAGGTGGAAAACATTGGCTCAAAAGGTGGCTTCATAAGTTGACCGAGCACTAGATTCAAATCCCATGCGACCGGGGGTGGTCTGATGGGAGGTTTAGTGAGAGTCAGGCCTCTCATGAATCTTGCAACAAGAGGATGAGAGGAGATAGGTTGTCCATTTATATGTTTCAAGGATGCTGCAATAGCGCTTAAATGGACTCTTACCGAATTCGTCTTGAGGCCTGCATTGGATAGATGCAGGAGATAATCAAGAAGAGAATTCAAAGGAAGTGCCAGAGGGTCAAGACCCTGCTGAGCACACCAAATGGAAAAACGTTTCCATTTGAAAGCATAGGAACGCCTGGTAGAGGGTTTCCTAGAGGCAGAAAGGATATCTTTCACTGGTTGGGAAAGATGAAAGTCTTGAAGGCTTAAGCCTTCAGTAACCAAGCACTGAGGTGAAGGGATTTGGGGTTTGGGTGCCACAAAGTCCCCTCCTCCTGAGACAGGAGGTCTGGCGCAGCTCCCAGATCCAAGTAGGATCCCTGGGAGAGCTGTAGAAGTAGAGGGAACCACACTTGGCGTGGCCAGCGTGGAGCTATGAGGATCATAGTTCCATGATCCCTCTGGAGTTTGAACAGAGTCTTGGGAATCAAAGGAATGGGTGGAAAGGCATATAGGAATGCCTGATTCCAATTCAGGAGAAAGGCGTCCGTAGCCTGAGCTCCCTGACACGGAGTTCTGGAACAGAACCGGGGAAGTTTGGCATTCCACGGACTTGCAAAGAGGTCTATGTCCGGGGTCCCCCATTCCTGAAAGATTCGGTTTATTTGGTCCAAATGTAGGGACCATTCGTGTGGCAGCAGAACTCGACTGAGCCTGTCTGCCCGAGAGTTTTGAACTCCTGGGAGATACACTGCTAGCAGGTGAATCTGATGCTCTCTGGCGAAGGCCCATAGTCTTAGAGCTTCGTTGCAAAGCGACAGAGAGCCCGTCCCTCCTTGTTTGTTTATGTAAAACATGGCCACCTGATTGTCCGTCTGAACTAGGACAGTGAGGTTGGCTAGGAGGGAGTGGAAGACCTTGAGGGCAAGGTAAATTGCTCGCAGTTCCAGAAGATTGATATGAAGGGTGGTCTCCTGTAGAGACCAAGTGCCCTGAGTGGAGAGAGTTTGCAGATGGGCTCCCCACCCTGTTTGGGAGGCATCTGTTGTGAGGGTTGCTTGGGGTAGCAATGGTTGAAATGGAGCCCCCAACAACAGATTCTTGGTGGAAGTCCACCAGTGGAGGGACCAAAACAGACGATCGGAGGTTTGTATTTGGTCTGAGAGCGCTCCTGACGCCTGAGTCCACTGAGTGGCCAGGGTCCATTGAGCTGCTCTCATATGAAGACGAGCATAGGGCACCACATGCACTGTGGAGGCCATATGACCCAGTAGGCGTAGCATTTCCCTGGCTGTCAAGTGAGTGCTGGACTGAGCTTGGGAGGCCAAACTCAGGAGGCGCTGGCCTCGAACCTGTGGAAGGTAGGCCCTTGCAGTGATGGTGTCCAACTGGGCCCCTATGAATTCTAGAGATTGAGTAGGGATGAGTTGGGACTTGGGAAGGTTTACTACCAGTCCCAGATACTGCAAAAGGCTCCTTGTGTGGTCCAGGGAAATCTGGGCCTGTGACTGAGTTGGAGCTCGGATGAGCCAGTCGTCCAGATATGGGAAGACAAAGATTCCCATGCCTCTTAGAAATGCGGCTACGACTGCCATGCATTTTGTGAATACTCTTGGAGCAGAGGCTAGACCGAAGGGGAGTACTCTGTATTGGAAATGTTTTCCCTGAAACAGAAAGCGAAGATACTTTCTGTGGGATGGATGGATGAGTATATGTGTATACGCATCCTGTAGGTCTAGAGAACAAAGCCAGTCCTGACCCTGGAGGTAAGGAAGGAGAATGCCGAGAGACAGCATTTTGAATTTCTCCTTGAAGAGAAATTTGTTCAATTCTCTCAGATCTAGGATTGGTCTGAATCCCCCTGTCTTCTTTGGAATGAGAAAATAAGGGGAGTAGAAACCGGACCCTTGTTGAGGAAGAGGAACCTCTTCTATGGCCCCTTGGGCAAGAAGAGAGGAAACCTCTTGACCCAACAGGGTTAGGAGAGATGGGGGAGAATTGAATGGTCTCACCATATGATGGGGAGGAAGGCTGGAGAAATGAAGTTTGTAACCCTCTCGAATGATAGAGAGGGTCCATTGTTCTGTTGTGATTTGTTCCCATCTGGGAGCAAAGTGAACCAACCTTCCGGGTATGGTGAGAGGTTCTGGTTGTGTTAGAACCAGAAGTGGCAAGTTCCCTAGGAGCAAGTCAAAACCCCTGAGGGGTTGGAGCCTGCTGAGCTACAGTAGCTGCTGCAGGCTTAGCTCGTGCTTGTTTGGATTGCTGACGCTTAGCAGTATAGCGAGGTTGAGAAGACTGCTGGCCAGTATTTGAAGCAACTCTGGCCTTCTTATAGTAAGGCCTTTTAAAAGACTTTTTCTTAGTAGGAATTGAAGTGGACTTTGAAAGTCTTTCCAAGGTGGCATTTTCAGCATCCATCTGGGTGGCTTTGATTTGCCACTCTTCCCCAAATAAGTTCTCACCTGTACAGGGCAGATTACGTAAGCCATCTAGAACCCAAGGTTCCAGATCAGAGGCCTGGAGCCAAGCAAGACGTCGGGCTGCAATAGCAATGCCCGAAGCCCTACTGGCTCCCTCAAAGGAATCATATGCTGCCCTATTAGAGAACTTAGAAACCTCTAAGAGTTGTTTCACTAGGGAAAGGAAACCCTGCTTTTTATCCTCAGGGATAAAGGGGGCAAAATGCCGCACCTTTTTGGCAAGTTCCTCCAGGAACATGCCCATATAGAGACTGTAGGAATTAATCCTGGCTATAAGCATACTAGCCTGGAAAATTTTCCTACCAAAAGAGTCCAAAGTCTTACATTCCCGTCCTGGAGGGGTGGAAGAGTGCCTTTTGGTACTCCTAATCTTCTTCATTGCAGACTTCACCACAATAGAGTGGTGGGGCAATTGAGTCTTTTGGAAACCAGGAGAAGGAGGGACCCTATACATGGTGTCCAACCTACGGGAATAAGGAGACAAAGTCAAAGGATTTTCCCAGAAATCCATCAGTTGTTCTTGAAGGATTTCATGGATAGGCAGGGTAACTGCCTCCTTAGGGGCCTTTGAGTATCCCAAAATATCCAGTTTTTTGGATCTGGGTTCCTTTTCAGAGGATGTGGTAATAGAAAGGGCTGTAGCCATATCTAAAACAAAGTCCTGGAAGGACAAATCCTCTGGAGGGGACATTCTCCTTTTAGGAGAAGAGGGCTCCTCAGGTAAGTTGAGTGAAAACTCAGCAGAATCATCAGAGGAGTGAAAATCCTCAGAGGAATCGGTGCTTTCCTCTAACGCACGATACGCGTACCGATCGGTATCGATATCGGGCGTATCGGGTATGGAACCGGTATGGAGCGAAAGCCCATACGGTACCGACTTGCGTTTAGAGGTGGACGGCCTCGATACCGGCATGGCGGACGATACCGGTATCGGGCCCGGAACCGCTGAAAGCGGAACCGATGGCGTTGCAGCTTTAATGAAAGCCATGACGGCCTGCTGCATGGACTGTACAGTATCGCCCATGGACGCCATAGCTGCCTGGATGTCGGTACCGGAGTGACCCGGTACCCCAGAGCAGGCTAACAGGTGATCTGTCGAGGCCGTAGCATCGATATCAACCTGAGACCCCTGAATTGGCGTTTTTGGAAGTTGGACTTCCCGCCGGGGTTGTTTGGCTGGGGCAGGGTCCTCAAGTTCTAAGCTAAGAGCCTCTCGATGCTTTGAAGGAGATTTGCTCTTTGAGGACTTGCCCACAGAAGGTTTGGTTACCTGAGATCCATCCGGAGAAGAAGACCTGGATGACTGTGATGCTGTATTCTCTGAAGCAAACAGCACATGGAATTTGTTGGCCCGGTTCTGCAGCCCACGTTTAGACATGTGGGAGCAAGATGGGCAGTCCGGTATGGAATGGTCAGGCCCCAAACATTTCAGACACCAGTCATGGGTGTCTGTGACTGAAATAACAGCATTACATTTGGTACACTTCTTAAATCCAGGGGCTGGCTTCTCCATGAGGAGAAAATTGAGTAGGCCGAGAGGCCTCTCTGAAGTGACCAAAAAGCTAAAAAATAAGAAAAAAGAATTATAATTTTTTAAAGAAAGAAAGAAAAGACCGGCGATACCGGTATCGGTATGGGGAAGGCAGGTACGCGGTCTAAAGAAACAAATAAAATAACAATTTCTTCAGCGGTGACAGGAATACGACCTGCTGGCTCCGCGGAAAAAGAGAAACTGAGGAGAGCTGTTCAGGAAGGCGGGAAGGCAGTGCGCATGTGCAGTGGGAGGTCCCAAAAGCTTCTATTCTAAGAAGCTGGGGAGCTTTCCCGCACGGGCTCCGTCGGTACCGACGTACCCATATGTGAGGACTTATTCCTGCTTGTTCCTGGAGATCAGCTTTTATTACATCCTCCGGTAACAAATTCCAGAGTTTGATTATGCATTGAGTAAAAAAATATTTTCTCTTATTAGTCTTAAATGGGTTACATTATAGTTTCATTGCACATCCTCTGGTCTTTCTACTTTTTGATGGCATAAACAACCGATCTACATTTACCCGTTCCACTCCATTCATTAATTTATAGACCTCTATCATATCCTTCCTTGGCCGTCTCTTTTCCAAGTTGAAGAGCCCTCCTCATAGGGATTATCCTTCCATCATCCCCTTTACCATTTTTGTATCATTCTTTGTACCTTTTCTAAGATATGACGACTAGCATTGCACACAATATTCAAGGTGCAGTCGTACCATGGAACAGTACAGATAGGTAGGACCAGACAGCAGATCCCCCAGAGAGTGGAAATGGGGGAGGGACTCAATTGGAAAGCCAGGAAAGCAGCAAAGGCCATAGTGCCAGAGTGGTTCACCTTTGAAGTAGCACATGATCATGGCCCTAGTGGAAGCAGGTTCCTCTTTGGCCTGAGTATTTGAGACCTTCAGAACTCAGTGCCCTAGGCAATTGCCTAAATCCAGACCTGTGCATGCTTAGTCCTTTTTAACCCCAATGCCTTGTTTCAGTAAACACTATTCATTCTTTTAGGTGGAAATCTTTTGTGCCAAGGGCTGTTGGTAAATAAGATTTTGTTTAATTATTGCAAGAAATTTCACTCTGACACAGCAGTCGCTCCCATGTCTTCATTTTCCATTCTCCTTCACACCATCACTGCAACAGAGTCTATGATTCACCTACTTTCTGCCAAGGCCTCATTTGCTCAATCTGTTTCCAAACATCAAGACAAGAATATCAAGTCCTACATGCTAATCATGAAATGCATTAAGTTAGGCAAAGTTCCATTAATGTTTTTTGTTAACCTTTATTTCCATAGCTTTAATTGAAAAGTCAGGAGTGATTTTTGTTCGAGTTCTTTTTGACCTAGCTTGGATCATTACAGCAACAGCATTCCCAAAGAGCCCCCATCCCCCTCTCAACTCACAGACTGAATTAACAACCCTCTGCATGGCAGCCTAGCCCAAAAATCAATTCTTAAAACACTGATTACTTTTTATTTTTTTTAACTATGGGCATTATGATTATCTAATATACATATTTATATCTAGTACTATCCATTTTTACATAAACTAAGCTATCAGCATCAAAATACAAATTCAATGTCCCTGACTTTTTCCCCCTTCTGCTTAATTTAATTAAGTTTTTGGATCGATATTTAAATCTCCTGGTTTGCTCCTTTGTTTTAAATGTCATCCACAAGACTTAAATAAAACGTTATCTAAGTGTCACTATCAGGATAGCAAGTGGTACTTTAAAGATACGGTCAGGGGCTGATATTATAAGGGGCACATGGAAGGTTTTGCGTTAGTTATGCACGTTAATTTCCTAGTCTAACAGACATATGTGTGTGAATGGGCACCAACATGTTTTAGGCAGTTGCTGTTCTGTAACTGCGTGTGAAAGTCCCAGCATGCGTACTTGCAATTTGGGGGGTGCAGAGCAGCAAAGCTTGAGTAGAGCATGTGAGGCCTACATTTACATGCATGTTATAAAATATTATAACATTCCCACATTTCAGACCAATCTAGAGGCAGGCAATTACACTTGCTCTAGAGCCAGTGTAACTACCATGATTAGATCGAGACACATCTTTGCGCTTCTATTTTATAATGCAAACTATTCACGCACTTCATTTTATAGGATAGGTCCCAAATATGCACTTGGCAATGCACGTTAATGCAGACGTTTGCAACATTATCCTCATGTGGTCAATGCCGGTGCAAGTCAGTTTGCTATCTGCATAAAGTTAGGAGAGCTTGTGTGCTGTCATAAACTTTATCTGGGTAGTTAGGCAGATATCCAGAAAGTGGCAATATTAATTCCACTAACTTGATGCTCTCCCCCTGCACCACCCCAGTAATCTGCTCTATCCAGAATGTGGTGAAATGCAACGTTCTTCCAGTATCTCACCAGTTCAGACCTTACAAGTTTATACTCTACTGATGTTCTTTAAGCATAAATGATGACACGATTTAAATGATTTATATAAACATCTTATCCCAAACTTTCACATATTGCATTACGATTAAACAAATAACCTGAATAATAAAAAAATCCATAAAGGAAAAAATACATACAAAATTCTGATGCATCATTTGTATAAAAATTCACAATCTGAGATCATAAATATTCATAGTTCATCTCAAATCAAACTAGTATGTCCTTCATTCTCATCAAGGACATATGAGCCCCAAAAGTCCAATACATCAGATAGATGAACAAGTCTTGTGTCTTAATTTCCTCTCAGTTGGACTCCACTGGCTACTTGCTGCAGACATTCACAGCTCAGTCTTCCGCGTCAGCCCACCTTTGAAGGCCAGCCTTTTTCTCCAAGCCAGATTTAAAAACAAACAATGGGTTCTCCAAGGTGGCCATTGATTTTGCCATCGCTGTGAGGCTTCACCAGGGAGCAAACATCTACATGGCGTTCACTAGCCTTCTTGATGCCGCACATTTTATTTATTTATTTATTTATTTACATTCTCTTATATACCGCGGTATTCTACATCAGTGCGGTTTACATTGAACAAACTGAAATTACATTGAACAGGGCACTATAACTTGGAGATAACTATTTTACGGGGAACATGGGCTATGGAGGGTTAAGTGGCTTGCCCAAGACCACAAGGAGCACCTGTGGGACTAGAAACCCCAGTCCTTCCGGCCCAAGGTTGCTGTCCTCTAGTGGGATTTGAACCCCCGACCTTCCGGCCTGAAGTATCTTGCCCCAACCACTAGGACACTCATCCACATAAATTTGAAATTGTGACTGGGGTGATGAATTTGTGGTGGGGGGTTTTCTAATACACATTTTCACCCCAGTAATATGCAATAGTGCCGAGACAGTCTGGAAGGATTTTCAGCCACTTTAGGGAACCATCCAGATAATAGTTGCTTTTATCCAGATAATTCTCTTTGTATATAGACCCAGCAATTTTTTTTAATGTATTAACACTGTCATTCTGTTTCTTTCACCTCCTCATCTGTCGTTCTGCGGAGGATTTGTGGTTATGTAAATTCTGTGCCTTCAAGATTTACTTTTTTTTAAAAAAGTGAGGAACACCAGGGATGAACAAAGCAAACGTATCACACACTTCAGAAGGCATTTTTACATGAGAAAAATTTTGCCCACCGTTGTATTCAAAGCCTGCTTAAAATGGTGGTATTAATTTGACAAGCAATGCCCCGGATTGAGGCTTCCTTAGAAGAGGGGATTGTATCAATAAACTAGCATTGTCAGAGCTAAGTAACTGTCTTGAACCTCGATAAAGCAATTTATGGAGGAATTTGGTTGCTTGGATACAGATCTGCAGCATTGGAAGAAAAGACTGTCGGGGAGCTGGGAATCATTAATGAACCGAATCATCATAGAATATGAACCTTTTCCCCAAGGCCCCAGGATGTCTTTGAAGTTGTTCTTTAATTGGTTTTCTTAGTGTATTTACCACATGGCAGGCATTTTCCACTGACAAAAAAGTAAGTAAACAGACAAGAAGCTGGATCATATTTTCCATGTTGTTGTTGATAGGTCTTGAGAACTCAGCCGATCTTCTATGCAAGGTCTTAATCAGACAGGAAACTCCCAGCGTGCAAGACCTCGTCTGAAATTCAGTCTTCAGTGTTACTGAAGCCTCTGAATGGATTGCAAAACATGCATATGAAGTTATCAAATATTTTAGATTGTTGTTCGCTACCTTGCACAGTTTCAGGCTAAATATAAATTAATAAATGTAATTGAACTAAGTAGAATAGCCAGCTGCTCTGCAATTGGACACCTTCCTTCATCACAAAATTGTCATTTTGGGTAAAAACAAAATGGTCATGTATCTATTGCTCTGCAAAGTTTCATCAAGTTTTAATGCATTTCAGTGAGGCTTTGTTACACCTCTCTATTCCGGTAATTGTAAAACGTCCTGGAAAAATAGCATTTAGTGATCCTCATGTGAAAATGCTTGCTTCTAAGTCTTCTTTAACCAGAGGCAACCGTGAAACTGCTGCCATGATTTTTTTTTTTTACAGGGAGGCATTCCTGCGAGTTCTCTCTAGCCCAGAAATAGAAATGGATTGATTGTTTTTAACATTTCTGTATTTATAGACTGGGATATAAACTCCAGCAACTAAATTATGTCCAGATTAGAAAGCAGTTTGCTAGACAGAGCAGTGGTTGCAGAATTCCCTTGAAGTCAAGTCAGGGATGTCAGCTGGTCATCACCTCAAGGAAGGTCATTTGGAAGGAAAAATGGAGAACCATTAGTATTTTTGGCTGTGGTACTCCAGTTGTGGGATGCTCTCCCTTTGGAGTTAAGGCAGGAAGTAAATAGCCTGATTTCCAGAAAAAATAAAAGTTGAAAGCATTGCTGTTTCCATTCCTTAGGCAGGGATTTGTTTCAGGCACCATAATTGGTACAACAGGAATAAAACAAACTGATTTTCTGCCACCCCCCCCCCCCCCTTTGGAAGGCAGGATCATTTATTGCAGGCCAAAGGGCCGGGGGTTCAAGTCCCACCTAGGGACAGCAATCTCAAGCCAGAGGGACTGGGATTTCTAGCCCTATAGGCCCTCCTTGTGGTCTTGGGCAAGCCACTTAACCCTCCATTGCCCATGTTCCCTGTAAGTATTAGCGTATGTGTCTCATATCCCCTCGTGTTAAATTTATCCCCCCAATTGACTGCTTTGACCCGGTGAAAAGCAGGATATAAATACAGCCAAATAAAATAAATAAAATAAGTTGCCAAGTTATCTAGTTTCGGGAGTGAGATTTTATGCTAGGTCTGGATGTCTGACAATCTCATCCTGATGCATTATGGGATCTGCAGCACAGATTCCAGGGCAGGGGGGGGGGGGGGAACAGGGATTACAGATACCATAGCAATTCATTAATTATTTTATGTTTTATTTTATGGATTCTATTGTACATCACTTTGAATGGACAATGGGAATAGGAAAGTGGTATAGAAATGTTTAAAAAAAAAAAAAAGCAGTGTCACCTATCTGCTTGTCCCTTGCCCTCCCCCTCACACATCAAAACGGATCTGCTCTCGAATCCAAGTTACTACCTCCTGAGGAGCCACACTCTGCAAACATTTGTGAAAATTCAAATTGCAGGCAGGATGTAGCAGGAGTCTTAGCCGAGGTTCAATGTTCTTAGCTTTGAGAACAGGTCTTGAAGTCCACTACTACACTCAATGAATTGCAGTATAATATAGAAAAACAGAATACAATGAAAACAATAAACATAGAAAATGATGAAAGCTAGATAAAGGCCCATCCTGTCCCCACACTGCTACTCAGTCCTACAGTCCCTCTCTCGCCCTCAGGATCTCTGTGTTTCTCTCACCCCTTCATGAATCCAGAGATCTTCCTGATCGCTGATAGAGTCCTCCAGGCCCCGCTATTCTGACCATTATCCTCTTCTGTTGCAATGGCACAGAGTCTGTGCAGTCTCTAACTTTACCTTAATTTCTTTTCAGCTATACTTATCCCAGGCTTTCTTGAATTATCCTACTGTTATCCCTCCCCCCTCCATCATCCCCAGGAAGATCTTCCATATTTCTGTACGAAAAGGGTAGAAGATATATTTAAAGTCTTTCATGACTTCCACACTGGGTCTCATATTTCAGAATGCCATTTATGCAAAAAGGGCCTACTTTTGGTGCATTTCACTCTTTGATGGTTATGAATGTCTATTAGATCACCTCTTCTCAAGTACAGGCAGATTTAGGTTACCATTCTGGACTAGATCTATTCTGCCTCTATCTTTATGGAACCACAGTATCTGGAACTGAAAGCAGAGTTACTCACCTGCAGTAGGTAGTGTGGCCCAACCGCTGTCAGATCTTCCATGATATTCTTAAGAAACACCCATCAACAACTGGTACGAAAGGATTCTGCTGAAGCACCACCTATTGAAGGAGTCCAAAGGCTCTTGCTTCCCTACCTGGGGCATCAAGGAGTGTATCTTGCTGCTTTTTATCTTCTTCATGGCCGACTCCACCAGAGAATGGTGCGGGAGTTAATGCTTCTCATACCTTGGGGCCTTCTGGATCTGGTAAATCAAGTCCAGCTGTCTGCTAACCACTGGCACCATGAGGGAATTCTCCCACATCCTCATTTGCAGCCTCTGCACCAGCACCACCTCCTTAGGGGCCAAAGGATACTGACGTATCTCCAGTTCCTTCAAGCTGGACTCATCCTCCAACTCCAAGGAGAAGAGAATGGACTTGGCCATATCCCACATGAAGTCTTGGAAAGACATAGCCTCCGGGGGCAACTTCTGCCGCCCATGAGGAGGAGGAGGGGTCCTAGGGGAGCTCAGGAGATCTGCTCCCGGACATCTCTAATTCTGCCTTGGTCTCCCATCCATTGGAGTCCAACTCAGAGAGGAAGTCGAAGCAACTTTGGGCCTTGTCCCGGTGTTGACTCTCGCTGCACGGAGAGGAGGAGTGCCTCGGAGACCAATGGTGCATTGAGTGCTTCCATAGCCTCACCAGGGCATCAGATCCCAATATGCTTGATAGGGAGATGGCTGTAACAACCAGCATAGATTCCGATTGCTGGCCCAATATGCCTGCATTGGAGGGGGGGGGGGGGTAGTGCATGGGTCTTGAGAATCAGCTGCACTGTCTGTGATGCTGATGCTTGAGGCACTGAAAGGCCCATTGGTAGCATGGTCGAGGGCCTGAAGACATTCCTCCAAGACTGCCATCTCTGAAGGCTTTGGAGCCAGAATTACAACTTTGGCCACTGGTTCCAGTGTCTCTGTGGGGGAATCCACTATGGTGAGGACATCAATGGATTCTCAGCATCCCTCTGGTACCCTGGATGATGATTCCTCTTGGCCATCGCTCTCCACATCGAGTCAGGAAGGTTCCGATATCAGTGCACATGGACCTTAGCTCAGTGCTCAAATGCCCCCTTCGATGATGGGGGTTGATGCAGTCAATTCCTGGTGAAGGTCAACAGATCTTTCACTCTGGGGCCCTGGGGCCTTTTGGCTCAGAATTCACTCAGGCTTCTCTTGATGCTGACGTTCCCATGGTGCCTAAAGGACACTGGGGTTGATGCCAGGCTTGAAAATGCAGAATCCATCAGTCTAAAGAAGGACTCTTGCTGCTTTTCCCAACCCTTCAGGCACCTTTGGATCATCTGCAAGCACAGGCTGCAAGAGGCAGGCTGGTGGTCGGGGCCCAGGCACCAGTTGTACTGGTCCATGACAAAGATGGTCTGGGCACACTAGGTGCATTTTTAAAAACCGCTTGCTGGCTTCTGGGACACATCTGGGAACACGGCCAAGGCCAAGTTAAAATGGCTTGATGGTGCCAGCTGTACAGGAAATGAAAAGAGAAAAAGGGCATACAAAAACACGTAAAAAGAAAGCAACAGCACAGGGGCCGGCGCTACTACTGATGACAGGCAGTGAAAAACTGGTAAGAGAGAACCCTTAACAGCAAAAAAGAAGAAAAACGTTTTCTGACGGTGCAGGAATACATCCTAGGGGCTCTGCGGAAAAAGACGACTGGAGAAGGTAGGCATGCATACATGGTGGAGCCTCCCAAAAGCTTCAAGTAGAAGCTGGGGAGTGTTCCCATCCGAGACTCCATCGGGGACGTCACCCATATTGAGGATTTACTTCCTGCTTGTCCATTGAGAACATAGCATCACAGCTGAGATTTCACCGTCTATCTCTGTGTATTTTCCACCACCGATACCTCTCCGATTCTAGCCACTGCCTTACCACGCCGTTTTGTAAATGAGATCATTTAAGATCAGACCAAGAGTCATATCACTGCATCACTAAAGGAAACAAAGGGGGACTGTTGTAGAGGTTGATATGAAAGGGCAGATTAAATGGGCTACGTAGTCTTTTTCTGCCGTCATGTTTCTGTGTAACTGTACGAAGGCAAAGCAAGTGTTGTGATACTTATTGGTTTTCCTTGGAGGAAGCAGATATGCTTTTTTTCTCCCTGGGGGAAAAAAACCCACATTCCACCTTTTTGAAAATCAGTTTCTCATTTCCAGCGCTAAGGCTGCTTTTCCCAAAAGTAGGAGTGATACCGGTTTGTCATTCATGTCGGAGCTCACCAATGGAGATTCCAAACTGATAGGGTAGTTTAGTGGATCTAAAGGGATATTATGGCTCATGATTTACAGAACATAGTTTTGGATTTCTATATGGACAGGTTGGATAATCAAGCACGTGGATTAGGGCTCAATATTCAAATAGTGCTGCTGAAAATTTCCTAAGCACCCAGCACTACCCAGAGTGCAGTAGAGAGAAGCAAAGACATCCCATATATACCTATAGCAGCGATATTCAACCACTATCCATAGAGTTTAATTAGACCAGGAAAAAAAGGCTATCCTAAATAAAGGCATGCAGCTATAGCTGCAACATTCAGCCACTAACTGTAGGTGGTGGCTGCTCTCCATGTATATTTACTGCTACCGCCAACCCGTTTAAAAAAGACAAAACAGAAAAAAACCCCAACAACTTAAATTTGGAGCTACTAAACATCACAGTTATGCTCACTGCTGCATTTAAACACTGACTTGATTTTTTCTAGCTCTGATGTGTACATGCCTTATAAATTTCTTTGAACCTTTGTGAGGCACAGACATCATGGATAAAGTATTGTATAAAACTGCAAAAACTAAAACAGTACTTTAAGACCAACACAAAACAATCCTTAATTCCTACAATCTTTTAGAAGGCTCTTACAAGAGTCTTCTACAAAATTGTAGAGATTAATAGGAATTTTTTTTGTATTTTTTTAAAAAGTATTTTGTAAGCATTCACTCTTAACTGAATGTTTAATGGGGTTTAAAAGTTGGCTCCCAAATTAAATAATATAGACCTGCCAGTTTCTACCTTCCAATTCATCTTATAGGAAGTACTCAAGGATCCCCAAAAATCTATATAATCAATCCTGTAGCGTTCCTATGAGCCAAAGCTTGCCAAAACAACTTAGCCAGGCATCTGAGCTGAAGTTACTGATGAGGTCAATGTCTCAATCTCACAATTTATTCTTAGCGTTCTTTACAGTGGGCAAAGGAAATAAATGGTTTTGAAAAGTCAGCATCCTTTAAAGCCTCAAGCCTCCCCCAAAGCTGCAGAAGACAGCCCCTGCCAATAGGCTTTGAAACCTTCTTCCAAAATGTCTGCCCTAGGCTACAAAATCTAATACTGGCCCTGCCTGGTGGGAACAAGTTTCCGGAACAAAGGGTACAATAATAAAGGGAAGGAATTAAACTATTCCTTACCCAAATGCTGTCTTACATGCATAATGCACTATAAACATTGTCATGATAATATGTTCCATTGTTACCAACATAATACATAAGACGGTTAATTGAAAAAGGTAACATAGTGTTTTAACAGCAAAAATAACTGTAGTGATGCATCCTCTGCTGTATTTATTTTAAAATCTATCGACTTGAAAGAAAGAGCAGCAGAGCACTAATTTTCCTAAAACTGGGAAAGGAATGCACCCCAACGTCTGGCCATACCCAAAAAGCTTGTGGTTCTGTAGGACAGCGACCTGTGTGGGCCAGGTTTCTCCTTAAAGAGGCAGAAACATGTGTGACGTTTGTAACCCAGAAGTACACAATTCAGTGGAAGGCCCCTTAGCAAAATGATATCAATTCAATCTAAATCAAAGGGGGCTGAGTGCTGTGTTGTGAATTCCCAAGTGACCCCAGTCAGCATCCTGTTCCAGCATGCGCTGCCTTTCCCACCGAGTGGGATGAGCTCCCTCAGGGATCCACAGCATCTAGACTCCATTAGACTTTAATCAACATAACAGCTGCTTCCTGCCATCACAGCTATTATTGCATTAAACACCCTGCTGCCCAATCAGAACTCTGCAGGTTCCTCCTCAATCCATCCTCTCGGAGGCACAGTCCAAAGCAAAGACTGTACCTTGCTAGATAGACTCGGCTCCACTGCACATTCAAGACTCTGAAGTGAATGGTCCGATTTCTGCTGCAGTCTTTCACGACTTTCCTCTCGGAGCTGAAGCGGAAGGGAATGAATCAGGCACTTGGGAAATAGCCTGGTGGATTGTATCGGACTGAAGCCCTCAAAGCTGAGCTGCTTGGGTAAGTTGGATAACTTCACCTACATTAAGACTTTGAGAGGGTACTGAAGGAGCAGAACTGCATTTTTCTTTTGATTCAGTAGCCAGCCTAAAAGACAGAAAGGAGAAAAAGATCCAGCAGACAAGGAAAGCTGAGGGGGGGTGGGTGGGGGGGAAAAGAGTCGAAGAGACTTTGTAGGATGAATGCATGCTACAAACCACAGACCCCAGGCTGAGCTTAAAGGTTGATCAGAACACAGGTCAGGATAGGGTAAGGGGAGGGACTAGATTTTGCAGGTAGGGACGGCTATGAGCTCACGGCTCCTCACCCACTGCCCAAACTGAAAACTTGCAGAACTCAATGGCGACAGATATCATTAAAACTAGAAGAAAAAAAAAAAAAGAAGAATGTGCTGAAAATTTTTTAAAGCATCTGTTTTATACAAAGAACAATAGATTTTTCAAATTAATATTCTAACTAGACTAGTTTTAAATCTGACCTGCCAACCAGTCTCCCTAGCTGGTGAATCTTAGTTCTAAGACCTTGTTATCATATTAGGAGGATAAATAAGGTCAAAAGAGTATAAGGCAAGTGTCACAGCAATCCTATTTCTAATTGCAATCAATCAGCAATGCCTGCTTTATAAAAGGATAGATATCAGCGACACCTTTCAGAAGGGTCCTATTCTATGGACGTGAGGGAATAGTAACCTTGGAAAAGATAGCCTATTTCTTTAACCTAGGAAGGTTTCTATTTCATCAGCGTTTTGCCACTGTACCATTTGCACAATAGACAAGAAAAACAGGCCCAATGCTCTTTATCTAATCTGCCTACTTTCTCTGCTAGTGCCATACTGTTAATGCTGGTTGTTCTCGTGCTTTCCCTTCGCCTTTTCATATTTAGGGAGCCTCTGGCTTATTTCATGCTCTCTTGAATTTTATTAGTGGTTTCTGACCGCACCACCTTCACAGGGAGGCCCCCCTGTGAGATGCTTTTTCAAAGGAAAAGACTGCCATCCTAGGCTCTTGCTAGGAGAAGACTGAAGTCCAGGACAGTACACTAATAGGTTTTGTGGGGTGACTCATTTTCTGGAGCAGTGAGCAAACTGCTCTGGTTGCTTGGCACAAGGTCAAAGATCTGGCCTTTCAAACCTGGTTCGCAGCAGCTTGATTATACAGAACTGTTATTCTAACTAGTTTTGAGTAGGGGTGTAAGTGCTTAAATAGTTAACCGTCCATTAAATTTCAGTAGTTAAGAGGCATATTCAAAGCCTTTTCACCTGTTAGCAGACTTGTTAACCAGCTAAAACACACTCCACTTGCCAGACCACGTAAAAAAAAAACCACCGGTTAAAACTGGGTGCTCTGTGGGCAGATCAGGGGCGGCAACAGTGACCATCTGGTTAGCCGTGATATTCAGCCACTAACCAGCTTAACTGGTTAAAGTTAGGGTAGGTAAGTGGTATCCAAACCTTTTTTAAACCCAGCTACACTAAAAGCTTTTACTACATCCTCGGTAACGAGTTCCAGAGTTTCATTACACTGACTAATAAGAGAAAGTATATATTTTCATTCAACACATCTGAATCCAAGTAGCATGCCAGGAAATGAGCCCCAAACATCAGTCATGGGCCAATGAGTAGGATCCTGGCTCTCCGTGACCATGTAATATTTGTTGGGGGACGTCTAGGTCCATTTTTTCCCGATGCAGCTGGAGTAGTTACAGGGCACATGGATTACACACATTCGAAAGCAGCACCAATTAACACACACACATTCAGTTGGCCAAACCCAAAGCTTACAAATCCCAAAGCCTTTCCTGGGAAGCAGAAGGTAGCCATCAGTTTACTCTACAAATATAAAAGCAATAATGGCTTTCCACATGACTTATTTAGCCTGGATGTCACATTAGCAATGCATTCAGAAGGTAGAACTTCCTTAGCTACAAAACACAGGCCCATCCCAGAAACTCTACTTCCTAAAGCAACTTACTCTAACCCCAGAGCAACCAGACCTCCAATTTGTCTTTGTGTAGTAAAGTCATTTATAGCACTTTGGAGTTCATTATTTATGTATTGGTTATTAGATGGAAGGGCAGATGCTGGAGGCATAAAGTAGGGGCATCCTTTCACATAGTCTTATTGCCAGCTAACTGGCTGTGTTTTGCAATTAATATATTATGAGCACTGAGACCTCACACTACAAAAGTTCATAAATGTACTTCTATAATTAAGATCCGCAACCACAGACAAGCCATTAGAATAATTACACGTTTTTCAAAGGGTAACTTTTCTCAATATATTTGAAGCTATTCCATAAAGTTGAGATCCTTTTGAAATGCTTTTTTACAAGCTGGTTGATGAGTTAAAGAACCCAGTTTGGACAGTGTTGTGTCATACAATTGCACGTCTTTTTTGATAGCAAGGGTATTTCATTCTAAACACTGACTGAACTCTCGCCCCCCCCCCCTCCCAATAAAAGTACCTTAGACATGAAAAGCAGTCCACACGCATGATGGTTAATCTTTAAGGGTTCTGTCACCAAAAACTTTTAGCTCTGCTTAGTGACCCATCTTTCCAGCTCTGTGAGTTAGCCAAAGAGAATCCCTGCTTTTCTAAGGGAAAACAGTTGTGGATTAAACAGAATAGTGTAAATAAGTGGGTTGGTGTGAGGCTCAGTTTGAGCATTTGCAGAATGTTTGTAGGAAGGGTCACTAGTAACTTTGCTATTTGTTCTCAGGTAACCTTCCTCTTCACCAGGGGATTTGGATGAAAAAGGAACAGGAAACTTAGATTGTTAAGTACCTTATACAATGTAGAGCTTAACCCAACTTCAACCCTTCAATGAGAAGCGGCATCCAAGCACACCAAGTCCAGTCTAGCAGGAGGCATTGCCTCATTATTCCTTCTGGGTGACCTGCTGTAGTGAAGAAGCCTTGTCAATGCTGGGATCCCACAGTAATGCAGTGGAGGAGTCTAACAACAAAGAGATTGAGGAGTGTAAGAAGATTCACGCCGCGCTTAATAAAATCACAGCATGTTACAGACAGTTAGTACTGTGTGTTGGAGGAACCTCGGACTCCATCAGGTTGAGAGGGGAGCTGGAAGACAGCAGGAAGAAAACATACGATTTAAGTAATGGTAAGTACGTTGCTTGACTAAACACAATTATGTTGGATTCTTCAGAGCTTAGGCACTTGAATGCTAGGCCGGTCCATCTTCCCTCAAGCATGGAAGCACAAAACGAGTTAAGCTTTTTGCTCCTAACCCTTTATGAACCTGTTTACCAATTATTTATAACACGGTGCCAGGATATACAACTGCAAGATTCGCTCCAGATGAGAAAAAGAAATCTCCACTCAACCCTAATGCGAGCACGTAGCATCATGAGGAAAAATAAGTCTTCAATGTTTCATAGAAACGTGACGGCAGAAAGAGACCACATGGCCGATCTAGTCTCTCCTTCCATATCAACTACAATAGCCCCCCCCCATAGTTGAGGAGAAATACAGTTTTGTAACATATATAGGCATCTGGACCAAAAGAAAACAAGCAGAAAGTATAGCAGTCTAGACTGCTTTATTTCAGCTCTTCTTAATGCACTTGCTATGGAAAACGAAGCAGCTTTGCTCCTCTCCAGCTTTCAAAAAGCATTTGATGCCACCCAAAATTCTATGGGGTGCATATTCTGCAGCAGTGGTTGACTGTCACTGTCTTCAATTAAACCTGGAGGCCGTATCTAGCCACTGGCATTGAATGGCTGGTTTGTTTGGATAGCGAATTAGTGATCCGGTCAGCAGCAATATTCAGCCGCTGGTTAGATAGCTAGAGCGGCTAAAAGGTTAGGCCAATTTTTCTTCCTAGTTTAACTAGCTAGGTTAAGGTTAATTGGCAGGCAGCTCAATATCACCGCTGACCGCCTCGCCCTCCATGCAATGCTTCGTGGTTAGCATCGGGGCGTTCAGTAGGTTTAGGAGGGGATATTCAGCAGCACATACCCATTTATTCCGCTGAATATACCACTCATCAGGATTAACGCGGTTAGCAGATCTGCCAACCGCGTTAATCCCATTGAATATGCCCCTCTCTGCTACTAAGTCTAGCAAGTCTAAAGTTATGAAGGTGGGCGGGGGAAGAAAAGGCAGATGGTCTGTTTGATAGTCACATCCCATCTAAAACCTCCTCCTCCTCCTCACTGGTCTCCCTCTGAATCATCTCTCTCCCCTCCAATCTGTTCAAAACTCAGCTGCACGGCTAATCTTCCCGCAGCCTCGATATGCTCATAACACCCCCTCTTCTCAGGTCACTTCATTGGCTCCCTATCTGTTTCCATATCCAGTTCAAACTTCTCCTGCTGACCTATAAGTGCCTTCATTCTGCTGCTCCTCACTCCCTTTCCTCTCTTCTCTCTCCCTACACCCCTCCTTGGGAACTCCGCTCTTCTGGTAGATCCCTTCTATCTATCTGTGCCCTTCTGTTCTACTGCTAATCTCCAGACTTCAGTCCTTATGCCTGGAACAAACTGTCTTTTACTAGTGTCTCTACAGCGCTGCGTCCGCCTTGTAGTAGTAGTGTTCTCCTAAGCCAATACTAAAAACATGCATCATGTAAAACCTGGCATTTGCTATTGTAAGTCTTCTAGTTCAGCCTTGCTCAAGCTGGTCCTGGAGTAGCCCCTTGCCAGTCTGCCTTTCAGGATAGCTATAAGGAACATGCATAGGATAGATTTGTATACCTTGGAGGCACTGAATGCAAATTCTCTCATGAACAGAGAGTAATTCTATAAACTCCCACACAGCGCACATCACGCACATATGTCAGGTTTATAAAAAGGGTTGTACGTACTTTATAAGACAGGTAAAAAAAAAAAAAAAAAAAAAAAAAAGGTAAACTCACCCCAATCAATCACACAAAAAACAAAAAGCTGGGTCCAAAAACTATATCAATATAAATGAAGGGGAAATGGAAACATCAACCAGCTTCAAAATTAGACCCCTAATCTTGGGTTTTATGATCGACCAAGCTTCATCATTTGTATCCAATTCCCAACAAAACCTAAAGATTTTTTAAATTGAATTTTGCAAATTCAATACAATACTATAATGCATCATGAAATTACCAAGCACCAAAATAAACAGACAGCACTCCACGTTATTCCTGGTTTAGCAGCCCACATCTCGGAGAGCAGTCAGGCATTTGAATGCAACCTATCATGTATACTTATTAGATACCCCCAACCACTAATCAAACAGCAATAATACAAGGAAAACAAAAACAAAATACAAAGAAAAAAAATGTTCCCAACCAAAACCCCTCATCTATTAGACAAAAAATTCTCCAAATGCGAAGGATCGGTAAAAACGTGCCTAACACCGTCAATCATAAACTAACCATTTGCAAGGAAATCGGAGGAAGAAAGTCCCTCTTGCAGCCAATACTCTGGGTTTTGGCTGTAGGGAGAACTTTCTCCTCGCCCGTGTGGCACAAGAAACATCAGGAAACAAAGAAACCTTTTGACTATGGAAAGTCAAATCCTTTTTTAGAGAACTATCCTTTCAATATAGGCAATTTGTCTTCCTCGGCAAGTAAGGACACGATCAAAGCAGCCCGGGAGGGAATCAAAACATTAGAAGTCTCTAAAGAGTTAGTTAAATCTGATTCAGGCTCAGCCTCCACCCCCGCCACTTCATCGCCCCATGGCAAGTCGTGTACAGACAAATAATAAATTTAAAACCATAATATTATCTACTGTACATCCTTACAGTCATTTTTAAATAACTCTAAAGGGGTGAGAAGTTGTATTCTTTACTTTGATTACATTTTCCAGGGTCTGTTTATACAAAACATATTTATCTTTTAAATTTTGAGCCCGAGTTGAATGACTCGATCCTACTTGACCAATCCGCTGAGTAGTACAAGCCAGCCGAACATCTACCTCCTTTGATTTTTGCACAACCTGCTCTGAAAACCTCACAGTATGATCAATAAAGCCACGCAGTTCCTTCGTCTCTTAAACAGTTTTCCAAATGTCTAATAAGGTGACATCAGTAGAAGGTACTGTCATCACCAGATCATTTCCCAACTACCTGAAGAGGCTCTAAAGCTAGACCAGCAACCTGGGCATTTGAGGGATCTTCATCGGGAGTTGGACTTTCAGTCCCAGGAGAGGACAAAGCCCCCCCCCCCTTCGGCGAGGAGTGCAAGCCTGGGTTAGGTGGTGGGCTTCTAATCATGGGACTAAGAGAACCACCAGAGATTTGGACGAGAAAGATCCTGCCGACAGAAGCTCTGCACCTAAACATAGGAATTACATGTGAATTCAGAGATCCCACCACATCTTTTTTGCGGTGGACACCCACATTGCAGACTTCGCTTCTGCGCGCTTAGTCTAACTCTTAACCCGACTCTTGGGCATCTCCTGCAACAATACTGATCGGGCTCCTAGATCCAGAAGGACACGCCCACGTAACAGCTCACCGGACCGCCCCCTGATGACGACAGCACGGGAAGCGCCTCTGCTGCACCCCGGACAGGCAAACATGCGGTGCACGCCTCCTTCCAACCTCTGCTCACCACCTAAGGATATTTTAACAGTTTTCAAAATAACGTAATCTGTGTACTAAAAGGCATGTATTCAATAAACAATGAACAGTTTTGTCAAAAGCAAAACGAAGAGCCACTTAACTTTCTCAAAGTGTCCTCAAGGCGTCTGGCACAAAACTCGGCTCCACAGTAAAAGCTTCAAAGGCAGCTAGTGTCCAAAGCTGAAAAACTCAGCAACGGAAACAGAGTAACTTCTTCTGCATGGCAAAAGGAAACCGTGTAGCCATGCTCGATACTGATGTTTCAGCTCAAACCCGAGCTTGCATCAGGAGCTGCCGCACCATGCTAACAGATTTTAAAAAGTGCCATTAAATACCAAGCACCCGGATTCAAAACACAAATGCAAACGGCTGTGTGCAAAGGATGACGTCATCTTAAAGACACCTACGCTCCAAAATAAAACTGAAAAATAACTTCAAAGAAAGAAAGAAAAAGGTTGCCACCAAAGAAAATGGGGGGTGACAGGCGGCCATCTCCACCGCAGCATCCTGAAAAACATGCAACATCTCTCAGGTAAGAAAGCAAGCAATAGAATATTTAATAACACACATTCCACTGCAGTTCTGCATTTAAACCAGCAGGGGGTAATCCTATGTAGAGCGTAAATCACTATTGTTCTTGCTGGAGAAGTAATAGATTGAGATCACCACCACAGGCAGGGTAAACGCACATGCACCAACCCTGCACATTGAAAATCTGCACACACATGATGGAACTGCCGACAGTGCTGAATAAGGGGAGTATCATCCTTTGGCGTTTTTCCTGTTGAGCCAAGTGTTATGTTAGATGCCACTTTGAGAACAGCTAAGTGACTCTCTTTTGTTGTATTTTTGACAACATAGTGCACAAATTACAAAATTATTTTTAAATGTGTTAAAAAAAATCTTTAAGCTTTGCCGGGAATTGGAGACAAATGAGGAGGCTTGGGCGATCATACAGGGTGATGCCTCCATTCTCCCTTCATTTATATAGACATATTCTTATTAGACTATGTTTTTGGACCTGGCTATTGGTTTGCTTTTTTAGAGGCAGATTGGTACAGCTTAACCTAGGTGCAGCAGTTACACAGCACCTTTAAATCCATTCAAAATAGATGATACTTAAACAATTAGATGTGTCATACAGAGTAGCAAAAGGCTGAACTTAAGACCATGTTAAAGGAGATGCTCAAGAGGTCTGAGGTCACTACTGAGGAATTATAGCAATCTGGGCAGAGAACTGCCATAGCTCAGTTTTGGGGATTTACTGAAGGAAGGGGGGGGGGGGGAGGGGGTCATGGCACAGCAGGAGACGCATACTGGAATGTAATATGGCACATAATAGGAACCAGTTGCTTAGAATAATAGTACTCAGCAACCCCAATATTGTTGAGCAGAATGGCGTATCACTGCTATGTAGTGCATAGCATTCCAGTACATAGCTTGAAAATCCTGCAGTAGAGCTTCAGCACAAGGTCTCTGCATCAGCCCCTGAAACAGACTTAAGAATAATTTTCCAGAGTTGTCATTTCACAACTAGACTGTTTGTGAATCAGTTAATTGTAGAATTAATAGCCAAGTTACGATAACATAATACAGCAGCAACATTGATAAGAGATCCTATCAGTAATATAAGGCTTAACTATTACTGAAAGATCAAGGTGACATTTTACTTACCAGATAATGTCCTTTCCTCCAGTCCAGACTCTGTTCCCTTAGCAGCAGATTGGTGGAGACAGAAGCCAATGAAATGCTCAGGTATCAATAATATCACTCCCATGCCTCTATCAGCTTTAGCCGCTAGAGGGCACCTCAGTACTCATCCAACCGCATATGGGAAAGAATGACAAACCTTAAGGTGGGCAACAAGGATGAATCAAACCATCAAGAAACTATGTATGAGAAACCGACCAGAAGCTGGTGAGACCTCACTTGAAATAATGTGCTCAGTTTTGAAGACCATATTTTGCAAAGGATATATAAAGATTGGAAACAGTTCAGAGGAAGGCGACCAAATGATTTGGAGCCTGGTCAGAAGACCTATGAGAAGAGACTGGAAGACCTAAATAGAAGAGAGGAGCAGCAAGGGAAATACGATTCAGACTTTTTAAATACTTAAAGAATATTAATGAACAAACCAACCTCTTCCAAAGACAGGGAAGCTGCAAGGGGGTAAACTGAAAGGCAATGTCAGGAAATACTTTTTCACTGAAAGGGTGGTGGATGCTTGGAATGCCCTCCCGATGGAAGTGATGGGGGCAAGTACAGTGACATAATTCAAAATGGCATGGGACAAACAGTGGATCCCTTTATAGCAACAAGATAAAATCAAAAAACAAACATTACTATCTCTTATATTTCAACAAATAGGGGTGACCTATATGGAGTGGTGGGTACACTCCTAAACAAAGGCATGGGCAGGTGCACCTAGTCTTGCCACCATACTGGTCTTTATCTGCCATCATATGTATTCTATGTAAGCTGGCAGTAGGAAGAGAACCTGCATAGCCAAGCAGAACATACTAGTGGACCCAAAGTACCACCGCAGAATAACAGACCAGATACAGTTCCAGGGATGTGTCTTGGACTGGTCTAGCAGGACTCAAGGAAAGGACATTAGCTGGTTAGTAAAATGTTACCTTCCATGTTGTCCTGCTAGACCAGTGCAGACAAGTAGGATGTACCAAAACTATGCTTCCACTGGGCAGATGACGACAGCAGCTCACAAAACCTTGGAGCCAACGGCTGTGTTTGCCCGAGCGTGGACGTCCAAGCTGTACTGCTTGACAAAGTGGAAAGTGATGCCCCAGTGCTACTAGACAATGTCTGAAGCAGGTACCAGGTTATGCTATGCCCCTGAGAAGCTGGCACCCAAGAAGAATGTGTTTGCAAACCCTCTGGAACCAGCTGGCTCAAAAACAGATATGCCAAGGTAAATGTCTCTGTGATTCAGCATCCCCAGGTAAACTCAACTGTCATGATACTCTTGCATAGGACAACACAACAGCACAAAGAATGATCGGATTTATGAAAGGAAACCATAACCTCCAAGTCCCAGAGACACACCCTCCAGGTATCCACAAGGCAAAGATCCTTATCTTTCCCTTTACACTATTCCTCAGAGGAGGGTAAGCAAAACTACCTGGTTCACATGAAAGGGATCTATCACCTTGGGCAAAAGCCAAAATGGAAAGAGCTGCCTCTGAAAAGGACAAATATGGATTCCAGCAAGACAGCGCCTGTCACTTGCTAAACAAATTGTGACCAAGAAAATAGTCCTGAGAGTCACACCCCTCACAGCGACACACTTCAGAAGCTCAAAAGGCGCCAACACTAGGACTGAGAACTAGACAGAAATCCCAGGAAGGGACAAATGGCCAGAAGAGAGGCATGCAGATTTCAAATCCCTTGAAGAAAACATGAAACATTTGGGTGCAAGGCTGAAACAGGACAAGGCTGCCATCCAAACTTTCAGGGAGATAAGGGGAAAAAGCCCTTCCAGACCATCCTGAGGAAGACCGTGGCAGACTTGGGAACAAGCTGTCATGTGCCACATCCACACTCCAAGAGCTACCAGGCCCGCATGAATGCCAGGCAAGCAGAACCTCTCCAGGCTCTGAGCAGAGCAGAAACTATGCAGGAGAATAGCACTTACGCGACAGTCAACTCCCTTCAAGAGCCAAGCCATAAGCGAGAAGGGAGCCAAATCATGGAAAACAAAATCAGCCTCTAGTTCAACTGACTCAGAAATGGGGCAGATAAAGAGGAACCACCTGCAGGAACCACATCAGGTTCTTAAACCATACTCTCCTTGTCCATCCATCACCACCAGCACAATCCATCATGGATGGCGCTTCATATGCTGAAACGCATGCCCCAATAGCAGCCATGGAGGAAGCACTTACAGAAGGCATTGCTGTGGCCAGGACTAAATCAGAGCGACAAGCCCTTTGACACAGTTTATGTGGTGAGCTAAGAACGGCACACTTGAGATTGGAGCAGGATGCCTTCAATTCCATACTGGGGCAACTCCAAACAGCGGAAAAATATCCGAAATGCCTTCTGACTCAACATCCACTCCCCAGGATCGAGAATGATGACTGAAGACTACCACTTCCACTAACCACCCCGGCAAAGAGCTGAGCTGACAGAGCTAGGAGGTTCATCTCCCCCCCCCCCTCCAGGTGGGCAACAGAATCATCCCCCTAGGTCACTCCTGCCCAGCTTGTGCCACCTTGGCAATTGACAGATGCCATGGCTGTGGCGTTGCCCTTGAACACTTGCACCACTCTGCCCTTGACCAAGGGCAGGAAACAGAAGAGGGCCAGTCAGATAGCCCTTGCTTCAAGACTGTTGATGAACCACACCGCCTGCATACAGCTCCAACAGTAATGGTATGCTCAGTCTGGAGAAGGGCTTTCCTCCCATAAGACAGGCACCCGACTCCAGAAGAATCTACAAATGATACTCAGCAACATGCTGTCAGTCAGACAATGTGGGAATAGACACCACCTCAAGTTGACTGTCACTCCCAGTTTGACCGGGAGCCTGAGCTCCAGTCAAAAAAGGGCTGCCAGAGCAGCCTTGTACGAGTATGCTCACGGCACCAGTTTATTGTTGCTACCATCAAGCCAGGAAGCTGGGGATAATCCAAAACCCTGTGAGCCTATTGAGAACCAGCACTGCAAGTCATTGCAACCATCTCTGCATTCTCTTCTCTGGCAGGAGGATTCTGCCCACTCGAGCATCAAATTGTGCTCCCAAGAAATCCGGGGATTGGGGAGGCACCAACGGATGCTTTCCCAGATTGATCACCCAGCTGAGGCCTTCCAGAAGGGCACCATTTGGACCGAAACCAGAGAGACTCTGACAGAGAATGGGCTCAGATGCGCCAGTTATCCAGAAATGGGTATGCACATAGAACTTAGCATCACAGCACAGCAGCCACCATCAACCATGACTCTGGGAAGCATCCGTGGGGCAGGAGAGGCGCTGAAGGTAAGGCGGTGAATTGAAGGCATAAGCCAAAATATGGTAAAAGAGACATCTCTGCTGATCCTCACGGATTGGGACATAAAAACACAATATTTGGCCAAAACCAGAGAAGCCAGAAACTTCATTCTGCACCCCCTCCCCCCAAGTAAAAGGCTGGTCTTGAACCAGCGATCTTTAAGGTTAGAAGGCACACAACTTGCAGAAAAGCCATCATGTCTCAGTAGCGAGAAACTCCCTGTGGAGCATCATCAAAATCACCAATCTCAGCCTTGCAATTCGGAATAGAAACACGGGCAAAGGAGCACTGACCTTCTAGCGGCCATAGATAGGAAGAAGCCATCCTTCTTTGACATCCCAGTTAGCCCTTGCCCTGCTCGGCCTGTAGGCACAGTAACTTATCCAATATGGCCCCCAAGGTGGCTCTCATGTTCGCCAACCCACATGGAACGATAACAAATGCCTCCAGATTGGCTGTTTGCAGTTTAGGACATAGCTGCTCTGAATGATGTCTAGCACCCTTCCATCTTTGGTGACATGTGGGAATGGGCCCCAAAACCTACATAGTGAAGAACAGGAGGAACCCCTTCTAGAGGGGACCGAGTCTCTGGACCCACAAGCTCTACTGAAAGAACCAAATATGAAACTGCAATCCAGAAGTGGAGAAGGGCTTTCCAGGATGAAACGCTACGAGTCCCAAGATACCCAGAAATCAGTCTAGTGTGTCCACAATGGACGTGCAGTGGGCAAGATGGAAGGACTCTGCTTGTTTCCCAGGATCTTTTGGTCCATCCTCTGAAAGGTGAGAAGACTCTCTGCCTCAACCAAGTCCTTCACCAACTTCTCCAATCAGCTCCATGAGGGAGACTCCCCTTAAGGCCAGTTGAGTTATCCAGGCTGTAGAGGATGTATCTACTGCACAGCAACAACCATGATCAATTCTACATCACCACCGAGAGGATATCCCTAGCCACCAGCGGGATAGAAAATACATGGCATTAGAGCATCATCTAGCAGGAGAAACTGAATCCAGATCAACACTGCTTCTGACACCAGGTCTACAAAAACAGCCAACAGGAAAAAGCTGACACTGCGAACTAGCTCTTCAGCAGAGGGTCCATCTATCCAGTGTCCTTCAAGGCTTAGCAGACTTCCCCAGGAGTGGCGGCCCACTGCATGACCACCGTGGCCTCCACCTTCACCTTGGGCAGGGAAGGCCAGACCAAGAGATGCACTCCCCTGAGGGAGGACTCACACCCCTTAACATGTCTGTATCCCCCAGGCTGGAAATCTGTCAGGATCTGTTGTATAACCAGAACATGTTCTGGATTAAGTCTGGAAGACTGTTGTAAATATCTGCACTGCCTATAGAAGCTGGGAACCTGCTGCCCCTGTGCCATCACTGGAGCATCAGCCGCATACCAGGTGGAGGAAAAAAAAACTTGAGAAATCAAAGCCGCCAGGGTCTCCCTTCCAGGACAGGCAGAAAATGTCAACCTCCACATGAATCTCTGACAGAGAAAATATACTTCCTTTTTTTTTTGGCATCAGACTCCTCAGCCGACACCAGGACCAGCACTCAAATCCAGGGGTCAGGCAGATCCCAGCTGTTCCTGGTTGCTTAGGAGGCATTTCAGCTGAACTCTACACTCTGCTCATCCCTCATGTGACTGAGCTTAAGGGTATCCCAAGACTACAGGGTCTGAGTTTCCATGCTAATGGTCAGGCTTACTGAAGGAGGAATCTCTGAGGTGTCTTCAGTCTTCGAGGAGAGCGGGGGAGGGGAGGATTCGAGGTTGTGCAAGGCTGTCAAAAACTTCCAAATCCTTTCAATTTTCTGGCTGCTCAAGTAGCCCTTAACAGGATAACAGCATTGAGCTGAACCAATCCCCCCCCTCCTTTGGCTACCAAAAATACTTTAGTCTAGCGGATCCTCCCACTTTTTGCTCAAGTGAGTCACCCTCAAGATGGTCATTCGCGAGTGAATAATTTTTTTTTACTTTCAATTGTTCAGATTTTCTTCGGAGATGAGAACATCCACCCACCATCTGCTAGAGACAGAATACTGAGGTGCCCTCAAGTGGCTCAGGCTGATAGATGCATGGGAGTGATGCCATTGAAATCTGAGCGTTCATTGGCTTGTGTCTCTACCAATCTGCTGGTAGAGGAACACAACCCATTTGTCTGGAATGGGCTAGCAGGACAATATAGAACATAGATTACCAGTCTTTATGCAAACTTTCCGGGATGAAAGTTTAAATGAGTTAGTCTTTTAGGGGCAACTTCTAACTAAGTCAGAACGATATACTAGTAAATGTTTGTTAGTACTAGAATCACCTTAAAGGGTAAAGCTGTCTTTTTTTGGAATAAGATAGCAACAATTTTAAAGGACTACAGAATCATAAATTTAGAAAAAAGCATTTTATTTATGACAAAACACACATTACAGATGGGAGTAGTGGTTAGAATAAAAATTTGAGATGAGGAGCAGTTTGATTATAAATAACTTTATCCTAACATGTAAGATTGTCAGGAATTTTATGTTGAGCTAGTCAGGAAAATCAACTGTATTAGCAAGGAAAAGAGTTACTCACCTATAACAGGTGTTCTCTGGAGACGGCAGGAATCAGTCCTCACATATAGGTGATGTCGGCACTGACAGAGCCCACATGGAAGCAGTCCCCTAGTTAAAAAAAAAAACAAACCTTTGGGAGATGCTACCATGCATGCATGGTCCCCTTCCTGCCCAAAGGGTGCCATCTTGCTCAGTCAGATGACATAGCTAAAAGATGGCAAAATAAAATAAAAGATGGTAAAAGGAGCAACTCCAAGGGGAGGAAGGAAGGTTGTGAGGATTGATTCCTACTGGCCCTGGAGAATGCCCATTACAGGTGAGTAACTACACTTTTTCCAGGAACAAGCAGGAAGTTAGTCCTCACATGTGGGACTCCCCAGCTACAGGCTACCAAAAGCCCATAGCAAAAGAACCACCACTCACCCTCAAGGGGAGCCATGAGCGGCAGCAATTGAGTCCATAGCTACAGACTACAGTAGGACCCCTGTGTTGGATAGAAACCAGCACTCCAATAGCCTGAACACAGAAGAGTCAGAGGGTAGGAGTTGCCTAAACCCCCAAAAGGATTACGAAGTGCGGCCTGGCCGAAGGCACTGTCCCATCAGTACACCCTTTTCAGGCAGTAATGGGCTGCAGTGGTATGGACAAGTCCAGGGGGCAGCCCGGCAGCTGTCTATCAGGATGGAGTGCAGGTTTGCCACCGAGGCCCTGACACAGTGCACTGCAACTCTGCCTTCCAGCAGGAGCCCCGCCTGCTCCTAGGTGAAGGTGATATAGTTTGCCACACAGGTAGTGTACGTTTGGTCACCACCTCCCCCCCCAGTCAACAGGGGTCATGAGATGAAAAGCTGAGCAGCTTTGCGGTGGCCCAAGTATGTTGAATGTAGAAGGACAAGGCCCTCTTAGTCCAGGGTGTGAAGGACCATCTCCCCTCTACTAGTCTGAGGTCTTAGAAAAAAAGGTGGAAGGATTGAGGTGGAAGGATACCAACTTCAGAAGGAATTTAGGGTGTGTGCAGAGCACCATCCTGTTCTTGTAGAACCTGGTATATGGCGCCTCCACCACTAAGAATATCGCTAACTCTGTGAGAAGAGGTGAGTGTGACCAGGAATGCCATCTTCCACGAGAGGTATTGCAGATGGCAGGTAGCCAGAGGCTCAAAGGGCAGGCAAGTGAGCTACCACATTGAGGTCCCACTCAGTCGCCAGAGGGCAAACCAGGGGCTTTGATAAGAGAAGACCCCTTAGGAAGCAGGTCACTAGCAGTTGGACCAAGAGGTGTTTGCCATCCACCAGGTGGTGGTGTGCCGCAGGAACTGAGGTGCACCCTGACAGAGTTCGATTTAAACCCGGATTGAGAGAGGTGGAGAAAGCGTAGTTACTCACCTGTAACAGGTGTTCTCCAGGAGCAGCAGGAATCAGTCCTCACATATGGGTGACGTCGGCACCGACGGAGCCCTCGCGGAGCAATTTTCCCCAGCTTTCAAAGCCTTTGGGAATTGCAGCGCGCATGCGCAGTCCTCTTCCCGCCCAAGGGTGCCATCTTGCTCAGTCAGATGACATAGCTAAAAGACAGCAAAAATTAGCAAAAACGAAAGCAAAAAAACTGCAACTCCACGGGGAGGAGGGAGGGTTGTGAGGACTGATTCCTGCTGCTCCTGGAGAACACCTGTTACAGGTGAGTAACTACGCTTTCTCCAGGACCAAGCAGGAAGTCAGTCCTCACATATGGGACTCCCAAGCTTAAGGCTACCGGAGACCCGAAGCACAAAAATGAGCTCCCTCTAGCTCAGCAGCACAGAAGGAAGGAATCTTCTCTGAATACATCTCCAACCGGTAGCCCAACATCCGGGATGGAGGGTAGGAGTTGCCTATACCTCGAAGAGGTTACGGAGGACTGCCTGTCCGAAAGCACTGTCCCTGCGGGACTCCCTCTCCAGGCAGTAATGGGCTGCAAAAGTCTGGCTTGAAGACCAAGTAGCGGCCCGGCAGATGTCTGCCAACGGAACAGAGCGGAGGTAAGCCACTGACGTAGCCTTCGCCCATACACGATGAGCGGTGACTACCTTCCAGCACGAGGCCCGCAGCCTCGTAAGCCCAAGCGATGCAGTCCGCAATCCAGATGTTGGGGTCATAAGACACGAAGAGCTGAACAGCCCTTTGGTGCTCTCGCGTACGGTCAAGGTAGAAGTTCAGCGCCCTTCTACAGTCCAGGGTATGCAGGACCATTTCAGCTCGGCTGGAGTGTGGCCTGGGAAAGTAGGTCGGAAGTACCACCTCCTGGTTGATGTGAAAAGGGGAAACCACCTTAGGAAGAAACTTAGGGTGAGTCCGTAGGACTACCCGGTTCTTGTAGAACCTAGTGTAAGGAGGATCAGACACCAAGGCCTGCAGTTCACTAACGCGTCTAGCAGAAGTTAGGGCCACCAAGAACAAGGTTTTCCAGGAAAGAAAACGAAGAGGACAGGTAGCCATAGGCTCAAAAGGCGGACAGGTAAGCCGCTGTAAAACCACATTGAGATCCCAGTTCGGGGCTGGCGGGCGCAAAGGTGGTTTAAGGAGAAGGAGGCCTCTGAGAAAACGAGCTACCAGAGGGTGGCTGGAAAGAGGTCTACCATCCACCGGCAGGTGATGCGCAGAAAGAGCACTGAGGTGGACCTTGACCGAGTTGGACTTAAGTCCAAGATTGGAAAGGGAAAGCAAGTACTGCAAGACCACTGATGTTGAACAGGAGAAGGAGTCTTGAGACTGCTGAGTACACCAGACGGAGAACCGACGCCACTTAAGAGCATAGGACTTCCGGGTGGAAGGCCTCCTGGAGGCCAAGACGACCTCTTCCACATCTGGAGGTAGCTGGAGAGGAGCAAGGACTACCCTTTCAGCAGCCATGCCATCAGATGAAGGGACCGAAGGTTGGGGTGCAGGAGCGTCCCCTGATCATGCGAGAGGAGGTCGGGCTGAAACCCCAGAGGAAGAGGGGTGTCCACCGCCAGCTGCATCAGAAGTGGGAACCAAGGTTGTCTCGGCCACCGGGGAGCCACTAGGATCATCGATGCCTTGTCTCTGAGAACTTTGAAGAGCGTCCGAGACACCAGAGGCATGGGTGGAAAGGCATACAAGAGGCCTGTGGACCATGGAATCAGAAAAGCATCCGCCGCTACCCGGAGAGGATGCGGCTGTCGAGATCAGAATCTGGGAAGCTGCCGGTTCAGAGGACTGGCGAACAGATCCATGGTGGGGAGGCCCCACCAGAGAAAGATCCGCTGAACCAGAAGCGGATCCAATCTCCACTCGTGCGGTTGGAGGACCCTGCTCAGTTTGTCTGCCAGGTAGTTTTCTTGACCTGGGAGATAGACAGCTTTGAGGACAATGTTGCGATGGACGGCCCAAGAGCAGAGCTTCTGTGCTTCCTGACAGAGAAGGAAGGAGCCGGTTCCGCCTTGTTTGTTCACGTAGAACATGGCAACCTGATTGTCTGTCTGGACAAGTACTGACTGGTGAGAAATCAGGTGAGAGAAGGCTTTGAGCGCTAGGCGGATGGCTCTGAGCTCCAGGAAGTTGATCTGCTGAGCGGACTCCCAAGGAGTCCAGAGACCCTGAGTACAAGTCCCTTGGCAATGTGCTCCCCAACCCTGGAGAGAAGCATCGGTCGTCAGGACCTGAGAATGTGTAGGGGGCTGAAAAGTCACCCCTAGCACTAGGTTTGGCAGATGAAGCCACCATCGCAGAGAGGAGACCAGCTTGTCGGAGATCTGTACGGAGTCCGCTAGGCTCCCCGTGGCCTGATGCCATTGAGTGCGAAGGCACCACTGAGCAGGACGCATGTTCAGGCGGGCATTGGGGGTTACATGGACCGTGGAAGTCATATGGCCGAGCAGTCTCAGAAAGTGCCTGGCGGAGACCAGGGAATTGCTGTGAAAGCGGCTGGCGAGATCCATGAGCCGTTTGGCCCGGTCCAGAGGGAGGAAGGCCCTCGCCTGAAGCGTGTCCAATCTGGCGCCTATGAACTCAAGATTTTGAGAGGGGAGCAAAGTGGACTTTGCGAAGTTTATGACAAAACCCAAGTGCTGGAGCAGAGTCACAGTGCGATGAGTAGCCTGAGTGGCTTCTTGGGCAGACTGGGCCCTGATGAGCCAGTCGTCCAGGTATGGGAACACAAAGAGACCTTGAAGTCTCAGATAGGCCGCCACCATTGCTAGGCATTTGGTGAACACCCTGGGGGCGGAGGATAGGCCAAAGGGCAGTACTCTGTACTGGTAATGGTTTCCTCCCACAACAAACCTGAGATATTGTCTGTGGTCTGGATGAATAAGGATATGAGTATACGCATCCTTTAGATCTAAGGAGCATAGCCAGTCTCCCTGCTGGAGGTAGGGCAGCAGGATTCCAAGGGTAAGCATTTTGAACTTTTCCTTTGCAAGGAACTTGTTGAGGTTTCGCAAGTCTAGGATGGGTCTGAGGCCTCCTGTTCTCTTTGGAATCAGGAAGTACCTGGAATAAAACCCTTGACCCTTCAGGTGGTGGGGCACCGGTTCCACGGCTTGTTCCTGAACGAGACTTGCTAACTCCTGAAGGAGTAAGTCCCTGTGCAGAGGGAGTCTGGAAGGCTCCCCTGGAAAGTAGGAGGGAGGTACCTGGTGAAAATGAAGAAGATAGTTCAAAAGGGCTATCTGAAGCACCCAGGTATCTGTGGTGATGTTGGACCACCTGTGGGCAAAGCGGACCAGCTGGCCTCCTGTGCTGAGAGAATCCAGCTGAGGGGGAGAGGCTATGCTGAGAAAGTCAAAAACCCCCACCCTGCTGAGCAGGGGCCGGTGGTGCAGGCTTGGGGGCTTGCTGCCTACGGGACCCATTACCCCGTCCCTTGGCCTGCTTTCCCTGTGGGGGAGCTGGTGAGGCCTGATACTGAGGGTAGTATTTATAGGCAGCACCTTTCCTCGGGTAAAAGGGCTTTTTCCCCGAGGCCTTCTTTTGAGAAGGGGCAGAGGTCTTCCTTGAGAGACGAGTCCTGGTGAGAGTCTCCGTCTCGATTTGTGCAGCGTTCTCATCCATGGGCTTGCCAAAGAGGTTATCACCTCGGCAGGGGACATCGACCACTTGTCCTGTACCCAGGGCTCGAGGTCAGACGTCTGAAGCCAAGCCTGGCGGCATCCACCGATGCCGGCCGCGGCTACTCGAGCCGAAGCCTCAAAACCATCATAGGCTGCTCGAGAGATAAACTTGGAGCACTCCCGAATACCAGTAGACAAGGATTGGAACCTCTGCAAAGGTTCGTCGGAGAGACCAGCAGAGAACCCGGCTATTTCCTTAGCCAGGTCTCGAAGATACATGCCCATGTAGAGCTGGTATGTCTGGACTCGACAAGCAAGCATAGAGCCCTGGAAGCACTTCCTACCGAGGGCATCCAGGCTTCGGGCTTCCCTACCAGGGGGCACCGAGGAGTGCATTTTTTGACTCTTCAGTCTATGCATGGCCGATTCCACCACCATGGAATGGTGCGGCAGTTGTGCCTTTTGGAACCCAGGGCTCTTGCGGACTCGATAAATGGAATCGACCCGCTTGCTTAACACCGGTGACGCCGCCGGGCTCTCCCACATGCGGAAGAGAAGTCGTTCCAGCATGGGAGGAACCGGTACAATAAAGGCCTCCTTCGAGGGAGAGTCATATTGGAGGGCATTGAGTTCTTTGACTCGAGGCTCCTCCTCGGGATCCGCAGGGAAGGCCAAGGCTTTGGCCATATCCCTCACGAAGTCCGAGAACCGGGTATCCTCCGGGGGGGACCGTCTCCGAGGTTCGGACTTGGGGGAGTCGGAAGGGACACACCGAGTCCGAAAGGAACCAGGTGACTCTTCGTCCTCAGATTCCCAGGCCGACTCCTTGGAGGAGGAGTCGATCGGCTCCGGTCGGGCGGGCACTGATGCCATCCGCCCCGACGCCGAGGGAGTTGGCGTCGACGACCTCGGTCCCGAACGGGAGGCCAAAGGAGACCTCGACCTCGGATCGACTCGAGCCCTCATGGACTCTAGGATCGGCTCGGTCTCCGGGGTCGATTTGGAGGTCGACGTCCCGGCGGTCAGGGCAGAAGCACCAGCGAGGCCAGCGATCAATGCCCGCTGCTGGTCCAAGAAGGCAGACAAACTGCACTCCAAGGCCGTCAACCTGAGTCCGAGCTCAGGAGACCCTGCAGCCCCCGACTCGGGCCCCGACGTCGGGTCCTTCGGAGGCGAGTCCACGAGGACAACAGTACTTACGTGAGCGGGCAAGTCCACCTCGAGTTGAGGCTGTTTTGACGGCCTCTCCGACTCCAAGGACCCGGGACGGGAATCGGGGCTATGCGACCTGGCCCTCGAGGAACCAGGAGCGTCCACCGATCCCGCCCTCGCGGGTTTCTTCTTCCGATGATGCTCCCGGGTAGGAGACCCCCTTTCAGAGGAACTCCGACGATGCTCAGGATCAGAGTCCCGAGACGTCGAAGCCTCTGACAAGGTCCGAGCCCGGCCGGAGTCAGAAGATACGCTCCCGCTGGTGCTGCCGACTCCTCAATGCTTTTGAGGACATTTTGCCGCATGGCCCGCAGATCATGGGGTCATGATCTGGGCCGAGGCAGCGGAGGCAGAAGTCATGAGTGTCTGTAAGAGACATAAGTTTTACAGAGGTCACACTTTTTGAAACCACTGGCCGCCATCGGGGGAAAAAGGGCCCCTGCGAGGTCGAACGACCGGGCAGCCAGGGAAAAAAGCGCGAAATCTGTCACGAAGGACAAAAAAATCGAAAAATAAAGGACGGACTCGCAACCGGCGTCGCGAGTCCGGGCGGGAAAAGAACCGGCGTCGAACCGAAGAAAAAACAGAGAAATAGAGAAAAATCAACTTTTCTGCGGGGATTCACAGGCAACGTCTGTAGGGCTCCGCGGAAATAAGAAGACTGAGCAAGATGGCACCCTTGGGCGGGAAGAGGACCGCGCATGCGCACTGCAATTCCCAAAGGCTTTCTTTGAAAGCTGGGGAAAATTGCTCCGCGAGGGCTCCGTCGGCGCTGACGTCACCCATATGTGAGGACTGACTTCCTGCTTGGTCCTGGATAAAGTACTGTAGCAGCAGTCACACCGGGCAAGAAAACAAGTCGGTCCCATGCTCTGCACACTAAGTTGAAAATCTGCACCATTTGAGGATGTATGTTTTCCTAGTGGAAGCATTATGCAAGGCCAACAGGATCTACCTCACCTGAGAGGTTGAAAGAAGCTAGGGTCACCCTTTCAGCAGCCACACTGTCAGCAACAGGGACCCCAAGTTGGGGTGAAAAAGATCCCCCCCTCCTGGGGCAGGAGCTCTGGAGAGTTCCCCAACAGGATGGGAGTCTCCACAGATGGCCAAAGTAGTAGTGGGAACCATGGTTGCCTGGGCTATCAGGATGAGCAAGGTCTTGTTGCGGAGGGTCCTGAACAATGTCTTGGCAATTAATGGTGTGGGTAGAAAGGCGTACATGAAGCCTTCCACTCATGAGACAAGAACGTGTCCGCCGCCGCCACACTGGAGAGGTGGGCCTGCCAGGGAGCAGAAGCAGGGCAACTGGTAGTTGTCTGGACTAATTAACAGGTCTATCATGGGTTCCCCCCCCCCCCCCAAACAGTTAGCCACACTGGGGTCCAGCTGCTACTCGTGTGGCTGGAGGACCCTGCTCAATCTGTCAGCCAGTAAGTTGTTCTGGCTTGTCAGGTATACTGCCCACAGGAGTATACCCTGCCAAACTGCGTAGGAGCAGAGGACCACTGCCTCTCGGCAGAGGACATGAGACCCTGTGCCCCCATTTGTTCACAAAGAACACTGCCACCTGGTTGTCCATCTACACCAATGCAGACTGGTGATATAGGAGGTGGCAAAAAGCTTGGAGGGCTAAGTATATCGCCTGTAGCTCTAGGTGGTTGATCTGCAGGTTGCTCTCGTCCTGCGACCAGCTGTCCTGGGTGCAGAGTTCCCCACAGTGGGCTCCCCAGCCAAGCAGGGAGGCGTCCATGGTGAGGACCCTTAAGGGGTTTGGGACTTGAAAGGGCATCCCCGCCTCAAGGTATTGGGAAGTGTCACCATATCAGGGAGTCTGCCAACTGGCGGGGCACAGACTTTGTCCCAGAGACGACCCGTGGCCTGTGTTCACTAGTCCCAAAGGCACCACTGTGCAGCCCTCATGTGGAGACATGCATCTGGGGTGATGTGGACCGTGGAGGCCATGTGCCCAAGTAGGCACAGGAGGAGCTGGGCAGGCACCTAGGGGCAAAACTGTATGGCCAGGGCCAGGGCCCTGAGACAGTCGGCTTGGTCTCCAGCAGGAAGACCTTTGCTTGGGAGGGTGTCTAATCTTGCCCCTAGGAACTCCAGGCATTGTGTCCGGAGGTGGTGAGACTTGGGGTAGTTTATCACAAACCCCAAGTGTCGCAGGACCTTGATGGTGCGTGCAGTTGCCTGCTGCACCTGAGGCCTTGCCTCCTTTTATGAGCCAATCGTCCAGGTAGGAGAAGACAAAGACCACCTGGAGGCAGAGGAAGGTGGCTATGACTGCCAGGCATTTTGTGAAGACCCTTGGAGTGGAGGCCAAGCCAAAGGGCAGTAGTGACTACCCCATATCATGAACCACAGATACCGCCTGTGGATGGGGTGAATGAGGATGCAAGTATAAGCATCCTTCAGATCCAAAGAGCATAGCTAATCTCCCTTGGGGGGGGGCAGGGGGGGGGGTTATAAGTTAGCAATGTTCCAAGGGAGAACATCTTGAACTTCTCCCTCACCAGGAACTTGTTCAGGTTGCACAGGTCAAGAATGGGCCTTAAGTCTCCTGTCCCTTTTGGCACTAGGAAGTACCTGGAGTAGAACCCCCCTGCCCTTGCGATGGTGAGGTATTGGTTCCACTGCTTTGTCCTCGAGAAGACCTGCAAGCTCCTTCAGTAGAATATCCTGGTGAAGGGGAGACCAAAGGGGCTCTCCCGGAAAGTAAGGGGGACGTTTCTGAATCAGATGGAGGAGGTAGCCCTCCCTGACCACTCAAAGTGCTCATGAATCAGTGGTGATGGCTAGCCACCTTTGGGCATACTGGATCAGACATCCCCTGTGGGCTGCTGACCTCCATGGGGTGGAGAAGCTATGCCCAAAGAAGTCAAAAACTCCCCCCTGGCTGGGTTGGGGCTTGGGAGCCTTCTGCTTACGAGGGCCATGCCCATGTCCCTTGGGCCTGTTGACCCTGCTAGGGAGCCAGGAAGGCTTGAAAAGGTGGGTAGTTTCTGTAAGCAGCCCCTTTCCTCAGGTAGAAGGGCTTTTTACCAGAGCCCTTCCGTCTGGGGCAGCTGTCTTTTTAGAGAGCATGGTCCTCATCATGAACTCAGTCTCCAGCTTGGCAGCCTTGTCTATCACAGGCTTGCCAAAGAGGTACTCTACTTGGCATGGGACATTGACCAATTTGTCATGAACCTATTGCTTAAGATTGGACTGTAGCTAAGCCTGGCATTGATGCCCACCGCCACTACTCAAGCTGCCAACTCAAAGCCATCATAGGCTGCCTGAGACAAACATTGCGGATGGCCTTGGCCAGATTCTTGAACCCCTGCAGGGGTTCCTCGGACAGACCAGCCGAGAACCTGGCAATTTCCTTCACCAGGTCTCAGGTATATGCCCATGTACAACTGGTAGGCTTGGATATGGCCAATGAGCATTGAGCCTTGGTAACACTTTCTGCCAAGGGCATCCAAGATGTATACCTCCCTGCTGGGAGGCACCGAGGTGTGCATCTTCCAACTCTTCAGTTGACGCATGGCTGACTCCACCACCATGGAGTTGTGCGGCAGCTGTGATTGCTAGAAGCCCGGGCTCCGGCAGACTTGATACATTGAGTTGAGCCACTTGTTCACCACAGGCACCAATGCTGAGTGTCTCCCACATACAGAGCATTAGAGAGTCCCTCGGAGGGGCCTCGTACTGGAGGATTTTTTTTAACTCCTCTGTCCGAGGATTCTCCTCAGATTCAGTTGGGAACACTAGGGCATTTGACATGTCCCTGACAGAGTCAAAGATTGCCATTGTCTTCTGGCAGAGACCGCTGCCTGGGCTCTGAAGTGGGGATGTCGTGACGGCGATGGGTGTCTCCTC
This sequence comes from Ichthyophis bannanicus, assembly GCA_033557465.1. NCBI lineage: Eukaryota > Metazoa > Chordata > Amphibia > Gymnophiona > Ichthyophiidae > Ichthyophis > Ichthyophis bannanicus. The sequence continues at coordinate 91,154,320 of CM066049.1, read as the reverse complement.
ATCCTGTCTCCCACACAGGAGTAGTCCATTAAGGACTTCATGGCAGGATGATCCACGGGCCCTGGAGCTGACCCCTGTCCACGACCCTCTAAGGCCCTATGGCTGGCACCGAGCGCACTGACTGGGGACAATCGCAGCCCTGTCAAGAGGGAATTAGATTGAGACCTCAGCTGAGGATTGACTCGAGGTCGAAGGGTCTCAAGGATCGGCTCAGCCAACAGGGTCATCTTTGACATCAAGGGCCCGGTGGTCAGGGCAGAGGAACCAGTCATACCAGACAACAGCACCCACTGCTGGTCCATGAAGGCAGACAAACTGCACTCCAGGCGAGAAGGCTCTGCGGCCATCAGTGCGGGCAACAAAGGAATTGGCCAAGATGCCAGTCCCCCCCCTCCCCCGAAGGGGAATTCTTGACGAGAATGATTTTTGCACACCAATCACACTTTTTAAAACCACTGGTAGCCATGAGGGGAAAAAGTACCCCAGCGAGGTCAAAGACCTGCTGAGCTGCCAGTTGGAAAAAAAGGCACACAGATGCCAAGGAGGAAAAAACTACAAAAGGATTAACTCAATGCCAAGATAGTGAGGTCAGCTGGCAGGAAGAGTACCAGTGCAGTACCAAAGGGAAGTATGAAACTCAGGCTGAAAGAAATAAAATCAACTTTTTCTGGGGACATGCCAGACAGATATCTGAAGGGCTCACCAGAAAAAAGGAGACTGAGCAAAATGGCACCCTTGGGAGTGAAGGGAACCACACATGCATGGTAGCATCTCCCAAAGGCTTTCTTTGAAAGCTGGGAGGATGCTTCCGTGAGGGCTCCGTCGGTGCCAATGTCACCCATATGTGAAGACTGTTTTCTCCAGGAGCAAGCAGAAATCAAAGTTACACTTAACTACAAGTTTCCTTTCCTGGAACTCAGCTAGACCAGTACAAAAAAGAACAGATTATGAGTCCCAATGTCAGATGTTGAAGGCAGAACATTAGAACTTTTAAGTGATATCACTGACATAAAGAGAGTGGTGCAGACAGAGCATGAGCCATTCTGATCATTAACAAAAGCACATAGTAAACTGTAGAAACAAAAATCCCCAAATACTAAGACACACCAAACTTATTACCCCACTCAATCTATTCCAGTAGGCCAGTACCCCAAGTAGGACCACCAAAAAAAGGAATCTTGCCCATGGGGTAATGCGAGTACAGATGCTGAGACACACACAAGGGAGAAGGGAGCAACTACAGTCCAGGACCCTCCTAAGGAAGACTAGTCTAGAAGAATTCCAGGAAAGGAAAATAGGAGGTAAGTTTCTTCTTCCTTCTCATCCTACTAGAGGAGTCTACACAAAACAGGACATAACCAAGCTATGCCTTAACCTGGGTGGGAAGCTAACACAGCTGCCCTAAGGACAGGGGACCCATAGGCTGAATCCACCTTTGCTTGAACATCCAAATAGCATAGTTACCTGTAAAGCATAGTTACTCACCTGTAACAGGTGATCTCCGGGAACAGCAGGAATTTAGTCCTCACATATGGGTATCATCAGTACCGACGGAGCCTGCGTGGGAACACTCCCCAGCGTCCAATAGGAACGCTTTTGGGAGCATCCCTCAGCACATGTGCACTGCCTTCCCGCCTTTCCAACTGTCCCTCATCAGTTAAGTTTGTAGCTGAGTGAAAGGATAGAGGGAGAGAGGAAAGAGACAAAGATAGAGAGACAACTCCTAGAGGAGGTGGGTGGGTTGTGAGGACTAAATTCCTGCTGTTCCTGGAGATCACCTATTACAGGTGAGTAACTACGCTATCTCCCGGAACAAGCAGGAATGTAGTCCTCACATATGGGGACTCCCTAGCTGAAGGTGCCACCCTAGAACGTGGGAATCCTTCCTCCCATGGATCTCTGGCATCCTACCAGGGTTGATGGGTAGGAGTTGGTTTAGGTTTGAAAGAGATTTTGAAGAACAGCTTGGCCAAAGAAGGCATCCCGACGGGAGGCTTTATCCAGGCATTAGTGGGCTGTGAAGGTGTGTACCGAAGCCCAGGTGGCTGCTCGACAAATGTCATCGATAGACACAGAGTGGATGAGCCATAGAAGCTGCCATGGCTCTCACATGGTCCTGAAGAGGAAGACCCTTACTCTCATAAGCAAAGGATATGCATTGGGCAATCCATTTAGATAAAGTTCTTTTGCAGACTGGAAGTCCCAAATGACTAGGGTCAAAAGCTATAAAAGGTTGTGAGGACTTTCTAGGTTGCTGTGCTCTTTGTATGTAAAAGGCTAAGGCCCTTTTACAATCCAAAGTATGAAGGTTTCTTTCTGCATTAGAGGTGTGAGGCCTCGGAAAAAATACAGGAAGATAAACTGATTGATTTAAATGAAAAAGGCAAAACCACCTTTGGCATAAAATGTGGATGAGTTCGAAGAACCACCTTATGATGAAACCTAGTATAAGGAGGATCAGCCACTAAAGCTTGTAATTCACTAATACGACGGGCAGAGGTGATTGCAATTAGGAAGATGACCTTCCAGGTCAAAAACCTAAGGGCGGTAGTGGCCAAAGGTTCAAAAGGCGGCTTCATGAGCTGCCCGAGATCTAGATTTAGATCCCATGCCACCGGTGGTGGCTTGATGGGAGGTTTAGTTAATAAAAGGCCTCATGAATCTTGATAGGAATGGATGAGAGGAAATTGGTTGTCCATTCAGAGGCTTATAAGAAGCTGCAATTGCACTAAGATGGACTCTTACCGAATTGGTCTTTAGACCAGAATTCGATAAGTGAAAGAGATACTCTAGTATCGATTCTAAGGGTATGACCAGGGGGTTTAATCCCTTCTTGGAGCACCATATAGTAAAAGGTTTCCACTTGAAGGCATAAGATCTTCTTGTGGAAAGTTTCCTAGAAGCCTGAAGGATATCTTTTACCTGTTGGGACAGGTTGAAATCTAGGAGGTCTAAGCCTTCAGCAACCAGGCCATGAGGTGCAGGGACTGGGGATTCGGGTGCCATAGCATCCCGTTCTCCTGGGAAAGGAGATCTGGAGCATGCCCTAACTCCAGAGGTGCTGCTTGAGAGAGATGTAGAAGCAGAGAATACTACATTTGGCATGGCCATCTTGGTGCTATGAGAATCATGCGACCCGTGTCTCTCTGAAGCTTGAAGAGTGTTTTGAGGATGAGGGGAATGGGTGGGAAGGCATAAAGGAAGTCCTGATCCCAGTGAAGGAGGAAGGCATCCCTTGCCTGACAGTTGTGAGCCAGAATCCTGGAACAGAACCGGGGAAGTTTGGCATTCAGTGAACTTGCAAAGAAGTCTATGTCTGGAGTGCCCCAGAGATGCAATATCTTTACCACGTGGTCTAGGTGGAGGGACCACTCATGAGGCAGCAGTACTTGACTGAGTTTGTCTGCCCAAAGGTTTTGAATGCCTGGAAGATATACCACTAGAAGGTGAATTTGATGCTCTCTGGCGAGGGCCCACAGTCAAAGCTTCGTTGCATAATGACAGAGAGCCTGTTCCGCCCTACTTGTTCACATAGAACATGGCTACTTGATTGTCCGTCTGGACTAGGACTGTCTTGTAGCTGAGCTGGGTGTGGAATACTCGAAGAGCTAAATAGATTGCTCTTAATTCTAGGAGGTTTATGTGTAAACCAACCTCCTGTGGAGTCCAGGTGCCCTGGGTAGAGAGATGATTCAGGTGTGCTCCCCAACCCACCTGTGATGCATCTGTTAGGGTGGCCTGAAAGAGGGGTTGATGGAAAGGAGACCCCCACTGTCAGATTTTTTAGTGATTGCCACCATTGGAGGGACAAAATTCATCACTGAGAGATTATTTTGTCCGACAAATGACCCGTGGCCTGTGTCCACTGTGTGGAGAGGGTCCACTGAGCTGCTCGCATGTGGAGGCAAGCATATGGGACTATATGAACTGTGGATGCCATATGTCCCAGTAACTGCAGTAGCTCTCGAGCAGTGAGGGAGGATTTGCCTGCTGCTTGAGAAGCTAGTTGCATTATGCGAAGACACCGGGCTTGTGGAAGGAAAGCCCTTGCCTGTCTGGTTTCTCGACAGGCTCCTATGAATTCTAGGCATTGGGAAGGAACTAGTTGAGATTTTGGGAAGTTTATTACCAATCCCAAATATTGGAGGATTCTCATTGTACGGGACAGTGCAGTGCTGGCCTCTGCAACTGTAGGGGCTCGAATGAGCCAGTCTAAATAAGGGAAGACGAAAATCCCCAGGGTTCATAGAAATGCAGCTACTACTGCCATAAATTTTGTGAATATCCTTGGTGCTGAAGCCAGACCAAAGGGAAGAACCCTGTACTGGAAATGTTTTCCCCTGAAAAGGAAACATAAGAATTTCCTGTGATCTGGATGGATGAGAATGTGAGTGTATGCATCCTTTAAGTCTACAGAGCAAAAGGAATCCTGGCTTTGAAGCTATGGCAGAAGAGTTCCTAGAGAAATAATTTCAAATTTCTCTCAAAACAGATATTTGTTAAATTCTCTGGAGGTCTAGAATGGGTCTGTGTCCTCCTGTTTTCTTTGGCATAAGAAAATAGGGGGAGTAGAACCCTGCACCCCGTTGAAGATTGGGTACTTGTTCTGTTGCCCCTTTGGCAAGAAATGTGGAGACCTCGTGATCTAGCAGATTGTCTGCAGAGGTTTGTGAATTGAATTGCTTTAGAATTGTAGGAGGGGGCATGCTGTGAAAATGAAGTTTGTACCCCTCTCCTACAATGGACAGAGTCCAATCTTCTGCTGTTATCTGATGCCATCTGTTGACAAAGTGGCATAACCTGCCCAGAATATTGGAGGGTTGGGGACCCCTCAGAGGCAGGGAGGCAAAGCTTTTTAGGGAGGAGTCAAAGCCCTTGAGGGGGGCTGAATCTGGAGAGCTGGCTGGGCTCTCAGGACTTTTGGCTTCTTTTGCTGTCTAGTTTGTCCCTTTTGGGTAACCTGACCTGGAATTTGACTCTGCTGGGTATAGGAAGGATAAAACTTCCTCTTTTTGCTAGAGGGTTTTTTATAAGGCTTCCTTTTGGCTGGAGTGGCTGTAGACTTTGACAATCTAAGGTAGAATTGTCAGCATCTAACTCGTTAGCCTTTTCCTGCCAGTTCTTGCCGAAGAGATTCTCCCCCGTGCAAGGAAAGTTGCCTAACTTGTCCTGTATCCAAGTCTCCAAGTCTGATGCCTATAGCCAGGCAATCCGTTGTGCGCCAATGGCAATAGCAGAGGTTCTGCTGATGCATTCGAAGCAGTCAAAGGCTGCACGATTAACAAAACTTGGAGACATCTTGAGCATGCTTAACTAGAGCAAGAAAATCTTGTCTCTTGTCATCTGGAAGAAATAGGCTCATAAGTTCCAAGTCTCCTGTGACTTCCTTGAGAAACATTCCCATATATAAAAGATATATGAACTGATCCTAGCTGAAAGCATGGAAGCTTGAAAAGTTCTACACCCAAAAGCATCCAGAGTCCTGCATTCACGACTTGGAGGATTGGATGCATGCCTATCTTCACTTTTCATCCTACGCATGGCTGATTCCACTACCATTGAATGGTGTGGCAGCTGAGTTTTCTGAAATCCAGGACATGGCAGAACTCGATACATAGTATCAAGTCTCCTAGAGGAGAAGTAGTCAGAGGTGTCTCCCACATTCTGAGCAAACTATGCAGAATTTCATAGATAGGCAGAGTGGCTGCCTCCTTAGGAACTTTAGGATATTGGAGAATTTCCAATTCCTTTGCTCTGGGTTCCTCCTCAGGAGCTACTGTGATTGAAAGATCTTTGGCCATATCACAGATGAAATCCTGAAATGACATGTCCTCTGGAGGTGACATTCTGCATTGGGGAGAAGACGGATCTTCTAGGAGAAACCCTCTAGTACCAGCAGAATTGTCAAGAGTCTTCGGAATCGGATTACTCCTGACCCCGATGCTCCTGCATAGCACTATCCCGGTACCGATCGAAGTCGGTACCGAGTTGACCCGGTACCACTTTGACAATTCCAGCCAAAGATGGCATGGGAAGAGTTCCTACCAGGGCCAGTACCGGTGTCGATACTGGCATCGGTGTGTCAATGTCAGTACCGGTGCCCATGGGACCACTGGTACCGCAGCTGAAAGAGGAGCTGCGATGCTGCGCTCGATAGCAAGAAACCTCTGGTCTATCGACGCTGCCGATGTTTGGGTATCGGTACCGGTAAGAACGGCCGGAACCCCTGAGCATGGCACAGGTAGTTCTTGCGAGGTTGAGGCCTCGAACATTCTGAAGCCCCATAGATGCTTTGGAAGCCGAAACCTCCCGCTGGGGCTGTTTTGCCAGTATGGTTCCCTCAAGGGCAATGCCAATGGCCTCTCGATGCTTAGCAGGAGAACTACCCTTTATGTTTAGTTACCTGAGATCCATAGGAGGAAGAAAAGGCCCTTGACGATGTCGATGCAATGGATCTGGCATCTGAAGAAAAGAGGGTACTGAGCTTTGCAGCCCAGTTCTGTCTTTCTCTTTTAGCCATCCCCATACAGGAGAGACATTCAGTTGGAGAATGTTCAGGTCCTAAACATTCAGACACCAATCATGGGTGTCAGTGATGGAAATGGTACTGCCACACTTAGTACATTTTTTAAAACCACTAGTTGGCTTTTCCATGTTTTAGGACTATGGGGCTTAGTGCCCAAAATGGCACCTAGCACCAAAGAGAAAAGTTTCTGAAAAGAAACAGTCTAAAGCCTAAGGTTTTTTTTTGAAAAGAAAAAGAACAGGCAGTACCGGTAGGTGTCATGCGGTAGGCAAACGCGACCACAAGAAAAGAAATTTAAAGATAGAATTTTCTGCAGCGACAGGGAATAGATCCTGTCGGCTCTGCGGAAAAAGAACTGAAGAGGGACAGTTGGAAAGGCAGCACGCATGTGCTGAGGGATGCTCCCAAAAGCGTTCCTATTGGACACTGGGGAGCATTCCCACGCAGGCTCCGTCAGTACCGATGATACCCATATGTGAGGACTACATTCCTGCTTGTTACTGGAGATCAGATTTCTCCAGAGACAGCAGGAATCCACCCTCACATATGGGAGACATCAGTGCCAATAGAGCCCACGTGGAAGCATCTCCCCAGCTTTCAAAGAAAGCCTTTGGGAGATGCACCACACATGCGTGGTCCATTTCCCACCCAAGGGTACCATCTTGTCTTAGTCTAATGACAGACTGCCAAGAGGAAAAGAAAACATGGTAAAGAAGCAACTCTAAAGGGAGAAGGGAGGTTTGTGAGGACTGATTACTGCTGTCCCTGGATGACACCTGTTACAGGTGAGTAAGTACACTTTCTCCAGGAAGAAGCAGGAAGTCAGTCCTCACATATGGGACTTGCCATCTACAGGCTACTGAGAACCTGTAAAAATGCCACAGCGACCTGCAAAGGGTGAACCGTGATCAGCATCAGTTGAGTCTCGCAGTGGAGAACTAGCACTCCAGTAGCCTGAACACAGAAGGGTCAGAGGATAGGAATTGCTTACACCCCAAAGAGATTACAAAGTATGGTCTGGCCGAAGGCGCTGTCCCATCAGGACTCCCTTCCCAGGCAATAGTGAGCTGCAAAGATATGGACCGAAGACCAGGTGGCAGTCTGGCAGATTTCAGTCACAGGGACAGAATGTAGATTTGTCACAGAAGTAGCCATGGCCCTTATGCAGTGTGCCATGACGCTCTGGTCCAATAAGATCCCTGCTTGCTCAAAGGCAAAGGTAATACAGTCTGCCACCCAAGTGGACAGAGTTTGCTTAGTCACTGGGAACCCCAGACAGCTGGGTCATGGGATACAAAAAGCTGTGCTGCTTTGCAGTGGCCCTGAGTCTTTTGCAGATAAAAGGACAGGCTTCCCTTACAATCCAGATGGAGAAAGGTCTCTGTCCTACTGGCATGAGGGCTCAGTAAGAAGGTGAAGGAATACCATTTCCTGGTTGAGGTAGAATGGGGACATTACCTTTGGCAGAAACTTGGGGTGTGCACGCAGAGCACCACTCTGTTCTTGTAGAATCTTGTGTAGGGCAGTTCCACCATCAGAGCCTGGAGAGAGTAGTTACTCACATGTAACAGGTGTTCTCCAGGAGCAGCAGGAATCAGTCCTCACATATGGGTGACAGACATTGATGGAGCCCCCGTGCAGAGCATTTCCCCAGCTTTCTAAGAAAGCCTTTGGGAATACTGCACACATGCACGGTCCCCTTCCCACTTAAAGGTGCCATCTTGTTCAGTCAGATGACATAGCTAAAAGACAGCACAAAAAATGTAAAAATGAACTATGTACAACTGCAACTCCCAGGGGAGGAGGGAGGGTTGTGAGGACTGATTCCTGCTGCTCCTGGAGAACACCTGTTACAGGTGAGTAACTACTCTTTCTCCAGGACCAAGCAGGAAGTCAGTCCTCACATATGGGACTCCCCAGCTTCAGGCTACCAGAGACCCAGAGCTGGAAAAATGAGCTCCCTCTAGCCGCAGCATCAAAGAAAGGATTTCACTGGAACATAACCCCACCGGTAGCCCAACCAGAGGGCTGGAGGGTAGCAGTTGCCTAAACCTCGAAGAGATTCCGGAGCACTGCTTGACCGAAAGCACTGTCCCTATGAGACTCCTGCTCCAGGCAGTAATGGGCTGCAAAAGTCTGGCTTGAGGACCAAGTAGCAGCCCTACAGATGTCTGCCAACGGTACAGAGTGGAGATGAGCTACTGAGGCAGCCATTGCCCTAACACAGTGGGCCGTGATCCAACCCTGCAAGGGAAGGTCAGCTGCCCTGTAAGCCCAGGTGATACAGTCAGCCACCCAGATGGACAAGGTACGCTTGGAGACAGGTAACCCCAAATTATTAGGGTCAAAAGATACAAAGAGCTGAGTAGCTCTCCTATGCCCCTGCGTATGGTCAATGTAGAAGGATAAGGCCCTTCTATACAGTCCAGGGTATGCAGGACTGTCTCAGCCCGGTTGGCATGGGGCCTAGGGAAGAACATCGGAAGAACCACCTCCTGGTTGAGATGGAAAGAGGAGACAACTTTTGGAAGGAACTTAGGATGAGTCATAAGGACTACCCTGTTCCTATAGAAGCGAGTGTTTGGCCTGTCACAGACTAGGGCTTGAAGCTCACTCACTCGCCTGGCCGAGGTCAGGGCCATTAGGAAGAGAGTCTTCCAAGAGGACATGTAGCCATCGGCTCAAAAGGTGGGCGAATCAGTTGCTGCAAGACCACATTCAACTCCGACTTAGGGGCTGGAGGACGGAGATGAGGCTTGAGCAAGAGCAAACCTCTGAGGAACCGGGACACGAAGGGGTGAACCGACAAAGTGTCCCTCCACCAAGGAGTGGTAAGCTGCTAGAGCAGAAAGATGGACCCGAACAGAATTGGACTTAAGACCCTGATTGGATAAGTGCAGCAGGTACTGAAGCACTACTGGCACAGTGCAGGAGAAAGGATCTTCCCTGTGGTGCTGACACCACAAAGAGAACCGTCTCCACTTTAGGGCATAGGTTTTCCTAGTGGATTGCTTTCTATAGGCCAATACCACCTCCTCAACTTCCTGAGACAGGCCCCAGGGAGCCAACACTGCCCTTGCAGCCTCCAGGCCATCAAATTGAGACTTGAGATTGGGGTGCAGAAGGGAACCCTGATCCTGAGAGAGATCAGGTTGCAACCCCAGAGGTAGTGGTGTTTCCACTGCTAGCTGAAGCAGAAGTGGGAACCAGGGCTGTCTCGGCCACCTGGGGGCTACCAGAAGTACCAAGGCCTTGTCCCTTAGAATCTTGAACAAGGTTCGGGCCACCAGAGGCATGGGAGGAAACGCATACAGGAGGCCCTGGGACCATGAAATCAGGAAGGCATCCGCTGCTAATCTCATGGGATGCGGTTGCTTGGAGCAGAATCTGGGCAGCTGCCGGTTCAGGGGACTGGCAAATAGATCTATGGATGAAGTCCCCATTTCTGGAAAATCTTTTGAACCACTAATGGGTGCAGTTGCCATTCGTGGGGCTGCATAACTCTGCTCAACCTGTCTGCCAGGAAGTTCTGCTGGCCAGGGAGATAAACAGCCTTGAGAAACATGTTGTGCCTGAGCGCAAAAAGGCAAAGGGCCTGTGCCTCCTGACACAGGAGTCTGGACCCCGTGCCTCCCTGTTTGTTCACATAGAACATGGCCACTTGATTGTCTGTCTGTACTAAGACAGACTGGTGAGCCAGTGTCAGAGGTTTTGAGGGCTAAGCGAATAGCCCGGAGTTCCAGTAGGTTGATCTGTTGCGTGGCCTCCCATTGAGACCACAGGCCCTGGGTGCACTTGTCCATACAATGTGCCCCCCAGCCCTGTAAGGAGGCATCGGTGGTAAGTTGGGGGGGGGGGGGGGTGCAGCCACCACTGTAGGAAGTTCAGGAATGGTTTGGACATCCGTACTCTGTCTCTGAGGCTTCCTGTGGCCTGTTTCCACTGAGTCCTGAGGCACCACTGGGCAGGCCTCATGTGGAGGCAGGCATTTGGAGTTACATGCACTGTCGATGCCATGTGGCCCAGAAGCTTCAAACAGAGTCTGGTGGAAACCAGTGGAATGCTGAGAAACTGGTTTGCTAATTCCATCAGCCTCTGCGCTCTGTCTTCTGGCAAGTAAGCCTTTGCTTGCAGGGAGTCCAGCCGCGCCCCTAGGAACTGTAGGTTCTAGGAGGGGAGCAAAGTGGACTTTGCAAAGTTTATGACAAAGCCTAGGTGCTGAAGGAGAGAGATAGTTCGGAGCGTGGCTTGCCGAGCCTCCTGGTAAGTCTGACCCCTGATGAGCCAGTCATCCAGGTAGGGGAAGACAAAAATACCTTGATTCCTCAAGTAGGCCGCCACTACTGCTAGGCACTTTGTAAAGACCCTTGGGGCGGAGGCGAGGCCAAAAGGCAGTACTCTGTACTGGTAATGGGTTTCCTCCCACAATGAACCCGAGGTACTTTCTGTGTTCTGGATGAATAAGGATGTGCGTGTACGCATCCTTTAGATCTAAGGAGCATAGCCAATCTCCCTGCTGGAGGTAGGTCAGAAGTGTTCCAAGAGTAAGCATCTTGAACTTCTCTTTCTCCAAGAACTTGTTGAGATTCCTGAGGTCGAGAATAGGCCTGAGGCCTCTGGTTCTCTTTGGTACTAGGAAGTACCTGGAGTAGAAAACGTGACCCTGCAGGTGGGGAGGTACAGGCTCCACCGCCTTGTCTAGAAGCAGACCTTGAAGTTCTTGAAGGAGGAGGTCTGTGTGCAGAGGAGGCCTTGGAGGCTCCCCTGGGAAGTAGGGAGGAGGCAACTGCTGGAAATGGAGCATATAGCTCTTGTGGACTATGCTCAATACCCAAGCATCTCCTGTAATAGGTGGCCACCTGTGGGCAAACAGGGCTAGTCGACCTTCTGTGCAGGGATGGGTCAGCAGAGATGGAAAGGCTATGCTGTGGGAGTCAAAAAAACCCACCCTGCTGAGTGGAAGCAGGAGCCGGAGGCTTGGGGGTCTTCTGCCTACGGGGCCCATGTCCCTGACCCTTGGCCTGCTGACCCTGCTGGGGAGCCCTGGTATTGTGGGAAAGGTTTGTAGGCAGAAGCCTTCCTCGGGTAAAAGGACTTCTTACCTGAGCCCTTCTTATGAGAAGGGGCAGAAGTTTTTCTGGACAGCCTTCTCCTAGTCAGGTCCTCAGTTTCGAGCTCAGCCGCCTTCTCGGCCATGGGCTTACACTTTCTGCCGAGCGCATCCAGGTTCCGGGCCTCCCTGCCAGGGGGCACCGCAGAGTGCATCTTCTGGCTTTTCAGACGATGCATGGCCGATTCCACCACCATGGAATGGTGCAGCAGCTGTGCCTTTTGGAATCCAGGGCTCTTACAGAGTCAATAGATGGAATCGACCCGCTTGCTCAAAACCGGTGCCTCCCACATCCGGAAGAGGAGCCGTTCCAGCATCGGAGGAACCGGCACAGTAAAGGCCTCCTTCGGAGGAGAGTCATACTGGAGGGCCTCGAGCTCTTTGGCTCGAGGCTCCTCCTCGGGGTCCGCAGGAATCGCCAAAGCCTTGGCCATATCCCGGATGAACTCCGAGAACCGGGTGTCCTCCGGGGGGTGACCTACTCCGGGGCTCGGACTGTGGTGAATCCGAAGGGATGCACAGAGTCTGAAAGGTGTCGGGGGACTCCTCGTCCTCTGTCTCCCACGCGGACTCATCCAAAGAGGAGTCGGGGGGCTCCGACCACACAGACCTCAGTGGCACCCACCCCGACACCGAAGGCACCGGCGTCGACGCCCTCGGTCCCGAGCGGGAGGTCGAGGGTGACCGTGACTGAGGACGACTTCGAGCCTTCATGGTCGAGTATTGGCTTGGTCTCCGGGGTCAACTTAGACGTCAATGTCCCGGTGATCGGGGCAGATGCACCAGCGAGGCTGGCCATCAGCACCCACTGCTGATCCATGAAGGCAGACAATCTGCACTCCAAGGCTGTCAAGCCTGAGTCGAAGCTCAGGAGACTCAGCAGCTACCGACAGGCCCCAGCGGCGGCTCCCTAGGAGAAGAGTCCTCGAGGACAACAGGACTTACGTGCCCGGCAGACTCTGGCTCCACGGGAGTTATCTTGGACGGCTTCTCCTGCTCCAAGGGCCCGGGGCGGCGGTCGGGGGTCCGAGACCTGGCCCCCGAGGATCCAGGGACCTCCTCAGACGATGCCCTCACGATCCTTTTCTTCCTCTTACGCTCCTGATTGGGGGACCCCCTGTCCGAGGAACCCCGGCGATGCTCGGGGGTCAGACTCTCGAGATGTCGAGGCCTCAGACGAGGTCCGGGCCCGGCCGGAGGCAGAGTCAGAAAAAAGCCGTTTTGATTCTGGCGGCTTTGAAGTGCCTTGGTGGACATTTTGCCACACGGGACACAGACCTTAGGATCATGATCCGGTCCCAGGCAGCGAAGGCAGCAGTCGTGTGTGTTGGTGAGAGACATCAGTTTCTTACACCGATCACACTTTTTGAAACCACTGGAAGCCATTGGGGAAAAAAGAACCCCCGCAATTTCAAAGGACCGGCCTTCCAGGGAAAAGAAAAAAAGGGCACGAACGCCAGCCACGAAGGGCAAAAACCGAAAAATAGAAGACGGGCTCAATACTGGTGTACCGAACCTGGCAGGAAGGGGAACTGGCAAACCAGAGAAGAACAAAGAAATTGCAAGAAAAAAAGCCAACTTTTCCGGGTGACACGGACAGACATCCATTGGGCTCCACGGAAAAAGTAAGACTGAACAAGATGGCACCTTTAGGCGGGAAGGGGACCACGCATGCGTGCAGTATTCCCAAAGGCTTTCTTAGAAAGCTGGGGAAATGCTCCATACGGGGGCTCCATCGACTTCCTGCTTGGTCCTGGAGAACTCACCGACCCTGTATGCTGATGCAAGTGTGACCAGAAAGGCGACCTTTTAGACAGGGGACTGTTGTAGTTGTTGATATGGAATGACAAACTAGATAGAAAAATGATAACAGAAAAAGACCACATGGTCTATGTTTCTAGGTACCGGAGGTGGCAGGTAGCCAGAGGCTCAAACAGAGGCTTAGTGAGCTGTGAGAGCACCACACAGATTCTACTCCGATGCTGGAGGGCAGATGGGGAGTTTGGATAACATGAGGCTCTGCAGGAATCTGGACACAAGAGGCTGAGCCAAGAAGGGGTTTTCTCTCAGAGTAGTGATGCCCTGCGAAAGCATTCAGATCCACCTGTGATAGGTGAAGCAAGTATTGGAGTACCATTTGTACTGAGCAGGAAACTGGCTCATCCGCCTTTCCACACACCATAATGAGAATCAGCACCACTTGAAGGTGTACACCCTTCTTGTGGAGGCCTTACGAGGCCAGAAGAATCTCTTCCATGTCCCATGGGAGGTTGAAGAGGGATAGCACCACCCTTTCAGCAGCCAAGCCACAAGTGAGAAGGACCCCAGGTTGGGGTGTAGGAGAGAGCCCTGCTCCTGTGAGAGCAGCCCTGGAGCTCGGCCCACGGGAAAATCAGTGACACCACCGATACAGAGAGGAGCAGAGGGAACCAGGGCTGCTTGGGCCATCGAGGGGCTATCAGTATTAGCAATGCTCTGTCACACTGGACCTTGAATAATGTCCTGGTTACTAGCAGTGTCTGTAGGAAGGCATACATAAGGCCTTCTGTCCATGGGATGAGGAACGCATCTGCTGCCACTCAGGACAGGTGCAGCTGGCGAGAGCAGAATCATGGCAACTGTATATTGTCTGGGCTGACAAACAGGTCCATCGAGGGGACGCCCCCAGAGACGAAACAGCTACCACTAGATCCAGGCACCACTCGTGAGGCTGCTCAGCGCTGCCCTGGCCCAGCAGTAAACTGCCCTTAGGAGCATCCCTCTGTGTGCCGCATGACAGAAAAGGGCTACCACCTCCTGGCAGATGGGAAGCAACCTTGTTTGTTCATGTTGAAAGCTGCAACCCGATTGTCTGTCAGTCTGGATCAGCACAGAGTGGTGTTGGAGCTGGTGGCGGAAGGCTCCGAGGGCTAGGTAGATTGCCAGGAGCTCTAGAGGGTTGATTTGTATCCGGGATTCCCTCTGGGACCAGCTGCCTTGCATCTGGAGGCTTCCACAATGCACTCTCCAGCCCATTAGAGGCATCCATGGTGAGGACCTTCTGGGGGTTGGGTGCCTGGAAGGGCCTCCCAGCCTGGAGGTGATGTGGAATCTGCTAACTGTTGGGTCACCTTCACTCTGTCCTGAGCCTCTCCCTGTGGCTTGTGTTCACTGAGAGCAGAGGCACCACTGGACTGCTCTCGTGCAGGCAGGCTTCTGGGGTCATGTGAACCTTGGAGGCCATGTGTTCCAACAGGCAGCATCTGGCACTGGTGTACCTCTGCAGCTAACTCCCTGAGGCATTCTAACCCCTCCAGAGGGAAGGAAGTCTTTTGCACCCCTATGAACACTAAGTGCTGAGCCAGAGTGAAGTGGACTTAGGGTATTTATGATGAAGCCCAGGTACTGTAGGGTGTTGAGCCCAGTGGTGCATTGTGCTTCTGCAGCCATGTCCCCCCTTTATGAGTCAGTCTTCCAAATAAGGGAAGACAAAGGCCTCTGGAAGCTGGAAATGGGCTGCGACCACCTTGAGGTATGTTGTGAAGACCCTTGGTGACACGATTAGATCGAAGGGCAGCACCTTGTATAAGTAGTGCTGTTCCCCCACTACGAACTGGAGGTATTTTCTCTGGTTGAGATGAATTAGGATGATAGTGTAGGCAATCTTTAGGTCTAAGGAGCATAGCCAATCTCCCTGCTGGAGGAATGGCAGCAGTGTCCTAAGGTAGGGCATCTTGAGCCTCTCCCTGACCAGAAATCTGTAGAGCTCCCGCAGGTCCAGGATGGATCTGAGGGCCCATCCTCTTGGGGATGAGGGAATACCTGGAGTAGAAGCCTGTGCCCCAGAGATGTTTCAGCACTGGTTCCACTGCTTTGTCATTAATTAGGTGAGGAGCAGGGTCTAGTGAAGGAGAGGCCTGGTGGGTTTTCCTGGGAAGTATGAGTGTGGCACCCATTGTAGGTAGCTCTCCTTGACCATTTGTAGCACCCAGGTGATGGCTGTCCACCTGTGGGAAAACAGGGCTAGGTGCCCCCCACCCTGTGGGCAGCAGAAGATCCCCTGGGGGTAAAGAGGTCATGCCCAGGCAATCAAAAGCACCCCCCAGGCTGGGCTGGAGCCAGTGCCTGGGACATCAGGGCCTTTTGTTTTCTGGGACCATGTCCCTGGCCTTTTTGTTTTGGGCCCTGTTGAGGGGCTGGGAAGGCCTAGAAGTGCAGTGTACTGCTAAAGCCCCCTTTTCTTCCAAAGGAACGGCAGCTTTTTCCCCTCAGGACTTTAATCCAGGGTTGCACCGGTCTTCTTTGAGAGCCTCAACACGTACTCTATCTCCACTGCCTTATCCACCATGGGCTACCCAAATTGATGTCCCCTGCATAGGACAAAACCTATCAGTTTGTCCTGCACCCATTGTTCCAGGTCAGACAACTGCAGCCATGCCTGGCATCGTGCCCAGATATCAACCAGAGTGGTTGCTGAAGGAGACTTCAAGCAATCGTAGGCCGCCCCGGACAGAAACTTCTAGCATTCATTTACTATAGAGGTCAGGGTCTTGAACCTCTGTAGAGGTCCTCCATTGAGGCCTGTCAAGAATCCACCAAGCTTCTTCGATAGTTCCTTCAGGTACATGCAGATGAAGAGCTTGTAGGACTAGATTCAGCACATTAGCATTGAGCCCTGAAAGGCCTTCCTGTCAAGGGCGTCAAGGATTCAGGCCTCCCTGCCAGGTGGCACCAACAAGACTCTGCCATAATTGTAGTCTACAAGACTGTTGATGGTCCTTATGCAGAGTCCGATTGTCTAATTATTTTTTTGAAAACTCTAACTTATCCACGAAAGTGTCAAGCAACTTATAATGACAATAGAATGACTTATACTATAAGTAATGTTTTCTATTAGGCTAATAGGTCTCAGAACTTCTGGGCTATTATAACGACCTTGTCAAGTTTTGGTCAGTCAAGCCCCATACATCAACGACCTAGAAGTATAGCCTTAATTTTCCATTTTTTTGATTCCTTTTTTCCTTTAAATGTTTCTTTCAATATTATTTATAAGAAAAATTTTTAACTTAACTGAAAAACAACGGGTATCCAGCTCAAAGGTTCAAATAGCAGATGTAGTGAGTTCCCGACGCTACATTGCGCGCTAAAGGAATGCGTTTCACCTCAAAATGGTTTCATCAGGGGAATACGAAGACGCTGAAACCTTCTCCGTATCTTCTTTTCTGCTGTGGGTAAGTTACAGAGTTTTCAAAAAAATAATTAGACCAACAAGACTCTGGCATACCCAGTACATGGCATCAAGGCTGGTGTTCACCACATCCAGAGGAAAACATGATAGAGGATTGGAGGCATCGGGACCATAAGGGTTTCCTTTGGGGGTGCCTTGTACTGGAGTATCTCCAATTCCTTGGTATGGGGGTCCTCCTCAGCTTTGGTCTTGTTAGTGCAAGCCTTGGCCATGGCCCACACAAAATTAAAGAACACAATATTCTTGGGTGAGGAACGGCATCAGGGGAGACGGGTCCACGGGCACGTCTGTCGCCTCATGTCTAAAGGACTCTTCGTTCTCTGTCTCCCATTTGGACTTGAAGTCTGAGTTAGAGTCGAACACAGTGCGATCACATCAGTCAAGGACAGCTCTCAGCTCTCTTCAGAGGATCACCAAGCAATGGGCGCTTGCCAAGCAAGTCCAAGCAATGGGCGCTTGCCTGGGAGGACCAGTGTCCCAAGGAATGGGACCTCATACAGAGCTGGGGGCTCTCGAGGCCCAGCTTGTCATCCAGGGAAGCCCTTTATGTCGAGGGTCCCATCGTTTGGGCATTCATGTCTGGTTCATCTGCCCCCTAGGGCAGATAAACTGTTTTCTAGGGCTGCCATTCCGGTCTTCATACCAGTTGTATCTGCAGCCTTTGACATGGACACAAAGGATTTCTGGCCTGGTGTCTGTACTGTCAAAGGGGGAGTCCGCAATGAGGATGGCCTCAGAGATCCAAGGCCAGTCGGCAGGTGCCAACTTCTTACAGGGCAGCTTGGAAGGTCGCTCAAGCCCCGACTCCTCAGACTCGCGCCTGGGACTGTGGTCCTGGGGTGGGAATTCCCCTTCTTCACGGATCCATCATTTGAGGCAGTTGAGGGTTTCTACTTCTTGTGCTCCAGCTCTGGCAATTTCCGTTTGGAGGAACCGCAGCAGCGGGACTCATAGGCAGCTCTGGTTCGCAGGGCACCAAGGTATCAGAGGGGGCCCTGGAGCATAGTGCCACCAGAGACTCCGGCATGGTCTCGACTTCTGACAACATTTTTTCCTGCTGCTGATGGCAGCTCTTTAAGGCTTTGGTTCTGCAGAGCTCGCAGTCAGTCATTGTGCTCTAGGCCGAGGCATCAGAGGTAGCAGTCATGTGGATCAGTGAGCAACATTTTGCCACACCTGTCACTTTTTGAAACCACTGGAAGCCATATCGGGAAAAAGGGAGTCCCTGCCTCCTGGCAGGGTTCCAAGGCCCTCAGCTGAAAAAGGGCACAAATGCTGGTTGAGGAACACCTCAATGAAAAAAAGAAAATGAATAGACCAAGGGTGGCCAACTCCAGTCCTAGTGTTCAGCGACCCAACCTGGTTTTCAGGATGTTCCTAATGAATATTCATGAGGTATATTTGCATCCACTGCCTCCTATTGTATGCAACTATCTCTCATGAATATTAGGGACATCCTGAAAACCAAGCTGGATTGTGGTGCACTAAGACTGGAGCTGGCCACCCCTGGAATAGACAAACTTGAGGAGCAATGCAAAGGCAAGCTGGCTCGGGAACAAACTGGTATGCAAACCGGACAGAACTTAAAGTTAACTTTTTCTGGGGAAACTGGACAATGCCCGATGGGCTCCGCAGAAAAGAGGAAATTCAGGCAAGCTTGCACCCTTGGGCGGGAAGTGGACCACGCATGCATGGTGCATCTTCCATATGCTTTCTTTGAAAGCTGGGGAGATGCTTCCACACAGGCTCTATTGGCACAGATGTCACCTATGTGAGAGCTGACTTCCTGCTTGTTCTTGGCGAATCATATTTCACAAAAAGGTTCAGGCAAGTTACTCCATTCAATGCCGTTTCAGCTACGTCTCTTCAATTATTTTTAATTTAAAATTGATTAAAAAGGACATATAGCTTGTTTGAGTGGGATCCCCCTCTCCCAGTATGACAGACAAAAATAATACAAGCTATTCCTGTTTCTTTTTGGAGACATGCTCTGTCTGCATCAATCCAGAGTTCCAGTGATCTGTCTCCAACATCCATTGGCAGGGACACACAACCCATTTAGCTGGACTGGTCCAATAGGAAGAGAAGGAAGGTAAAGTTTGTCATACAGTAATCCAATAAACTATATACATTACCTAAATCCATTTATCTCCAATGAAGGTAGTATCAGGTTATAAATGCCCAAATAGTGCAGCTACTGCCCTGACTTAGCTCATGTCCAAATATCAAGCTTTACATTTGTACATCAAATAATCAAATTGCCTAAATTTCTCTTCCCCCACATTCAGGGCTGAGGAATAAGCTCATGAAGCTTCTCATTGATCAGCAAGTCGGTGCAGAAGAACGGGTGGAACTTGAGAGAATCTGGGTCCTTTTCATGTCAACCCTTGAGTTATATCAGCAGGATCTTTACAAAGCCCATCACCTTAGTCAGCTCTTCCCCTTGCACACTAGTCATAAGTGTTTGATCAACACTGGAGTAATGGGAAAGACAGAAGTGGCCTACAAGACACGAACTGTTAAAGCAGCAGGTAGTAAGCATCATGACAACAAGGAACAAATGGAGCGACAGAGTTCAGATCTCATTATCCAGATCAATCAAGTTGAGAGCATGCTCCATGACATGGAGATGAAAATCAGCATCCCAATCTGGACAGTGGAAGCCAGAGAAGAGGCTTGGGCTGAGATCACTTCAGGTTGTGAGGTGGAGGATGGTTCTGCCCATGAGATTCTGGCTGTAGAAGAGACACATGATAGAGGATGCTGTGCTCAAGGGCAAGCATGGCACAGGTTTCTCTGTTTGTTCTCATAATCAGACTGATAATGTGAAGTTACAGTGGGCGGCAGCAGCTACCTTTACAAAACACAATTTGCATTTCAAACTAGTTTGGAACAGAAGAGGTATGTGAAAGCAATCAAAGAAAAAAAAATAGACCTTGTGGCTCACAGAAGCCAAAGTGAATATTAGCCACCTTCAATCAGATGGTAACATTTTACTTAACAGTTAATGTACTTTCCTTGAGTTCTGCTAGACCAGTCCAGAGAAGTGGGTTGTGTCCCCCTACCAGCAAATTGGAGGAGACAAAGAACTAACGAAAAGCCCAGATTTCAATGACATCACTCCTATATCTCTATTCACCTCAGCCACCAGAGGTTCCTTCAGTATTCTTCCCAAAGCATATAGGTGAAACATGTAGTTATTTGGCTGCACTTTTTATGCCACTTTTCAGAGGTCAAAGCAGTGTACATAAAACATTACTCATTCTTGCCAACATCTGAGGTCATGAACAGTAGAGAACTATGTACAAGAAAGCATAAAACAGAAGGCTGATAGTAGAAGATGAACCTGCAGAGCCACGTAGAAAAGTCAGTGGATCCAAGGGAACCACAGAAGAACAACAAAGCAAAAACAGTTTCAGGGGCAGACCCTGAACTGGTCTAGCAGGACTCAAGGAAACAACTGAAGTAAAGTATCACTTTCCCTAGTGTCCTGCTAGACCAGTCCATACAAGTGGGATGTACCAAATTTCCGGGGGGGGAGAAGACAGCAGCTCACAAAACCCAAGCCAAAGGTTGTGTCCACCCACTCAGACATCCAAGTTGAAAAGCTTGACAAAAGTGGAAAGTGATGCCCATGTCTGAGTGGAGCTCAGTAGACCAGGCAGCTACAAGAACACTTATGCTCTGATACAAATCCTCCATAACCAGCCAGTTCCACAACAGATATGCCGAGGCAATGGCCTCCTTAATCCAGTGCCCTAAAGTCAACTTAGCTGCCATGTCACCCTTGCGCAGGCCAAAGAACAGCACAAAAAGATGGACTTATGAAAGGAATTTGTAACCTCCAAGTACCAAAGAAGCCTCCAGCCATCTTCTCCCAACACTGCTCCTTAGAGGAGGAGGGCAGGCAGACCACCTGGTTCACATGAAGGGGCAAAATCACCTTAGCCAAGGAGGAAGGTACAGGCCGAACAAAATGGCCATCTTAGAAAAAGACAGATAAGGATCTCAGCAAGACAGAGCCTACAGGTCAGAAATCTGCCTCGTGGAACAAAATCATGACCAAGATAATGATCTTGAGCATCAAATCCTTTAAAGGTAGCACGCTTCAACAGCTCAAAAGGCACCACTCACAGGCCCTGAGCAGTTGACAGATCTCAGGAAGGGATCACAGACCTGAGGGGGAGCATGCAGACACCAAACCCCCTAGAAAAAGCACAAGACATCCAGGTACAAGACTAGATACTTAATAGCCTCCAGACTCAGAAGGACAAAAGCTGCCACCTGAACTTCCAGGGAGGTAAAGGAAAGGCCCTTCTAAAGGCTGTCCTATAGAAAGGCTAATAGAGATGGCACCTTGGCTGCCTCAGAAGTCAAATGCCAAGCACTGCACCATTGCTCAAATAGAGGCACCAGATCCACATGTATGCTAGCTTGTAAGACCTCCAGCCTGCAAGAAGAGTAGAGACTATTGCTGGAGAGAAGCCCCTTTCTGCTAGCCATCTCCTTTCAAGAGCCAAACCGTAAGCGAGAAGGGATGACTGGTCCCTACCAATAGAACGAACCAGAGACGGAAGCAACCAAAAAGGGGGTGCCTGAAGGAGCTGCATCAGATTTCCAAACCATGCTCTCTTCTGCCAATCTAGCAACACCATTACAATCCTGCCCAAGTGGCATTTCATACACCGAATCACATGCCCCATAAGAGGCCAGAGAGGAAACACTAGAGAAAGACTAGAGGGCACGCAATGAAGCAAAAATGTAACCCATTTAAGACTAATAAAAGAAAATATTTTTTCACTCAACGTATAAAACAAACTGATATTTGTTAACAGAATATATAGTAAAAGCTGTTAGTGTAGCTGGGTTTAAAAAAGGTTTAGACAAGTTTCTGGAGGAAAGGTCTATAAACCATTATTAAAGAGGACCAGGGAAATCCACTGCTTACCCCAGGACAAGCATTGTGGAAGCTGTGGACTGTGGGTACTTGCCAGGTACTTGTAACCTGGATTGGCCACTCTTGGAATCAGGATACTTGGTCTGAAACAGTATGGCATTTATGTTTATATGTACTGCAGGTGCTGACTTAACTAGGAGTCCAAGGGCATTGATGCTCTCTCCTTAGAATGAACAAAGAATCAGAAAATTGGCAGTGGCATGCCACCAGCAGATCCATTTTGGGGCAACCCCAGCAGCACAGAGTCAACTCACTCACTCCTCTCCACGTGACCACGCTGCTCCCCTACTTGCTCATCTTCACTGGCTACCTGTCCCCTTTTGCTTTCAGTTTAAGCTGCTCACTCTTGTTCATAGGGCACTTCACACCAATACCCCGCAATACCTAGCGGATCTCATCTTCCATACCCCCCAGACACACACCTCGCTCATTTCACCTCAATCGCCTCCATCTTCCCTTCCCCTCCCTTGCACACCTTCAGTCCACCCATTCCTCAGCTTTCTTTTTTTGCAGGCCCTGCCCTCTGGAATTCACTCCCCACCACCTCACCTTTAAGCAGGATCTAAAGACCCATCTCTTCTCCCTCGCCTTTGATCTTCCCTCCCCCTTTGTGTAACCCAACCTCCAGTCTCATCCTACTCTCTTTCTTTCCTGTCTACCTATCAATAATTGTAACTTCCTTTCTTCCTTCTGGCCTTGTGCCTCTTTCTTATGAAGTTTTGTATATTGTAAACCACTTTGTTTTTCCAGAAAGGGCGGTATATCAAAAACATACATCTGACAACTCCTACTCTCCAGGATCCTGAGTGTGCCAGTTGAGGGGGTCCGTTTCCACATTCTCTGCCCTGGCAATCTGCTGAGCTGACAAGGCTAGGAGGTTCTTTTCTGCCCAGGCAAACAGAAGAGCCATCTCCAGAGCCAACATGACATTCCTTGTGCCACCTTACCAATTGACATAAGCCACTATGGCACTGTCTGAAAACACTAACCTGGCCCTCAAGCAGGGGCCAGAAATACAGAAGAGCCAACCTGATTGGCCCTTGACTTGAGGCGGTTGATGAACCACACCTGTGGTTCTAATGGCCCTGAGCCATACAGTCCTGCACGAGACTGCATTTGTCGTGAGCAGGATCCAGGAGAAATCGTCCAGCAGCACCCCTTTCCTCAGATAACAGGGCTGCTGCTGCCGCCACCACCACCCCAGGTTGGACTTCACCATCAATGGGAGCAGGAGCCTGTGCTCTTACGCCTGAGAACTTGGGGACTATCGAGCCAGCAAGGACCACTGATATGAACACATGTGAGGATGTGCTTATGGCACCATCCCTATGGTTACCACCATCAATCAGAAGAGCTGAAGATAATCCCAGACTCTGGGAGCCTGCTGTGCACAGAACGGTGCCACGCTAACAGTCTTGACTTTTGACACTTGAGTGGAATGTGTCTTCCTGCCAGAGGAGAAACATCTTTCCAGAAACTCCAGGGACTGGGAAGGCAACAGTTGGCTCTTTCCCCGACTAGCCACCTCAGACGCCTCTGAAAGAGAACGGGCCCAGATAAGCCAGTCCAGATACGGACAGACACAGATCCCTTGGCACAACAGCCGCCGCCACCATCATCATGACCTTGGAGAACATCCTCAGGGTGGTGGATAGCCAGAAAGGAAGGGTGGCGAACTGAGAGCATGCCAAGCACAGCAAATAGATTTGCTGATCTGCCTGGATAAATCTATGAAATTACACCTTGGCCAGATCCAGAGAATCCAAGTACTCCCCTCAGCACACTGCTTGAATCACAGAGCGCAAAATTTCCACCTGGAAGCACAGGATTCGCAAGTGCTAGTTAACCCCCTTGAGGAACAATCCCGTTTTGGGCACCACAAATATCTGCCCTTGCCTCACAGAATGGACACCACTACCTCTGAGTGCAGCAACTTGTCCAAGTTGGTCCACACAGTGGCATTTGATAGCAGACCCAGAAGGGGAGATGAAGGCATCTGGAATCAGCTCTGCATGCCAGAACATAGCCAAACTGAATGGTGTCTAGCACTCAGCGATCCTTGGTAACCCAGGTCCATTCCTGAATGAAAATGGCAAAGCCTGCCTCCAACAATAGGAACCAGAGAATGGGCACCCAAACCTTTGCTGCGCAGCTCAGGAGTCCTCCTTTGGATGGGACTGTCCCTGGGCCCACATGCTCCACAAAACTGAGAATGAGCCTGAAGCAGAGAGGAAGAAAGATGTCTCCCCCCCCCCCCATGTTAGTAACAAGTGTCCTGAGAACCTAGGGGATCTGGCCAGTGTGCCCTTGGTTGACAGGCAGAGGCTGATGAGAAAGCAGCAACAGCCCGCTTCACAGGTCCCTTGGACCTGCCTTCCAGAAGGTGGCAAGATTGTCTTGCCCAGGTCCTTCAACAGCTTCTCCAAATCTGCTCCGAAAAGAAACTTCCCCTTAAAAGTCAGGAGCCAACGTCATGACACTCATCAGGGGCACCATCCTTATCCATCAAACGTACCAGACATCACAAAGGAAGGCTGTAAGACTCCAAAAGAGGGGTAGAATCTTCCGGCAAAGAGACCAAATCCACTGGAACAGGGCTCAAGACGTCAGGTCTGTACATACTGTAACAAAAATAACAGCCGCCACAGTGAACTGATTCTTCAACACAAATCCACTTTTTGGTCCAGAGTATCCTTTAAGACCAATCTCTCTTCCATGGGAATGGTGGTCTGTCAAGTACTGTGACCTGTGTATCCACCTTGGAAATATCAACCACACAACACACCCCCTCTCTAGAGGAGCATACATCTTATACACCCTTAGCCTGGGAGTTGGAGGAATCCCATTCTGTCTGAAACAGGTCCTTGAACACCTCCAGTAATGGGAGACCGTAGTAGATTTCCACATCCCTTGCAGGAATAGATGCCTCTTAAGATCCTGCTCTATGTTTGGAGCATCTGCCAAGCTCAAGGTGGATAAGACCCTGGGATCCACACTTCCAGTTCCTAACCCCAGACCATGCAGATAACAGTCTCCTCACAAGCCTCTGAAGGCAGAAGTACTTCATCCTCTAACATCTCAATCTAAGTCACGGTCCAAATCTCAGACAAAACCCAGCTGATCCCCATTTCCAAGAAATGTCCTTTGGCGGGGATGCTTAGCCAAATATGGCTTCCACTTTCAGCCTGCCCCACACGAGACTATGCTTGGGAGGAAACTAAAGGCCACAGAGTCTGAATTGCCAAACCAGAATGACCAGGCCTTCTGTAAGAGGAAAATAATCCTGGGGAGGAGAATCCAGACTCTGGAAGCTCTCCTCATGGAAATGACACCCCACACTAGGGGGGCACAGTCGCCATCATTCCCCCAGAGGACAGAAGAGGCCCACAGCACGGTCACCAGAGTCTCTGGCTAGCTGAAAGCATCGTTATTCACCTGTAACAGGTGTTCTCCAGGGACAGCAGGAATCAGTCCTCACATATGGGTGACGTCGGAGCCCCCATGCGGAGCAAATCCCCAGCTTTCGAAGAAACATCATAAGAACATAAGATATGCCATACTGGGCCAGACCAAGGTCCATCAAGCCCAGTATTCTGTTTCCAACAGTGGCCAATCTAGGTCATATGTACCTAGCAGTTTCCCCAAGGGACACAGGTTCCACAATGCTTGTATTGGTTCAAGCATTGATATCCTGGGTCCCTTCTTAATAATGGCTTATGGACCTTTCCTCCAGGAACTTGTCCAAACCTTTTTTAAACCCAGCTACACTAACAGCCTTTACTACATCCTCGGGTAACAAATTCCAGAGTTTGATTACACGTTGAGTGAAAAAATATTTTCTTTTATTAGTCTTAAATAGTTTACCCTGTAGCTTCATTGCATGTCCCCTAGTCTTTCTATATTCTGATAAGGTAAACAATCGATCTACGTTTACCCGTTCCGCTCCGCTCATTAATTTGTAGACTTCTATCATATCTCCCCTCAGCCGTCTCTTTTCCAGGGGACATGGGACAGGACACCATGCATGCGCGGTCCCCTTCCCGCCCAAGGGTGCCATCTTGTTCAGTCAAATGACATAGCTAAAAAGACGGCAAAAGGATAAAAATTAAGAGACTGCAACTCCAGGGGAGGAGGGAGGGTCGTGAGGACAGATTCCTGCTGTCCCTGGAGAACACCTGTTACGAGTAACTATGCTTTCTCCAGGAACAAGTAGGAAGTCAGTCCTCACATATGCGACTCCCTAGCTATAGGCTACCGAGAACCCATAACTGAAAAAAAACAGGCTCCCTCTGGAAGAGCTGCAGCAGCCATGATAGGAGTTCAATCAAGAACGTAACACTCCAGTAGCCTGACACCAATGGGTCGGAGGGTAAGAGTTGCCTAAATCTCAAACAGGTTACGGAGTACAGCCTGGCCGAAAGCACTGTCCCATTAGGACTCCCTATCCAGGCAGTAATGGGCTGCAAAAGTCTGGCTTGAAGACCAGTTTGCGGCCTGGCAGATGTCTGCCAGCAGAACAGAGCTGAAGTGAGCCACTGATGCGGCCTTAACCCTGACCCAGTGGGCCGTAACGCGACCCTGCAACGGGAGATCGGCCACCCTGTATGCCCAGGCAATGCAATCCGCCACCCGGGTGGACAACGTACGCTTGGAGACAGGCAACCCCAATTTACTGGGGTCAAAAGAGACCAAGAGCTGAGGAGCACTTAGATGTCCCCGCATATGCTCCAAGTAGAAGGCCAGCGCCCTCTTACAGGCCAGGGTATCCAGAACTGCTTCTGTCCAGCTAGCATGGGGCCTGGGAAAGAAGGTTGGAAGCACTACCTCCTGGTTGAAGTGGAAAGAGGAGACCACTTTCGGCAGGAACTTGGGGTGCGTGCGAAGCACCACCCTGTTCCTATAGAACCGTGTGAACAGTCTATCGGACACCAGAGCTTGCAGCTCACTCACTCGTTTAACTGATGTGAGTGCCACCAAGAAAAGAATCTTCCAAGAAAGGAAGCAAAGATGGCAAGTAGCCATCGGCTCAAAAGGGTCGGCAAGTAAGCTGCTGCAAGACCACATTCAGATACTATTCGGTTGCTGGGGGGGGGGGGGGGGGGGGAGGGGGGGCAGCAACCAGGGGTTTCAGCAGAAGCAGATCTCTCAGGAACCCGGACACCAAGGGGTGGACAGAGAGGTTGCCCTTCCATTGGAGAGTGATGTGCCGATAAGGCACTAAGGTGAACAGACCGATTTTGACTTAAGGCCTAGATCTGAAAGGTGAAGCAGGTACTGCAGCACCACAGCCACCTGGCAGGAAAAAAGGGTTCTCACTCTGAGAACACCATACCTCAAACCTATGCCACTTAAATGCATAGGTTTTCCTAGTAGATTGCCTTCTAGAGGCCAGCAGCACATCCTCTGATTTTTTTTGGGAGGAGAAGTGGTGCAAGAACTACCCTTTCAGCAGCCATGCCATCTGGTTGAGGGACCCGAGGTTCAGATGCAGAAGTGAGCCCCTGTCCTGCGACAGGGGAGTGGGCGGACATCCCAGAGGAATTGGAGTCTCCTCTGCCAGTTGCAGAAGAGGAAACCAAGGCTGTCTCAGCCACCTAGGGGCCACCAGGATGACCGAGGCCTTGTCCTGAAGGATCTTGAATAAGGTCCGAGCCACCAGAGGCATGGGAGGAAATGCATATAAGAGGCCCACAGGATATTAGGAAAGCATCCACAGCTACCCTGTGTGGGTGCGGCTGTCTGGAACAGAAACAGGGCAACTGGTGATTGAGGGCTTGCAAAGAAATCTATGGATGGTCGCCCCCAGCACTGGAAGAGTTGCTGGGCTACACTGGGATCCAGTTGCCACTCGTGCGACTGGAGAATTCTGCTTAGCTTGCCTGCTAGAAAGTTCTCCTGACTTGGTAAGTAAACCGTCTTGAAGCACATACCCTGGCTGACTGCAAAGGAGCATAGGTCCAGGGTTTCTTGACACAGGATACAAGAGCCTGTGCCGCCCCCCCTCCCCCCTTGCTTGTTCACACAGAACATCGCTACTTGGTTGTCTGTCTAAATCAAGACAGACAGATAAGCCAGGGTTTGGCAGAAGGTCCGAAGAGTCAGGCGGATCGTTCAGAGCTCTAGGAGATTGATTTGTTGTGTGCTCTCCCACTGAGACCACACACCTTGAGTGCAGACCTATTGGCAATGCACACCCCATCCCAGCAGGGATACATCCATAGTCAGCACCCTTGTGTGAGTGGGAGGCTGAAAAGGCACTCCCCAGAAGGTTGTGAGGATGAAGCCACCATTTCAAAGACTGTAGCAGGCGATGGAACACCTTGATGTTGTCCCTGGGTCTGCCTGTGGCTTGTGTCCACTGGTCCCTGAGGCACCACTGAGCTGTTCTCATGTGAAGCCGAGCATTGGGTGTCACATGCACTGTTGAGACCATGTGACCAAGGCGGCACAAAGTGTCTTGCTGAGATGCAGGATCTGCAACTCACTTGCTGCACTAGGGCTACCAGTCTTTGAGACCTTTCCTCTGGTAGATAAAGCCCTTGCTTGAAGGGTGTTTAACCTTGCCCCTATGAACTCGTCCTTGAGAAGGAACCAGAGTGGACTTTGTGTAGTTGATCACAAAGCCCAGGTGCTTAAGCAACTGGATAGTGTGGGACGTGGCCTGTTGGGCCTCTAAAGCTGACTGGCCTCTGATGAGCCAGTCGTCTAAGTAGGAGAAGACGAATACCTCTTAAGTCCTTAGGAAGGCCGCCACCGCCGCAAGGCACTTCGTGAATACCCTGGATGCCGAGGCTAGGCCAAAGAGAAGCATTCTGTACTGAAAATGGTTTCCTCCCACTACAAACCTTAGGTATTGTCTGTGGTCTGGATGAATCAAGATGTGTGTATACACATCTTTGAGATCTAAGGAGCATAGCCAGTCTCCCTGTCGGAGGTAAGGCAGCAATATTCCAAGGGAAAGCATCTTAAACTTTTCCCTCACCAGGAACTTGTTTAGGTTTTGCAGGTCGAGGATAGTCTTAGGCCTCCAGTTTTCTTTGGTATCAGAAAGTACCTGTAGAAGCCTGTGCCCTGCAGGTGGTAGGGCACTTGTTCTACCACCTGATCCTCAAGAAGGCCTGCTAACTCCTTCATGAGGAGGTCCCTGTGAAGAGGGGGTCTGAGAGGCTCCCCTGGAGAGTAAGAGGGAGGCACCTGGGTGAGATGTAATCAATAGCCCATTTGAACTATCTGGAGCACCCAGGTGTCTGTTGTAATGGCTGGCCACCTGTGGGCATACAGGGTCAGCCTTCCTCCTGTGCATCGCCTTGCTTCTTTTGGGAGAGAGACTATGCTCTGGGAGTCAAAAGCCCCCTCCAGGCTGGGCCGGTGCCTGGGGGCCCTTTTGCTTACATGGGCCTTGCCCCCATCCCTTGGCCTGCTGCCCCTGCTGGGGAGGCCTGATATGTGAGGTAATTTCGGTAAGCTGATCCTTTCCTCTGGAAAAAGGGCTTGTTACCCAAGCCCTTCTTCTTGTAAGGGGCAGAAGTCTTCGAGTCTTGTCTGGGTCAGGTACTCTGACTCAATCTCGGCAGCCTTCTCAGTCATGGGCTTGCCAAAGAGGTTTTCACCCCAGCAAGGGACATCGACCAACTTGTCCTGAATCCATGGCTCCAGGTCTGACAACTGTTGCCATGCCTGGCTTCATGCACTGATGCTGGCCCCCACTACCCGGGCCGAAGCCTCGAAGCCGTCATAGGCTGCTCGAGTCAAACTTCGAGCACTCTCAGATCCCAGTGGAGAAAACCTGGAAGCGCTGCAAAAGGTCCCTCGGAGAGACCAGCAGAGAACCCGGCAATCTCCTTTGCCAGGTCTCACAGGTACATGCCCATGTACAGCTGGTACATCTGGATTCGGCATGCCAGCATCGAACCTTGGTAGCAATTTCTGCTGACAGCATCCATGTTGCGGGCCTCCCGGCCAGGAGGCACCGAGTGTATCTTCTGGCTCTTGAGCCGGCACATGGCCGATTTTACAACCATGGAGTTGTGCAGCAGCTGTGCCTTTTGGAACCCAGGGCTCTTGTGAACGCGATAGATGGCATCAATTTGCCTGAGGACCGTCATCAAGGCCTGCGTCTCCCACATTTGGAGCATCAGCCTTTCCAGAATGGGGGCACTGATACAGTAAGGGCTTCCTTTGGAGCAGAGGTTCCCAACTCCAGTCCTGGAGGGCAAAACACCATTCAGGTTTTCAGGCTGTCCCTAATGAATATGCATGAGATACATTTGAATACAATGGGGCAGTGCATGCAAATACATCTCATGCATATTTATTAGGGACAGCCTGAAAACCTGAATGGTGTTTGGCCCTCCAGGACTGGAGTTGGGAACCTCTGCTTTGGAGGAAAGTCATACTAGAGGACCTCGAGCTCCTCAACTCAAGGCTCCTCCTCAGGATCTGCCGGGAATGAGAAATACTTTGCGATGTCCCAGGTGTCCTCCAGAGGTGACCATCTCCGAGGCTCAGATCCCAGGGAGTCTGACGGGACGTACTTGGTACAGTAAGTGCCCAGGGACTCCTCGTCCTCCCTCGCCCAACCGGACTCCAAGGAGTCGATCGGCTCCGGCCTCGAGGGCTTCTGCCTTGACTGCCGACACCGAGGGAATTGGTGTCGATGACCTCGGTCCCGAACGGGAGGTCGAGTGTGACCTTGGCAGAGGATCGACTCGAGAGCTCATTGTCTCGAGGATCGGCTTGGCCTCTGGGGTCAACTTGGACGAAGTCCCAGTGGTCAGGGCAGACAGACGTGTGGAGACCCGCCATCAGCGCCTGCTGCTGGTCCATGAAGGCAGACACGCTGCGCTCCAAGGCCGCCAACCTGAGATCGAGCTCAGGAGGCTCCGCAGTCCCCAGGTCGGGTCCCGACGCCGGCTCCCCACGAGAGTCAACGAGGACAGTGCTTACCTGCCCTCGGTGTCTCTGGGTCCTTTCGAGGGAGTTTGGCAGGCCTCTCTGACTCCGAGGATCCGGGGCGGTGAGCCGGGCTCTGCGACTGATCCTGCGAGGGACCAGGCTGCTCGGAGCTCTGACACCGCCCTCATGAATTTTTTCTTCCTCTGGTGTTCCCGCGAGGGAGACCCCCTTTCAGAGGATACCCGATGCTGCTCAGGATCAGACAGCTCACGAGAGGTCGAGGCCTCTGACGAGGTCTGGGCAGGTGTGGACTTGGGAAAAATCCTGTCATGTTGCTGCTGCCTGCTCCTCAATGCCTTGGAAGACATCTTTTTGCACGGGCCAGACCACAGGGTCATGGTCGGGCCCGAGGCATCGGAGGCAGCAGTCATGTGTGTTGGTGAGACAGTTTCGTGCACCGATCACACTTTTTAAACCCGCTGGCAGCCATCGGGGAAAAGGGCCCCTGCAAGGTCAAAGGACCGGACTGCCAGCTAAAAAGAAATAGGCGCGAACGCCAGTCACTAAGGACAAAAATGAAACACAGACCGACCTCGATTCCGGTGTACCGAGCCCAGAGGCAGGAAGGGGAACCGGTGTCAAACCAGCAAAGCAGAAAAACTAATTTCTAACTTTTTTCCACGGGGAAACTGGGACAACATCCGTTGGGCTCCGCGAAAAAAAGGAGACTAAACAAGATGGCACCCTTGGGTGGGAAGGGGACCGTGCATGCGTGGTAGCATGTACCAAAAGCTTTCTTCAAAAGCTGGGGATTTGCTCCGCATGGGGGCTCCGTCGGCGTCACCCACATGTGAGGACTGACTTCCTGGAGAATATCCTTTCCCTCAGCACCATTCATCCTACTCTGAGGCAGGTAAGGCTGGACTAGTTGTATCCCCTGAAAGTAAAGTCCAGAACCCAGAGATGAGGTACCATGCTTGACACAGACCAAATACCACTTCCTGGAAGAAGAGTTAAAAGCAAGCACAATAGTGTGCTAAGGCTGCAGCAGCCTAAAAGGCGCAGGCTAATGGTGCTTAAAACTACACATGTTATGCGCCCAAGGGAAGGAATGTGTGTGTTGGAGTTGCTTGGGCAGAACACACACAAGGACAGCATGACTGCCAGGCACACAATAGGAAATGGTGCTAATAACGCATGCAGAAAAAACTGTGGGACCACACACAGTGCCAACAGACACCAGTAGTCCACGTTGAATTGTGTCCCGGACAGAATCGGGAACCCCCAAACAAGGACAGTGACTAGGTCAATTCCTTGGTACTCACCCCCTTAGAACCCCAGGCTGAAAATCCATGCGAGGCTCAGTTCTACTCCTCAGAACTGTCTCTCTGGCTTACAGCACTATGATTAAGGTGGCTGGCAGGCAGATCCCTCTAAGAGCCTTCTGCAATCTTTGGGATACAGCAGGGGGAGGGGGCGTTGAGTTAGTGTGAGGCAGCTATACTCTTCCCGATCTTGCCAATTCCTGGTTGCTCAGGCTCTTATCCAGGGTAAGAGCATGGAGAACCACCAATTTTCCCTCCTATGGCTACCAAAAGAACGCAGACTAGTGGCATCTCCATGTCGAGCTCCAGTGAGAGATCAACCTGCAGGCTGTTCATGAGCATTTCAAATCAATCTTTTCCTTCCAAATCCTCAGAATTTTCTTCAGAGAGGAGAAAATCCACCCACCATCTGCTGGAGATAAAGAAATACTGAAGGGACTTCTAGTGGACAAGGCAAATAGAGGCATGGGAGTGATGTCACTGAAACCTGGGCTTTTCATTGGTTCTTAGTCTCCAATCTGCTGGTAGGGGAACACAACTCACTTGTCTGGGCTGGACTAGGACGATATGGAAACTTGTTTAGGTCATTAGTATAATGGGTAGACCAGCTAAGTGCAAACTCACTCCTTCAATGACCACAAGCCAGTTGAGTTCAGTACATTCAAACAGACTGATAAGCAAATCCAAGATACACTTGTACAAAAAAGAAGCTCAAATATTTTGAGCAAGAATCAAAATGATAAAATAAGTTTATTTATACAACACAAACAATTTGTAGACTAACAGTATATTACAGTATTCATTTACAGAACAAAGACAGTAAGAACTGCTGTGCAAGAGAAACGAGTTGGGCAAAGGACTTCAGTTCTCCTTGTTTCTCACCTGCTTCGCATACAGCTCATGGAGGTGCTTCTTGTAGGCTGGGAGGAAAAACAAAACCACATTGTAGGATCAGGAGGCACAAGTTCTACTAAAGTCTCATTCTTGCCTCTTGGCCTTGAAACTGTATCTTGGGACAGAAGTTATGAATTTTTTGTGTCTTAATGCCATAAAATGAAATATATACACAGCTATATATTTAAATAAGCGACTAAAATTCACCACTGTCATACTGCTTTTAAAAACAGATGTGGCAAAAGGTAAAACCTCAGTAAATGGAAAAGTCCATAGGGATAAAATAAAGTAGCTTTAAATAAAGATTCATTTGAAATTTCTAGGATAAATTTTAACTGTCCACTCCTTGCTTTAAAAAAACAAAACAAAAAAAAAAACCTGTCATGAGTAGCAAACAATTGTATTTTTTCTACTACAAGCAATATTCCAATATAAGAGTTATTGATTACACAGGTACACTACCAAAAAACTGCCTCCAGTTTTGCAACTGATTCCTATAGATTTTGGGGTGCTGAATCCAGGAAAAATAGCCAAAATGTTCCATCACATCCCGTTTTCTTGCAAAATTAGATTTCTTACCCATATAAGGAATGTTCACATAATTTCTTTTTAGCCGACTGCAGTTTATTTTCTTGGCCCAAAATAGAGGTTGTAATGGATAACTAACTAGAAACACTCCCTCATGATATTTTAGAGTGTTTTGTATTCATTTTATACATTAACAGGACAATTGGGAGGCGGGGGGCTAAATCCAGTACTCGCGCTGGCGCATGTTCTTTCCTGTTCGCCTCGCCT
The DNA here is from genome assembly GCA_033557465.1 of Ichthyophis bannanicus. Lineage (NCBI taxonomy): Eukaryota > Metazoa > Chordata > Amphibia > Gymnophiona > Ichthyophiidae > Ichthyophis > Ichthyophis bannanicus. The sequence continues at coordinate 91,120,591 of CM066049.1, read as the reverse complement.
CATTCGCTCAAACACGGTGGTTGCGACATGAACGTTCCTGTCAAATTTCAGTTTCTTGCAAGTTCATTATTACCTTTTGTTTGCTCAGACGTAATCCAGCTTTATTCCGAAGTGGTTCACTACAGTTGTAGTTTGCAGTGCTGTGTATTTGTGATGGCTCACAGAGCCAGAGGTTGCGTCAACTCTCCGGACAGTTTTTCTTTCATTTGTGGGGAATATACCGTGAAAAAGCGGCAGAGGAACATTTCTGCATTTATTAAAAAAGTATATTTCGCCTATTTCGGTTTGAAGTTAGGCGATCAAGACAAACCGTGGGCTCCTCACAAAAAGTGTGCAAGACATGTGAGGAAGATCTACGCTTATGGATGAAAGGTAAAAAACAAGCATTTCGTTTCGGAATACCTATGATGTGGCGTGAACAAAGAGACCACAGCAGTGACTGCTATTTTTGCTCTTGCATTGTGAAGGGATACAACTTAAAAAATAAGAACGTAATAAATTACCCGAACCTTCCCTCAGCAATTAGGCCTATGCCTCATAGCAACGAAGTACCTATGCCTGAACCACCAAAATCTTTGGATCATATTTGTGTGGACGGTTCTGATCATGATGAGACTCATCAGATGGCTTTTCCCGATGAGTCCAGTACTTCCGAGTTTGAAACTGAACCAGATCCGAAACATGAACTTTTCTCTCAAGCTGAATTGAATGATTTAGTCCGGGATTTAGGACTCCCAAAAGATGCTGCCCAACTGCTAGATTCTCGGCTTAAACAGAAAAATCTATTGTCACCAGGAACAACTTTTTATTGGTACCGCAACCGCGAGACACAATTTTTGAAGTATTTCAGCAAAGAGGAAGATTTGGTATTTTGCAACGATATATACGGAGTGATGGAAAAGTTTAAACTCAAGTATGATCCTGCTGAATGGCGGCTGTTCATTGATTCGTCAAAAGACAGCATAAAAGGTGTTCTTCATAATGGCAACACATTCGCTTCAGTTCCTATTGCTCACTCTGTTATTCTTCAAGAAAAATATGAGAATTTGGCCCTGATTCTTCAGAAGATTCGTTATGATGAGCATAAGTGGATGATTTGTGGAGATTTTAAAATTCAATCCATGCTATTAGGGCAGCAATCCGGTTTCACCAAATATCCCTGCTTCCTTTGCTTGTGGGATAGCCGGGCCCGCGACCTACACTGGGGGAAAAAAGACTGGCCAATTCGGGAGTATTTGAGACCCGGTGAGAAAAATGTTCATGAGAGCTTGGTACCTCGTGATAAAATTCTATTACCACCTCTCCACATTAAGTTGGGTCTCATTAAGCAATTCATCAAGTCCCTTCCAAAAAATGGTGAGTGCTTTCAGTACCTTTGCTCAAAGTTCCCCCGACTTTCTGAAGCAAAGCTAAAGGAAGGAGTGTTTGTTGGCCCTGATATAAGGAAACTCATTTCAGATGGAGCATTCGCTGAAACGATGTCTGAGAAGGAAAAAGAAGCCTGGGATTCCTTCAAGGATGTTGTTCTCAAATTCTTGGGGAACAGGCGGGATGAGAACTATAAGGATATTGTTGCCAGGATGCTCAGTGCCTTCAAAGAACAAGGCTGTAACATGAGCCTGAAAGTCCATTTCTTGCACTCCCATGTGAACTACTTTCCCGAAAACTTGGGGGCGTACAGTGAAGAACAAGGTGAAAGGTTTCACCAGGACATCAAGGACGCAGAGAGAAGGTACCAAGGAAGATGGAACACCACTATGATGGCTGATTTCTGCTGGTTGCTGCTGCGGGAAACCCCAGATGAAAAATACGCCAAGCAGCGCACCAAGAGAAGCATTCGGGGGAAGAAGAAACGGGCCCACCAGGAGATTGATTGACCCAAGAATGACTTTAAAATCTAAACTGTGTTGACAAATATCGTGTTTTTACTAAACTTTGAAATAAAAATTTGCTAGTTATTACCACAGTGTCGGATCTCATTTATTAGAATTTTATTTTCACACCATCGGGTATTTGTCTTCATGTATTGCAATGGTGCGGTTTGCGTTTTCTATTCTTACATACATACCTGTACAACATTTTTTGCACATTTCTTTGCGTCTAACCTCGCTCTTATATGCTCAATGTTTGTGCACATGTATGTGGCTGTTTTAAGTGCAGACAATTTTGCTACCATCACAGTGTGTTTTGTTGACATTACTCTATTCTTATGTGCTGCCTTGTTACAATTTTCTTTATTCTTATTTGAATAACTACTAAACAATTAGTATAAAGAATTCATCCAAGAAACTTTTATCTCGATCGCACTCAATCTGAAACGTTCACCTCAAACTGCTAACCCAATGTAGCAAAAAATCTGTACGTGATGGAGCAAATTGGTTACCAGATTTGGATTCAGCGCACCAAAAAAATGTAAAAATCAATCGAAACAGAGGCAGTTTAAAAAAATTTTTTTTTAGTGTACGTGTTATTAAATATCAATTTTTTCATGTTTAAATTGAAACTAAAAAATGTACTTAGCTCCAAACATGATCTTATCTGAAATTTATTCTAAAGCAATTGATGTAGCTCTATGATAGCAATACTGAAAAATGACTAGGAGTATGAAAACTGTCTTTGTACATACGAGGTGCGATCAAAATGTGTTACTGTATAAGTCTCAATACTAAAGTATAACACTGACGGTTATTGCACTCCGTCTCTTTCAAAGTAGTCCCCTCCCGACAAAACACTTCCTCCAGCGTTCCTGCCACTGCTAGAAAATTTTGAAATGCCTCTTTCGTTATGCTGTGAAGCTGCTTTGTTAAATTTTGCTTAATGGTCTCCAAGATATCAAATCTCCTATCAAACGAGAAAGTCACAGGGTGCAAGGTCAGGCAAGCACAGAAGCCGACGGCTTGTTCTATTGGGTGTGTGGCCAACTGCTGCCTGAGCTGGAACGTTATCGTGATTTAAGTAGCCATTCACTATTCCTATGCAACTCTGGCTTCTTACAAACTGCATCTCTCAAACTAGTCAGAATTTGGATGTATTCTTCCTTATAGATGGTTTGGCCTTTTGGAGCACACTTTGGTAATCAAAGAAAACTGCGAGCATGACCTTGACATTGCTCCTCACCTGACAGGCTTTCTTGGGTCTGGGAAAGCTTGGAGTCTTCCATTATGAGGACTGAGCCTTTGTTTCCAGGTCATAACCATAAACCCATGATTCATCACCAGTAAAGCATAGTTACTCACCTATAACAGGTGTTCTCCAAGGACAGCAGGAAATCAGTCCTCACATATGGGTGACGTCGGTGTCGACGGAGCCCTCATGTGGAGCAATTCCCCAGCTTTCAAAGAAAGCCTTTGGGATTGCATCGCGCATGCGCTGTCCTCTTCCCGCCCAAGGGTGCCATCTTGCTCAGTCAAATGACATAGCTAAAAAGACGGCAAAATGAATAAAAACCAATAGGACTGCAAATCCAGGGGAGGAGGGAGGGTCGTGAGGACTGATTCCTGCTGTCCCTGGAGAACACCTGTTACAGGTGAGTAACTACGCTTTCTCCAGGAACAAGCAGGAAGTCAGTCCTCACATATGGGGCTCCCTAGCTATAGGCTACCAAGAACCCAAAGCTGAAAAATGGCTCCCTCTAGAAGAGCCGCAGCAACTGCAATAGGAATTCAGCTGAGAAAGCAACACCCCCTGATAGCCTGAAACCAAAGGGTCGGAGGGTGGGAGTTGCCTAAACCTCAAATAGGTTCTGGAGAACCGCCTGGCCAAAAGCACTGTCCCTTTGGGACTCCCTATCCAGGCAGTAATGGGCTGCAAATGTCTGGCTTGAAGACCAAGTTGCAGCCCGGCAGATGTCTACCAACGGAACAGGGCGGAAGTGAGCCACTGATGCGGCCTTAGCCCTGACACAGTGGGCCATGACTTAACCCTGCAACGGGAGGTCGGCCGCCTTGTACGCCCAGGCAATGCAGTCTGCTACCCAGGTGGACAGTGTACGCTTGAAAACAGGCAACCCCAGCTTACTGGGGTCATACAAGACGAAAAGCTGAGTAGCCCTTCGATGTTCCTTCGTACGCTCCATGTAGAAGGACAATGCCCTCTTACAATTGAGGGTATGCAGGATTACCTCTGCCCGGCTGGAATGCGGCCTGGGAAAGAAAGTCAGAAGGACCACCTCCTGGTTGAGGTAGAAAGACCACCTTTCGAAGGAACTTCAGGTGAGTGCGGAGACCACCCTATTCCTATAAAACCTTGTGTATGGTTTATCCGCTACGAAAGCTTGCAGCTCACTCACACGTCTGGCTGATGTGAGTGCTACCAGGAAGAGCACCTTCCATGAGAGGAAGCGCAGATGGCAAGAGGACATCGGCTCAAAGGGTGGGTGAGTAAGCTGCTGTAAGACCACATTCAAATCCCACTCAGTTGCTGAGGACTAACTGGGGGTTTCAGCAGAAGCAGACCTCCAAGGAATCTGGATACCAGGGGGTGAGCCGAAAGAGGTTGCCCCTCCACTGGCGAGTGGTTTGCTGACAAAGCACTCAGGTGGACCCTGACAGAGTTAGACTTGAGACCTAATTCGGAGAGGTGAAGCAGGTACTGCAGCACCACTGGTACAAGGCAAGAGAAAGGGTTTTCACTGTGCTGGTTACACCACCACACCTCAAACCTACGCCACTTGAAAGCGTAGGATTTCCTAGTGGACTGCCTCCTTGAGGCCAGTAACACGTCTTCTACATTCCGAGGTAGGAGGAAAAGAGCCAGCACTACCCTTTCAGCAGCCATGCCATCAGGTTGAGGGACCTGAGGTTGGGGTGCAAGAGAGCCCTGCTCCTGGGACAGGAGGTTGGGCTGTATCCCCAGCAGGAGTGGGGTTTCCACTGCCAGCTGGAGAAGAAGCGGGAACGAAGGCCGTCTTGGCCATCTGGGGGCTACCAGAATGACAAAGGCCTTGTCCCGAAGGATTTTGAACAGAGTCCGGGCCACCAGAGGCGTGGGAGGAAACGCATACAGGAGGCCCACTGACCAGGAGATCAGAAAAGCATCTGCAGCCACCCTCAGAGGATGTGGCTGTCTGGAGCAAAATCTGGGCAGCTGGTGATTTTGTGGACTGTCAAATAGATCTATGGTCAGATGTCCCCAGTGGTGGAAAATCCTCTGGGCCACCACTGGATCCAGTTGCCACTCGTGAGGTTGGAGAATCCTGCTTAGTCTGTCTGCTAGGCAATTCTCCTCACCAGGCAGATATACTGCTGAGACATGCCCTGCCTGATGGCAAAGGAGCAGGTCTAGTGTCTCCTGACATAGGATACGAGACCTCGTAACTCCCTGCTTGTTCATGTAGAACATTGCTACCTGGTTGTCTGTCTGTATCAAGACAGAATGATGTGAGAGGACATGACAAAAAGCTTGAAGAGCTAGGCGAATCGCCCGCAGCTCTAAGAGGTTCATTTGGTGTGCAGCCTCCTGAGGAGACCATAACTCCTGAGTGCATGATCCTTGGCAATGGGCTCCCCAGCCCAGCAAGGAGGCATCTGTTGTCAGCACTCTTGGGTGCGAGGGAATTTGAAAAGACACCCCCTCGAGCAGATTGGGTGGTTGACTAAACCACTGCATTGACTTCACTAGTCGCCTGGACACTTATCCTGTCTCAGTGGCCTGTGTCCACTGATCTGAGGCACCACTGAACTGTTCTCAGATGGGCATTCGGCGTCACATGTACTGTGGAGGCCATGTGGCCCAGGAGACATAAAAAGTGTCTTGCTGAAACCTGAGACCTGTGCCTGAACTGCTTTGTCAGTGCTAGCAGCCTTTGTGCCCTGTCCTCCGGCAGGTAAGCCTTCACCTGAAGGGTGTCCAATCTTGCTCCTACGAACGTTAAGTTTTGAGTGGGGAGCAAAATAGACTTTGCGTGGTTTATGACAAAGCCTAGACGAAGAGGGGCTCCCCTGGAAAGAAAGGGGGTGGTAACTGGCTGAAGTGAAGCAAATAGCACCCTCTGGACTATTTGCAGGACCCAGATGTCCGATGTGATGGCTGGCCACCTGTGGGTGTACGGGTTAGCCTGCCCCCTGTGCATGACCTTACCACTGGTGGAAGAGAGACTATGCACTGGGAGTCAAAAACCCCCACCCAGCTGGGTAGGAGCTGGGGCCTGGGGGCCTTCTGCCCATGTTGGGGAGCTGGGGTGGCCTGGTAAGTGGGGTAGTTGCGGTAAGCAGTACTCTTCCTTGGGAAAAGGGGCTTTTTACCCGAGCCCTTCTCAGAAGGGGCAGAAGTCTTCTTTGAGAGTCTTGTCTGGGTTAAGTACTCAGACTCGAGCTCAGCAGCCTTCTCAGTCATGGGTTTGCCAAAGAGGTTGTCACCTCGGCAAGGGACATCGACCAACTTGTCTTGAACCCATGGTTCCAGATCCGATGACAGCCAGGCCTGGTGTCATGCACGGATGCCAGCCGCGGCTACTTGAGCTGAAGCGTCGAAGCCATCATAGGCCGCTCGAGATATGAACTTCTAGCACTCCTGAATCCCGGTGGACAAGGCATTGAAGCGCTGCAAGGATGCCTCGGAGAGGCCAGCAGAGAACCCGGCAATCTCCTTTGCCAGGTCCCTCAAGTACATGCCCATGTACAGCTGGTAGGTTTGGACACAGCATGAAAGCATTGAGCCCTGGAAGCATTTTCTGCTGAGGGCATTCAGGTTCTGGGCCTCCCGGCCAGGAGTTCATTTTCTGGCTCTTGAGCCTATGTATGGCTGATTCCACAACCATGGAGTTGTTCGGCAGCTGCGCCTTTTGGAACCCAGGGCTCTTACAGACTCGATAGATGGAATCGACCCGCTTGCTTAGAACCAGCATCGAGGCCAGGGACTCTCACATGTGGAGCATCAGTTGTTCCAGCATTGGAGGAACCGGCACAGTAAGGGCTTCACTTGGGAGAAGTCATACTGGAGTGCATCGAGCTCTTCAGCTTGAGGATCCTCCTCGGCATCTGGCAGGAATGCCAAAGCCTTGGTCATGTCCCTGACGAAGTCTGAGAATCGGGTATCCTCCGGAGGGGACCTTCTCCGAGGCTCCGAACCCGGTGAGTCTGATAGGTGTCAGGGGACTCCTCATCTTCCGTCTCCCATGCCGATCCTTCCGAGGAGGAAGCGAGGGGCACCGGCTGTGAGGGCTTTGGCCTGGACTGCCCCGACGCTGAGAGCACCGGCGTCAACGACCTCGGTCCTGAGCGGGAGGTCGAGGAAGACCTTGTCCAAGGATAGACTTGATTCCGAAGAGTCTTGAGGATCGGCTTGGCCTCTGGGATCGACTTGGATGTCCAAGGTCCCGGTGGTCGGGGCGGATGGACCGGTGAGACTGGCTATCGGCACCTGCTGCTGCTCCATGAAGGCAGACATTCTGTGCTCTAGGACCATCGTCCTGAGACCGAGCTCAGACGACTCCACAGCCTCCGGCTTGGGCACCGACGTTGTCGGGCCTGATGCTGGCTCCCCCAGAGGGGAGTCCACGAGGACAACAGCACTTACCCGCCTTGGCGTGTCTGGCTCCGTGCAAGGTACCTGCGCAGGCTGCTCCGACTCAGAGGACTGGGGCGGCAGTTAGGACTCTGCGACCTGGTTTTCAAGGGCCCAGGGCGATTGGAGGCATCCAACGTCGCCCTCACTGGCTTCTTTTTCCTCTGGTGTTCGCGGTAGGGAGACCCCCGTTCAGAAGACCCCTGACGCTGCTCGGGTTCAGAGAGCTCCCGAGACGTTGAGGCTTCTGATGAGGTCCAGATTCAAGGGGACGCGGACTCCGAGAAAATCCTTTCATGCTGCTACTACCTACTTCGCAGTGCCTTAAAGTACATTTTCCCCACACGGGCCACAGACCTTCGGGTCATGGTCGGGCCCGAGGCATCTTAGACAGCAGTCATGTGTGTCAGGTGAGGGACATTAACTCCTTACATCACACTTTCTAAATCCGCTGGCAGCCATCGGGGGAAAAAGGGCCCCTGCAAGGTCAAAGGACCGGGCTGCCAGTGAAAATAAAAGCACGAACGCTAGTCTAAGGGCAAAAATGCAAAAAATTGACTGGACTCGATACCGGTGTACGAAGTCGAAGGCGGGAAGGGGAACTGGCATTGAACCAGTCGAAGATCCAAAATTTCTTCCAAGTTGAGATGCACTTTTTCCACAAGGAATTAGGGACAACGTACGTTGGGCTCTGCAGAAAAAGGGAGACTGAGCAAGATGGCACCCTTGGGCGGGAAGGGGACCGCGCATGCGCGATGCAATCCCAAAGGCTTTCTTTGAAAGCTGGGGAATTGCTCTGCACGAGGGGTCCATTGGCGCAGACGTCACCCATGTGTGTGAGGACTGACTTCCTGCTTGTTTCTGGAGAATGATCTTTTTTATGAAATCTGAGTAATTTTCAACACATTTAACAACTTTCTGGCTGCAGACCGTCTATCTTTTTGGTCAAAGAGCAGGAGTTGGCACGAATTTTGCAGACACGTCTCATCTCCAAATCGACATCAAGAATGGACTGTACAGAACTGAAACTGATGTCCATGCCTTCGGCAAGCTCTCAGATAGACCATTGATGACTGCTTCAACTTTATCTTCATTCTTGCTTGTGGATGGCCTTCCAGAACATTTGTCACTGTCAACATTTTGGTGACCCTCTTGGAAACATCTGTACCAGTGAAACTCTAGCACAACTCATACATTCATCGCCATACACTTGCTGTAACTGGTTACAAGTCTCTTTGCACGAATCTCCAAGTTTGACAGAATTTAATGCAAATTCACTGTTCATCAGATTTACAATGAATGAAAAAATTGAACTGTTTTTATACTATACCAATCACATGATTAAGTACAAGTGTGCTGCAGCCATGCTAAACTCTGTGTATGCAGAGCACGTAACTAGGTCACTGCATGCTTAATAGCATAATCGTGACACATTGTTATAGCTACACAAGTCTCGATACTTTTGATCGCACCTCATACATCTATTTTAACTCAATAGGCCTTTGCAACAAAGACTACATGTTAACCTGTACTTTCAAGCTATCATATGCTCACTTACACCAAAGCTGCTGCTTCATGTCCCAGGCCTATTACAGTATTAGAAAATATATGCAACTTCCCACGCTTGATTTCTCTTTACATGAGTGTAAGGGATTGGGACTGCTATAGAAAATATCAAGGATCTGGGACTATAAAGAAATTGAGCATGGGGAGCTATTTCTGAGCAACAGCAGGTAAGTTCTGGCCTTCATACAAGACTGTGCTCGGATGGTAGTATATATAAAGTTTTAAAACCCTTTATTGGGCACAAAGAGGAGAGAGTGTTTTAAAACATATGAACTAGTCTCAAGCACTGAGCAAATGAACAGTTTCATCTAAGTGATTGGTGAATTAATATCTCCAAACTAAAAGCGTCTGGTCCCTCACATACACTTGATATATTCTTGGGCTTGATTTAAAAATTAGAGTGGCATTTGGTGTGCAATGAACACTTCCTGGTTTAGAGCCATACATTTAGGGCTTTCCAAGTATCTCCTGATTGGCAAAACATCCAGATGAGATCAAGATATGCCACTGCAGAATCCTTACATTGGAAATCCAGGTGCACAACTAAATCCCTTTCCTATGCAGAGGATACACTTTCACGTTATACCAAATGACCACTGAACTACTTCCTGATGATGGTCCAAGTAATACTCTTACCTCTGTAAAATTTGTCCATGGTACCCAACAGCTATGAATTTTTCAAGAGCAAGGGACCGTGGGATCCTTTACAGGACAAGGTCTAGTCAATCTGGTCAAAACCTTATTTAGGCTACTTATAACCCATGCAGGTCCAAAGCAGCTCTGGGCACTTGCCTCTCTACATTTCATTAGCTACGTACCACAATATTTTGTATTGAAGTTTGTATTTCAGAAGAAGCTGTACCTTCTATGGTACTTCACAACAGTTTGTTAAAGCTTAGGACCCATTTGAGATTTAAGGACTGCAATTCCTGGCTCAGACCTCTATAGTCTGGATAATGCCGTAGCCCTCATGCTGCAAGGAATAATCAGATTCCCTTTCATAGGGAGAACACGGCTATAATTTCAGATTAATATTTTCAGAAATAATGTACATCAATTTACTTATTGGGCAAATATTCTGTAGTGTTCAACAGGATCACATACCGACCTTCATATTGCTGTGAGCAAATAGATGTATAAACTCACCAGCCTGATTGTGCCAGAGTTCTGCTGCATGTGTATTCAAAGGGCTATCATTATTAGGCTCTATGGATAAAAAGGAAAGAAAATAAAGACCATTAATAAACCCAAACATCTTATTCCATGGACCAGTAGAGTAATGAGACCAGAGGCAGATGAATTTAGAAGAGAAAAAAAAGCTCACATCGTTATACATTTAGCAGAGGAGGGGTGTGCATGCTTGAAAACAAAATGCAATCATTTTGCTTGATTGGATTGTTTTGAGAAAGCCTACTAGCTCATAAGTGTCTCAATCTATATATGTAGGATCAGCAATTTAATTTATTATGGGAAACGTTCAGCTTTAAAATTCAGTGTACCGGGGATCTCATCAAGCAAGCTTCATGGCCTACATTCCAGCAATGCTTTATCCTTTCTGCACCCCAACAATTCAATCTGACGCCAAAATAGAGTTTGTTCAGGTTTTCAATCAAAGCGCTTCTAGGGTCATAAGAATATTAAGCAGACAATGATATGCCTGAGGTAGAGGAATGTGACATTTTACACACTTGATAAAAAAAATTTCCTTTCCTGGATTCTTGCTAGACCAATCCAGACCAGTGGGCAACAAAACTCAGACCTGATGCCTGGGGCTCAGAGCACATGGGCAGAAGTGCTGAAGAGTGCGTCTACCCACAGGCAGAAATACTGAAGGAGGCTGCAACTGCTTATGCAGGCTCGGCTTGGGCAGACCAATAAAGGTTAGAGACTGCTGAAGACATTTAAAGGAGCAGTAGAAAATGGAACATGTGCCACTGAATAATGAATTATGGTGGGGAAATGGAGGGTAGGAGGAAAATGCAAGGGGAGAGCGTGAACAGGCGAGAGTCTGAGAAGGAAAACAGTTGTGGGATGGGAGAACAGTGCAAGGGGTTGAGGGTGAAGAGGTGAATGCATGGGAAGTAAAGGCATAATGTTTATATGCAAAAAGGCACACCCCTCTCCTACTACACACACACGTGTAGCTTAGTCTGTGGGGGTGATGGAAGAGGAAGATGAGTGTGGTCACTGCCTTCTGTTGGTACTGTACAGCTGCCCAAGAATCTTATTTATTAAGCTTTTCCCCATAGAAATGGGAGGACGGTCTTAGTAAATCAGGCCCTAAAACCTAAAAAAGTAATTGCGATACACTTTTTTATTTTTTTTTTTTATTTTAAAGAGGTGGCATGCATTGTGACCTAGGTTTCGGCACCCGATTCCAAGAATGTTTATCAAGGACTGCAGGAGATGGAGATAGAAATTACAAGCAGCTTCCAGCGACACTTCAGTATTAGTAAGAAAGCATATGGTAAAACCTAAACGCTGTAAAAAGCAGCCCCATACCAATGCAACTCCCTTAAGGATAGCACAGAACGCTTACGCACCTGTAGCAGGTGTTTTCTGTGGACGAGTAAAAGCGTAGTTACTCGCCTGTAACAGGTGTTCTCCAGGGACAGCAGGAATCAGTCCTCACTTATGGGTGACATCAGCACCGACTGAGCCCATGCAGAGCAATTCCCCAGCTTTCAAAGAAAGCCTTTGGGATTGCTGCCATGCATGCGTGGTCCTCTTCCCGCCCAAGGGTGCCATCTTGCTCAGTCAGGTCCCTTAGCTTGAGCCCTACCAAGCAGATGGCAAGGGAAGGACACAAATTCACCAACTCATCAGGGGAGGCAGGAGGGTAGTGAGGACTGATTCCTGCTGTCCCTGGCGAACACCTGTTACAGGTAAACTACGCTTTCTCCATGGACAAGCAGGAAGTCAGTCTTCACTTATGGGACTCCCTAGCTACAGGCTACCGAACCTGTAACCAAAAAACACCTCCACGAGGCTGTGAGCAGAAGCCAAAGCCCTAAGGAGTCAGAGTCCTCAGGGCAGAGCCCTCGGTAGCCGTGAAGAAGGTTTGGCAGGCAGGAGTTGCTTATACCCCGAACATGTTATGGAGTACAGCCTGGCCGAAGGTGCTGTTCCGGTGGGACTCCCTCACCAGGCAATAGTGGGCAGTGAAAGTATTTGTGGAAGACCAAATCGCAGCCTGGCAGATGTCCATCAGGGGCACGGAGTGCAGCGAGGCCGCTTTGGCCTGGACCCCGTGTACAGTGACATGACGATCTAGTGGGGCGCCCGCCTTCGCATGGGCGAAAGCGATGCAGTCCTCCACCTAAACAGAGGGTGCGTATGGTGACTGCTTGCCCCAGTCTATTGGAATCATAGGTCATGAAAAGCCAGTCAGACTTGCGATGAGTCTTGGTACGCTGCAAATAAAAGACGAGGGCCCGTTTGTCGACCAACTCTTCAGACCCTCGACTGCAAACGATTGGTGTGGGGCCTCAGGAAGAAAGTCGGCAGGACGATCTCTTGGTTAAGATGGAAGTCCGAAACTACTTTAGGCAAGAATTTAGGGTGGGTATGGAGGACCACCCCGTTCTGATAAAAGCTGGTGAAAGGGGCACCAGCCATGAGAGCCTGGAGCTCACTTACTCGGTGGGCCAAGGTCAGCATCACCAGGAAGGCCACCTTCCAGGACAGGTGCTGGAGCGAATGCGTCGCCTTTGGCTCGAAGGATGCACTGCACAAATACCACATTCAGATCCCATTCCGCTGGAGATGGATGGATGGGCAGCTTGGAAAACAGAAGACCCTGCATGACTAATGGCTGCCCCGAGAGAGCTTTTTCCCCTTGATGGGGAGGTGATTAACCGAGATGGCGCTCAAATGAACCCTGAGAGTTCGACTTCAGCCCTTCTCTCGAGAGATGGAGGAGGTACTAGAGAACCCATCGAATGGGGCATAAGGGGGGGGGGGGGGGTGTCGATCTGATGCTCCAAGCACCAGGAGAAGTGCCTCCACTTAAAGGCATAGGCTCGCCTAATGGAGTCCTTCCTCGAGGTGGAGGAGGACTTCCTTGACCTCTTCCGGAAGGGCCAGAGAAGTTGGAGACCTGTTCAGCCGTCAGGCCATGAGGAATAGGGAGGTTAGGTTCGGGTGCAGTCCCCTACCCCCTCCTGCGTCAGCAGACCCCGAGGGAACCGGAGCAGGAGCAGAAAACAAGGCTGCCCCGTCCCACTGAGCCTTGAAAAGAGTCCTCACAAAGAGGGAGAAAGGAGGGAATGCATAGAGAAGGCTGGATGACCAATCCAGGAGAAATGCATCGGGGCCCTCCCTGCTCGGATGCAGCACTGGCCCACAAAAGCGGGGGAGCTGCGTGTTCTGGGGGCTGGCGAAGAGGTCTATCGCCGGCATCCCCCAGTGGAGAACCAGCCAGTCTGCTACTCTGGGATCCAGCCGCCAATTATGGGGGCAAAGGATTCTGCCGAGTCTGTCTGCCAGGCCATTCTCCTGACCTGGGAGGTACATTGCCTTGAGGGACATCCTCCAGACAGCGAAAGAGCAGATGAGGACCGTTTCCCGGCAGAGGGAGCGTGATCCCGTGCCTTCCTCCTTGTTGATGAACATCGCTACACGGTTGTCGGTCTGCAAGAGAACTGACCTCCCCCTGATATGTTCCTCGAAGGCCCTCAGGGCCCACCGAATTGCCCAGAGCTCAAGCAGGTTTATTTGCAGCTGAGACACCTCAGGTGATCATTGCCCCTGTGTGCAGAGTGGCCCGCAGTGGGCTCCCCACCCTAACAGGGCAATCCCTGTAGGAGGTTGCAGGGGTTTTGCCACCAGCTCAGGGACAAGTGAAGGTCGAGAAAAACCCCGACGGGGTCCCTGAGGGACTGGCTCCATTGGGCACTGAGACACCACTGAGCTGTCAGCATGTGCAGGTGAGAGTAAGGAACCACATGCACAGTCAAGGCCATGTGGCCCAGGAGACGTAGCATGGACCGAGCAGTAACCTGGTGGGCGCTTTGTATGTGAGCCGCCAGAGCTAGAAGGTGGGTGGAGCGATCCACCGGCAAGAAGGCAATGGCCTGCCGAGTATCGAGGCGCGCCCCGATGAACTCTTGAGCCTGCACTGGCTCGAGGTGAGGCTTTGGGTAGTTGATAAAGAACCCCAAGCTCTCCAAGAGAAGGACAGTACGCGACATAGCTTGCTGGGCCTCCTTGACGGAGGAGCCTGTAACAAGCCAGTTGTCGAGTTAGGGAAAAAAACCAGCACACCCCAGCACCGAAGGTGAGTGGTGGCCACGACGAGGCATTATGTGAAGCCCCATGGGGCAGACGCAAGGCCGAAGGGGAGCACCCTGTACTGGAAGTGCTCTCCCTGCACCCTGAAACACAGGTACTGCCTGTGTTGGGGGTGGATCAAGATACGGGCGTAAGTGTCCTTTAGATCCAAGGAGCATAGCCAGTAGCCCTGCTGGAGTAAGGGCAGCAGCATGCCAAGAGATAACATCTTGAATTTCTCCTGCACCAGGAACTTGTTTAGCCTACAGGAGGTCAAGGATGGGCCACAGACCCCCCCCCCCCCCGTCTTTTTCAGGACGAGGAAGTACCGGGAATAAAAGCCCTGACCTTGAAGGTGGGGAGGGACCTTCGACTGCCTGTTGGGCAAGGAGGGAGTGCAATTCCTGCAGCAGCAGAAGCTAGTGTGCGGGGAGTCAAGGAGGTTCCGCTGTGGAGAAAGGGGGTGGGAGCCTGTCGAAATGGAGGTGATAGTCCTCTCAGACGACCTGGAGAACCCAAGTATCTGAGGTGATGAGCGTCCACGATGGGGCGAAGCAGAACAGGCACCCCCCCACTGGCTGCTGTATCGCCGGAGGGCAAGGGGCCATGCTGCTGGCATCAAAACCCCTGAGTGGTTTGTGGAGGGGTCAGCATTTGGGCCTTCGGGCCCTTTGGTTTACAGTGCCCCTGGCCGGGCTCTCTGTGCCGGAGCAGTTGGCATGGGGGTAGCTGGGTACGGCAGGTAGCTGCGATACTGGAGACCTTTTCTGAGGAAGAAGGGCTTCTTGGCTGGCTGCTTCTTCCAAAGCAGAGTGGAGGTCTTGTAGGAGAGACAGGTCCTGGTAACAAACTCCATCTTGATCTCCACAGCCTTCTCCTCCATCGGCTTAGCAAAAGGTTGTTCACCAAGGCAGGGTATGTCCAGGAGCTTCTCCTGCACCCATTGTTCCAAATCAGAGGATTGGAGCCATGCCTGGCGGCGGGCTCCAATGCCCACGGCCGCAACCCGAGCCGATGTCTCGAAGCCATCATAAGAAGCTTGAGAGATGTACTTGGAGCAGTCGGCCACTGAATTCAAAAAGGGCATGGAATCTGTCGAGGGGCTCTCCCTCGAGGCCCATGGAGAAACCTCCCAGTTCTTAGCCAGGTCACGCAGGAACATACCGATGTACAATTGATATGCCTGGATGTGACAAGAGCATGGAATTTTGATAGGCCTTTCTGCCTAGGGCATCAAGGGCTCTGGACTCTCGGCCCAGTGGTACCAATGAGTGCGACTTCAGGCTCTTCTGCTTCCTCATGGCCGATTCCACCACCATCAAGGTGTGTGGGAGTTGGGTCTTTCGGAAGACGGGCCCGCACTGCACCTTGTACATTGTGTCAAGGCGCTTGCTCACAATGGGGACAGAGGCTGGGGCTTCCCACATGGGAAGCAACAGCTAAGACAGAATCGGCAGCACAGGCACAGTGAGGGATTCTCTGGGTGGGGACTCATACTGAAGAATATCGAGTTCTTCAGCACAAGGGTCATCCTTGGCCTGGGTGACCAGGTTGAGGGCCTGAGCCATGTCCCAAATAAAACCAAGAAAGAGGTGCCTTCGGGTGGTGAGCACCACTGGAATGCAGGCAGTGAGGGATCTGACAGACAATCCCGGTAGGTATGGGTTTCTGGGGAGGTGTTCAAATTGGACTCAGTCCGAAAAATAGGTCGAGGGATCCAAGCTGGGCGGGTCATCCTGTCCCATGGCCAGTGGCCTGGAGCCACAGGCCCTGGACAATCTCGCCTCCTAGGAACGGGAGAGAGAGGAAGACCGACGTCAGAGGACCCTCACAAGGCCCATGGCTCTCAGGGGTTTCCTGGATGGATTTGGGTGTCCCACGAGGGACCCGCAGTCTCTGGGCACAAGTCAGTGAAGCTGGCCCTGAGCGCCTGCTGGGAAGTAATGAATGCCGAAATGCTGCGTTCCAGCACCAGCATACAGGACTCCCATGCGGGCCCACTGGAGGGAGGATTGGTCTAGCTACCATAGGCCCGGCCTGAAGCAGAAGAACAAGCAGAGGGGAGACCGACCTTGGCTGTGAGAAAAGGAGCCCAAGGCCAGGGCACAGTAATGAAACCAGCCCCTGCAACTTTCCATGCCAAGGGCATCTGTGGCAGGGTGCCTTTGATGGCAAAGGCTGAGGGAACCACTCTTGAAGGTTCCCTGGTGTCCTCTGTACAATGCCCACAGAAGGAAATCAATCATGCTATCCAGTGTTTGCTACAGTCCAGGCAGCAGTTTCTGCAAAGCAGATATGTGAACGTCCAGGGCACAGGCTTCTTATGCAACACACTAAATCCCTATCTGTGCGCAGTCCAAGTTCATGAAACACACCAAGTATATGCAGCTCTTACGCATAGTTTAGGACGCACAACAGCCATGCATAGAACGCATTCACAGTGGAACCAGAACAAAGTATATGCGCAGCTGACACGCATAGGCAATGCAAGCATGTGATAGCACATGTGTAGTCAAGGCTCATTTCATAGTAGTATTAAAAGGATTCCTTGAATGACTGGTGCAGTTATAGATAAGTTAAGAGTAGTTACTCACCTGTAACAGGTGTTCTCCAGGAGCAGCAGGAATCAGTCCTCACATATGGGTGATGTCGGTGCCGACGGAGTCCTCGTGCGGAGCATTTCCCCAGTTTTCAAGGAAAGCCTTGGGAATGCAGCATGCAAGCGCAGTCCTCTTCCCGCCCAAGGGTGCCATCTTGCTCAGTCTGATGACATAGCTAAAAGACAGCAAAAAAAAATAAAAAAATGAATATGACATGACTGCAACTCCAGGGGAGGAGGGAGGGTCGTGAGGACAGATTCCAGCTGCTCCTGGAGAACACCTGTTACAGGTGAGAACTACTGTTTCTCCAGGACCAAGCAGGAAGTCAGTACTCACATATGGGACGCCCCAGCTCTAGGCTACCGGGAACCCTAAGCTGAAAATATGGCTCCCTCTCAAGAGTCTCAGCATTCGTGATAAGAATATCCTCTGAGAACACCTCTGTACGGTAGTCCAACACAAGGGCCGAAGGGTAGGCGTTGCCTAAACCTCAAAAGAGATTACGGAGTACCGCCTGTCCGAAAGCACTGTCCCCTTCGGGACTCTCTCTCCAGGCAGTAATGGGCTGCAAAAGTCTGGCTTGAAGACCAAGTTGCGGCCCGGCAGATGTCTGCCAACGGAACAGAGCGGAGATGAGCTACTGACGCGGCTTTCGCCCTGACACGGTGGGCCGTGACTCGACCCTGCAAAGGGGGGGGGGGGGGGGGGGGTCGGCTGCCTTATACACCCAGGCGATACAATCTGCTACCCAAGTGGACAATGTACGCTTGGAGACAGGTAACCCCATCTTATTAGGGTCAAAGGAGATGAAGAGCCGAGTAGCCCGTCGATGCCCCCGTGTACATTCTATGTAAAAAGACAACGCCCTCTTACAGTCCAGGGTATGCAAGACTGTTTCAGCCCGGCTGGTATGCAGCCTGGGAAAAAGGGTCGGAAGAACCACCTCCTGGTTGAGGTGGAAAGAGGAGACCACTTTTGAAAGGAACTTGGGATGGGTCCATAGGACCACCCTGTTCCTATAGAATCATGTGCACGGTCTATCAGAAACCAGAGCTTTTAGTTCACTCACACGTCTGGCCGAGGTAAGCGCCACCAGGAAGAGCGCTTTCCAAGAGAGGAAGCGCAAATGGCAAGTAGCCATCGGCTCAAAACGGTGGGCGAGTAAGTTGCTGCAAGACCACGTTCAAATCCCACTCAGTTGCCGGTGGACGAACCGGAGGCTTAAGAAGCAGACCTCTGAGAAATCAGGACACCAAGGGGTGAACCAACAGACTGTCCTTCCACCGGTGAGTGGTGCGCTGACAGAGCACTGAGGTGGACCCGAACAGAGTTAGACTTAAGGCCTAGGTCTGACAGGTGAAGTAGATACTGCAGTACTACTGGCACAAGGCAAGAGAAAGGATCTTCATTGCGCTGAGCATACCATACCGTGAGCATACGCCACTTGAGGGCATAGGACTTTCTGGTGGACTGCCTCCTAGAGGCCAAGACCACCTCCTCAACCTCCTTAGATATAAGTAAGGGAACTAGCACTATCCTTTCAGCAGCCAGGTCATCAACTTGAGGGACCTGAGATTGGGGTGCAGAAGGGAACCCTGCTCTTGAGACAGGAGATCGTGTTGCAACCCCAGAGGGAAAGGAGTTCCACCGCCAACTGCAGCAGAAGTGGAAACCACGGTTGCCTCAGCCATCTGGGGGCTACCAGAATCACTGAGGCCTTGTCCTGGAGAATCTTGAACAGAGTTCGGGCCACCAGGGGGATGGGAGGAAACGCATACAGGAGGCCCATAGACCAAGAGATCAGAAAAGCATTTGTTGCCATCCTCAGGGGATGCGGCTGTCTGGAGCAAAACCTGGGCAGCTGACAGGTTTGTGGACTTGCAAAGAGATCGATGGATGGAAGTCCCCAGCGGAGGAAGATCTGCTGGACCATCAATGGATTCAACTGCCATTCGTGAGGCTGGAGAATCCTGCTTAGCTTGTCTGCTAGGAAATTCTCCTGACCAGGTAGATAAACTGCTTTGAGAAACATGCCTTGTTTGACTGCAAAGGAACAAAGGGCCATGCCTCCTGACATAGGAGCCTGGACCCCGTGCCCCCTTATTTGTTTACATAGAACAAGAGGGCATGAGGAAAAGTCTGCAGAGCTAAGCGGATTGCCCGCAGCTCCAAATGATTGATTTGCTGCATGGCCTCTCGAGGAGACCAGAGGCCTTGAGTGCACGTGCCTTGGCAATGGGCACCCCAGCCCTTTAAGGAAGCATCGGTCGTCAGCACCCTTGTGTGTGCTGGAGCCTGAAAAGGTACCCCCCTGAGAAGGTTTGGGAGATGCAGCCACCACTGTAAGGAGTCCAAAAGGGGTTTGGACACCTTTACTCTGTCTTGGAGGTCGCCTGTGGCCTGCATCCACTGATTTGAGGCACCATTGAGAAGCGCGCATGTGCAGACGTGCATTCGGAGTCACATGTGCCGTGGATGCCATGTGGCCCAGGAGCCACAGGTAGTGCCTGGCAGAGGAAACATGAGACTTGCTTTGGAACTGGTTGGCTACGTCTATCAGTTTGTGGGCCCTGTCTTCGGGCAAGTAAGCTCCTGCCTGAAGGGTGTCTAAGCTTGCCCCTATAAACTCTAGGTTCTGAGAGGGAAGCAAAGTGGACTTTGCGTAGTTTATGACAAAGCCCAGATTCTGACAGTGCAAAGAGTGGCTTGTCTGGCCTCCTGGAGAGACTGACCCCTGATGAGGCAGTCGTCCAGGTATGTGAAGACAAAAATCCCTCGATTCCTGAGATAAGCCGCCACCACCGCCAGGCATTTGGTGAAAACCCTGGGGGCAGAGGTTAGGCCTAAGGGAAGTACCCTGTACTGAAAATGGTTTTCTCCCACCACAAATCTGAGATATTGTCTGTGGTCTGGATGAATGAGGATGCGAGTATAAGCATCCTTAAGGTCTAAGGAACATAGCCAGTCTCCCTGCTGGAGGTAGGGCAGCAGTATCCCAAGGGTAAGCATCTTGAACCTATCCCTCTCCAGAAACTTGTTTAGGTTTCACAAGTCTAGGATAGGCCGGAGGCCTCCTGTTCTTTTTGGTACCAGGAAGTTCCTGGAGTAGAAGCTTTGCCCTTTGAGGTGGTGAGGCACCGGTTCCACCGCCTGTTCCTTTAGAAGACTTGCCAACTCCTGAAGGAGGTGGTTACTGTGTAGAGGGAGTCTTGAAGGCTCCCCTGGATAGTAGGAGGGGTGTAGCTGGTGGAAGTGGAGCCTATAGCCCTTTTGGACTATGCTCAGTACCCAGGTATCCCCTGTGATGGCTGGCCACCAGTAGGCGTACTGTGCTGAGTGGAGCCACTGGCGGAGGTGAGGCTATGCTGTGGAAGTCAAAACCCTGCTCCATGCTGTGCAGGAGGCGGAGCTGGCGGCTTGGGGGTCTTCTACCTACAGGGCCCATGCCCCTTGGCCTGCTGGCCGTTGGGGAGCTGGAGAGGCCTGATACTGAGGGTAGGATTTGTAGGCAGCACCCTTCTTCGGGAAAAAGGGCTTCTTTCCCGAGCCCTTCTTTTTTTGAGAAGGGGCATAAGTCTTTCTGGACAGCCTTGTCCTGGTGAGAGTGTCTCGATTTCTGCAGCCTTTTCAGTCATGGGCTTACCGAATAGGTTGTCACCTCGGCATGGGACATCAACCAACTTGTCCTGCACCCATGAATCCAGGTCCGATGACTGTAGCCAGGCCTGTGCAACGATGCCAGCTGCGGCTACCCGGGCCGAAGCCTCGAAACCATCATAGGCTGCTCGAGAGATAAACTTCGAGCACTCTCGGATCCCTGTCGACCAGGCTTTGAACCTCTGCAAGGGTTCCTCGGAGAGGCCAGCTGAGAACCTGGCAATCTCCTTTGCCAGGTCCCTTAAGTACATGCCCATGTACAGCTGGTAAGTCTGGACATGGCAAGATAGAAAGTGCTTCCAGGGCTCTATGCTACTGAGGGCATCCAGGTTCCGGGCCTCGGGGGGGGGGGGGGGGGCACCAAGGAGTGCATCTTCTAACTCTTCAGGCGGTGCATGGCCGATTCCACAACCATGGAATTGTGCGGTAGCTGCGCCTTTTGGAACCCAGGGCTCTTACGGACTCAAATGGAATCAACCCGTTTGCTAAGAACTGGCGCCAAGGCCGGTGCTTCCCACATACGGAAGAGCAGCCGTTCCAGCATTGGAGGAACCAGTACAGTAAAGGCTTCCTTTGGAGGAAAATCATACTGGAAGGTATCGAGCTCCTCGGCTCGAGGCTCCTCCTCGGCGTCCGCAGGGAATGCCAAAGCCTTGGCCATGTCCCTCATGAAGTCCGAGAACCGGGTATCCTCCGGTGGGGGGGGGACCTTCTAAGGCTCGGACTCTGGGGAGTCCGAAGGGACGCACCTGTTTCCGGAAGGTGTCCGGAGACTCCTCGTCCTCCGTCTCCCACACCGACTCCGCCGGCTCCGGCCGTGTGGGCCTCGGTGCCACCCACCAATGCTGAGGGCACCGGCATCGACGACCTTGGCCCCGCACGGGAGGTCGAGGGGGGATCTTGACCAAGGATCGACTCGAGACTTGATGGACTTGAGGATCGGCTCGGCCTCCGGGTTGACTTAGACGTTGAGGTCCCAGTGGTTTGGGCAGATGCACCAGTCAGACCGGCGATCAGCACCCGCTGCTGTTCCATGAAGGCAGCCAAGCTGCTCTCCAAGGCCATCAGCCCGAGTCCAAGCTCAGGAGACTCAGCAGCCCCCGACTTGGGCCCTGACGGTGTCGGGCCCAACGTTGGTTCTCCCGGAGGAGAGTCCACGAGGACAACAGAACTTATGTGACTCAGGGACTCCAGCTCCATGCGAGGTAGTTTGGATGGCCTCTGACTCAGACAGCCTGGAGCGGCGGTCAGGGCTACGCGATGACCCAGGGGCCTCCACCGACCGCACGAGCTTCTTCTTCCTTTTGTGCTCCCGGGTGGGAGACCCCCTCTCAGAAGAACCACGACTGTGCTCGGGGTCAGACTCCCAATATGTCGAGGCCTCTGATGAAGTCCGGGTCCGGCCAGACACGGATTCTGAAAAAATGGAAATTACACTTACCTGGTAATTGATGTTCCTTGAGGGAGTACAGTTCAGTCCTCCACCACTGGGTAGTGCACCTCCTCCTGCAACATGGAGACTGGACAAGTCAAACTTGTGACATCACCGGGTATATCCTGCTGGTCTTCTCCCATGATCCCCCAGTGACCTACTGTCAAAGCAGACTCAAAGGAGCAAACAACCAGTTAAAGTACTAAATACAAAGCTATGCTCAAACTTCAACTTTAAAATCACAGGGCCCCAAAAAGAAAGGCCGAAAACACCCTCCTCCGTGCCCCTGTCCCCCTGCGCACCAAACAGCGGAAGACAGAGAGCTAGAAGGAAGGAGAACTAAGGAAGAGTATAGGCAGAAAAGGTTGCTCTCGCGATTACCTGCCAATCAGAGCCCGTTGCCGACTCTAGGATCCGAAAGCACACTCGGAACTGACGCCTCGCGTCTGAAACATCCATCCCCGGGCGGGAATGAGGACTGAACTGTACTCCAAGGAACATCAATTACCAGGTAAGTGTAATTTCCATTTCCTTATCGGTCCTACAGTTCAGTCCTCCACCACTGGGATGTACCAGAGCAGTAATCATTGGGAGGGACCTATCCAGTCGGCTCGGCCCCTAAACGAACAGAGCAGGCACCGACCCCAGCCCGCTCCTCACGTCAACAGGCGGTAAGCCAACCAGGAAGACACGACCGAGAGCCCACTTGGATCCTCTTCACTGGTGAAAAACAGCACAGAACTCTGCCCCAAGCAGCGCTAGTGCTTCAGAAAGACAAACTCGCCATCGCAAACACACTGAACGCCCTAGAAACAGACCTACTGAGAAGGCTACCGGAGCTCCGCCTGAAAAATCCGCTTGAGCTCCCCCTTGGCTCTCGACCCCACCAGGGTGTCAAGTGTTAGCAACTGCTGCTCTCCCGCAGAACCC
Source organism: Ichthyophis bannanicus (assembly GCA_033557465.1). Taxonomy (NCBI): domain Eukaryota; kingdom Metazoa; phylum Chordata; class Amphibia; order Gymnophiona; family Ichthyophiidae; genus Ichthyophis; species Ichthyophis bannanicus. The sequence continues at coordinate 91,097,632 of CM066049.1, read as the reverse complement.
GCCTCCATGGAGGGACAGGCAGCGAAGAGACCTCCCAGAAAGCGACGGAACCTTCACCTAAGGTCCAAGGAACGCAGGTTACAAGCAAAGTGTTCTTGCATAAGTCCCAAACCGACAACTAGACAGGCACAGCCGGATTCCACAAGGGAGAACGGAACCGAGGTCCATCCAGACAGAGGTGGGAAGCAAAATGAGGGAAATGGAAAAACCACCGGCGTCAAACACCCTATTTGTCACACCTCTTAAGGGCTTTATTCTTTGCAACACAAAGTAGCTCTACAGCTATGTCCTGGACCAGTTGGAGTCTTTTTAAATGAGAATGTGGAATGCAGCTAAGCAATGAGTTGCAATAAACCAAGCGTGATCCACCAAGGGCATATAAGAGGGTGTCAAGTGCCCCAGAGTCCAGCGTTGTTTCAGAAGAAGTGGAGTCTTACATGGTGTGACAAAAAAGAAAGGAGACACTGGTAGCCACGCCCACGACGCAATGCCAGTAGGCCAACCGCTTACATCACCTGGATATGCCCTCCGGAATTGGAGGAACCATGCAGAAGTAGCAATCGCCGACGTGATCCATGGGCCCTCTCCAGATCATTGGAACCGCAAAAGACTTTGATGGTCTTTTCCCATCCATCCACAGCCTGAGATCTGCTACACATGTATTGCAGCATATGTGTGGCGCCTAGCTTTTATCCTGATCTTTTATTCTGCAGCCAAAATATAAATTGTAGGCTTTCTGAACCGCCAGTCATATGCCATTTTTGTGATGTAAAAGTCACACCACCACAACTAGAGCAGAAATTATCTGCATGATTAACACCAATACGAGGAATCGCCAAATATGCTGTGAGTGACCTATCGGTATAAAATAAATGTCTTTTTTTTTTTTTTTTTTACTGTCAAGCAAGGCAAATTTAAGAAGTAGTGACTGCATCAACTGGTTTTGGACAGTTATTTCGATTGGTTGCAAGTAAAGATTATGCAAGCTCACGCAAATGTTGCAGAATACACTGGTAATGGTCCCCACTGACTAATGAAGAGCACATATCTTAGCAACCAGACACAGTCGGCCATTTTCACTATGACCTCTGACAGGCATAGAATGGACCGGGCCACGGCCCCGTACCAATGCGTCGACACTATCCAGTAGCCTCATATGTCCTCTGCTAAACATCGACCCGTCGCCGCAGACTGACAGGTCGCCATGAGGTCCAATATGGGCTGACCGCATCTGAGCACACGCGGCGCGCACACTGCCTGATGCAATCTCACTCCTCCGGCAAACACTCGGACCCCGCTAAGGACATTCGCCACCACAGTGTCCCCACCGAAACGCAGGCCGCCAAGGCTTCAACCGTGCACGCTGTCCCTTCGCTCGGGCCACCATGACCACCCGACCGACTCCACCCTGCCGATCGAAATAGGCCACCATCCCGGAGATCTCAGACAGCACCTACACCGCTTGATCCGCTACCGTGTTCGAACGCCTGCCACGGCTGACGTACCGCGTACTGTTCCAGTCAGACGATGGAACACTGGGCGTGCTGTGTACACTAAAACGCCTTGTACATAAAGGATCCCCAAAATGTAGCTGAGTCTAACCACACTCCGGCCAAGCTCCCTGAAGAAAGGGACAGAACCTTATAAAACAGAAGTGGGGACAATTAGGAAGGCTTTCCTGTTTGATTATTCTTTTTTTTTTTTGTTTTTTTTTTCCTTTTTACAACTCCATAAGGGCCACAAGGCACACAACCGAACAAGGCATTGTCCAGAGAACGCAAGGCCCCTCCTCCAGGCTGACTCCACATCCACAGCCTAAACCGGCAGTCACCTTGGCTGATGCCGAGCAGCACGGAAGCCAACTTGTAAGCCCAGCATATGAAGTATGCCTACTAGTACAGCATTCCACAATGGAGGGACATGTAACCGGACGGCTTTGAATATGAACCTACAGATATCCCGCGCTTGCTCCAAGACAAGCACTGTGCAGCCTACTGGTCTTCTCGGAGCACCGCCACGACCCGAAGACCTAAACCGGCCAGCAAAAGACGACGTATGCTGGGCCCGAAGGAACCTGGTTGAACGGATCCCAGCACTCCCTGTATCATTAGGATCGGAGCCTCCCCCCAAGGACTCAGCCCTGGCTGGAACCGGCTGAGCATAACTCCAGGCCCTGCGGCGAGCCCCCACAAAGAAGTGGGACGCAACGATGCCTTGAGGAAAGGGAAGGCCCAATGGGTGAAGCAAGTTGCTAGCCGACCAAGGGAGTAAACCCCACACGCGCACCTCAACGGAAGGTCGGAAGAACCGAGGATTCTGGTCCCACAGGTGCGCCTGCTAGCCTTGAACATACACCTCCGCAGGTACAAAAAAACTGAAATTGTGAGCACCTTCAGGGGTAAGGGGAATAGACGACAGCCTCCGACTATTGACCACCTTGTCTTGCACAACAGACAGCAGCACCCCACCAAACAAATGATTGGGAATATATGACCTCAGAACCCCAAGGCAGAGGTAAAACAGTAGAACGTGCAGTGGACGTGAATTCCCAGATCTGCCAGCCCCCCTGCCCACATTTAGAAGAGGCAGAGAAGAACTGGACCGGCAGATCTGGAGGGGTGCCTCCTGGACAGCCGGGCCACCGAAGAGAAAGCTGATGACTGAGGCCCAAACTCCTCAGGATGGCCCCGTCTTGCATTGGCAACCCCATGCAACACCATGACAACCCCGCTCACGATATCCCAAGCGATCTCTGTCAGTGCTGCAACAATCACCTGAGCATGAGACCACAGACGGAACACGGACATGCAGACGCACTCAAGGAGAGTGCACCTAAGAAGTATGAGCCTATCCAACATCCAGCACCACATGTCCAGGTGTCCCACTCCTGTCACCCAAAACACAGGCCGCTTGAACCTAGGTGACCGTCATAGCAAAGACAGGGAGGCCTGACTGCCGCTATCAACTCTTCCAGGACCCTGGAACACTAAGCCCCGGACTGTGCCATCCAGCAACACTTCTCACGATCCCCAGCAGGGGCCTTTCCCCAGATGGCCCAGATGGGCAGTGTTCCCGCCAAATGGGCAAGCTGCGCTCTGATAACATAGTGCAGAAAACCAAATCAAAGTGTCTTAACCTAGCTAATTTTTGTCTAATAGTGATCATTCATAATATCAGCCAGGCTCAATCATATCATTAGTATTAATGATCTCTAAAGATTGAAGAGTTACTAATGTAACACTAATTGTTTTTTTTTGTTTTTTTTTTAAAGAGCTTCAAAGGTGATCTTGGAAACTACAGACCAATGAATCTGAGTTCAGTGCCAGTTAAAAGATAGAACTTGTTTTGAAAAGCTGTACCAAGCTGTCTTTTCAAAGGGTTAATAAACATGTGAGTAAGCCAAATGATATGTATCTGGATGTTTTAGAAGGTACTTGACAAAGCCCCTTATGAACTTCTCCTGAGGAAGGAGATGATGTGCTATTATAGAATGGGAAATGGATCAAAAACAGGAAACACAATAGGACTAAATGGCCAGTTTTCTCACAGGAGACCCGTAAATAGTGGAATGTCTCGGGATCTGCACTGGAACTGGCATCTGGTAACATCTACTGCACTGAAATGATCTGGAAAAGAGATCAGCAAGCATGGCGATCAAATTTGCAGATGGCATAACGACATTTAGAGGCTGTCTGCACAATTTCCAAGCGTATAAACATGGAAATAGCATCCTTATGTAAATGACAATTTCAGAAAGGGCTCAATTTGTAGGTGGTTGTGCCGCCGATGAACCTGAATGGCCAAATCCAACACGTAAACCTGCTGCTGACAGACGTTGCTAACTGCCAGAATGCAGACAAAGGTAAAGGCACCCCCCAAGAAGTAAAACCCAAACCAATCACATTGCATTCAAAGAACTATAAACTATCATGAAATTAAAAGGAAATTAAAATTAAAAGGAAATTAAAATTAGAATTAAAATTAAAAGTAACAGCAAAAGGAAGTCCTTATCTGGGTGTAGCCGCGTGGAACAGCGCCGTCTGCTCAAACGCGGGGCTGCTCCGCTCTCCGCCACGAGGCCTCAGCCCTGCCGAGAAAATGGCGCCAATCCGAAGCAGGCCTGTTTGGCGCCAAACACCACAGAGGCGGTAAGAGCTCAGAGCCCCTCCATGCGGACTCGAGAGACTCCCTTGCGGCGTTGGGATGCAGCAGTTACCCCGCTGTAGCTGCGGGGTGAAGAGCTGTCCAGACACGCTGCTGCCTCACGCCACCAGAAGTAGCAGACGCTGCGAGCCCCGGTCTGCCGGCTAAAGAACCTCGAATGGCCTGAGGCTCCCGCCGCGACGGGAATCTGCCGCATGGACACTGCCAAAATGCAGGTGTTCCACAGAGCTCTCCCCCGTACAGTCCTGGGGGAGAGATCATCACCGGGCACAGAGACCGAAGAATCCCAAGCAGAGAGGCTAGCTGGCAGCATGAACTTTGAAAAGGGACAGAACCCCCCTTTACACTAAGGCAGACTAGGTGAAAATAAATAAAAGTAAAAGTAAATGAAATTAAATGAAAATGAATACAATTTACAGGATTACACCTAAAGGGCAAAAGAAATGCAACGTAAATCAAATCCTGACTAACTGCTCCTAAACTGCTTCTCAAGTGAGCCCAGCACCTAGGCTCACTACGTCCTCATGCTGCATGGAGACTGGACACACTGGGGGATCATGGGAGAAGACCAGCAGGATATACCCAGTGATGTCACAAGTTTGACTTGTCCAGTCTCCATGTTGCAGGAGGAGTTGCACTATCCAGTGGTGGAGGACTGAACTGTAGGACCGATAAGGAAATGCTCACGTTGATGCTGACAGCTCTGAAGTGCCTTCGATGACATTTTGCCGCACGGGCCACAGACCAGCAGGTCATGGTCGGGCCCGAGGCATCGGAGGCAGTAGTCATGTGTGTCGGTGAGAGACAAGTTTCTTGCACCGATCACATTTTTTGAACCCACTGGCAGCCATCTGGGGAAAAAGGGCCCCTGCAAGGTCAAAATACTGGGCTGCCAGTGGAAAAAAAAAAAAAGGCGCGAAAGCTAGTCACGAAGGACAAAAAACGAAAAAAGAAATTCCGGACTTGATACCGGTGTACCGAGCCCAGGCAGGAAGGGGAACCGGCGTCGAACCGGATAAGAAAAAGAAAAATCGCAGAAAATCTATTTTTCCCAGGTGACACGAACTCACGTCCGCTGGGCTCCGCGTAAAAATAAAGACTGAGCAAGATGGCACCCTTGGGCGGGAAGGGGACCGCGCATGCGCGCTGCATTCCCAAAGGCTTTCCTTGAAAGCTGGGGAAATGCTCCGCACGAGGGCTCCATCGGCACCAATGTTACCCATATGTAAGGACTGACTTCCTGCTTGGTCCTGGAGAAATTTTAAATTCATTAGAAAGTTTCAATAAAGAATTTTTAAAAAAAGGAGTTCCCACTGCAAGGGGCAAGTTGCAGTTCTCCCCCTTTTGATGGTACCTCCAACATATCTATGAATACTTGGATATATTTACCAGGCTCATTGGAACCTTATTGTTGAAGGATTGTATTGCTGGGTTGCCAGTTTTTTAGGGTTTATATTAGTCAATTCAAAAACAAGCACAGAGATCCCCCCCCCCCAACTGGACCTGAGAATCAGATTGCCCAATGGATGGAGGCCAGCTCCTCTCCCCCCAGTAGTGCAGAAATTAGGAGAAACAAGAGTATTCACCCCTGGGGGGTCCAGGACAGACAGTCCCTGCTGGGTGCTCCAGGCTGCTAAACTGCTGTCTAAGCCTCCAGGCACGAACCTTCCCTCAAGCATCTGTCCAAACTGTCCTGGGATAAGGAGGCACCGAGGCTGTGAGCAGCGAAGAGTCTGGATGTAGTAGAAATCTTAGCTGCTTAACTGATCCTGTCAATACTGATGGGGAGCTAAGCCTTCTCCCCCTTCACATGGGAAACTCCAGCAAGGTACACCAAGGATATGCACTGGAGACATCTGCCGTCACGCTCTACTGGGTCCAATGCACCCCCTTAGGACAACTGCTAAGAAGCTGAACATTTTCAACTGAGTTGCATCAGACCTGTATCCATAATATGCTGAAGACAGAAATACTAAAGCATGCCCCTAGCTGCATCAGCAGTGATGTTATCACAGGAAGTTTCTAGTGTTTAACCGTCTCCACATCTGTTAGCGGAACACAATCCACTTGTCTGAACTGGTCTAGCACAACAAACTGGAAAAGGGACTTTTTAAAATTTAGATGCGCATAGATCAACATCTCACCTCCAAGCAAGCTCTGTAAGGACAACAGAATAGTCCTGACATCATACAGGGCCGACCACTTGTCTTTCAAGATATCCAGACAGATGTTCCCTTGGCTGTCTACATTAGGATGGAAGCAAGGTGTGACAAATCTGACTGTTGGGGCGTTGTATGGGTAACCGCTGGGAAACTCCATTGCAAGTTTGTATCGAAGACCTTCATAAACCTAAGGGGGGGAAGGGAGAAAAAATAAAAACCACACAAAACAGTAAGTTTTTGAACCAAATACGTCTGTTAGAACAGTGGTCCCCAACCCAGTCCTATGGGGCCCACCGGCCAGTCAGGTTTTCGGGATATCCCTAATGACTATGCATGAGATATATATGCATTAGAGATATCCTGCCAACCTGACTGGTTTGTGGCCCTCCAGGGCAGGATTTGAAGACCCCTGCCTTACACCTCTGTCATTTAAGATTGTGAGTGGGCAAGGTGCAGATGTCCAAGACATCAAAAAGGTTAGATAGAATTTGTCACAGTCCTCCTCACTTCTCACCACCACCAAAAAATTGTCTATTAGACAACTTTTTGGTGGTGGTGAGAATCTAGGAGCAATGTGACACATTCTATATACCCTTTCGATGTCTAGGACATCTGTACCTTGCCCACTCACAATCTTAAATGACAGAGGTGTAAGGCAGGGGTCTCCAAACCCAGCCCTGGAGGGCCACAAACCAGTCAGGTTGGCAGGATATCTCTAATGCATATATATCTCATGCATAGTCATTAGGGATATCCCGAAAACCTGACTGGCCGGTGGGCCCCATAGGACTGGGTTGGGAACCACTGTGTTAGAACACTAACCAAAAAGCTGCAGATTTAAGCTAGTCCTTAATTCTGAACCTGATGCAGAGTCCCAAATTTACAGCCCTAATCAGCAAAAAAAAAAAAAAAAAAAGTTTAGCTAACAGGCATGATGAGTAGTCAAAACCTATTTTTCTGCAGTAGCCAGGGATAAGTGTTGAAAGAAGTCCTGAATTCGAGTCATCTTCCTACAGCTATGCATGTTAAGTAAATGTAGTGCTATTTAAAATTGTTAAAATGTAGATCATATGAAAAAAAAGGTGAAATTTCACTTACTGTTAATTTCCTTTCCTAGAATACTGCTAGACCAGTCCAGACAAATGGGTTGTGTTCCCCTGCCAGCAGATCCTGGAGACAGAGAACTCTACCAGAACTCTAATAGGCTGAACCCTGGTGATGCTGCTGAAGTGATGAGACTGTACCCCAAGGGGTCCCCCTCAGTATCGTTTACAAGCTGAACACTAACAGAACTGAACAACGAAAGACAGCCCGGACTCAACTATATACAAGGTGCTGAAGGCATTCCCAGAAAACTGCGCAGAAGAAAAAAAAAAAAAAAAAGAGCCAGAAGCGCACTTGGTCAGGCATCCAGAAACAAAAACTAACACGCCGGAATTACCAGCTGCTCCGCTGCACCAGCAGGACCGTGACTGACAGCACGGTGGGTCCTGGACTGGTCTAGCAGTATTCTAGGAAAGGAAATGGTAACGGTAAGTGAAATTTCACCTTCCAATACATACTGATAGACCAGTCCAGCCAAATGGGCAGTACCCAAGCTACCGACCTCTAGGGTGGGTCCAAAGCTGCCAAAAGCACTGCAGCCCCACAGCGCATTTCCTGCCGAGCCTGGACGTCCAATCGATGATGGACAAAAGTCGACAAAGACGACCAAATCGCTGCCTGGCAAATGTCGAGAGGCGTGACATGCGAACGCTCAGCCCAAGACATTGCCTGAACCCACGTGGAGTGCGCCCGGAGCCTTATAGGCACCGTCTTACGTTGAAGAATATAGGCTGCCTCAATAACTCCAGCAACCATCGAGCGATAGTAGAAGTAGCGGCTGCAAACCCGACGGGAACCCACAAAAAGGACAAAGAGATGATCAGTCTGTCGGAAAGAATTGGTGACCTTCAGATACTGACAGAGAACTCGTTTGAGGTCCACCGCCCGCAAGCGCCGATGACGACCCTCACACTGCTCTGGGGAGAACGAAGGCAAGAAGAGAGGCTGACTGACATGGAATGGCGTAACCACCTTGGGCAAAAAGGATGGAACTGTCCGAAGAGTTACGCCCTCCGAAGAAAAGGAAAGATAATGATCTCGACAAGAGAGCGCTTGGAGCTCGGAAATCAGTCGTGCCGAGGTGATGGCCACCAGGAACACCGTTTTCAAGGTTAAGTCTTTGAGCGAACAGGCCCGGAGCGGCTCAAAAGGCGAAGCCACTAAGGCCCGGAGGACGAGGGCGAGGTCCCAGGAAGGCAATACTGGACGGCACGGAGGCCGCACGGACTTAACTCCTCTGAGAAATCGCGAGACGTCCACGTGCGAAGCGATAGAACGCCCCAATACCAGGCCACGGAAGCATGTGAGAGCAGCCACTTGAACCCATAGAGTCCGAGGGCCAAACCCTTGTCGAGGCCGGCCTGGAGAAACGCAAGAATATCTGGAATGCTGCAACGCCAGGGAGACGCCCTGCGCTGCGAGCACCAGGCTTCAAAAAGACGCCACACCTGCGCATAAGCCAAGGACGTTGAAGACCGCCGCGTCTTAAGCAAGGTGGATACCACGCTAGCCGAATATCCCTTATGAGCTAGTCTGTGGCGTTCAAGAGCCAAGCCGTAAGCGAGTAAGGAGTCGGGTCTTCCATGGCGATTGGACCCTGCTGCAAGTGCACGGAAGCCCTGAAGTTGTAGAGGCAGAGCCCGCGAAAGCCGGACAAGATCCGCATACCACGGCCTGCGAGGCCAATCCGGGGCCACCAGAATCACTGGCCCGTGATGCTCCCTGATCCGTTGAAGAATCTTGCTGACCATGGACCACGGAGGAAAGACATACAGAAGGAGTTGAGTCGGCCACGGCTGCGACAAGGCATCTATCCTGTGTGACCTGCAGTCTTTCCATCGGCTGAAGAAAATCGGTGCTTTGGCATTCTCCCACGTCGCCATGAGATCCACCGCCAGCTGACCCCATTGTTGAACAATGAGCTGATAAGGGTCCGACGCCAGAGCCCATTCTCCGGGATCCGGCGTATGGCAGCTGAGGAAATCCGCTTCGATGTTGCTTTTTCCCGCAAGGTGTTGTGTGGAAATGGCGTGGAGATGCTGCTCCGCCCACAGGAAGAGAAGTCTCATTTCCCTGGAGACCCCTGGGCATTTCGTGCCCCCATGGCGGTTGAGATATGCCACCGTCGTGGCATTGTCGGAGAGAACCCGAACTGCTTGATGGTGCAGGATAGGCAGGAATCGCAGAGCTAAGCAAACCGCTCTCGCTTCGAGGCGATTGATGGACCAGTGAGCCTCCCGAGGCAACCAGATTCCCTGTGCCGTGTGCGTGCTGCAAAGCGCTCCCCACCCAGAGAGACTGGCGTCCGTCGTCAGAAGCACCCAATGCGGAGACTCCAAGGGAACCCCCTGGAGAAGATTGCATGCCCAGAGCCACCATCGGAGGTCGAGCCGAACCGCCGGAGGAAGAGGAAACCGCACCTGATAATCCTCCGACACCGGCGACCATTACGACAGGAGCACCCTCTGTAATTCACGCATATGCGCCCTCGCCCAGGGTACCACATCGATGGTAGCTGCCATGGAACCTAAGAGCTGGAGGTAGTCCCAAGCTCGAGGCGCCTTCCGCTGCAGGAATTCCTGGAGCTGACAAACGATCTTGTGGAAGCGACCTTGAGTGAGCATCACCCGCCCCTGGCGAGTGTCAAAGCGAACACCTAGAAAGTCGAGAACCTGAGAGGGCTGGAGGCATCTCTTGGAGCGATTGATCACCCACCCCAGGCTCTCCAGAAAAGCCACTATGTGGGCTACCGTCTCGTGCGCCTCGGACAGAGAGTCCGTCCGAATGAGCCAATCGTCCAGGTAAGGATGAACGCGGATCCCCTGCCTGCGTAACGCCGCCGCCACTACCACCATTATCTTGGAAAAGGTTTGGGGTGCCGAGGCTAAGCCGAATGGCATTGCCTGGAACTAAAAGTGTTGTCCTAGAACCGCAAATCTCAGGAAATGCTGATGCTCCACCCGGATGGGAATATGAAAGTACGCTTCGGCGAAATCGAGCGATGCTAGAAACTCGCCCCTGCGCACCGCCTGGATGACGGAGCGTAACGTTTCCATCTGAAAATGAGGAACTCGAAGGCTGCGGTTTACGCCCTTGAGGTCCAGGATAGGCCGAAACGAACCATCCTTCTTGGGCACCACGAAATAAATGGAGTACCGACCTGCCCCTGCTTCGTGGGGAGGGATGGGACATATGGCGTTCAAGAGCAGTAAGTGTTCGAGAGTGGCCTGGATGATCCGCTGCTTCTCGGGAGATCCCGCCGGGGAGACCAGGAAGGCCTCGGGGATCGCGGAAGAGCACGTGAGGGGAGAGCCCCGAGAGATGCTGTCGAGAACCCAACGATCGGAGGTAATTTGCGCCCACTCCTGAGAAAATGCCAGCCAACCCCCTACTGGCAGCATGGACCGGAGTGGAACTAGCACCCCGTCAAAGGGAGGACCACGCGACCCCGGAGAACTTCCCCCCGGTAGAGTAGGACTCTGAGCCTTTCCGGGCCCCCTGAAAGGACTGGTTGCCTCTTCCGGAACGACTAGACTAAGGAGTTGGCAGAGAGGGCTTGAAGGAACAATACCTTCGAAAATCTCTACTTCTGGAGAAACGCCGAAATGTTTGCGCTCGAGAGGAGCGGCGAGAAGATGCCCGTGGTTTATCCTCCGGCAACTGCTGGGGCTTAACCTCTCCAAGATACTTCACGAGCTTGTCCAGCTCCTCTCCGAACAAAAGCTTACCCTTGAATGGCAACTTAGAGAGCCTGGACTTGGAGACGACATCCACCGCCCATTGACAGGGCCAAAGCCAACGCCGTGCTACCGTCACGGCCGCCACCGAGCATGCCAAAAGGCGCAACAAATCATAAAGGGTGTCAGCTAAAAAGGCCGTAGCAGACTCCAAGCGACCAAGGGAAGAATCCTCTGGCAAACACTGGATCCAGCGCAACAACGCTCGGGCAGTGAGCCCCCCTCATACCGTCGCCTGCAGAGCGCGGAGAAGGCCGTCTTCAACAGGTTCTCCACCTTCCTGTCCTGCGGATCCTTGAGTGCAGCTCCTCCCTCCACCAGGATGGTGGTGTGCTTAGTAACTCCGGAAACCAAACGCATCTACCCTAGGGTACGCGAGCCACTGCTCCAGAAGTTCAGGTGGCCAAACATAACTGTCCCAGGCGACGAGCGTTCCACAATGGAGAGTCTGGAGAATCCCATTCCTGACACACCAGCTGTTGCAACTCTGGAGGGAATGGGAAAGAAAGCCTTAGAGGGCTTACGAATACTCTGCAAAATGGGGTCCGCCTGGGAAGGAGCCGGAGAGGCTTGCAGCTCCGCCAGCGCAGAAAGACAGTGCTTGATGCTTGACCGATGAGGGCGGACAACTCCTCCTTCCGGAACAGCCGAATATCCTGAGACTCCTCCGGTCCTGGAACAGAAGAATCCGATGCGGAATACTCCCCGTCTTCGCGCCCTGAGAGATCCTCAGACTCTCCCGCGGAAAACCCATCCTCGTCAGGGTCGCGATCCTCCTCCAGACGCAAGCACAAAGACTGAGGCGTACGCTTGCGAGGTACGGAACTCTTGGAACGCTTACGGGCAGAGGAAGTACCTAAACAATCAGGTGCCTCAGGTAACTGCCCCACCACAGGGGCCGAGGATTCAGCACACCATAAGGCCCATGCCTGGCAGAAAAGCATAAGAAGTTGGTCTTCAGAAGGAGAGCCAGGTGCTAGCATTGCTGGTTTTTCAGCTCTTTCTGCTTCCTGTTGCACACAATGCACGTAAGCCCAGAAGGCGGCATTGTGTGGTAACAATAGCGATTCTAGCACATCCCCTCTTGAAATCTCTCCTCTCTAGGTGTCAGTACGAGGGAGAACCCCTAAAACAGCGAGGTGTGAGGGGCAGGACCACCCGCAGCAGAGCAGAGCTGTGCTTCCCGCCAAAAACCGGAGCTCTGTGGAAAAACAAAATGGCCGCCGGAAAAAGTAAAGTAAAACACTCAAAAAAGCGGCGAAAACACTGAAAAGGAGCAGAATCCGGCCCCCCAGGCACGGATTGACCCCCCTGCCGAAATTGGAGCAAATTGAAGCACCTAAAAAATTGGCGAATTTTGACCCCCCCCCCCCCCCCCCAAGGGGCTTCAGGTGGGAAATAAGGGAAGGCTGTACTCAGTGTTGCCGGTCAGTGCAGGGAGTCCAAGGGCCATAACAGGAAAAAACATCTGATGCCAAATGACCACTAAAATCAGAGGAGACCCCAGAGTTTTAGTGAGCCCTTCATCCAGCAAAGGCTGCCCTCATGGCAGGCTGCTGGGAATGCCTTCAGTCAGCGAGCGTCACTGTCCTCGAACAGAAGCTCAGCTGAAAACACCCTGCTAATAGGGGGAAGCACTTTTCAAAGTAGATGAGCCCCCGAGCTGTGTCCTAAAACTGGATTTAAATACTGCATCCAAAAGGAGCAAAGCAAAAAAGCAACCAGGTCTGCTGGAGAAAGAGAAATACTGAGGGGGACCCCTTGGGGTACAGTCTCATCACTTCAGCAGCATCACCAGGGTTCAGCCTATTAGAGCTCTGGTAGAGTTCTCCGTCTCCAGGATCTGCTGGCAGGGGAACACAACCCATTTGTCTAGACTGGTCTAGCAGTATGTATTGGAAAAACACATTTTGTTGGGCCTCAACTCTACGATCATATTATATGATCTCTTATTAAAAAAGCGTTTTTTATTATTTTAAGTTTTTATTGTTTTTTAAGAGTGTTTGCTGAAAACTCCTAGGTAGCTTTAAGGAGAAATGTTAATACCTGATAGCTTTCTTTCCTTGAATCCTGCTAGATCACTCATGACAAGTGGGTTATGCTTAACTGCCAACGGGCGAAAGCAGATTTGAGCAACTTTGTGATGTCATCACTTAGTATATCCTCTGGTGCAGCACAGAGAAACCAGTATGACACTTCCCAAGCAGTAAGCAAGAGTGAAAAACTCAAAATGTTATTAAGCACAAACAAGTTTGCCCTAAAGAGTTGGAGTAAGTACTTGGGGATCGGACTCCCAATTTCCTCAGGGTAAGAGCCAAGACTAACCAGGCCTTCCACAGCAGCCAGAATCCCCCAAACAACCACCCAACTCCCCACACACAAACACTTCCAGGCACTGATGTTAACAATGTGACCAAAAGACAGCAAGCTTCCCAATGTGCAACTGGAATCTTCCAGGGTGGGACCTGGACTGGTCTAGCAGAATTCAAGGAAACAAAATTCAGATAGAAGTAGTAATTTTAATACTTTATCCTGTTAGGACTAGTTCAGACGAATGTGATGTACACAAGCAATCAGGACCCAGCATGAGAGGAAGATGACACCTTTGACAGGGTAGTGTCTTGTTGGCCTTTGTGATACCCCCCACAAGTACCCTGCAGGGTATCAAGGAAAGCTTGCGCTCCATGAAGTAACAGATTCTCCAGAAAGCGTTTTACCAGGTAAAATGCACACTGCTCCCAATGACCTCCCTAGGCCAACGGGCAATTGAGGGTTTGATCTTTGCCATGAATCTGAGCAACACCCTCTGCCTGTCCAGAGGCCACAAGGGGTCCACTTAAGGATCTCTCTCTACAGAGAAAGATAGCATTTACAGTTCGGTCATGATGATAAAGGACAGACGGCATAGGCTACATAGCTAAAGAAAGTGGAAAAAGAACCCTGCTGGTATACTGCACGCCAAGGGCTGCAGCATGGCACCACTCTGGATGCTAGAGTACCCAAAAGAGGTTGGTAAGGAACCACTTCATTAGGGAGGCCTTACAGATGGACCCAAAGAATGGTCCTTTTCTCGACCACAGAAGCCACTAAGAGCCAATGGAACATTCAGGTGGATAAGAATAGTCCTTCCTGCTGAAGGTGGCAGGAACGGAGATACATATAAGAATCCCTTGGCGGCAACTCTTGTAACAGAACAGGACCATCACTCAAACCTTGAAAGTTCAGGGCGAAGCGTCAATTCAGCTTGAACTGCCAAAGAGCTCTATCAGCTAAGGGCATAGAGGCTCACTGGGCCAAGTAGGGGGAAGTACTACCGCTCCCAAATTGCCCATACTAACAGGTGTGCATCTGCAAAAGAGAGGTCCAAAGAAAAGGCACCAGGAAACTGCCTTACTTATAGCTTCCACCATGTTGCTTATTGTACTATATAGTGCTACAATGCATACACAGCACTATACATATAGATGAGGTTTCCTGCTCATCAGAGCTCACAATCTAATCAAGACAAACATTACCACAAAACTGGGGATTAGAGTATGGTAAGATACACATAAGTGATGAAAAAGAGCATGAGGGGCATCACGATCTAAAAGCAGGCCTGTATCTTGAAAAGCAGGAGAAAGCAAGCTGCTTGGTTCAATATTCCATGTAATACTGTGTGAGATCAGTCCAGGGCACCTAGAATCACCAGGTCCAAATAGGCATTTAACCTGTGCAGAAGATGGTACACACAGGGTCAGAGAGGAAGCCACACATCTGACTCCTGAGGAAAGGCCACCCAGCCTGCCTTCCGTGGAACTTTCCTAACTGAAAGAGCTCCAGAACCGACCTCTGCCCATATGGCCCCCATCTTTGCACTATGAGGGCACATGTGGGAGGGCTGAGCTCTCACTTCACCCCGCCACCTAGAGTTCTGCACAGAAGTAGACAGCACACTATCAAAGCTCGCAATGTGCGCAGCAGCTAGGGCAAACAGATGCTCTTCCGTCCAACACCACAGCTGCAAGAACTACTCTGGACCCATGTGTTCCGTTACAGTAGAAGACATGCCAGACATAGCCTGCTGCTTGAATTAGAGGAAGCATGAGCTTCCCCAGGGTCAAACTGATCACTGTGGTCGCCAAACAGAAGATCCACCTGAGCCCCCGAGGGGGGACAGAGTTCCTGGGCCAAATGGATCAGACTTCACCCCACCAGCCCTTCCTGCTGGCAGTCAAGACAAGCACCCCTGCACTGTTTCCAACAGCACCTTGGCCAGGTGGTAGAGCCACAACTGCTCCTTGATTTCCCAAGGGAGAGTAATGGCCTGGTCGAACAGGGAATATGGAGAGCAGAAGACCAGGCGGTGCATCGCAATTAAGTACCTGTGCACCCTAGAGTAAGAATTCAGCTGCAAGGTTGATGCTATGCACCAGAGGGCCAGAAAAAACCCAGGCCCATAAAGCTGACCAAAGGAATACATGCTCCAAGTCTGCTGAGGCTTGAATGAACTCTCCATCAGGAGAAACAGGACAGACACTCAGGAAATTAACATCTTTAAAGAGAATCGGACTGCTCTTAGAACAGTCGCTTTGACTCAAGACTTTCCAGTCCAAGTTCTCCAGGCCTTTGTCTACTTTGGCTTTCATCAAGGACATTAAACCAGGCTAGCTAGACATCCAAGCATGGGCAACTAGGCCCTCTGGTATGAAAAGAGGTACTGCTACCATCACGATTTTAGTAAAGGCATGGGAAGCTGCGTCTAGTACAAGGTGAGACCCAGACTCAAAAGAGGCAGCATAGAATGCAGAAGCAAAGAAATGGGTAACACTGCTTACAATGGGAAAGTGACAAATGACCTGGCAAGGTCCAGGAGGCAGAAGCACCCTCTGACTGATACAATGACTGACCCGAAGGGCCTCGTATGAAAGACTCAAATCTGAAAACCAGCCCTAGAACAAGAACATGCCAGAACGTCTTCCCTACCAGGATCCGCATGTATCAAGGATAATATCCCTGTGAAGAGAACAGGAGAACACAACCTGCCACTGCTGGCAACGCTGAAAAAGTCCCCCAGCCAAACAGAGCCTCAGGAAGACTTTCCTGGGAAGATCCTGCAATCACTGCAATGCAAAAAAATGCAATGTGTGCCTTTGAGTCAATGCTGACCCTGGGTGAGCCAGCAACTCCTGGGTTTTCTTGAAAGTGTGACTGGAAGTAGATTGCCAGGCTTTTCTTCTGAGGCAATGGAGGGCTAAGTGAGTTGCTGAAGGCCATAAGGAGCACCAGTTAGAATTGAACTTTAGTCTCTTGGTTATCAAGCCAGTGCTCTAACCACTAGGCTACTCCTCCCCTCCATTGCAATCATTACTGTGATTAAAATAGGGTGCTTCAGAAGTCCCAAGCTGGTCTGGAAGAGAGAAACTTGAGAGAACGAAGACAGGTCATTTGTTGGAGGTGACAAACTCAGATCTTGCTTTAGGATCCTGAAAAAAAAAAAAAAACCCAAACCCCGCACACCAGACCACACACCTCACTAGTTTTAATTTGAGAGAATCTGTGCCAGGCTCAGCTCTACTCCCCTGAAACTGTTTTACTGGCTATTGCTGCACTACGTATTAGGTGGCTGGCAGGCAGATCCCTCAGAGCCTTTTGCAATCTTTGGGAAAGAGGGGGGGGGGGGGTGCAGGGAGAACAGAAGAGAATGGAGGGAGTGCTGAGGTTGTGTGAAGCTGCTGCGCTCGCAGATCCTTCCAAATTTTTGGCTGCTCAACAGGCTCTTATCATAAGCATGTGAAGCTGAAACAGTTTTCCCTCCTCATATGGCTACTCAAAAGACTGGTCTAGTGAAGCCTCCCACATCATGCTCAAGTGAGAGTCACCCTCAAGGTGGTCGTTCACAATGGTTTAATCAATCCACCATATGCTGGAGAGACAAATACTGAAGAGATCTCTAGAAGCTGAGGTAAATAGAAGCATAGGAACATTATTACTGAAACCTGGGCTTTCCACAGGTTCTTTGTCTCCACCAATCTGTTGGTAGGAGAGCACAACCACTAGTTTGGACTGGTCTAGTAGGACACTATGGAATAGGGACTTAAAAAAGGGAAAGCTTTGGCCCAACTTACCGACTCCTCAGGGGGCCCCATAGGGCTCTCCTGCTCCTTTTCTGCCCAACAATAGCAACCCCTAGGAAACAGCATGGGCATAGGGCAGATGTCCACTACAAGAGACAAGGATGTACCCATGCTCTGAGCCAGTAGGCTCTGAAAACTCAATTCAAGACCTCTGCACCATAGTATGGATGAGGAGAGTCAGGCCTATCTTCATTGCTGTACCAGTCTACACACCCTGCCACCTAATGGAGACAATACTGGCTTCTCTGAACGTTGTAAGCAGAGGATACACTAAATGATGACATCAATGAAAGTTCTTCAAGTTAGCCTCCACTTGCTGGCAAGGGAGCATAACCCATTCATCTGTACTGGTCTAGCAGGATAAAGTAAGTAAGATTAGTTCATGAGCATTTACTATGTTACTAAGTAAGTGTCAGGCAAGCCCCTCAGTTCTTCATCTAGGATGAAATGAAGGGTTATGTTCATTAACACGCGTTACCAGGGTATTGCGAGGTTTCAGCACAGCACCAAGCAGTATGGAGCTTTGTGCTGAAAATCCCACGCTACGCTGGTAGAACCCATCAGGGCAGGGACTGGGCGGGATGGAAATAGTCATGTTGCAGCACAGCTAGCAGCCTGCACTAGCTGTGCTTGATGACAGTAGCACAGGTGCAACTAATGCCACATGAATGGATGGCACTAGTTGCACCCATGGTGTGGTAACCTGCAGGGGGACAGAAGTGAACATCCCCTGCAGTTAGCAAGGAGCCCCATGCTGGTAATGCCCCTAAATTTCTGCATCAAGTATAAGGGGCACGTTTACAAAATAGAAATTACACTTACCTGGTAATTGTCGTTCCTTGAGTGACGACAGTTTAGTCCTCTACTTCTGGGTTGTGCACCTCTTCCTGCAGCTAGGAGACTGGGCATGTCAAAGTCGTGACATCACTGGATATAGCCTGCTGGTATCTCCCATCAGCCTCCAGTGTACTATTGACAAAGCAAACTCAAAGGAACAACAAATAAGTAACTAAACCATAACTTTAAATAACTCCCCATTCCTCAATCGGAGGAGCCTTTTTAACCGTATCCGTCTTATATTTTCTTTTCTTTTCTCTTTTTTTTTTAAACTTTACATTCATGTCCCCCCTATGCAAACACGTATCCTATACCATCACCTCGTTTAAATAAGAGAAAAGAAAGAAAGAACAGAGAGGGATACTCACTGCGATCTAGAAACAGAAAGAATCTGTCTACTCCTTGAGATTGATGCTCCACTCCGCCTGAAAATAAACTCTGAAGAAATCACACTCCTGGGCGGGAATGAGGACTAAACTGTCGTCACTCAAGGAACGACAATCACCAGGTAAGTGTAATTTCTATTTCCTTATCGTTCCTCCAGTTTAGTCCTCTACTTCTGGGATGTAACAGAGCAGTAATCATTGGGAGGGACCTATCCAGCCAACTCACCACACCGCCAACCCAGAACAGGCCTCCTTTACTGCCAAAACATTTAGGCAGTAGTGGTTACTGAGGAAATGAAGAGACGACCTGGAAGCTGCTCTACCAATCCCCCCTGGTGGAATGACAGTGATTCACCCATGAAGCCGCTTGTGCCCTGGTAGCAAGAGTCAGAATGCCCCCCGGAATCATACAACCTCGCCAGCAGAAAGCTGAGGCAACCACCGCCTTAACCCAGTGCGAAATGGCCGCCTTCGCTGCTGCTTCCCCTTTGTGGGGACCTCCAACCAGCACACAAAAACAAAGAAACAAACATTGCACCCTGCAGGTAATGTTTCCTATCAGCGTAAGCTACGAATAAAAACCTCCCCTTCCAGAAAAACCAAGAACTGGAAGAGAAACCAATAGGCTCAGGAGAAAAATCAGATACCACCTTTTGGAAGGACGACAGGACTGCTCGCAAACACCACCCTCTATCCAGAAGGGTTGAAAACGGTTCACTACATGACAACGCCTGAAACTCCAAAACTCGTCGCACCGAACGACGAGGTATCAAAGCCACTGTCTATAACAGCAAATCCTTTACCGACGCCTGGAGTAAAGAATCAAAGGACTCTTTAGCTAACGCCTCTAAGGCCCAATTGGGATCCTCTGGCGGCATCTGAACTCTCCTTGAGGAGCGCAGTCGGAACCCAACTTAAGGAAACGCTACACATCGATCCGAACACCTAGCACTATTCCCTTCACAGAACCTCTACAGCCGGAAACAGTCGCTCGCTGGATCCTCTAAGGAACTGGCTGCTAGTTCCTTCAGACACTGTCCTGCAGAGAACTCAGACCAAGGATACAGACACCTTTGTCGCCCGGACTTGCCGCCGTGAACAGCAGCCTTCCAAAAGGTGCTAAGCATGGACCTACATAGCAGAAGCAGCCTGCCTCCTTGCTCTCAACAAGGCGGCGAAGACTGCCGCAGAATAACCCTTCTACTTGAGCCCCGCCCATACAAAGGCCAAACCGTAGGCGGGCACCGATCCACCTGAGACATTCGTCACGGACCTAGCCGCAGCAGAACGTCCGCTACCGACAACTTATAAGAAAAGCCTGTCGAGTAGGCAAATGAGAAAAGCCTAGTACGGCCGTCTCTTCCAACCGGGCGCTACCAAGAGTACCTTTCTCCGAAAGCCTCGATAGGCCAACTAGTTGCCCTATGAGAGCCCACGGGGAAAGGACAAGACAAAGACTTAATTGGGAGCTTACTGACCCTCGACTTGGACGAACCATCAGCTGCCCCCATTCCTCCACCAGAGAGGCCTCTGGGTGAACCCCAAGGAAGCCAATAATATTAGCTAGCGCTTGAATTAAGCCATAATGCACATTTGCCCCATAAATCAAATCAGGCTCTAGTCGATTCAACTCCCTGATCCTTTCCTGTTCCAGGCGAGTAGACTGCCGTAAACACTGCGACCACCTGAAGCATGCTCTCGCCTCCCCAGGCTCCAAAAATGGGAGCTTGTAAGGCCAGAGCATTGCCCCCAACGATCGCTTCAGTGAACCATCTACTTTCCTATCTTGCGATAAAGAAGATTGCTGGGGCTCTGTTCCATACAGTGAGTCCACACCCCCTGGTAGTGCAAGGTGTGCACCCACAAACGTAATACCCAGGCCTGCCCCTGCTTAGCCTTAAAATGTCAATCAAGAACAGGCGAATTCAGGACAGCTGAATACTTTCTTTAATTAATTTATTAATTAATTTATTTTTACAAAGACACCTCTAAACCAAAAATTCCTTCAGCATATGTTAAGAGACGCTGTTTCCGTGCCAACAATATGAAGTAGAAAGAACTCCCAAACACAGGCATACTAATCCACGACCTTCCTGCTAGAGTAATGCCCCATTCCGTCTGACTGCACAAAGATGGACTTTATATTTTAAGTTCAACTAGCACCTGGTGATATGAAATACAGCTCTCATTCCGCAGTGGCAATTGAGTCAGCAATGAAGAAGCCGAGAAACTGCAGACAAGTTCCCATTATACCACTTGGTAAAGACTCCACTTTTAGACCACTGAAGCAAAAAAGCATGTGAGAGTGCCTTGTGTCCTGCCAGCAGCTGATTGAATTGAAGGGATTCAGTGTATGCAGGGCATTTTCCAGAGAACGCAAGGCCCCTCATCCAGGCTGACTCCACATTCACAGTCTAAACCGGCAGTCACCTTGGCTGATGCCGATCAGCGCGGAAGCCATCTTGAAAGCCCAGCATATGAAGTATGCCTACTAGAGTCTGAGCCGCTGCCATTGCTGCTAGAGAACTAGCCTGACTGCGTGCTTCTGGCCCCCCATTAAGGCATTCGCTGAACACTAGCAGAGACTCTCTGTACTGGAGAACCGCTGATAAATGGAATGGGAGCATAGATAGCTTCAAAGGCCAGAGTTCTATTTTGCAACCCCTCTCCGCTGAGCTGCCTTTTCCATATGTAAAATTAAACCACATATAGCCAAAATTAAGACATTACAAATCTACCGTAAAATCTTATAATTTGGGCAAAGCCAAACTAAACGGGAACATTTTCCATTAAGAAACCACACAACTATAAAATCCTTCCCATGACATGCTTATGGCAGAGCATTACACATCTGTGGACTGGCCATGGCGCTCACCCAAGCACCTGTTACAACTGTCCAAGAGAATTATCACCATAATTCCTTTTGACTTGAATATGTTTACAGCGGAACATAGCGCTATATCACAGCAGCTAAGCCAAAATATTATCCTGCCATATAAACCGACTTTAACGCTTTATAGGACCCTCTATGGATAGCGGAAGGAGATTCTGGTAAATCAACATAGTTATGCCCCTTTTTCTTTGCTTTTTTTTTTTTTTTTTTTTAAAGTATAGGACTCCAAAAACCATGTTTCCGCCAACTCCAATGAAATCAAAGCAGATCAGCTAAAATTACCTGAACTGCTACTATAGCTTTGCAAGAAGCTACCAGCCCCCGCTGCACCCAGTTGTCCTTCCCCCCCTTATCCTGGGGGAGTCTGCATTGCAGAAGGCGTTGCCCACCCCCTGCCAGCCTACTGCATCTGCCAGGGAGCTGAAGAGCAAAATAGAAAGTAGAACCCCTGGAAGCAAACAGTGTCCCGTCCTTGGGATTCAGGCGCAAAAGGTAAAAATCAAAAGTAAAAGCAAGTGTTAGCTAAAAATGAACAAGACTCTCTCTCACTAAAGCGAGTTTCTTTTTCTTTTTGAAATCCCACCGAAGTCCGTGGGACCTAAGCTTTCGAACACAGCCCCTGACGCTGTGCATTAACCACAACCAGAGAAATGAAATGAAACCCTGCTCTAGTAATAGATGAGAATTTCCTGGGAAGGGCCTGCTAAGTGTTGCTATGAAACACACAAGCACCTCCCCAGGCCTTCCTGCAGTCAGAGAAATAGCAGTGGAATACATCGACCACCTTGCAAATGGAGGTCTTAGAGGTTGTTGCCTGTGTGAACCTGATGAGTAATATGATTTTGTATTGTACCACACCCCCCCCCCCAAGGATGGGGACACTGAGTACTATATGTGATTCATGAGCAGCGCTGTCATTCGGTGGCCTTTAGGGCAGCAGAGCCCGACCAATGATACAGAAATTAAGAGCTTTAAATCTTGGTCATATAATCTGGATTCTCAGACCTTACATCACATCACCGAGGCTCTGAGGCTCTGTGATGATTTCTTTCCTGACTTGCAGATAATGGCTGCATACCCCCAGTCATAGAAAGGCACTATTGAGTGTAGCAGCTGCCCTCTGGTGGCCATATACCGTAGCACAGGCACGTCTTGGTTGACAGTTTAACTGCCAGTCTATTTTTTTTTTTTTTATATCCTAAGGTTTCCTAAACCTGTCCCTGTGAATTTTGGGCAACTTTCACTATAGAATACATAAAAGCACACTTCCAGGCTTTCCCTCTGTCCAACTACAAGTTAGGGCTCTGCCCTTGAACCTAAAAGCTGGCAATTTGCCTAATATCCTGGGCCTTAACAGATGCTCCTCAGGGACATGATTAGGAGGGAAAGACCATGTGGTATCAGGGATCAATGCCAAAACTGCTGTCCTGTTTTTAAGGTTATTCTTATTTATTCTATAAAGAGGACTGACAACAGTCCCCCTTAATGCTGAGGAACCCCCTGAGCCTCAAAAAAAACCAAACTACAAACAAAAGAAAGAAACAAACACTAGGCCCAAAAATCTAGCTATTCTGCCTGTTTTTCTCACACAAGCAGCTCACTGCAACTCTCGCCATGCGGTCCAAATACCTAGAGAGAAAATGGCCGCCCCTTCGCCAATGAATTTTGGCGCCAAGAACAGCCGCCGCTGCAAAAATGAGGCCTCAGCAGACCGACAGAGCCCGAAGGCCTTACCTGCAGGGCCGAAAGCCACACAGCCTGCTCCTACCACCTTGAATTCATCCGATCCTCAAGCCACGCTGATGCGCCTGGCAGCCGCGGTGAGGATCGCTCAGCCGGTTTCACAGAGTAAAATTAAAATCCCGCAGCAACGGAGAGGCTCCGTCTCACACAGCTTCAGTGTGGCTGTACGGGTCCCGGAGCTCTCTCCCGTACAGTCAAGGGAGAGAGATCCGCACCGGCAAATGCCTGCAGCAAGTGAAAATAACTGACAAGGAGGGAAGGCAAGAGCTGCTACTAATTTAAAGAACCAGGCTCAAATTTAAAATTACTGTAAATAAGGAAATTTGCTCCTAACTAAAGGGAACTAATCCCTGATTGCCAATTAACCAAAGGTAACTGAATTAAAAGTAAAATTAAAAGTAAATTAAAAGGTAAAAATCAAAAGTAAAATCAGAATAGAATTTGTCACACTAAATGCTCCTTATCTGTTCCCCCCCAAGTGAGCCCAGAAGCTAGGCTCACTATGTCCTCCTGCTGCAAGGAGACTGGACACACTGGAGGCTGATGGGAGATACCAGCAGGCTATATCCAGTGATGTCACAACTTTGACATGCCCAGTCTCCTAGCTGCAGGAAGAAGTGCACAACCCTGAAGTAGAGGACTAAACTGGAGGAACGATAAGGAATAGCACACACTAATCGTTAGCCCAACTTAGCAAACATGGCCCTACGTATGTGGAGACTAAACTGATTTTATTGTTTGCTACTAAAACTTTAGAATGCCCAACCTTTAGAAATGAAGCTTTGCAGACTCTTAAAACATGTGTCTATATGTGCTAAGACTTGATGTTTAATTTGTCTTATGGTTTAAAATTTCTTTGTTTTAAATTTTATATGATTTGTTGTATTTTCTTTGTTTTCACTGTTCACATGGAGCAATTTTACATAGGCAATTATTTATATTCTCTTACGTACCGCGCTATTCTGCATCAGTGCAGTTTACATTGAACAAACTGAATAAATTTAAGATACTTGAAAAGCCATATTACTATAGTACTAAATAGAATTACTTTTAATCAATATAAATATCTCAAATCAACTTAAAACTTCTTTATTTGTCCAACAACTCATTGTGAAAATTGAGGTTGCAAAAGGTATAATAAAATGTTTAAGTATTTAGGGCCTGATGTCCAAAGGGCCTTTCCCACCTCCATATTGGCTCTTCCCCCCTCCCCATACCTTTTCCTGAAGCTTGCTGCCAGTGCTGCCTCTAGGCCACTTCCATTTTCTTTCAGCACCATATGGCTCTCACTGAGTGTAAGACACATGAAGCCCATTTCTCAGTTTTCAGGCAACATTTTTCTTAGACCATTTTTATCTGCAGCTCCATCTTACGTGCAGGATGCCTCACATGTCATACACACACATACTTGAACAGTTTGAGGGTTATCGCAACCAATTAGTTTTAATCACTATGGCTACTGCATCCCTTTCCAACAACATTCCTCAGCAAGATGCTCTACATATTCTTGAGGACATCCTTCTGGAGAGGAAGCAGCATAGGAGGATACCCACCAAGTTCCTTATGCAGTTGGCAGAATTAGCCCTCACCAAAACTATTTTTGTAAAACAGACTTCTAAAGCAAACAGATAAAGGGTGTGGCAATGGCTCCAGACGTAGCCAATCTTTACGTATCTGATTTTGAGGCCAAATTCCTTAGACACTCTTGAGAGAAATGTTAAATTACAGAGGAGGTATACTGATGATATCCTTATGATTTGGGAAGGTGGTATCACTCTTCTGGACAAATTTTTAGAATGAACACATTGGATGTTAAACTGAAGGATGCTTGAACTGCAAGTTTAAACAGAAATACCTTATTTGGATCTCTTAATAAAGGGGTTCCACTGGTTTTGTTACAGATCTTCACAGAAGACCCACTGATCGGAACCAGTTACTGCACCATGATTAATAGTTCCTTAAAAAACAAAGGAAGTTACTCACCTGTAGCAGATATTCTCCGTGGACAGGAATAAGTCCTCACATATGGGTGACATCACCAAAAGAGTCCAGCATACGAATGCTCCTCAGTCCCTACTGGAAGCTTTAGGGAGGCTCCACTGTGTCTGCCCTGTCTTCCCACATGCCAGGGCACCATCTTCATCTTTTCTCCAGTATGATAAAGCTGTAGTAAATGACAACTCCCCCAGGGAGGTGGGAGGGTTGTGAGGACTTACTCACTGTAGCAGGTGCTCTGTGGACAGCAGGAATAACTACTTTTTCTATGTGGACAAGCAGGAATGAAGTCCTCACATATGGGACTCCCAAACTACCGAAAACCAAGGCAGCGAAGAAGTCCCAACAGGGGCAAACCACCAAAAACTGAAGAATCAGCTAGGTACAGCAATGGTAGTCCAAGGGGGAACTCATCTGATTCAGCATCTTCATTATACAGTTTCATACGTGAACATTCATGCTCCGAGGTATGCCTACCTCCCTCTTCCCCTCCCCCCCATTGCCTGAGCAGACAGCAGGGCCTTGGTAGGATAGAGTTGGATACTAATCCCCAAATAAATACTGGTGTACAGAATGGCTGAAGTTGCTCTTACATCAGGAATCTCCAGACAGTAGTGAGATGTGAAATGTGTGGACAGAAGACCACATTGCAGCCCTGCAGATCTCTTCCATGGAAAGAGTGCAAGTTGGCCACCCCACCGATGCAGCCATGGCTCTGACTGTTAGCTACATGACATGACCATCAAGGCCAGCCTGGGTATAAGCGAAAGAGATGCAGTCTGATGGCCAAACTGAAAGATGATGGAACCAAGTGTACAGTGGATAAGCCACTAGAGCCTAAAGCTTACTAACACGGCATGCTGAGGGTAACTGCCAGCGGAACAAGACCTTCCAGGTCAAGAACTTCAAAGGGCAGGAGTTGAGCAGCTCAAAAACAGCCAATATGAGCTATGCCAGAACCAAATTGAGTTTCCAGGCTACCACCAGAGGCTTGAAGGGAGGTCTTAAGGAACATGCCTCATGAAATGAACCACCAAAAGGCCGAGTCAATATAGACTTTCCTTTCAAACGACGATGGTAGGCCCCAATTGTGCCGAGGTGGACCCTGATAGAGTTAGACTTGAGACCAGACTCCAATAGGTGTTACTTAAGCAGCCTGTTGACAGGTCTAGCACCTATTCTGCACAGAACATCCGTTACATCATCAGGCACGTTAAAGCTCCTACATGACTAGTCTCTCAGAATCCACACAAGGATCTGAAGTTGGGGTGCAGCATCCTCCTGTCCATCTGCAAGATAAGGTCCAGGACGCATCCTAACCAGAGGCTCCTGCTGGGAGAATTGAAGCAGAAGGGGAAACCACAGCTGCCTGGGCTAATATGGTGCAATGAGCTTCAGCAGAGTCTTCAGAATGCGAGGTATGGGAGGATGTGTGTGTATAGCAGGCTCTCCCCCCAGTGCAAGAAGAAAACATCCAGTGCTAGCTTACTGCATGAGGCATCTCTGAGGCAGAACTGATCCACTTGGGCATTGTGCAGACTGGTGAACAGATCAAGGAGGTACTCCACATCCAAAAGATCTGGGCCATGACAGCCCTGTTTAGGGCCCACTCGTTCAGCTGGAGAATGCAGCTCAACTGATTTGCCAGGGAATTCTGCTCCCCAGGCAAATAGGTGGCACTTAACTCCATAACGTGAGCGACGGCAAACTTCCACAACTGGACTGCCTCCCAGCACAGGCGATATAACCAGTGTCATCCTACTTGTTTATGCAATACATCACAACCTGATTGTTCTGATTCAGGATTGACAATCTGGTTGGCTAGGTGATCCTGGAAAGCCCTGAGGGCATTTGGTATGGCTTGTAATTCCAAGAAATTGATCTGATGGAAGCTCTCCTGTTCAGACAAGATGCCTTGCATACAAAGGCCATCAAGATATGCTCGCCAACTCAACTTGGACAAGTGTTAAGTGTCCTCTGGAAAGATTCCTTCTGAAAGGGGAGACCCTTGAGCAGGTTCTGAGGATCCAACCATTAATACAGAAACTGGACCAGAGGTACAGTGACTGCCACCCGATCCCAGATGCTGCCAGTGGCCTGCTTCCACCAACTACTCAGTCCCACTGAACTTGTCTCATTGACAGACAAGCCAGGGGAGTGACATGCACAGTGGAGACCATATGACTGAGCATAGTTAACATCCCACAAGCAATTATGTCACACTTCTGCTGGTTATCATGGACCAAAGCTGTCAACTGCTGAATGTCCAGTGGGAGAAAGGCTCGTGATCCAGTCAAAGGAGAGCCCCTATGAACTCCAGTTGTTGGGTGGGCTGAAAGCGGGACTTTGGGTAGTTGACTACAAACTCCCAACAGCTTGAGCAACTGAATAGTCAACTGTGTTGACTGCTGGATTCCACCTGGAGTGGTGCTTTTTATGAGCCAGTCATCCAGGTAAAGCAAGACAAAGAATCCTAGTGTCCTGAGATAGGCAGCCACAACTGTGAGGCACTTTGTGAAGACACAGGGTGCAGACAGTCCGAAGGGCAGTACTCTTTACAGTAAGTGCTGTTCCTCCAGGACAAACCTGAAATATTTCCTGTGGGAGGGATTGATCAGCAAATATATGCATCTTTGAGATCCAGGGAGCATAGCCAATCATCTCTTCAAAGATAAGGAAGCAGAGTCCCTGGAAAGACCATATTGAAACTTTCTTGCACCAGGAAACGTGTTGAGGGTTCTGGAGGTCCAAAACGAAATACCCCCCCCCCAATCTTCCAAAATTGGGAACACAAAGGGAGCAGGGCCCTCACAACAACAGCAGGAAGACTCAACGGGTGAAGACTAGTAGAGGTTACAGGTGCTAAATTTATTGGAAAAAAAATCCCCTATGCGTTTCGGCATCAAGCCTTCATCGGGGGGGGGGGGGGGGGGGTACGCATCTAAGAAGTTTAAATTAGACTTACCTGCTAATTGTAGTTCCTGAAGGAACTCCAGTCTAGTCCCGGAAACTCTGGAGTTGTGATCCTCTTCCAGCAGCTTGGAGACTGATCCACGTCATACTTTTGATGACACCAGTATAAGTACTCAGGCACCTCCTCCTGGCTCCAGTAACCTATTGACAAAGCAGACTCACCAGAGCAACAAGTAAAAACATACTCAGAACTGTGCCTAAACTAGCTTACTTACCATTGAAACCTGTACAAAACTGCAAAGGCTCTCGCTTCTTCTCTAGAAGATACATGTCCCACAACCAAGATGCCCCCCAAAGTACAGCCCCCATCCCAACCGGAAGCACTACAGATCATGCAGTTATCTTACCTGTACACCTGCTTGCTTCAGGCACCAACTTCCTTAGAAATCGGGACGGGATCCGGGACTAGACTGGAGTTCCTTCAGGAACTACAATTAGCAGGTAAGTCTAATTTAAACTTCCTGATCGTCCCTCCAGTCTAGTCCCGGAAACTCTGGAGATGTAACAGAGCAGTAAAGAACTCAAGGGGCAGGACCTGAAAGACCAGCCTGAAGCACTGCTGATCCAAAACAGGTATCCCCCTTCGCCTGAACAACCGGCGATAATGTTTAACAAAGGTATTTAAGGACGACCACGTCGCAGCTCTACAAATTTCCACCGGAGGAACAAATTTGTACTCTGCCCACGATGCTGCCTGCGCCCTAGTAGAATGTGCCCGCAAACCTTCAGGCACTTGCCGACCCCTCAAAAGGTAAGCTGATGCTATTGCCGCTTTAATCCACCTGGCAATCGAGGCCTTGGAAGCCGCCTGTCCTTTGCGAGGCCCTCCGAACACAACAGCCTATCGGACTTCCTGAACTCAGTCGTCCTCCGGAGATACCTTTTCAAAGGCCTCCGAATGTCCAACCGATGTAGCTGTTGTGCAGACTCCCCCCGGGAATCCACCTGGAAC
This sequence comes from Ichthyophis bannanicus, assembly GCA_033557465.1. Classification (NCBI taxonomy): domain Eukaryota; kingdom Metazoa; phylum Chordata; class Amphibia; order Gymnophiona; family Ichthyophiidae; genus Ichthyophis; species Ichthyophis bannanicus. Next base: position 91,068,570 of record CM066049.1, on the reverse strand, counting down.
ACTGGCAGGGAAACCTCCTGATTCAAGTGAAAACGGAGAGAGAACTTTTGGCAAAAAGGACGGAACCGGCCGCAACACCACCTTTGACTCAAAAAAGGACAGAAACAGTTCCCTACAGGATAGCGCTTGTAAGCGTGAGATCCTCTACCGTGGCCTTAGCTAAAGGTTCAAAGGGATGCTCACCTAACGCTTCTAACACCACCTGCAAATTCCAAGTAGGAACTACTTGCCTGCACGGAGGCCTCAATAGACCAACCGCTTTCAAAAAACGCTTAATATCCGTATGAACGCCCAGCGCCTGGCCCTTTATCTTCCCCCTATAACAGGAAATCGCGGCCACTTGCACCTTAAGAGACGAAGCTGCCAAACCTTTCTGAAAGCCATCTTGCAAAAAGGCTAATATCTGCCGCACAGAGGCCTTTAAGGCCGCATACTTCTGGTCCACACACCAAGCTTCAAAAATGCGCCAAATTCGAATATATGCTAAGGATGTCGACCTTCGATGAGCTCCCAAAATTGTGGATATCACCGCTTCCGAACAGCCCTTACCTCTCATCCTTGCCCTCTCAAGAGCCATGCCGTAAGTGAGAACCGAGCCACCTGAGGCATGCACAACGGACCCTGCATCAACAGATCTTCCCTGACCGGCAGCCGCCACGGCTTCCCCACCACCAACCGTCTGAGATCTGCATACCATGGCCGTCTCGGCCAGTCCGGGGCGATCAGAATCACAAACCCCTGGTGACCTTCTATGCGCCGCACTACCCGCGCGATTAGCACCCAGGGCGGAAACACGTACAAGAGCTGCCCCCGTGGCCAGTCCTGAATGAGAGCATCCAGCCCTCCGACATCTGCTCCTTTCGTCTGCTGAAAAACCGACCAACTTTTGCCGACTGAAACATCGCCATGAGAGCCATGATCGGCACACCCCAGCGCTGAACCACCAAGTCGAACACCTCTTGGTGAAGCACCCACTCCCTGGGGTCTACCTGCACTTGACTCAAATAATCGGCTGCTACGTTGTCCACTCCTGCCACTGAGCCGCCGACAACCCGAGAAGATTTTCCTCCACCCACTGGAATAACTGTTCTGCCTCGGCCTCCAAAGTGACACTGTGGGTGCCTCCTTGCTTGTTGATGTATGCAACCGCGGTCGCGTTGTCTGAAAACACCCGAACCGCCATCTCTTAGATAGGGCTGAAACTCCTGCAACGCCAAGAACACCGCACGCAAATCCAATCTGTTGATCGACCAAGTCTTCTCTTGGTCCGTCCACCAACCTTGTGCGAACCTGCCTCGAAAATGTGCTCCCCAACTGAGGAGACTGGCATCCGTAGTCAGAGGGACCCAGCACGGAGACTCCAAGGGCATCCCCCTTGCTAAGGACTCCGGAAGCAGCCACCAACGCAACGCTTCCCGAGTCTCCTCCGGACAGGGAAGACGCAGAGACAACTGATCGTTCTGATGCGACCATCGGCGAAGTAACACCCTCTGTAAGGGCCTCATATGCGCTCTTGCCCAGGGCACCAAGTCTAAAGTCGCTGCCATTGTCCCCAGGAGCTGCAAATAATGCCACGCCATCGGCTGCGACTTGGCTAGAAACCCCCGAACCAAAGTTTCGAAGGGCCTCCGCCCGATGCGCCAGCAGGCAGACCTCGCCCGCCTGCGTGTCGAAGTGCGCCCCCAGATACTCTAGAGTCTGAGAAGGCACCAGACTGCTCTTGGCCATATTCACCCAACCTAATCTTTGCAGACAGCTGACTACCTTTGCCGTCGCCTCCTGGCTTTCTAGTCTCGATTTCGCACGAATCAACCAGTTATCGAGATACGGATGAACGAGAACACCCTCCTTTCGTAACTCCGCCGCTACGACCACCATCACCTTGGTAAAGGTCTGAGGAGCCATCGCCAGCCCAAACGGCAAGGCCCGAAACGGAAAGTGACCCATCAGCACCGCAAACCGGAGAAACCTTTGGTGATCCGGCCGAATAGGAATGTGAAGATATGCCTCTGACAAATCGAGAGCAGTCAGAAACTCACCCTTCCGAACTGCCAAGATCACTGATCTTAATGTCTCCATACGAAAATGAGACACCCTGAGACACATGTTCTCTTTAAATCCAAAATTGGGCGAAAAGTTCCCTCTTTCTTTGGGACTACAAAATAAATGGAGTATCAACCTAACCCGCATTGGTCTCGAGGCACCGGTACCACCGCTTTGAGCTTTATTAATCTGAGCAATGTCTGACGCACCGCATCGCGTTTGCGACGCGCCTTGCACGGGGACTGTACGAACGAATCGGTTACCGGTCTCTGAAACTTTAACGCATATCCTTCCCGTATCACCTCCAAGACCCACTGATCTGACGTAATTTCGGCCCAGGCAGCGTAAAACTCTTGCAGACGGCCTCCCACTGCCACATCCACCTGGGCCTCCCTGACTTCATTGCGGCTTCTTGGCCACCGAAGCGGAGGCCGCAAAACCTCTACTCGCCCCACGGAACCCTCGAAACCCCTGGCTCCTGTAGGGGAAACGTCCTCTGAGTGAGTCTGGGGAAACCTTGCCCCCCCCCGAAAACGCCGATACTCCCTCTGTGGCAGCCGGGCTGTGGACGGAAACCTCCCAGGCTTCTGCTTATCCTCTGGAAGCCTACCACCCTTGGACTCTCCTAAATCCTTCACAATCTTGTCCAAATCCTCACCGAACAGTAGCTTACCCTTAAACGGCAGTTTACTTAATCTGGCCTTTGAAGAAGAATCCGCTGCCCAATTATGCAGCCAAATATACCTCCTTGCTGCCACCACCGATGCCATACTGTTCGAGAGGCCTCGAATCAGGTCATAATGGATATCAGTGAGATAAGCCGTCCCGGACTCCAACCGAGGAGCTTCCCCCGCCAAGTCCTCTGCCTGCTCTCCTTGGACCCACTGCGCCCAATGCAAACAGGCTCTTGCCACCCACGCTCCACAAATGGAAGCTTGAATGGATAAAGCATTAACCTCAAATACCTGCCGCAACAAGGCATCCAGCTTTCTATCCTGACCATCCTTAAGAGCCGCACTCCCCTCTACCGGAATGGTCGTTTTCTTAGTCACTGCAGACACGGCCGCATCCACTCTTGGGGGCCGAAAAATCTCCTTGTCCTGCTCCACCAACGGATATAGACGGGACATTACCCTAGTGCCCTTGAGAGATGACTCAGGCATGTCCCACTCACCCTGAATCATTTCCCTTATGACCCTGTGCATAGGGAACGCTTTCTGCATCTTCCTAAAGGCCTGTAAGAGCGGATCTTCTAACGCCAGCTCTTCTCCAGCACCCGACATGGGCACATTGAGGGTCTTAAGAGTCTCCGCGATGAGCGCAGGCAACTCCTCTCTTCGAAAGATCCGCACTACCCTAGGTTGATCCTCCTGCTCTGCAATTTCTCCTTCTTCCAGCTCCTCCTCTAACTCTGGATCGAGGTCGCCCTCTAAGGTGTGCAAGTCCTCTGACAACTCCGACTGCGCCAGGGTATCTATGTCCACTCTTGCCTTTTTGGAAACAACCCCCGATGCCCCCACCGACAATGGCGTTCCTGGTCTCTTCTGTGCCATGCTGCCGGCCCCCGTACCCGAGGCTGAAGCAACCACCTCAGTAAAGGATCCCCCCAAACGCTTTCTGCATCACAGCCACAAAACTTGGGGAGAAAATGGCCGCCAACTCCGCTGGCAATGGGGCTTGGGAAACTGGCTGCTCCGAAACAGATGGCGGCCCCGGAACCGGATCCTCCAGGTCTAATACCGGCAAGGGAGCTTCCCCAAGACCCCCTTCCCGGTTCTCAGGCATATCCAGCTGTTTGTGATCGGAAACAAGAGGCCTTGCTGCAGTGGGCACAGACTCCGGCCTCTGAAACCACAGATCTTTTAATACCACAGAGCAGACACAAAACCTTAGCTGGCATTCTGCCTCTCCCCATCTGCTCCACTCTCTCCTCAAACGCTCTGTACGGAAGCGTTCAGAACAGCTGTTCTATCAAAGCTTCCTGCCCAACTGCCCCGTTCCGTTTAAAAAAAAAACAAAAAACACAAACACACACAAAAACAATCTCAAAACAAAGCAGGCAGCCTCCCGAATCGAAGGAAGTCAACCCGAACTGAAAACGAAGCTCTAGGCCTGAGCTACTGCCAATTCTTCCCCCGCCCGCGGTTCTGGCGTTTCCCGCTCAAACCCATGTGGCGCGGGCCTACACGCTCTCTCCTCACAAATCCTAACCGACTGAGGAAAATTGCCAATGTTTTACTCACCAGTTGCAATGCTGCCGCACATACCACCGCTTACTGCAGTCAGCCTCGATACACCACCGAAGCTGAGAAGCATGCAGCTCTGAGCACTCCGCGGCTGCCTCCTGCCCGGCTTCCAGGCAAACAAGAGCAGCCGACTCTGTCCTGCCCGTATCCCTCCAAGCGCAAAACAGGCAAGACCTCTGTATAGCGCTGGGGAAGGGCTGCTGCTGCCAAAAAAACCCCAGAACTGCAACCGGTCCTGGATATGCAGCTACCTTCACCCCCCTTGAGCTCTGCAAAGGAGAGGTAGGTAGAGAGAGAGAGCGAGAATCTTAACAGTTTTAAATTTAAAGCTACAGGGGACCAATTTCAAAAACCCCAAGCAATTAAAGAAAATCCAAAAGGAAAAATCCTAACTCTCTAGAAAAAAAGATCCTTAATTGTCCCTCCAGTGAGCCGGACCACCGGCTCACACCCTCCAGCTGCTTGGAGACTGATCTATACTGGAGCCAAGAGGTGCCTGAGTACTTATACTGGTGTCATCAAAAGTATGACGTGGATCAGTCTCCAAGCTGCTGGAAGAGGATCACAACTCCAGAGTTTCCGGGACTAGACTGGAGGGATGATCAGGAACAATTATAACATAATAAAACTGATAATACTGCATATTAAAAAAGTACACAAACACATATAAAACAGTGTATACATAAAAATTGCAGCTATTACTAAAACAATGACAATATTTAAAAATGAAGCTAACACAATGATTATAAAGATGAAAAAATAAATAAATATGTAATACATGAACACAAAGACCAAAAGTAGCTAAATAGTTAATATACAGTATTAGTTGTCTGTTTAACAAGGAGTGCTACAGAGAGGGTACTTACGTAGTGCACCGTTTAAGAATCATATGAATGGAGGTCTTGAAAAAGACCTTTTCCAGTTAGTAACTCAATGCTAAAAAAAGACAAAAATCCATATTATTGCTAGGAGAGATAGAGCCAGAGAAGAGAGGAGCAAGGAGAAGAAATAGTAAATTACACTTACCTGGTAATTGTAGTTCCTTGAGAGACGACAGCTTAGTCCTCCACGTATGGGTTGTGCACCTCCTCCTGCAGCATGAAGACTGGACCAATCAAATTTCAGTATCACTGGAAACAGCATCCTGGCCATCTCATCCACCCCAGTGAACTACTGTCAAAGCAAACTCAAAGAAATAGCTAACCTTTAAGCAGAGAAACCATTAGTAGAATAGTGACCTTTTACTTTTTTTTTTTTCTCAACATAGCAGTCAATTGAAACAGACCCAAAGAGAAGGCCCCGCGCGCCTGCCGCAGCATAAGCAGCCAGAGAAAGAAAAGGAAACAATGGACACACTACTCACCTGTGAATAGCGACATCTGAACCAAAGGCGTGCCGAGCCAAAACACCAGAGGGAGGGCAGGAGGATTAAGCTGTCGTCTCTCAAGGAACTACAATTACCAGGTAAGTGTAATTACTATTTCCTTATCGTTCCTCCAGCTTAGTCCTCCACGTATGGGATGTAACAAAGCAGACTAACGGGCGGGATTATTCCAGCCGGCACGCAACACCGTGGAACCAAACCCGGCATCGCCCGCCGCCAAAACATCAAGGCGATAGTGCTTACTGAAAGTGTGCAGAGAAGACCACGTGGCCGCCTTACAGATCTCCACCGGCGAAACCAAGCTAAACTCCGCCCAAGACGCCGCATGTGCTCTGGTAGAGTGAGCCCGCAGACCGACGGGCGGCACCCGACCGTGCAACAGATAGGCCGAGCCAATCGCTTCTTTAATCCACCGAGCAATGGAAGCTTTTGCCGCCGCCTCACCTTTCCGAGGCCCCCCAAAGAGAACAAACAAACAAACGATCCGATTTGCGGAAAGCGCTGGTGACTTTCAAATAGCGACGCAAAACTCTCTTAAGGTCCAAGCGACTAAGACCACGATCGGAACCTGCTCCCCCGACGCGGGAAACACTGGAAGCGACACCACCTGATTCAAATGAAAGGAAGAAGACACCTTAGGCAAAAATGAAGGCACTGGGCGGAGCACCACCTTTTGATCGGAGAAAGAAAGGAAGGGCTCCCTGCAAGAAAGAGCCTGAAGCTCAGAAATGCGTTGAGCCGAGCAAATCGCCACCAAGAACACCGTCTTAAGGGTCAGATCCTTCACCGAACTCCGAGAGAGAGGCTCAAAGGGAGCCCCACTGAGAGCATGCAAAACTAAGTTGAGATCCCACGAAGGGACAGAAATCCGGCGAGCCGGACGCAGCCAAGAAACGTACCACATCAGCATGGGCACCGAGCGCTATGCCCTGAACTTTACCTCTGTAGCAGGAAAGCGCCGCCAACTGCACCCGTAAGGAACTGGCGGCCAATCCTTTGGTAAACCCGTCTTGCAAAAAATCCAACAGCACCGGGAGAGAAGCCGTAGCCGCTCGAACCCAACGCCGGGAACACCAATCCTCAAAAATACGCCATACTCGGACATAAGCTAGCGAAGTGGACCTCTTACGTGCTTGAAGCAAAGTCGCTACGACCGCTTTTGAATAACCCTTCTTCCTTAGCCGCGCCCTTTCAATAGCCAGGCCGTAAGAGAGAATCTCCCCACTTGCGGCATGCGAAGAGGACCCTGACCCAGGGGAAGACGCCACGGGGATCCGTCCACCAACCGCATCAGATCGGCATACCAGGGACGATAGGGCCAATCCGGTGCTATCAACAGCACCCGACCCCGGTGAGACTCGATACGCTGAATCACGTGCCCGAGAAGCGGCCACGGTGGAAAGACGTAAAGAAGGCCCCTCGAGGGCCAGACCTGCAACAGAGCATCGATGCCTTCCGACATCGGTTGCCTCCGACGACTGAAGAACCGAGCCGCCTTCGCAGACCGGAACGTGGCCATCAGATCCATAACTGGCTGACCCCAACGCAGAACCACCTGCTCAAACACTTTGGGATTGAGCTCCCACTCGCCGGCGTCCACTTGAACTCTGCTGAGAAAATCCGCCGTCACGTTGTCCTTCCCGGCAATGTGCGCTGCCGATATGGTCTGTAGCCTGGGCTCTACCCATTCGAACAGCGTCCGGGCTTCCATCTCCATGCCCAAGCTTCCGGTGCCGCCCTGCCGATTTATGTACGCCACGGTCGCAGAGTTGTCGGAGAGAACCCGCACTGCTCGGTGCGATAATTGGGCCTCGAAGCTTTGCAACGCCAACCGGACGGCCCGAAGCTCCAAGCGGTTGATCGACCAACCGCTCTCCTCTGGAGACCAGAGACCCTGAGTCACTTGAGCGCCGCAGTGCGTGCCCCAGCCCGTCAGACAGGCATCCGTCAACAGCGGAATCCAGTCCGGCTGCTCCAAGGGCATCCCTGCGCGGAGCGAGGCCGGCCGAAGCCACCATGTCAAGTCCCGACGTACGCCCGGCGGACAGCGAAGACGTTTGTTCAGGGAATCGGACTGATTGGACCAGCGACGTAGCAAGGCCCTCTGGAGCGACCGCATGTGGAACCGAGCCCAAGGTACTACCTCTAAGGATGCCGCCATCGTTCCCAGCAACTGAAGGTAGTGCCAAGCCGACGGAGCTGGGACTTGACGAAACCGGTGTACGAGAGTCCGGAGACCCACCACCCTGCGGTCGGGAAGAAAAACGAAACCCCTGCGAGTATCGAAGAGCACCCCCAAATATTCGAGAGACTGTGTCGGAACCAAATGGCTCTTGTGTGGGTTGACTACCCAGCCGAGAGACTGCAGTAGGCCTACAACTTGCGCTGTCGCTGACAAGCTCTCCGAGCGAGATTTTCCTCGAATCAACCAATCGTCCAGATAGGGATGAACCAGCACCCCTTTCTTGCACAACGCTGCTGCCACGACCACCATGATTTTGGTGAACACTCGAGGAGCGGTTGCCAGGCCGAAGGGCAAAGCTTGGAACTGGAAGTGACCCCACGGCAGAGCGAATCGGAGATACCGCTGATGTGCCTCCCGAATAGGAATATGGAGATAAGCCTCCGTGAGGTTGAGCGAGGTGAGAAACTCGCCCCTGCGGACGGCAACAAGCACGGATCGTAGGGTTTCCATCCGAAAGTGCGGCACCCGCAGGCAGCGATTCACCCCTTTGAGATCTAAAATGGGACGAAGAGCCCCATCCTTCTTTGGCACCACGAAATAAATGGAATACCTTCCGAGACCATATTCCGCCGGAGGAACGGGAACCACCGCTCCCAGCCGAAGCAGGCGATCGAGGGTTTGTCGGACTTGAGCAGTCTTCCGAGCTCCTCGGCAGGGAGACGCCACAAAGGAATCAAGCACGGGTCTGGCCAAGTCTAGGGCATACCCGTCCCGAACGATCTCCAAAACCCATTGATCGGAAGTTATCTGGGCCCAAGCAGAGAGAAAGTGTCGAAGACGCCCTCTGATCGCTGGATCTCCGCCTGGACCCGCTGCCCTTCATTGGGACTTGCGGGCGGTTGTAGGGGCTGCGGCTGCGAATCCTCTACTGGCTCCTCGAAAGCCCCGAAAGCTCAAAGTCCTCGAGACATACCTACCTCGCTGAAACCCCCCAGAGCGGGGTGACCGAAACCTACGAAAGTCCCGAGACTGATCCCGAGGGGCAGAAAGGAACTTCCCTCTCTTGGGACGATCCTCCGGCAAGCGACCGCCCTTGGATTCCCCCAAATCCTTGACCAACCTGTCAAGATCTTCACCGAACAGCAGCTTACCCTTAAAAGGCAACTTGCCTAGCCGCGATTTGGAAGAACCATCCGCCGCCCAATTCTTTAACCAAAGGGCTCTGCGCGTAGCTACCAAGGAAGCCATGCTATTGGATAGCGCCCTGATAAGGTCATAGTGTACATCCGCCAAATACGCCGAACCTGATTCCAAGCGCTGGAGCTCACTTAAGTCCTCGGCTTCCAAGGCCGGTGCCTGTCGGAGCCGCTGAACCCAGCGAAGGCAGGCCCGAGCAACCTATGCTCCACAAACGGAGGCCTGCAACGCAACCGCGTCCGCCTCAAAGGACTGTTTCAAGAGACCATCCATTTTCCTGTCCTGCGGCTCCCTCAACGCCGCACTACCTTCCACAGGGATCGTGGTCTTCTTAGTCACAGCCGAAACCGCTGCATCTACTTTAAGAGAGCGGAACCGCTCGAGGTCTTTGTCTGCCAAAGGATACAGCTTGCGCATGACTTTCACCCCCTTGAGACCAGATTCAGGGGTATCCCACTCTGCTTGAATCATCTGATCGATTACCCTGTGAATGGGGAAAACCACCTGAGTTTGACGCACCGCTTGAATGATAGGGTCGGCACCGTCAGATTCCTCGGCCGGCGGAGCAGGAGCCAAGTCGAGAGTTTGAAGCGCTTCAGCAACGAGCGCGGGCAACTCCTCCCGGCGAAACACACGAATAATCTTAGCCTGATCCTCTGGCTCAGGGAGTTCGCCTTCCTCTAAGGCCTCCCCATCCGCTTCCAGGTCCAAATCCGGATCCTCGCCCTCTGGCCAATCCGCCTCAGACTGAAAGGGTTCGTGCAAACGCTGTCGTTTGGGCGCTTTGGCACTGGATAACGCACTCACCGTTGCAGAAGACTGCGCGGCCGCCACTGGAACAGAAAGGGAACCAACGCCCATGCTCTGGCGCCTACGACAGAACGCCTGATGCATCAGCAAAATGAAATCGGGAGAAAAATCCTCCAAGGGCAAAGCACCGCCGAGATCTGCCTGCTCCCCTGCGCCCAAAGGCACCGCAGAAGCCACCCCCGATGGTCCCTCCAGGGGGGATTCCAACTCCACAGCGTCGGAACCTGGCTGAGAAGCAGCAGTCAAGGAACTCTCCAGGCGCTGCTCCATAGTGAGGGATACAGAGGCACAGCGGTGACAGACGCCTGTCTCCGTTGCAGCGCCCCTCCGAGACCCACAAATAACACAGAGAGATCCCGCTGGCATGGAACCGCACCCCGCAGATCTGCAAGCGTAAGCAAGGGACCCCTGAAATCATAAGGAAAGGCTGGCACTGTCCCAGAAGAACCAGTACACAAAGTTGGGATGTGGGCAGCTACCAGGAGACAGAGGATAATGCCTTAGTCTAAATAATGCCTCAGCCAGCTGTTTTCATTGGGCACTGAGGGGAATTGAACCCCTGATCCCTGCACCATTGGTCAGAGTCTTAACCATTGTGCTGTGTCTCTGCTCTGCAATGTAGCCCTTTTTTTTTTTTTTTTTTTTATGGCAATTTATTATGCCTTTGCCAAGAATGGCTTGCCCATATGCTGCTTATAGCCAAAAATAGCAGCGGAGTCGAAGACAGCCCTCTCCACAAGAAGGAAGACAGGGAAGTAACAGCGACCCCCCCCCCCCCCGAGGAACCGCCAAACTCCGAGGAAAACAAAATAAAGAAATAAAGGAAAATAAAGGGAGATACTTTCTGCGCTGATCCAGTCTACGGGGAAAAAGAAACAGCCGCGTGTGCAGCACACTGAAGGCACCGCGGCTCACAAAATGGCCGCGGCAGGGAAAAAGAATTTTGGCACGCTTTGCTTGGCGCCGGGAAGACCGCCCGGCTGAAGAACCAACACCGCAGCCAGCCTCCCCCACACCCGCAGCTCGAGTGACCCGGGACCAGCACGAAGAAAATAAAAGAATACCAAAGAACGAGCAGAGGCGAGGAAGCTCCGCACAGACACAGCGTTTGCACTGCACTCTGCCGCCCGAACACACCGGCACTTCCCCAGCGCACTCCTTACCTCTCTCGGTGGTGTGCTGCTGTACAGCCGCCGCAGGAGCTCTGCCCCGAATAGCCCTGGGGCAGAGATCCTAAAAGATAACTAGGACAGAGCAATTAAAATAAGCGGCTTAGGCTGGGCAGGAGAGAGACCTCCCTCGGGTCCCCCCCCACGGAGTGCCGATTAGAAATTTAAATTTAAACAAACAGGTACCCCCTAATATAACAAATCAAAATAAGCCCTAATAGGACTAAAAAAACAACCAACAAAAAGGTTAGCTATAGCCTAAAGATCTAACTGACCAACTAGTGAGCCCAGCCCGGCTCACTAGCGTCTTCCTGCTGCATGAAGACTGGACACACTGGGGTGGATGAGATGGCCAGGATGCTGTTTCCAGTGATACTGAAATTTGATTGGTCCAGTCTTCATGCTGCAGGAGGAGGTGCACAACCCATACGTGGAGGACTAAGCTGGAGGAACGATAAGGAATTAATAGAATTAAAAGTAGATGCTGAAATTAGTCCATGTGGGAGGTCAAAAACGAAGGGCTGGAGGGGAGAGCCGATTGTAATGACAGTAATATGAATATGATAAATATAGATGTGTGACTATTGAATTTGAATGTCCCAGAAGAGGATTTAATACATCGCCCATAGGAACCTAGTTTATAACATATGTGGGACTATATAAAAATGTCCGATATACAGACAGGCGTGATGACGTAGTGAGGATGCATTGTATCAGTATAGAATTAAAAGAAATCTCTTCTGGGAGAGAGTAGGGCACTAAAAAAATATATGCTGAGCAAAGCTTAAAAGGTGGTGAGAAATGAAACCATGGCTATTGAAAAAACAAGAAAGAGTAAGGGAACCATTGGGGCATGTTTACTAAAACTGCGCTACGTGACATTAACACGCGATAATGGCGCTTTACCGTGCAAGAACATCACATATTGCGCGATAATGTCTGTGGCGGTGTTAAGGTGCGCAGAGGGCGGAGTAAGGCTCCCCAGGGGCGGAGATGAGAGGCCCCATGCACACTAATGCCGTGAAATGAAAATTAGCGCCAGTGAAAACCTCGCGCTAGAGGCACATTTGCAGGAAAGAGAAACCATTTCAGTCAGCAATGTACAGCAAAGCCAGGGAAACCCAGAAAAGTGATAGTAATGATACAGGTGCAGAAACCAAAAAGGCAAACATATTAAATGACCAGAACCACATTTGAAATCCCCATAACCAAGCTGGCCAATAGTGTTACTAATGATAAACATAAAGCAACACTACTGACAAAGCGTAAAAAGGAAGATGATATGTTTGAAAGGGACTATGCTCTGTCCCCCTACAAAGTGAATGATCCCACAGTGAAATAGCAGTGATCAGGGTTTTGTCTTTTATATTGGGCAGGTTTGTTATGCTGTGGTCCAGCTGGGGCACAGTGCAGACTAGGCAGATGTCTAGGTGGCACATAGGAATGCTGAAACTGTAAAGCAGCAAGACAGCAACTGACGAGGGTCCAACATGGGCACGTGTGTGTGTACCACTGTGTCACAGGGGATATTATCCAGCAGATACCCCCCCAAGGGCACATAACATTGGCAGGTGGTGCCGGGGGGGGGGGGGGAGGGGGGGTGGAGTGCACATGTCCATGTAGGCACCCCTACCCGAGAACCCACACCATAGGCAGCTGCCTACCGGCATACTGGATGGCCTGGGACTGCACACCACCAGCACCACTGGCATAAGGTCATGTCAGCATGGTGGCAGAGGGTTGCTGGTGGTGGAGGGGCAGTGGCATCTGCCCACAGCAGACCAAGGCCAAACCCTGTTTAGGTGGGTGCCATGCGGTGCAACAGACAAGGTCTGTCTAATGAACACTAATGGTAGCACCAGGGAATAATCTGCCTCTGTGGCAGTGTGTTCAGGGACAGAAGGTCACAGGTTCAAGCCCCAGCTGTGGCTCCTGCAAAACATGTCCCTATATTTTACCCAGTACTAAACAGTGGTAATAAAGACAGAACTGTTATAGCAGATTAAATAAACAAGCCATAAACGCCTATATTTTACCCTACAGGGCACAGACACCATAAACATGTGCAATCCCTAGAGCAGAGTTTCCCCAACTGCAGTCCTGGAGGACCAAACACCATTCAGGTGTCATGCTGTCCCTAATAAATATGCCTGTGCTGCATTTGTATGCGCTGCCTCCATTGTATGCAAATGTATCTCATGCATATTCATTAGGGACAGCATGAAAACCTGAATCGTGTTTGGCCCACCAGGACCGGAGTTGGGAAACTCAGCCCCAGAGCCGAGGCCAACAGGGGTACAAACACCCACACCAGGGGTGGGCAATTCCAGTCCTGGAGGGCCGCAGACCAGTCAGGTTTTCATGATGTCCCTAATGAATATTCATGTACCTATTTCCATACAATGGAAGGCAGTGTATGCAAATAGATCCCATGAATATTCATTAGGGACATCATGAAAACCTGACTGGTCTGTGGCCTTCCAGGACCGGAATTGCCCACCCCTGACCCACCCCCACAGGCTCCACTATCCAACGCCTCATGGAGAGTCAGGCTGTTGGGCCCTGCCCGGAGCAACATCTCCCAATACTGGCACCTGCATACCTTAGCAATGCTGTCCTAAACTTGGGAACATGTTACACATATCAAAAGGTTGCTCCGATTAATGTCAGCTAACAAATCCTAAGTTAAACATGATTTGTTAATACAGATTCATCATGGCAACCTTTCTGATATCTGTGGAGTGTGTTTCAGTTATTGATTCTGAGAGTGTTTACCACCCCGGGGAGTGAACCCAACAGTTCTGCGTACCATAGCAATGCCTGCACTGTACCTAGGACTGGTGTGACGGTCAGGATTGCCACAAACCTCTATATTTGCACAATGCTGGCGTAGGTGTGGGAGTGTGTGTGTCTATCCAGTGTGTTGTGGCTGCCTACACCTTACTGAGTCAACACTGCTTGCACCGTTTCCAGTGTTAGCCTGCCAATGTACATAATGAGGAGCAAGGTACTGTGGGTATGGCCCAGACAGGGTGGCATGGGCAGGATGCATCTGCACAGGGTATAGGGCAATGGCTGGGACATTGTAGTACCCGACCACCACCTGCACAGACAGGGTGGCCACAGCATGTCATGCTTGGAGGTCACTCTCACCCTGACTGAGCAGTGACCATGGCATGGCTAGGTTCCCCCATATATAGAAACATGATGACAGAAAAAGACCACATGGCCTATCTAGTCTGTCCTTCCATAACTACAACAGTCCACTTTTTACCTTTAGAGATCCTCTGTGTTGGTCCCATGCTTTTTTGAATTCAGTTACTGTCCTCATCTCTACCACCTCCACTGGGAGACTATTCCACGGATCCACTACTCTTTCCGTAAAGAAATATTTCCGCATATCACTCCTGAATCTATCTCCCTTCACCCTCATCCCAGGTCCCCTTGTAGCAGAACTTGCTTTCAATTGAAAGAGGCTCTCTCCCTGAACATTTATGCCACGGAGGTATTTAAACATCTCAATCATATCACCTCTATCCCGCCTTTCCTCTAAGGTGTACATATTAAGATCCTTAAGTCTGTCCTCATATGCTTTATAATGAAGCCCATTAAATCATTTTAGTAGCAACCCTCTGCACCAACTCCATCCTGTTCACATCTTTTTGAAAGTGCGGTCTCCAGAATTGCACACCATACTCCAAATGAGGTCGCACCAAAGACTTATACAGAGGCATTATCACCTCCTTTTTTCTGCTAGCCATTCCTCTCCGTATGCACCCAGGCATCCTTCTAGCTTTTGCCGTCGCCTTTTCTACCTGTTTAGCTACTTTAAGATCATCAGACACAACCACGCCTAGGTCCCGCTCTTCTTTAGTGGACAAAAGTACTTCACCTCCTATACTGTATTGCTCCCTTGGATTGCTGCAGCCCAAATGCATGACCTTACATTTTTTAACATTAAATCCCAGCTGCCAAATTCTAGACCATTCTTCAAGCTTAGCTAGATCCCTCCTCTTGTTATCTACACCTTCCTGGGTGTCTACTCTATTGCAGATTTTGGTATCATCTGCTAAGAGGCAAACCTTACCCGACAGCCCTTCCGCTATATCACTAACAAAGATGTTAAAAAAAAAAAACGGACCAAGGACAGATCCCTGGGGCACACCGCTGGTAACATCCTTCTCCTCAGAGTGAGCTCCATTTACGCGTACTCTTTGTCGCCTCCCACCCAACCAATTTCTTTTTTTTTTTTTTTTTTTTTTTAATTTTATTTTTACAAATTTTACAATATAACAAGAAGTTACAAACACTCTTGTAGAAACAGAAAGACATCTAAGAAATAAACATACCAAAAACCCAATAATGGTACCTTAACAAAGAAATCATCCAAGACATCTTCCTCACTAGCCCACAAAAAGGGGGGTAGAGGAGTCATACAATTTATATAACCAAATATGCTAGGAAAATGAAAGCATTCGCAAAAGCACAGGCTAATCCATTATGAAAGATTAGGAGAGCCCCCTTCCGAGGACTCCAAGCGTCTAGCATTAATGAAAGCAGTAAGCTGGGATGGTTCGTAAAACACGTAAGAAATAGATTTAAACTTTACTAAACATTTACATGGGTGTTTAAGAAAAAACAAACCACCCAACTGCAGTATACCAGGACGTAACAGAAGAAATTCCTTTCTACGTTGCTGAGTGGACCTAGCCAAGTCAGGATAAATCCTAACTATCATTCCTCTAAAAGGAATATGTTTTTTCTTAAAAAAAAGCTTCAATAGCCATTCTCTATCAGACAGGAGAGCAAATGTAACCAATAAAGTAGAAGGAACAGGGTCTTCAGACTCAGAACTCTCCAACAACTCGGAGACATTTAGAATGTTAACTTGTTTCTGAGGACTACCCAAAATAACATTGCCACTATCAGGCCCCGCCAACGCTAACTTAGCTTTAGGTAAGTAATAAACTTTAACCAAGGGAGGAATTAAATCGGAGGATACCCCCAATACTTCTATTAAATACAAACGAAACATTTCCCTCGGAGAGATAGACATTAATCTTGGAAAATTAATTATTCTAAGATTATTCAATCTTAATGAATTGTCCATCTGTTCCAACTTAACCTGCGTGGAAAGAAACGCTTTCTTGAAAACATCCACCTGCTCTTCCAAGACCTCCACCTTCCTTTGTACTTCAGTTACTTCAGAATGGAAAACCGTAACTCTTTGCTGGAAACCATCCATGACCATCCCATGTTCATCCATTTTCTGTTCCAAATAAGAAACCTTCGGCACCATTGCTTCCCCCAGAGAGAGAATAGCCTGCCATATAGACTCCAAAGTAAAAGTCTCAGGACGCTGCAACGTAAATTGTAAGTGTACAGGCACTGTCTTAGAATCTGCTTGCATACATGCTGTCTGCTGCTGTCCCCGGACCACAGGAACACACTGGTTCACAGACTCTCCTGCACTCAGCGACGTAGCTGATGCAGACTCGTGCAGCCCAGCGACAACCTGCTCACATAATTGCCGCCCCTCCGCTCCTGGTCCAACCGAGCCACTAGACACTCCCACCTTCGGGAGGGAGCCGAGCTCCAGGAAGCCGTCTGGCAAGGGCTGTCCTCGGGAAACTTTCGTCGTTGGTCTCTCAGGGGAGAGAGAAATACCGGAAACAGATGCCGAGCCACCCGACTCCGGCGTACTGGAAGCCCGGGACTCATCCCCTTCTACTGCCGGTGCTCGCTGAGCGCGAAGAACAAAGGAATCCATAGGACCCGAAGAAATCGGCGTCGAGGTAGGGAGTGGTTGGGTGGACTCAGCCAAACCCTTACCCTTACGTTTCCTACCCATAGAGCAAAAGAAAAACGCGCTTACAGCGAAACTGCAGATGCAGCCATCTTAGTCAAGACTCCTCCCCCCCAACCAATTTCTAACCCAAGCAGTAACTTTAGGGTCCATCCCTAGGGTGCTCAGTTTGTTTATAAGTCGCCTGTGAGGAACGGTGTCAAAGGCTTTACTGAAATCTAAATACACCACATCTAGAGCTCTCCCTTGGTCCAACTCCCTGGTCACCCAGTCAAAGAAATCAATCAGATTTGTCTGAAAAGACCTGCCTCTGGTGAATCCATGCTGCCTCGGATCCTGTAATCCGCTGGACTCCAGAAACCTCACTATTTTCTCTTTCAGCAGCGTTTCCAATAATTTACTCACCACCGAAGTTAAACTAACCGGCCTGTAGTTTTCAACCACATCCTTACTTCCGCTTTTGTGTAAAGGCACCACATGAGCCTCTCTCCAGTCCTTTGGCACCACTCCCGACTCCAACGAGGCACTGAAAAGGTCAGTCAGTGGAGTTGCTAGAATGTCCCCAAGTTCCCTCAGTATTGTAGGGTGTATCCCATCCGGTCCCATCGCTTTGTCTACTTTAAGTTGAGCTAGTTTCTCATGAACACAGTCTTCTGAAAATTGTTCAAGATGTCCCTCGCTTCTGTTCTTATTTGTGGGTGTTTTCTGAGGTCCTGCTCCTGGTTCTTCATCTGTGAACACAGAACAAAAATATTTGTTAAGCAATTCCGCTTTATCCTTATCAGCTTCTACATATTCCCCCCCTGCACCCTTGAGTCTGACAATACCACTTTTGCCCTTCCTCTTCTCACTAATATATCTGAAAAATGTTTTATCCCCCATTTTATTGCATTGGCTATTTCCTCCTCCTTTTGAATCTTTGCCTTCTTGACTACTTTGCTAGCTTCTCTAAGTTTTTCCAAATACAGATGCCTGTCTTCCTCTCTGTGATCTCTTGTATTTCATGAAGGCCTCCCTCTCTTTCTTCACTTTTTCAGCTACTTCCTTCGAAAACCATAGCGGTCTCCTGTTCCTTTTGCCTTTTTGTTAAAATGGTAAATAAAGGTTGGTTGCCCTTAAAATACCCCCTTTCAGTTTTGCCCACTGTTTTTCTACATCCCCCAGCAACTCTTGCTCGTGCACATTGCGCGTTTCTGCATGTCAAAAATAAACATTCCAGGCAGCAGACTTCTGACGCGAGCACAGCAAAGAGATTCTATTACTGCATGTTTAACTCTGTGCCGTTACAGCACGAGCTGCGCTAAGAACAAACAGAAAAGAAAAGAAAATAAATAAATGAAAGCGCTAAGGTTTACCTTACCAGCCAGACTTTGAAGGAATAAAAAAAGAAGAAAAAATAGAAGAAATTCCTTTCTTTCTTTGAAGCTTAGCCGATTTGCGGCTTCAGCTTCAGCTCCCGATTCACAAAGTAGCCCTGATATATCCAAGGGCACTGTGAAATAATAATTTCTTTTTATCCTCCTCAACCTGCTCCTCACCCTTCTTTATGGGTTCGGGAGCAGGATCACAATACCCTCTTAAAGACTTCCTTGATAAAATCTACCCAACAAACCCCTGCTCGTTTAGGGGGAGGGGAAGAGGGAGGAGCTAAAACACAAAAAAAAAACAGTCTTCAAAAGAAATCTTGATAAGCAGCAGCACCTCTAGAAAATAAACACACAAAGAGAAATAAAACTAATCAAAAATAAATTTAAATTAGCTCTACTACTTTTGTCTAAACTGAACCTAGCCCTAGGCTCAGACTTCCCAGGTTGCTTGGAGACTGAAATACTGGTATTTAGGGGCAGAGTTAGCCTACTTGTACTGGTGGCATCTGAAGAAAATGACATCATTCAGTCTCCAAGGTTGCGGGAGGACATTCTATACTCTAAGGTTCCGGGACTGGACTAGAGAGACGCAAAGGAATACCCCCTTTCAGTTTTGCCCACTGTTTTTCTACATCCCCCAGCTGTTCCCATCCCACTGACGACTCCCTGAGGTATTGGCCCATCTTCGCAAAGTTAGTCTTCCTAAAGTCTAAGATCCTCACCTTGGAATGGATTCTAACAGCCCTAGTCCTAATACTGAACCACACCATCTGGTGATCACTGGATACAAAATGATCTCCCACTACAACATCAGAAACACTTTCACCATTGGTAAGCACCAAGTCCAGTATGGCCCCTTCACGTGTGGGGTCTGTTACCAATTGCCTGAATAGTTCTCACTGTAGAGAATCCAGGATCTCCTTACTTATAGATGATACTGCAGCAGGAATGTGCCAAACAACATCTGGCATATTGAAATCTCCTATCAGTAGCACTTTCCCTTTCCTAGCAATGCTGGGTATGTCTTCAATTAACTCTGTCCACCTCTTCCTCTTGTGAGGGAGGTCTGTATATCACACCAATGCAAATAGATTTCTCTTTCCCTCTTTCTAGTTTAACCCACAATGCCTCCTCTCTCCCTTTTAAGCTCTGTAATTCCAAAGCTTTAATAGTAGTTTTTACATATAGTGCCACTCCTCCTCCCCTTCTTCCTACCCTGTCCTTTCTGAATAAAGTATAGCCAGGTATAGTTACATCCCAGTCATGGTTTTCTGTGAACCATGTTTCTGTAACTGCCACTAAATCCAAGTCAGCCACTCCCACCAAAGCTTCAACTTCAGGGATCTTATTTCCCATGCTACGGGCATTAATACACACTGCTTTCCATATGTTACCCCTGTTACATTAAATACCTTTATAGAAATGGGTATCACCTATCTGGGGGGCTTTCACTTACCTGGGGGCTTTCTTCACCCATCCCCAACGAAACTAGTTTAAAGCCCTCTTCAGTAGATTAGCCAGTCTACTACCGAAGATGCGTTGACCTTTCTTGGACAGATGGATGCCATCTCTGCTCTGCAACCCTTGGAACAGCATCCCATGGTCTAGGAAACCAAAACGCTCGATGACACCATCCACGCAGCCATGCATTCATCTCCAGGATGCGAGCCTCTCTGCCTTGGCCTTTACCCTCAACAGGGAGGATTGAAGAGAACACCACCTGTGCACCTAACTGCTTCACCCTCTGTCCCAGAGCCATGAAGTCACTTTTGATACGTTCCGAGGTATACCTGGCAGTATCATTTGTTCCAACATGGATTAGCAACATTGGGTAATAGTCAGTGGCCTTGATGAGTCTCGGCAAACTCTCCGTAACATCTTGGATTTTGGCACCAGGCAGACAACATACCTCTCTGGACATCAAGTCTGGTCGGCAGATGGACGCCTCAGTACCCCTCAGAAGAGAGTCTCCAACCACCACTACCTTTCGTTTCCTTCTGGTCACTGATTCTGCAACTTTGGGGTACTTGAACTCTAGTTCTTCCCTTTCCAGGGATGCTTTCACCTCCTCCACTTCCAGGGCTGCATAATGGTTCTTCAATTCAAGGGCTGGAGAAGTTGGATTGGTGATTTTGCAGGCCCTGGTGACTTGTGTCCAACCATCGACATTCTGTTGGCACCCATCTTCTCCTGTGCTGGAGAGCTTGGTTGCTGCAAGAAGCATCTCATCAATGAACTTCTCACTGTCTTGAATGCTCCTCAGCCTCGCCACCTCCTCTGAGTTCCTCCACTTGTTTCCTCAGAGCTTCAGCATGCAGGCACCCTGCACATGGAACCGGTCCTTCAACTGGCATTAGGACCTCTGTCTGGACCGAGGCAGAAGCTGTAACGGGGGCAACAGCTTTAGCAATACGATTTTTTCCCAGCCATTGTTCTGTTCGTGGAGCTTAGGTATCTGTTAAAGCAAAAGAGAGAGATCTACCAAGTACCAGCCGGTTTCGCAGCTGTCCTTTCAGAGAAAAAGCAGTTAAATCTCTAATTATATTCAAAATGTGCTGGTCCAATTCTCTGTGATTTGTTAAAGGGGGAGGTGCCCTATAAAGCAAGGCTGCTCACTAGGGGTGGGTGGGAGTCGGGGTGGGTAGGGAGGGAACTATTCCTGATTAGGTGTTAGTTTCTAAACCTGAGGAGATTACTGGAGTTCAGCAACCTACTGTGCTCAAGGAAAGTTCCCCTAAAGCAGCAAAAAGAAAGTAACCTTGCTTTAAAAAATATACAAAAAACCCTTTTAAGAGCTCCCAGTCAGAGAGCTAGCAATGTAATATAATAAAACAAACAAAACCCTCAAATCCTTACTGTTTGTTTGATCTGTGGAGCCCTGGTTAGGAAAGCCTCAAAAAGGCAGGGCACTGGAGCCTTTTATGCAGGCTTCAACTGCACTCAGGAAACAGGCCCACTAACTCCTGATATTATATAGTGCTATACAGTATTTTTCTCAAGTGATATCTATGAGTTCCCTTTTCTGGGGCCCAATCACTGACATACCTGCTTGTTGTGTGCGCTCACATCCCATTTTTGGGTGCACACAGTTCCTCCAGGAACATGCACTATGTACTAGTTAGCAGACTGTCTGCAGTTAGTATGTGTATGGTTGGAACACCTTGCAGGGTGCAGCGGATGGAGACTGACTGTGCCCTCTGCTGGTGAATGTCAAATAGTGGTGGGGCAGCTGAGCTTTTCCAGCATTCTGCCTGTCTGCCATTGCCTTATTGATGCATACAGATCTGCATTGACTGCCCTGTAGGGTGCCCGTTTCCCAGCAGGACTGGGGTTGATGGTCCCCTCTACTGCCACCACTGCAGAGATGTACAATGTGGATCTGTTGGTGAGAGATCCTGTCCCCCATCCTGAGCCACAGAGGGCAGGTTGGGTGGTGCTACATAATCCGCCTTGGGGTCCAAACACCCCCCTTCACTTATAACATGTGACCATGGCACCCACACAGGATATGCACCATTCTGGGTGCATCATAGTCCACAAGGGCTATACATGACTGGGAAATACAGATGGACACAGGTGTATCCTAGGTGTGTCTACAAGGACTACCTATCACACACAGGCTATGCTGCAGGTTGCCATCAGTGCCCATCTCAGAAAAGCCAGGTGCTGTGGACCTGGTGCTGGCCGCCCCACCTCACCCTCAGGGTGAGCACAGGACCCTCACAATGTCACTGGGTCTGTAGCTACTCTGTGCCAGTAACACACACGGTCAGTTCCCCCTACCAAGCTGAGGTGTTGTGGGGGTGCATACCCCATCTTGTGATCAGCTGTAGACTGCTGATCTGCGTGTGCAGTGCATCATGGGTACGGGTGGGTTTACCCTATCCTGGTAACCACAGCAGACAGTTTGTGTGGTGACCTGCAGTCTTTCTGTAGCCAGCCAGCAGTGTGGTAGTAGCTATGGAGATGTAGCCTACTGGTTACTTCAATGACTGTGGAGGCAGAGGTCATGGGTTTGATCCCACAGTGGTGTAATCTAAAAGCGCTGTCCGAGGTGTTTGTTTTAATTTAAATCAGTGCTGCCAGCAGACACACTCACAGTGCTGTAGCCTAAGGTGTCTCATAGGCGCCCTGCAAAGCGCCCTATAGGGCACATTTATAAAGTGCCCTGTCTGCCAAGGCAACCTATAATGTGCCCTATAGGGCGCTTTACAGGGCACCTATGAGGCACCTTAGGCTACAGCACTGTGAGGGTGTTTCTGCTGGCAGCACTGATTTAAATTAAAAGAAAAACGCCTCGGACAGCTTTTTTAGATTACACCACTGCGGGATTAAACCCATGACCTCTGCCTCCACAGTCATTGCAGTAACCAATGGGCTACATCGGTATAGCTTCTAACACTGAGCTGGCATGTACAGGGTGAGCCAGTCAAACCTGCATTTTTGAAATGACTGTAAAAAATAAACGGATGGATATTTCAAAATTTTATTGTTACTATCTTAATGTACATTAAAAAGCATTTAAGAAACAACATTCACTGTTTAAAAATAACGCCAGTAAGATGGTGTCCTTCCCGATTGAGACATTCTTGTAGGCGATTTCTGAAACTGCCCATC
This sequence comes from Ichthyophis bannanicus, assembly GCA_033557465.1. NCBI lineage: Eukaryota > Metazoa > Chordata > Amphibia > Gymnophiona > Ichthyophiidae > Ichthyophis > Ichthyophis bannanicus. The sequence continues at coordinate 91,045,746 of CM066049.1, read as the reverse complement.
ACATCACGGAGCATACGCTGAGGAATTCTCTCGATTTCCAACCGGATTCTCCTCTTGAGTTCCCCAAGTGTTGGAGGTCGTTGTTCAAAGACTTTACTCTTCAGGTACCCCCACAAGAAAAATCGCACACTGTGAGGTCGGGCGATCGGGGAGGCCAAGAAATTGCTCCATTTCGGGATATCACCCGATTTGGAAAAACATTGTTGAGAACATTCATGCTCACACGGGCTGTATGACTTGTGGCACCGTCTTGCTGGAATAAGGTTTCATTGTTCATTCCATGTTGACGAAGCTGAGGAATGAAGAACGAATGCAACATTTCCGAATAGCGTTGTGCATTCACAGTAACTGCTTGCTCCCTGTCATTTTCAAAAACATACGGGCCTATGATTCCCAATGAGGACATTGCGCACCAAACTGTTACCTTGCTTGAATGGAGTGGTTTTTGATGGAGTTGTTGAGGGTTTTCATCACTCCAATATCGGAAATTTTGTTTATTCACAAAACCGGAGAGATGGAAATGTGCCTCATCGCTCATCCACAGGTTGTGAACAAGGTCCTCGTTTTCATCAAACATGTCCAACAACGTTTGACAAAAAACGCCGTCGAGCTGCAAAATCGTTTTCATTCATAGCCTGAACAACCTGAATTTTGTACGGGTGATGGTGTAAATCTAACCTCAAGATTCTTCGGATGCTCGTGTTTGCCATGCCAAGCGCAGCACTCTGTTGACGCGCCGATCTCCGAGGGCTTCTTTCCACAGCAACTCTCACGCGGTCAATATTCGCGGGAGTTCGCACTGATCTTGCACTGCCACCCCTTCTGCTTCTCGTTTCACCAATTGCTTCAAAGTTTGTCACCCACAATTTGATTGAATTAACAGACGGCACTGGCTTATTTCGATTAATTTGAAAATTCGTCCGGAAACGACGCTGAGCGGCTGCATAACTACCACTTTGGTAAAACGCTTTCACAGCGAATGAACGTTGTTGTTTAGACCACTGCTCCATGGCGACTGAAATGCTTAGTTGTGGGGGACACAATGGTAACCTTGCTAACTCGCTCCGCCCACTTTCACGGCTCTCCCGCCCTTTTCAAAAATGCAGGTTTGACTGGCTCACCCTTTATTTAGGGTTAACGTGCCACGGCGCCCACTATCGTGTGATGCATGTTCTTGCTACCTTAGGACTGGAACGCCCACTCCTTATATGGCATTCTTCACATTATCGCTGCAACTAGCGCTGGTAACATTAGGACAGTTTAGTAAACCTACTCCATTGTGTTGCGTATGTTTAATACTAAAAACAAGTTGAGTAAAACCGGATGACATTGCCGAATAGGACATGTGGTACGTCAAAGCAAACTGTTACACACGATAAAGGGGGACATCAAGATAAACTGTTACACACAATAAAGTATTGCACATCATAAAGAAGAGAGCCAATCAGAAATATTAAAAACATACTAAAGCGTAAATTCAGCCTAAATAATTATCCTAGTAAAATGCGACAGGAACGATGAGCATTGTACAAAATTGAACCCTGGACTGAGACCGTTTTAAAATGCATGACATAAGTTAAAGTTATTAAAAAACAGGCAATACTGTATACTAACCATTTGGCTACTTTTGGTCTTTATGTGTTCATGTATTACATATTATCTATTTATCTTTTCATCTTTATAATCATTGTTTTTGCTTCATTTTTAAATATTATCATTGTTTTAGCAATATACAGTGGTGTGCAAAAGTCTGGAACCACTTGTAAATTTGACGTTTTTTCAACTTCGTGACCTTATATCTTAATTTATTTTTCCTCCCAGTGCCTTTCTGTGCATCTCATGATAAGTGATAGATTTGGCTATCAGGGCCAACTTTTAGGATTGGTTTGGCCCTTATTTTCTGAGTTTGTTCCCCATAGTTGTCCTGTTGATAGATTTTCTGTGAAATTCACGTAATGTACATCATTGGCCAACGATATATTATTGTAAGTATGCTTTAAAATATGGATGCACGCTAGGTTTCCTTCAAATTATTGTATGCGGCCTTGAAAAAGGCCGTTTTTATGTGTCAGTGATGGCTCAGTATTTGATGGGCCATCCTTTGTTCTTGATCACCTGACTGCACCTTGTTGGCATTGAATGAACCAGTCTGACAAGGTGATCGCTAGTCACTCATTGCAGCTTGGAACCGCGTTGTCACCATCAGCTCACGCTTTGATGATGTCGGATGCCTCTTAGATATTTCCAAGGCCACCTTGTGCCAACAGGTTCGACTGGATTCAGATCTGGAGACTGGGCAGGCCAGTCCATCGACTTGGTGTTCCGCTGCTTCCAGCTGATCACCTGTCTGGAGCGATGGCAGGGTGCATTGTCATCTTGGAACAGGAATTGGCCAGGAAATAGCTGTGTGCTGATGGCACCATGCACTTTTGCAGTATGGTGATGTACTTGGCCCCGTTAACCATTCCATTGATGATGTGAAGACGTCCAACGCCACTGGCAGCCATGCAGCTCCAGACCTTGACCTTCAAAGGATGCTTCACAGTGAGGTTGAGCCACTCAGGCTTGAATTCCTCTCCAGGAAATCTCCTCACATTGGTAACCAGGCCCACACCTAACAGGCAGAAGGTGCTTTCATCGCTGAATAGCACCTTTTCCCACATTTCAGTCGACCAGGTTGAGTGCTCTCGCCCACACAATCCAGTTACGCCTTTGTATGTCAGTCATCAGTGGCTTATTCCGTGCTTTGCAGCCCCAGAGACCAAACTGCAGGCACCGGCGACGAACTGTTGATGAGCTGACACTGACTTCACTCTTTGTCTGATCACTCTCGAAGTAGCTGAGGAGAGGTCAACTTGCGATTAGTCAGTGAAATGTGTCGTAGTGCGCGGTCCTTGCGTGATGTTGATGCACGTGGATGACCTGAATGAGGCTTGTCCACCACTGAACCCGTTTCTTTCTTCTGTACAATCTTAACAGCACCCTGACTGCAGCCAACTTTCCTGGCTGATGGCTTGAAAATCCTTCCTTGCTCATAAAGGACACACAAACACGCTCCTCCAATGTCAGGGTTTGAGTCATCTTCATGGTCAATCCAGAAAGCATATGAAATTCAAAAATTCCACGCATTTTTATAGCTGCACTGTTGGCTAGATATCTGCATTGTGATTGGTTAGTGAAACCAGCCTCATGATTGGTCAGAAAGAGTAGTTACTCACCTGTAACAGGTGTTCTCCAGGAGCAGCAGGAATCAGTCCTCACTTATGGGTGACGTCGGCGCCGACGGAGCCCTCGCGGAGCAATTTTCCCCAGCTTTCGCAGAAAGCCTTTGGGCATTGCAGCGTGCATGCGCGGTCCCCTTCCCGCCTAGGGATGCCATCTTGCTCAGTCTGATGACATAGCGGCAAGACAGCAAATGTTAGCAAAAATATGCAAAAAGAATGACTGCAACTCCGAGGGGAGGAGGGAGGGTAGTGAGGACTGATTCCTGCTGCTCCTGGAGAACACCTGTTACAGGTGAGTAACTACTCTTTCTCCAGGACCAAGCAGGAAGTCAGTCCTCACTTATGGGACTCCCAAGCTTAAGGCTACCGGAGACCTCAAGCCTAAAAAGAGCTCCCTGAGGCTCAACAGTACAGAGGGAAGGAATCTTCTCTGAATACGCATCCGGCCGGTAGCCAACGCCGGGGCCGGAGGGTAGGAGTTGCCTAAACCTCAAAGAGATTGTGGAGGACTGCCTGACCGAAAGCACTGTCCCTGCGGGACTCCCTTTCCAGGCAGTAATGAGCCGCAAAGGTCTGACCTGAAGACCAAGTAGCGGCCTGGCAGATGTCTGCCAATGGAACAAAGCGGAGGTGAGCCACAGACGCAGCCTTCGCCCTGACCCGATGCGCCGTAACACGACTTTCCAAGGAGAGACCGGCTGCCCCGTAAGTCCAGGCGATACAGTCGGCTACCCAGATGGACAGAGTATGCTTAGAGACAGGTACCCCCAACCGACTGGGGTCGAACGAGACGAAAATCTGGACCGCTTTTCTATGCTCTCGCGTACGGTCAAGGTAGAAGGATAAGGCTCTTCTACAGTCCAGGGTATGCAGCACTGTCTCAGCTCGGCTGGTGTGCGGCCTGGGAAAGAAGGTCGGAAGAACCACCTCCTGGTTGATGTGAAAGTGGGAGACCACCTTTGGAAGAAACTTGGGGTGGGTCCGCAGGACTACCCTATTCCTGTAGAACCTAGTGTACGGGGGCTCCGACACTAGGGCTTGTAGCTCACTCACTCGCCTCGCGGAAGTGAGGGCTACCAAGAAGAGAGTTTTCCAGGAGAGGAAACGAAGAGGGCAGGTAGCCATGGGCTCAAAAGGTGGGCAGGTAAGCCTTTGCAGAACCATGTTGAGGTCCCAGTCAGGGGCTGGGGGGCACAACGGAGGCTTAAGTAGGAGGCGGCCTCTGAGGAAACGTGCCACCAAGGGGTGCGAAGAGAGAGGCTGGCCTTCAACCGGTGAATGATGTGCAGAGAGAGCACTGAGGTGGACTCTGACAGAGTTGGATTTGAGACCTAGATCAGATAGGTGAAGCAAATATTGCAGTACCACCGATACTAAACAAGCGAAGGGGTCCTCAGATCGCTGAGAACACCAGACCGAGAAACGACGCCATTTGAGGGCGTAAGATTTCCGGGTGGAAGGTCGCCGAGATGCTAGGACGACGGCTTCCACCTCCGGGGGTAGCAGAAGCGGAGCTAGGACTACCCTTTCAGCAGCCAGGCCATCAGGTGCAGAGCCCGGAGGTTGGGGTGCAGAAGAGTTCCCTGATCCTGGGTCAGGAGATTGGGCTGAAACCCCAGAGGGAAAGGGGTGTCCACCGCCAGCTGTAGAAGCAGAGGGGAACCACGGTTGTCTCGGCCACCGGGGCGCTACCAGGATCACGGAGGCCCCGTCCTGGACAACTTTGAACAATGTCCGGGACACCAGTGGCGTGGGAGGGAAGGCATACAGCAGACCCGTGGACCACGAGATGAGGAAAGCATCCAGCGCTACTCGAAGAGGATGAGGGTGCCGGGAGAAGAACCAGGGGAGCTGCCTGTTCAGGGGACTGGCAAACAGGTCCACGGTGGGAGAGCCCCACTGGAGGAAGATCTGCTGAACCACCGCGGGGTTCAACTTCCATTCGTGTGGTAGCAGGATCCGGCTCAGCTTGTCCGCCAGGCAGTTGTCCTGCCCTGGTAGGTAAACCGCCTTGAGGAGGATGTCATGATCGACCGCCCAAGAGCACAGCCTCCGGGCTTCCTGACATAGAAGGAGAGAGCCCGTGCCCCCCTGTTTGTTCACGTAGAACATTGCCACCTGATTGTCCGTCTGCACCAGTACGGACTGACCGAACTTTAGGTGAGAGAAGGTCCGCAGAGCTAGGCGGATCGCCCAGAACTCCAGGAAGTTTATCTGCTGGGCGGCTTCCCAAGGGGTCCAAAGGCCTTGAGTGCATGTCCGACAGTGCGCCCCCCAACCCAGGAGGGAAGCATCTGTCGTGAGCACCCGGGACGGCGGTGGAGACTGAAAGGGCATGCCGAGCACTAGATTGGGCAGGTGAAGCCACCATTGCAGGGAGGAGACCAGACGGTCGGAAACCTGTAACAGGTCCGACAGCCTCCCTGTGGCCTGATGCCACCGAGAGCGAAGGCTCCACTGGGTATGTCTCATATGTAGACGGGCGTTCGGAGTGACATGGACCGTGGAGGCCATGTGCCCGAGCAACTGCAGGAACTGGCGACTCGCTGCTGAACCCGCCAGCTAGGGCCATGAGCCTATTGGGCCGTTCCAGAGGCAAGAAGGCACGAGCCCGCCAAGTGTCCAGCCGTGCACCTATGAACTCGAGGTCCTGAGAGGGGAGCAAAGCGGACTTTGCGAAGTTTATGACGAAGCCCAAGTGCTGAAGCAGAGCCACCGTACGTTGGGCAGCCTGGGCGACCTCTGGAGCTGACGCCCGGATGAGCCAGTCGTCCAGGTATGGGAAGACGAAGAGGCCTTGAAGCCTCAGGAAGGCTGCCACCACTGCCAGGCACTTCGTGAACACCCTGGGAGCGGAGGACAGGCCAAAAGGCAGCACTCGATACTGATAATGATTCCCTGCCACCACAAACCTTAGGTATTGTCGGTGGTCCGGATGAATAAGGATGTGGGTATAAGCATCCTTTAGATCCAAGGAGCATAGCCAATCTCCCCGCTGGAGGTAGGGCAGTAGGGTTCCAAGGGTAAGCATCTTGAACCTTTCCCGCTGCAGGAACTTGTTGAGGTTGCGCAAGTCCAGAATGGGCCTGAGGCCTCCTGTTCTCTTTGGAACCAGGAAGTACCTCGAGTAAAACCCGTGACCCCACAAGTGTTGGGGCACTGGCTCCACCGCCCGTTCTTGAAGCAGGCTTTGCAGCTCCTGAAGGAGTACGTCCTCATGCAGCGGGGGTCTGGAAGGCTCCCCTGGGAAGTAGAGGGGGGCACCTGGTGAAAACGCAGGAGGTAGCCCTTGTGGACCACCTGCAACACCCAGGCATCGGATGTAATGGCTGACCACCTGTGAGCAAAGTGGGTCAACCGACCCCCCCGTGCTGGCATAATCAAAAACCTCCACCCTGCTGGGCTGGGGCCTGCGTGGTGGGTTTGGGGGCTTTTTGCTTCCAGGAACCGTTACCCTGTCCCCTAGGCCGCTGCCCCTGAAGGGGGGTAGTGGCCTGACATTGTGGTTGGTGATGCGTATAAGCAAACACTTTCCTCGGGTAAAAAGGCTTTTTGCCCGAGCCCTTCTTCTTCTGTGAAGGGGCCGAGGACTTCCTGGAGAGGCGAGTCCTGGTGAGAGAGTCTCGGACTCGAGCTCCACCGCCTTTTCGGCCATGGGTTTGCCGAAGAGGTTTTCCCCTCGGCAAGGAACATCGACCAACTTGTCCTGCACCCATGGCTCGAGGTCGGATGATTGAAGCCAAGCCTGGCGGCGAGCCCCGATGCCGGCTCTGGCTACCCGAGCCGATGCCTCGAAGCCATCATAGGCCGCTCGAGAAATGAACTTCGAACATTTTCGAATCCCTGAGGATAAGGCCTGGAACCGCTGCAAGGGTTCCTCGGAGAGACCGGCAGAGAAACCCTCAATTTCTTTTGCCAGGTCTCGGAGGTACATACCCATATACAGCTGATATGTCTGGACCCGACAAGCAAGCATAGAGCCCTGGAAGCACTTCCTACCGAGAGCGTCCAGGTTCCGGACCTCCTTACCCGGGGGCACCGAGGAGTGCATCTTTTGACTCTTAAGTCGATGCATGGCCGACTCCACTACCATGGAGTGGTGCGGAAGCTGCGCCTTCTGGAACCCGGGGCTCTTGCGGACTCGATACATGGAATCGACCCGCTTGCTCAACACTGGCGTAGAGGCTGGGCTCTCCCACATGCGGAAGGCCTCCCTCGGGGGGGGGGGGGAGTCGTATTGAAGGGCCTCGAGCTCCTCAGCTCGGGGTTCTTCCTCCGGATCTGCGGGGAAGGCCAAAGCCTTGGCCATGCCCCTCACGAAGTCGGAGAACCGGGTATCCTCCGGGGGGGGGGGGGGGGGGGGACTGCCTCCGAGGCTCCGACTTGGGCAAATCGGAGGGGACGCACCAAGTCTGGAAAGAACCGGGTGACTCGTCCTCCTCCGTGTCCCAGCCCGACTCCTCCGAGGAAGAATCGAGCGGATCCGCGCGGGCGGGGCCCGGGGACCGCCGCCCCGACGCCGAGGCCAGCGTCAAGGACCTTGGTCCCGAACGGGAAGCCGAGGGAGACCTAGGTCGAGGATCGACTCGAGCTCGCATGGACTCTAGGATCGACTCGGCCTCCGGGGTCGACTGGAGCGTCGACGTCCTGGTGGTTGGGGCAGATGCACTGGCGAGGCCGGTGATCCATGCCCGCTGCTGGTCCATGAAGGCAGATATACTGCGCTCCAAGGACATCAGTCTGAGATCAAGCTCAGAAGACCCAGCAGCCGCCGACTCGGGCCCCGACGGCGGTTCATCCGTGGGGGAGTCCAGGAGGACTATAGCACTCACGTGTCTAGGAGACTCCACTTCGAGAGGAGGAAGCTTCGAAGGCCTTTCCCCCTCCGTCGGCCCGGGGTGTCGGGCCGGGCTAGGTGACCTGTCCCTCGAAGGACCGGGGTCGCCTCCCGGCTCCACCCTCACGGGCTTCTTCTCCTGCCGGTGTTCCCGGCCGGGGGAGCCCCGCTCAGAAGAACTCAGACGATGCTCTGAGCCGGAGCCACAAGGCGTCGAGGCCTCTGACGAGGTCCGCTTGGAGTCAGAGAAGATCCGATCCCTTTGCGACTGCCGGCTCCTGAGCGCCTTCGAGGACATCTTGCTGCACGGGCCGCAGCTCATAGGGTCATGCTCGGCCCCGAGGCCGCGGAGGCAGCAGTCATGCGTGTCGGTGAGAGACATGAGTCTGATACAACGATCACACTTTTTAAAACTGCTGGCGGCCATCGGGGGAAAAAGAACCCCGGCAAGGTCGAAAGACAGCGCTGCCAAGGATGAAGGAAAAAAGTGGCGGGAACGCCAGTTGGAATAAAATAAAACGTAGACGGGCCCAATAGAGGATATCGAGGCCCGGCGGGAAGAGGAACACATGAACCGAGAAAACTAACGTAAAAACAAATCAAAGAAATCAACTTTTCTGCGGCGTTAACAGACTACGTCTGTAGGGCTCCGCGGAAAAAAGAAGACTGAGCAAGATGGCATCCCTAGGCGGGAAGGGGACCGTGCATGCGCACTGCAATGCCCAAAGGCTTTCTGCGAAAGCTGGGGAAAATTGCTCCGCGAGGGCTCCGTCGGCGCCGATGTCACCCATAAGCGAGGACTGACTTCCTGCTTGGTCCTGGAGAAATAACACGTGCATATTGGATAATCTTGATCTAGTTTTGACACAGGATCCACATAAATCGCAGTTGCTATCTCCCATTGTCTGTAAAGTATTTAAATTGGAAGCAAGGAATGCAAAAAAAGTCAACTCTAATAGCCAAAATGTATCCCTTTTAACGTGGCAGAAAGATGAATATGCTGGGCTAACGCAAAATTTAAAGAAAAAAGTTAGAAAGTACGAAAAACAAAACTCAAGTGATTCCAGACTTTTGCACACCACTGTATATTAGCTGCAATTTTTATGTATACATTGTTTTATATATGTTTTTATATTTGTGTACTTTAATATGCAATATCATCAGTTTTATTTATTGTGTTATAATTGTTTTTAGATGCGTACCCCCTGATGAAGGCTTGATGCCGAAATGCATAGGGGATTTTTTCCAATAAATTTAGCACTTGTGACCTCTACTGGCCTTTGCCCATTGTCTCTTCTATGGCAAAATTGGCCAGAAGGGCAGAGATTTCTCCTTTCAATAAAATTGAGATGCAGAGAGTCAAGGGGATACACCCACAGGGGGAGAGGAATGGGGCAGCAGTTTGGCAAAATGCAACATGTGGCCACTTTGGACTAGTTACAGCACCCAAGAGTCTGAAGTTGAGGGGCCACCTGTGGGCAAAAAGAATGAGCCGTCTCACCCACCAGAGTGTTCCCCTTTTTGGTGACCAGCAGATATGCTCCGAAGGAAACAGTCAAAACCTCTCCTCTGGCTTGGGTTATGGAGCAGGAGCCCGAGGCAAGGAGCCTGCACCTTCTGCTGGACGTTTTGAGGACCAGGGAAGAACATGAACTTATGCTGGTAGTAGGTCCTTTTCTGATCCCCCCACCCCCCGGATACCTTGAGAGCAGGATTGGATGCTTTCCTTGAGAGCATGGCGAGGGTGATGTGCTGCTTCCTCTGTGTCGCTAGCATTCTTCTCCACCCGCTCTCCAAAGAGGTTCTCTCCCCACCATGGCAAGTCTGCCAGCTTATTTTACACACTGTTCCAGGTTGGAAGACTGGAGCCAGGCGAGCCAGCAGGCCCTAAAGCCCCCCTGCTGCTGTCATGCAGGCTGACTCAAAAGTGTCATAGATTGCTAGGATCAAACTTTGAACAGTTCTTGCCATGGCCCACAAGGACATGACAGTGGTCCAATTTGTCTGTGGGGAGGAATAGGCACAATTTGGCAAGATCCAGCATGATGTCCTTCAAGAACATGCTTATATAACTGATAAGAGATCACTCTGGCCACTAGCATGGATCTCTGAAAGCACCTCCTTCTGAAGGAGTTCAACATCCAATCCTCCCTGCCTGAGGGTGAAGAGGAATGAGCCTTAATGCTCTTAATTCTCGTAAGAGTGGACTCCATCACCAAGGAGCGGTGCAGACGCTGAGGTTTTTCAAACCCAGAGGTCTTTTGAACCTGGTACATCAAGTGCGGAGGGAAGCTCAGACGATCTGCTCTCTAACAAAATCTCCGATTCCACATCAGTCACCTAGCCAACAGAGTCCGACTCAGACAGGAAATTGAAGTACCTCAGATTATGCCCGGAGCTCCGTCCGACCTAGAGGGGAGGGGGAGCACAGACTGCTTCCAAGGTTTCCTTGGGACGGCCCTGACACACTTGAGAGACCAACATCAGATCTTCGATGCCCCACTGTGGATGCCTTCCGTAAACACCATATGCATCTCAAGGATCAGCTGCATAATGTGCAATAACGATGCCATGGGCACTGAAGCCCCAGTCTGCTGTTTTTCCTGCATCGCAGCCATATGGGCCTTGTGGGCACAGATGTTCCTCCATAGCTGCTGATTCCAAAGGCCTCAGGACCCGAGTCACTTCAATCTCTGTCTCAGGCATCCCTGCAAGGATATATGCATAGCTTCAGTTATCGGGAGATGGTAGATTCCTCTCACCGAGGCATCTTGATGGGCAGTTTGCAGCCATCACTCAACACTGCGTTGGAAGGGCTCCGATGCAGAAGCACATGAGGCTTAGCCCAGTGCTCAGAAGAGTACCCCCTTTAATGTCTATGGAGTTGAGGTAAAGTCCTCCTTTGATTCCAGGTGGAGATTGAAGGCTGGCCACTGTGGGCCATTGGCTCCGATTGAGCCCAGGAACTTCTTGATATTGATGTGCCATCGGGACTGGTGCAGCCAAAGATGCTGAATCAGACCTGCAACCAAAGAGGGATTCTCTCTGCTTCTTGAGTTTTAAGGCCCCCCCTTGTCATCTGCAAACAAATTGCAAGAAGAGGGCTGGTGATCAGAAGACCCAGACACTGGAGGCACCAATTGTGCTTGCCAGTGACCGAGATGGTCCTGGCACATTTGGTGCATTTTTTGAACTTGCTGGCCAGATCTGAGACATGTCTGGGAAAATGCCGTGGCTAAATCAAACGACTGAATGGTGCCAGCCAGGTCTCAGGAAACAAATGAAAATAGAAAACAAAAAAAACACCACACCAGCAAGACCACAATCGACAGCAAGCAGAAAGTAACAAAATAAGAGAAAACCCCCAAAGGGAAAAAAGGGAACATTTAAACGGCAGATGACTGAAGCACAGCTGTGGGGCTCCACAGAAAACAAAGACAGGAGAAGACGGTGCTGTGGCAGGCGCAGTGGTGTGCTCCCCCCCCCCCCCCCGAAGCTTCCAATAGGAGCCAGGGAGCATTCCCAAGCAGATCTCTGTTGGTGATGTCACCTATATATGAGGGCTTCACTCTTGTTTCCATTCTCCATGGACAAAACTCTCCCTATCAGTCAGTTTCTCAACGTAAAAAAAAAATCTGCTCTTCAAAGAATGATTCCAAGTCACATACATGGGGGATATGTGCAAACGATTTTCAGAAAGAGGGTACCCTATGAAATGCATTTCATGTGTACACAAGAGGGCTAAGGAATCTGATCATAAATCACTTCTAAAGAAGTCTAAACAAAACAAGATACATTTGAAGGGGGGGGAAAAAAAAAAAAAAGGCCCGCATACAAGCCTATCTAAGGCTATGTCAAAAATAATTAGGGAAGAATGGCATATCTTGACCACTGTTCCCACCTTTTCTCCAGAACAGCAACAGTAGCACACAAGAGAAACACAAATATAGCTAATCTCTTGGTGCCATCAGCTCTGCTAGCAAAACGTATTCCTAAGGGTTTTTTTTGGCCATTTCAAGTGCATTCACTGTTCACTCCACAACCATGTTCAGGTACAAAGTCATCCTTTCGCACATCCAAAAACACTGAAATTAGATCTTAACTACTTTTTTTCCAGGAGTCCCTCCAGTCCAGTCCAGACATTTGGGTTATGCTCATCCACCAGCAGATGGGAGTATGAGAACAAAAACTAAAAAAGTAAAATAAATTCCTCACCAGAGCCCGATAGGACTTGAGCGGTTTCCTGTGGCAGGGGTCAGCCAGACAAGACCCACCCCCAACTCAGAAGCTTGTGCTGCCCCCTCCTCCCCAATTAACTTTACAGATAAACCGGCAACAAGGGAAAGGAGTTAAATAGAAGGGGCAGACCAGTACAGAAGCTCCTACCTCCAGCCCTTCCCAAATGTTGGGGAAGGGGAGAGGGACTCTGATCCATTGGGTTCTGCACACCTAGCCAAAAAGCAGCCTAGCAAGGTTCCGCAGTCCACTCACGGGTTATGCTCACCACCTGCTGGAGAGTGAGAAAAACTGGCTCAGCTCAGTGGGAACAAGCCAACTATAACTGATCCAAGAGTTTCTTGGTCTCCACCTGCTGGTTGGCGATCATATACCCACTCGTCTGGAATGGACTGGAAGGATGCCCTAGAAATAAAGCCTTTATAAAATCCAAAAGGAAAGGAGAGGGAAGGTTAGGAAGAGCCCTTACTTACCAACCCCTTGGAGGCTACCTTACCACATTCTCCTCAGCCCACTAGTTCTGGAACCAGGATACAGCACTGGAAACGGGTGTCTTGTTTCAATGAGATAGGAGTTTGCCAACTCTGGCGTCAGAGCTCGTGTCTGGCTCAAGGAGCTCAACTACAGAGCATCCAGGCCATAACCCAGGCCTGGAGATCTAGGCCTAAATTCAAATTGCTACACCACAGCACACTGCAACCATCTTCTGGAGGCAGAAAATACCGGCAAGTTCCAGAACTGCAACCCCACTTATCCAGGTGATATCATTGAAGCTTGTCATATGCTGCCTCCCATCTGCTAGTTGGGGGAGGGGAGGGGGGGCACAATCAACTTGTCATTCCTTATTCCTGCTAGACTAGTCCAGACAAGACTGACTTACTTGAAATGTTTGATAATGCCAGTCTTAGTCAATAGTAGCAAACCTTGGAAAAAGGAACATGTATTGGCATGCCCATTAAGGGCTAACTGCATACACCTACTACCATCCAGCACCTCATTTACTCAAGCTTCCTGGTTGCCGAAGTTGTTACTTACTGTGCCAACCGCACCATCAATAGTTCCAATCCATTTGAATAGGTTATCCGACTCTGGAAAGGCTGAAATTCCTTTGTCACCCGACATCTAGATGGGGAAGAAACCCGCAGTCTGAAAAAAGCATTCATTCAACAAATATCATAACTAAAAAGGACTCTACAGTACATGCAAGAACAATGTAAACAGAAAATGTGAAACTATCAACATTCACAATGTTTTTTTAAAGATTTGCTGTATCACTTTGGGTTAGTATTGTTAAAACAATCACACTGACTAACTAAAAACCCTTCAAGAAGCAGTGAAAAGAATGGGCAGAACAGAATGCATGTAATGTGGGAATATGAAAATCTACAGATAAAAGGTGAAATTAGACTACCTGCTAATTTTCTTTCCTGTAGTCACAATCAAGTGTGTTAGTCTCCACCTGCTGGTTGGTGAGCATGAGAACAAAACTCTTAAATCAGATCGGTATAAATACCATGTGCCCACTGAACAGACAGTATTTGCCACTCACCAAGCAGAGAACGTAGCAACCAGGCCATGCAGACACCACCGCCCGGTCCGTACCCTTGCCAAAGAGCCTGAATGACAGGCAGAAGCTTTGCAACCAGCCAGAGCTGCAACCCTCATAGCTACCAGGATCCGAAAATGGTACCTAGCCCGTTGCTGCCAAGACAACTCACCAGAAAGCCTAGTTGAGATATATTCTTAACGACTGTCTAGGTCAACAAGCCACGGTTCTTGTTTTTTTTTTTTAAATGCTTGTGACGAACAGGAAGAAGCACACTAACCTGAACCGGAATCCTCCTGATGTGTACAAACATCACAGCTCTTATCTTTGTAGCCACACATCAATTCCCGTGACACTCTGAATCCCAGGGTGGGTCCTGGATGGGACTACAGGAAAGAAAATTAGTAGGCAAGGTCTAATTTCACCTTCCAGGAGGTCCCTCCAGTCCAGACAAGTGAGACATAGTATTGCTCAGCTAACTGTAGGAGGGAACGGAAAGTCCAGCCCTCAAGACTGCTGCCCTTGCACATCCAAGAGGAAATGCCTCACAAAAGGAATGCAGGGAGGACCACATAGCGGCCCGATAAATGTTCAGGGGAGGAAATCTCCCTGTCTCAGCCCAGGCGGTGGCCTGGGCTCACACACCAGTGAGCGCCTGCTGGGCCCTCAACAAATAAGCTGATTCAATCGCCTCCCAGATCCAGTGGGCAATGGAGACCTTGAAGGCCACTTCCTCCTTCCGGGGGCCTCTGACAGGAGGAACCACCTCTCCGAACACAAAAAAGGCTGCATCACTGCCGGGTAACGCTCAAGAGCCCTGCAGACATTCAGCTTGTGCAGGAAGGATGCCTCCTGCATGTCTCCCTGCCCCAAAAAGGAGGGCAGGACAACCGCTCGATTGAGATAAAAAGGTCGAGACCACAACTGGACACAAAACACTCATTCCTTAGAGAACATGAGAAAAGGCTCCTTACAAGACAGTGCCTGCAGCTCTGAAATCCACCAGACAATGCAAATCACCACAAGAAAAACACAACCCACAAAACAGTCATCAGGGTCAAGTCCTTGATAGACAGACCCTGAAGGAACTCAAAGGCAGAAGTGGCCAAGGCCAACAAGACCAGATTAAGGTTTCAAGATGGAATCACCAGCTGGCTGGGAGGATGGAGTTGCTTGATGCCCTGCAAAAAAAACAGACGATGTTCGCATGGACAGCCAAGAAAACCCCCTGTATTTGGCCCCTGTAGCAATATAGGGCCACCACCTGGAGCTGCAATGAGCTCAGGGCCAGGTCCTTCTTCAGATCAGTCTGCAGGAATCCCAAAATTGTAGAGACCAGTGCCCCAAGGGCCAGACGTCAAACTCTACACACCAGGCCTCGAAAAGTTTCCAAACCCAAAGGGCAACAAAGTAGAACGGTGCAGCACCTACAGCAGGGTCATAATGACCTGTTCCAAGTAGACGTGGTGCCTCAGTCTAGCTTTCCCAAGAACCAGGCCGTAAGCGAGAACCAATCCACTGCCAGCATGCACAGTGGGCCCTGGTCAGGAGATTCTGTGTCAGTGGCAAATGAAAAGGGCTCTTCTGCTAGGAGCCATATGAGATCTGCATACCACTGCTGATGGGGCCAGTCCGGTGCTATCAGCAGCACCCTGCATATCAAGGGCCAGGGATGGAAGACTTCTAGCAGCCCTGTCTGGGGCCAGGGTTGCAAGAGAGAGCAGTGAGGTCTTCAGACATAGGGGACCGCCGGTTGAAGCAGCGAGACGCGTTGGCTCTGTCCTGATGTGCCATGAGGCCCATTATTGGCACCCCCCAGCGCTTCACCAAGGACTGGAACACTGTATCCAAGAGTGACCACTCCCCTGGGTCTAGCGTCTCAAGTAGTCCACTTGCCCATTTGCTACTACTACTACTGAGCATTTGTATAGTGCTACAAGACGTACAGAGCGCTGCAGACATATACGAGACAGTCCCTGCTCAGAGATTACAGTCTAGTCAAGACAGATAACACAGTAGGTGTAGACATGGGATACAACTAGAGGAAATGGTAAGGAAACACAAAGGAGATCAGGCGAGTCAAGATCCAAAAGCAGCAAAGAGGCGAGTTTTTAGCCTAGATTTGAAAAGGGCCAGAGAAGGCACCCGACGTACACTCAGATTATTGCCCCTTATGCCTGGAACAAACAGTGAAAACAGCAAAGTCTGGAGTTAACAGTAGTAGAGAGGGGCACAGACAGAAGTGATCTGCTAGAAGAGCGGAGTTCCCGAGGAGGCGTGTAGGGAGAGATAAGAGGAAAGGTAAGGAGGTGCTGCAGAGCAAATGCACTTACAGGTCAGTAGGAAAAGTTTGAACTGGATGCAGAAACAGATAGGAAGCCAATGAAGAGAATTAAGAGGGGTAATATGAGCATGGCAAGACTGGCAGAAGATTATCTGTGCAGCATGGTGTTGAACAGACTGAAGGGGAGAGATGATTCAGCAGGAGACAAGGAATAGATTACAATAGTCAAAACAGGAGGTGACACCTGCTTTTGCTCAGTGCAGGAGTGGAATGGCCTCTGCCGCCACTTGCAAGCTTTGGGTGACGACCTGGCAATTGATATAGGCTACCATGGTTGTGTTCACTGACAGGATCTGCACCAACTTGTGGTGCACCAGGGGAAAGAACGTCTCCAGCACCAACCTCTCTGCCCAAATCTCAAGGTAGTTGGATTAGGCCACTGCCCCTCTTTGGCAGGACTACCAACCCTGTACCACTTGTGCCATGCAGTGGCCACCCCAGCCATAGAGAACTGCATCCATGACGACCACCACCCAATCCGTAGCAAAAAACCCGTGAGAGAGTCAGTTGGTCCATTAGATGATAAAGGGGTTAAAGGAGCACTAAGAGGCGACAAGGCGATAGCGGAGAGACTGAATGAATTCTTTGCTTCGGTCTTTACTGAGGAAGATGTAGGGATGTTACCCACGACTGAAGTGGTATTTAAAGGTGTGGAAGAATTGAAGGAAATATCGATACATCGGGAAGATGTCCTACAACTATTAGATAAACTGAAGAGTAGCAAATCACCTGGGCCGGATGGTATACATCCAAGGGTGTTGAAAGAACTGAAATTTGAGATTGCAGACCTGCTATCAGTAATCTGTGAGCTATCATTAAAATCATCTCTAATACCTGAGGATTGGAGGATCGCCAATGTAACACCAATTTTTAAAAAGGGTTCGAGGGGTGATCCGGGAAACTACAGACCGGTGAGCCTGACATCAGTACCGGGAAAAATGGTAGAAACCATCATAAAGAATAAAATTACTCAGCATATAGATAGTCATGACCTAATGGGAGACAGCCAACATGGCTTTAGACAAGGAAGATCTTGTCTTACTAATCTGTTATGTTTTTTTGAAGGAGTGAATAAACAGGTGGACAAAGGTGAGTCGGTTGATATTGTGTATCTGGACTTTCAGAAAGCCTTTGACAAGGTCCCTCATGAGAGACTTTTGGCAAAACTAAAGAGTCATGGGATAGGAGGCAGTGTACTACTGTGGATCAGGAACTGGTTAAAAGATAGAAAGCAGAGGGTAGGGCTAAATGGCCAATTTTCCCAATGGAGAAAGGTGAATAGTGGTGTACCCCAGGGATCTGTGCTGGGTCCGCTGCTTTTTGACATATTCATAAATGACCTGGAAAGTGGAATAACGAGTGAGGTTATCAAATTTGCTGATGACACAAAACTATTTAAAGTTGTTAAAACCCAGGAGGATTGTGGAAAATTGCAAGAGGATCTTGATAAATTGGAAGACTGGGCATCAAAATGGCAGATGAAATTTAATGTGGAGAAGTGCAAGGTTATGCACCTGGGGAAGAACAACCCAAACTATGGTTACACGATGCAAGGTTCCACATTAGGAACCACCACCCAAGAAAAAGATTTAGGCGTCCTTGTGGATACCATGTTAAAACCCTCGGCCCAGTGTGCAGCGGCGGCCAAGAGAGCAAATAGAATGCTAGGTATGATAAGGAAAGGAATGGAAAATAAAACAAAAGATATTATATTGCCTCTATATCGTTCCATGGTGAGACCGCACCTTGAATATTGTGTGCAATTCTGGTCGCCATATCTTAAAAAGGATATAGCAATTTTAGAAAAGGTTCAGAGAAGAGCCACCAAAATGGTAAAGGGGATGGAAGGCTACTCCTATGAAGAAAGGCTAAAAAGGTTGGGGCTCTTTAACCTGGAAAAGAGACGGCTGAGGGGAGATATGATAGAAGTCTATAAATTAATGAACGGAGTGGAACGGGTAAACGTAGATCGATTGTTTACCTTATCAGAAGCTGTAAAGATGTCTTACACATTGGAACATGGAACGTACGAAGCATGAACCAAGGGAAGTTGGAGGTGGTCAAGAATGAAATGGAACGTGTACAACTTGACCTGTTGGGTGTCAGCGAACTGAAATGGACTGGCATCGGGCACTTTGCATCAGATGATCACATGGTCTACTATGCTGGAAATGAAAGACAAAGAAGAAATGGTGTTGCGTTTATAATAAAGAAGAAACTTGCAAGAACTGTAATGAAATACAATGCAGTCAGCGAACGCTTAATCTCTATTCGTCTACGAGGATTGCCTATCAACACAACTATAATTCAAGTATATGCCCCAACAACAGCTGCAGAAGAGAATGAAATTGAAGAGTTCTATGAACAAGTACAAGCTGAAATTGACAGAACATGCAAACAGGATATCCTGATAGTCATGGGTGACTGGAACGCAAAAGTTGGCAACAAAGAAGAAGGCAAAGTAGTTGGAAAATATGGACTTGGCAACAGAAATGAAGCTGGAGAAAGATTGATAGAATTCTGCAAGACCAATGATCTATTCATCTCAAACACCTTCTTCCAGCAACACAAGCGGCGACTGTACACATGGACTTCACCCAATGGATTGTATAAAAATCAAATTGACTACATCTGTGGAAGTCAACGATGGAAAAGCTCTGTAACATCAACCAAGACAAAACCTGGAGCTGACTGTGGTACAGATCATCAACTACTAGTATGCAAACTCAAGCTAAAGTTGAAAAAGAGCAAACCACTCATGAATGCAGCAAAATATGACCTTGAGAATATACCACTGGAATTTAAAGACTGCCTGCAAAATCGATTTGCTGCTTTAGATACAAATGACAGAGCTCCGGAAGAGTTATGGAATGACATCAAGAAGGTTGTGCTAGAAGAAAGCGAGAAGTCTCTACAAAAGGTGAAAAAGCAAAAACGGCCAAAATGGATGACGGAAGAAACTCTGAAAATTGCCCAGAAACGCAGAGAAGCTAAAGCCAGAGGAGAAAGAAAGACAATTGCAGAACTCAACAGAGATTTCCAACGTGCAGCAAGACAGGACAAGGAAAAGTACTACAATGACACTTGCAAGGAAATAGAAGCAGAAACTATTAGAGGAAGAACAAGATCGGCTTTCCTAAAGCTGCGAGAGTTAAAGAAAAAGTTCCAGCCTCGAATTGGAATGTTACAAGATGCTCAAGGTTCTATGTTGAATGATGCTGAGAAGATCAAGAAAAGGTGGAAGGAGTATACAGAGTTTTTATATGATAAAGATCAAGTGGACCAACAGCCGTTTCAACCTATACCTTATGATCAGGAACCATTGGTGATGAAAGAAGAAGTTGAAGCAGCATTGAAAGCCTTATCAAAGAACAAAGCACCAGGCATTGATAGCATTCCCATAGAAGTATTGCAGCAATCTGATGCAGCTGTTACCGTACTTACACGGCTCTGCCAAGAAATATGGAAGACAACATCATGGCCAACTGACTGGAAAAGATCTGTGTTTATACCAATACTAAAGAAAGGTGATCCAACTGACTGTGGAAATTATCGCACAATCGCTCTGATCCCACATGCCAGCAAGATTCTACTGAAGATTATTCAAAAGAGACTACAGCCATACCTAGAACAAGAACTACCTGAAGTGCAAGCAGGGTTCAGGAAAGGGCGAGGAACGAGAGACATCATTGCGGATGTGAGATGGATCCTTGAAAAGACTAAAGAATACCAAAAGGATATCTATTTGTGCTTTATCGACTATAGCAAGGCTTTTGACTGTGTAAACCATGAGAAACTCTGGACCACATTAAGAAGAATGGGTATACCAGAACACCTGATCGTTCTCTTGCGCAATCTGTACATTGATCAAGAAGCAATAGTTCGAACGGAACAAGGAGAAACAGAATGGTTTAAAATAAGCAAGGGTGTAAGACAAGGCTGCATACTTTCCCCCTGCCTGTTTAATTTATATGCAGAACAAATCATCAGAGAAGCAGGACTGTATGAAGACAACAGAGGTGTGAAGATTGGTGGAAGACTCATCAACAACCTTCGCTATGCTGATGATACCACATTACTGGCTGAAAGTGAAGATGATCTGAAACATTTGCTTCTTACAATCAAAGAACATAGTCTCAAAATGGGCCTGCACCTTAATGTAAAGAAGACAAAGATCATGACAACTGGCAAAATCAACAGGTTCATCGTTGAAGGAGAAGAAATTGAAATCGTGAACAACTTTAACCTACTTGGATCAACTATCAATAAAGAAGCAACAAGCAGTCAAGAAATCAGACGACGCATTGCTCTTGGCAGAATGGCTATGAAAGACCTAGATAAGATTCTCAAGAGCAGAGATGTCTCTCTCCATACAAAGATTCGACTTGTTCAAGCTATGGTATTTTCAATAACATCATATGGATGTGAAAGCTGGACAGTGAAAAAGACAGACAGGAAGAAAATTGATGCCTTTGAATTATGGTGCTGGCGGCGAATACTGTGTATACCATGGACTGCCCGAAGAACAAACCAGTCGGTACTAGAGGAGATCAAACCTAAGCTTTCTTTAGAAGCTCAGATGACAAGACTTCGACTTTCATACTTCGGACACATCATGCGAAGAGAGAGATCATTAGAGAAAGACATCATGCTTGGCAAGATAGAAGGTCAACGCAAAAGAGGAAGGCCAGCAATGAGATGGATCGCTACAATAACAGCAGCTACGGGTACCAGCCTGTCAACAATGAGCCGCCTGACTGAAGACTGAACACAATTTAGGATAGCTATCCAGAGGGTCGCCATGAGTCGACTCCGACTCGACGGCACTTAACAACAACAGGGGACATGCAATGAAGCTACAGGGTAAACTATTTAAGACTAATAAAAGAAAATATTTTTTCACTCAACGTGTAATCAAACTCTGGAATTTGTTACCGGAGGATGTAGTAAAGGCTGTTAGTGTAGCTGGGTTTAAAAAAGGTTTGGACAAGTTCCTGGAGGAAAGGTCCATAAACCATTATTAAGAAGGGACCCAGGATATCAATGCTTGAACCAATACAAGCATTGTGGAACCTGTGTCCCTTGGGGAAACTGCTAGGTACGTATGACCTAGATTGGCCACTGTTGGAAACAGAATACTGGGCTTGATGGACCTTGGTCTGACCCAGTATGGCATATCTTATGTTCTTATGTTCTTATCCCCATGTCCAAGATGGCTGCATTCAGCCACCAATACAAATTGCTCCACACTGTTCTGGACAGCAGGCAACACATCTACATGGACTGCATCAGGAGCGACCAGCTGGCCAGGAGATGCACCTGAAAAGCTTTCATGTGGAGATGGGCCCAAGGAACTAGTTCCAGGGAGGCCGCTATGGAACCCAGAACTTGCAGGTAATCCCAGGCCCGGGGGCACAGCATCCGACAGTCCAATCTGACCCTGCAGTTTGGCCACTCGACCCATTGGAAGGAATACACAGCCCTGGAGTGTGTCAAATTGGGCGCCCAGGTATTCCAGGGACTACAAATGGCACAGCTGGCTCTTGGCCCAAGTTGACCACACCCAGCCAAAATCCTGCAGATAGTGCACCACTGTCACCATCGTGCACCGACTCTCCTTGAGGGACTTCCCCTGAATCAGCAAGTCGTTCAGGTATGGGTGAACTAGTATCTCCTGCTTGTGAAGATGGGCCACCACGACTACTATGATCTTAGGGAAAGCGTAGTTACTCACCTGTAACAGATGTTCTCTGAGGATGGTAGGAATCAGTCCTCACATATGGGTGATGTCAGCACCGATGGAACCCTCGCAAAAGCATCCCCCCAGCTTTCAAAGAAAGCCTTTGGGAGATGCCACCATGCATGTGTGGTCCCCTTCCCGCCCAAGGGTGCCATCTTGCTCAGTCAGATGACATAGCTAAAAGATGGCAAAAATAAGAGATGGTAAAGGAGCAACTTCCAAGGGGAGGAGGAGGCTTGTCAATAAACTCAGTAGCTTGGGGATGGGTCCCAAGATAGTAAACTGGATTAGAAATTGGTTGACTGACAGACAACAGAGGGTGATGGTACATGGAGCTCACGCGGATGATTAGCGGGGTGCCTCAGGGTTCGGTCCCGGGCCCGGCACTGTTCAATATATTTGTGAGTGATATTGCTGAAGGACTGAATGGAAAAGTCTGTCTTTTTGCAGATGGCACAAAAATTTGCAACAGAGTGACTCCCCCGAGGGAGTGGATAACATGAGGAAAGATCTACAGAAGCTGGAAGACTGGTCTAATGCTTGGCAACTACAATTTAATGTGAAAAAGTGCAGTGTCATGCACTTGGGTAGCAGAAATCCAAGGGAAAAGTACACAATAGGGGGTGAGAGGCTGGTATGCACGGTTCAGGAGAAAGACCTTGGTGTGATTATCTCTGATGATCTCAAGGTGGCAAAACAGTGCGACAAGGCGGTGGCAAAAGCCAGGAGGATGTTGGGCTGCATACAAAGAGGGATTACCAGCAGAAAGGAAGAGGTACTTATGCCACTGTACAAGTCACTGGTAAGGCCTCACTTGGAATACTGTGTTCAGTTTTGGAGGCCATATCTTGCAAAAGATGTAAAAAGACTGGAAACTGTTCAGAGAAAGGCGACCAAAATGATTTGGAGCCTGCGTCAGAAGCCTTATGAGAAGAGACTTGAAGACCTAAATATGTACACTTTGGAGGAGAGGAGGGACAGGGGAGATATGATTCAGACCTTCAAATACTTAAAGAGAAATGATGAACAAACCTCTTCCAAAGACGGGGAAGCTGTAAAACTAGAGGGCATAACATGAAGCTGCAAGGTGGTAAATTGAAAGGCAATGTCAGGAAATATTTCTTCACTGAAAGGGTGGTGGATGCTTGGAATGCCCTCCCGATGGAAGTGGTAAGGGCAAACACGGTGATGGAATTCAAAACGGCATGGGACAAACACAGTGGATCCCTTTACAGCAACAGGATAAAAGCAAAATAAACGGTACCATCTAACTTCTGAACTATCTAGCGTCTGAACAAATAAGGGTGTCCTACATGGAGTGGTGGGTTCACCCCTAAACAGAAACAAAAACATGGGGAGGGGTAGCCTGCACAGAGCGACAGGTGCACCTACTCTTGCCATCTTGCTGGGCAGACTAGATGGACCATGCTGGTCTTTATCTGCCGTCACTTACTATGTTACTATGAGGGAGGGTTGTGAGGACAAATTCCTGCTGTCCCCGGAAAACACCTGTTACAGGTGAGTAACTACGCTTTCTCTGGGAACAAGCAAAAAGTCAGTCCTCACATATGGGACTCCCCAGCTACAGGCCACCGAAAACCCATAGCAAAATAGGGGCTCCCTCACAGGGAGCCGCAAGCAACAGCAATTTAGTTTAAGTGCACAGACCACAGTAGGACCCCTGTGTCTGATGAGACCAGCACTCCGGTAGCCTGAACCCAGAAGGGTCGGAGAGTAGGAGTTGCCTAAACCCCAAAAATGTTATGGAGCACAGCCTGGCCGAAGGCAGTGTCCCGTTGGGACTCTTGTTCTAGACAGTAATGGGCTGTGGGTGGCAGCCCAACAGATGTCCACCATCACGATGGAGCGCAAGTTTGCCATTGAAGCCGCCATAGCCCTGACAAGGTGCCCCATGACAAGGTGCCCCATGACATGGCCTTCCAGCAGAAGCCTCGCCTGCTCATAAGAGCAATACAGTCCGCCACCCAGGTGGACAACGTATGCTTGTGTCATACTGGGGTCATAGAAGATAACAAGCTGGAGCAGCTTTGCAGTGGCCGAGTGCATTGAATAAAGGACAAGTCCCTCTTACAGTCCTAGGTTTGAAGGACCGCCTCCGTCCAACTGAAGTGAGGTCTGGAAAAGAAGGTAGGGAGCACCACTTCCTCTGTAGAGATAGAAGGGCAACACTACCTTCGGCAGGAATTTGGGGTGTGTGCAAAGCACCACTTTTTGCAGAACCTGGTATAAGGTGCCTCTGCCACAGGGGCCTGGAGCTCGCTATCTCTTCAAGCGGAAGTGAGCACAACCAAGAAAGCCACCGTCCAAGAGAAATAGCAAAGGTGGCAAGTAGCAAGAGACTTGAAGGGTGGGCAAATGAGCTGCCCCAACACTACATTGAGGTCCCATTTGGTTGCAAACCAGGGGCTTTGATAAGAGCGGGCCTTGAAGGAAATGGGTCACCAACAGTTGGACTGAGAGGGAGTTACCATCCACTGGATTGTGGTGCACCGCCAGGGCACTCAGGTACACTCAGACAGAGTTAGATTTCAGCCCATACAGAGGTGGAGAAGGTACTGTAACACCAGAGCCACCGGGCAGGAGAAAGGATCAGCCCCATGTTCAGCGCACCAGAGAACCTGTGCCATTTGAGGGCATAAGCCTTCTTAGTAGAGGTCTTGCGAGAGGCTAGCAGAATGTCTGGTTGAGATGGAGGAATGTTGAAAGGGGCCAGGTCACCCTTTCAGTAGCCAATCTGTCAGCGACAGGGACCCCAGGTTGGGCTGCAGAAGAGCGCCCCCCCTCCTCAGATAGGAGAAGGGGATGGGGACCTCCACTGTCAACTGTAGAAGCAGCGGGAACCATGACTGCCTGGGCCACCGAGGAGCTCATGATGAGTGAGGCCCTGTCGCTGAGGTCCTGAGCAAGATCTTGGTGATCAGTGGCGTTGGAGGGAAGGCGTACATGAGGCCTTTCGACCACAAGACTAGGAACACATCCGCTGCCACCCTGGAGCAGAAGTGGGGCAACTGAAAGTTTCCAGGGATGGCGAACAGGTCCATCACAGGTTCCCTCCAGAGCTGGAAAAGCCAACTGGCTACCCTGGGGTCCAGCTGCTGCTCGTGTGGCTGGAGAACTCTGCTGAGTGTTAGCCAGCAGGTTGTCCTGGCCTGGCAGGTACACTGCCTGCAGGAGGGTACCCTGTTGGATTGCATATGAACAGAGTACCAGTGCCTCCTGACAAAGGGTACGAAACCCTGTGCCCCTGTTTGTTCACATAGAACATCCAGACAGACAACCAGGTGGCGAACAGCACCAGCTGGTGACAAGTGATGACAGAAGACCCTCAGGGCTAGGTGTATGGCAGCTTGGAGCTCCAGGAGGTTGATCTTCTGAATGCTATTGTCTGGCAACCAGTTGCCCAGAGTGCGAAGAGCTCCGCAGTGGACTCCCCAGCCGAGCAGGGAGGTGTCTGTGGTGAGGACCCTTGAGGGGCTTGTGGCCTGAAAGGGCAGGCCTGCCTCGATATGCAGGGGCAACTACCACCAAACAAGGGAGTCTGCCAAATGGCAGGTCAAATGTCTCTGAGATGGCCCGAGACCACTGGTCCTGGAGACACCACTGTGCTGCCCTCATATGGAGGCGAGTGTCTGGGGTGACGTGGACCGTGGAGACAATGTGCCTGAGGAGGTGCAGGAGAAGCCAGGCAGACACTGAGGGACGGCACTTATGTCCTGAACTAGAGACCTGAGACGATCCGCTCAGTCCCTGGGCAAGAAAACCTTTGACGGAAGTGTGTCAATCTTTATCCCTATGAACTCCAGGCACTGTGCTGTGAGGTGGTGAGATTTGGAGAAGTTTATGACAAAGCCCAAGTGTTGCAGAACCTGGATGGTGCTTGCAGTGGCCTTCTGCACCTCCGAGGCCGTGCCTCTCTTTATAAGCCAGTTGTCCAGGTAGGGAAAGACGAAGAACCCCTGGAGCTGGAAGGCAGTCACGACTGCCAGGCATTTTGTGAATACTTCTGGGGCAGAGGCTAGGCTGTGGTTGGGGTGGATGAGGATGTGGGTATAAGCATCCTTGATGTCTAAGGAGCATAGCCAGTCTCCCTGATGGAGGTATGGCAGCAATGTTCCAAGGGAGAGCATCTTGAACTTCTCCCTCACCAGGAATTTGTTGAGGTTGTGCAGGTCGAGGATGGGCCTTAGACCCCCTGTTTTCTTTGGCACGAGGAAGTATCTGGAGTAGAACACCCTTGCCCTTGAGGTGGTGGGGCACTGGTTCCACTGCTTTGTCCTCGAGAAGACCTGCCAACTTCTTCAGAAGGTGGTCCCGGTGGAGGAGACCTGAGGGGCTCTCCCAGTAAATAAGGGAGAGGTGTCTGAGTCAGGTGGAGGAGGTAACCCTCCCTGACTTCCCTTAGTGCCCAGGAATCGGTGGTGGTGCTCACCCACCTTTGGGCATAGAGAGCCAGACATCCCCCTGTGGGCTGCTGATCTCCTTGGGGTAGAGAGACTATGCTCAAGGAGTCAAAAATGTCCCCCTGGCTGGGACGCAGCCTGGGGTTTTGAAGTCTTCTGCTTATGTAGGCCATGCCCATGTCCTGCTGATTCTGTTGGGGAGATGGGGAGGCCTGATAAGGTGGGTAGTTTCTGTAAGCAGCTCCCTTCTTCAGGTAGAAGGGCTTTCTACCCGAGCCGGGTCCTCATCATGAGCTCTCTTTCTCAAACTCAGCAGACTTGTCGGTCATGGGTTTGCCAAAGAGATTCTCTCCTTAGCAGGGGACAGCGACCAATTTGTCCTGAACCCACTGCTCGAGGTTGGACGAATGTAGCCAAGCCTGGCAGCATGCAACAATGCCAGACGCTGCTACTCGAGCCCTTCATAGGCCACCCGAGACATGAACTTTAAGCATTCATGGACTGCTGTGGCCAGGTTCTTGAACCACTGCAAACCCGGCGAGTTTCTTTGCCAGGTGTTGCCAAGGGTGTCCAGGGTGCAGGCCTCCCTGCCGGGGGGGGGGGGGGGGGGGGCGGGTGAGGTGGGTGGGCACTGAGGAGCGAGTCTTCTGGCTTTTCAGCTGACGCATGGCCACTCTACCATCATGGAGTTATGTGGCAGCTGTGACTTTTGGAAACCCGGGCACTGGCGGACAAGATACATCGAGTCGAGCTGCTTGTTCACCACAGGCGCCAGCATCTCCCCACATTCGGAGCATCAGCCGTTCCAGGATGGGAGAGACAGGCACTGTGAGAGATTACCACAGAGGGGCCTCGTATTGGAGGATTTCCAACTCATCCGCCTGAGGGTCCTCCTTTGACTGTCAGAAATGCCAGGGCCTTAAACATGTCCTTGACAAAAATCAAGGAAACCCATATCCTCAAGGGGGGGACCGCTGTCGAGGCTCTGAAACAGGAGAGTCAGATGGGATGTCATGGTAGCGACAGGTATGGGAGAACTCCTTGTCCTCTGTCTCCCACTCGGAGTAGTCCATCAAGGACTCGTAGGGGGGCTGCTCTGTGGGCCTCAGATGCCCTGCGGCCGGTGCCTGGTAAACTTGCCAGGGATGACCGTGGTCCCATCAAGCAGGACTCTGATCGTGACCTCAGCCAAGGATTGACTCGAGGCCTAAGGACCTCGAAGATCAGCTTGGACATCGAGGGCTCGGTGGTTGGGGCGGATGAACTGGTCATGCCAGACAAGAGCACCCGCTGCTGGTCCATGAAGGCAAACTGTGCTCCAGGGCCACTATTCTGGACTCTAGACCAGAAGGCTTTGCAGTCTTCGGCACAGGCACTGAGGGACTTTGGGGGGGGGTGCTAGCATCAGGCCCAAGGGGAATCTTCAATGAGGATAGTGTCTAGAGACCTAGGCTAGTCCACGGTCAGATCCTTCCAGGGGACCTTAACAGGCTGCTCCTTCTCCGACAAACGTCTTGGACTGCAGGACCGGGGCCGGGGAGCACCCAGCCGGTCCAAACCGCCCAAGGACATCGCCTTCAAGGGTTCCCTCGAGGGAGACCCCCTTTCTGAGGACCCACGATGATGCTTGGGTTCAGAAGGCTGTGCCTGAGATGGCAAGGGCCTCAGACGAGGCCCTGGCCTTCGGAGGCACCGGGACTCGGGGGGGGGGGGGGGACAACACACAAAGCACTTATCGTGCTGCTGCTGGCGGCTCTTGAGGGCCTTACTGGACTACTGCCTCGTGGTCTGGCCCAAGGCAGCGGAGACAACAGTCGTGTGTGTTGGTCAAAAGCAATTTTGGAGCACTGATAGCCATGGGGGGGAACAGTACCCCTGCAAGGTCAAAGACTCTCATGACTGCCAGTGAAAGAAAAAGGCACAAAGATGCCAGGGAAAAAATAGACCGAACTCAACGCCAAGGCAACGAGGTCGGTAGGCGGGAAGAGTATCGGTGTATCAGATATCAGAGGAGAGTATGAAACTCAGAGAAAAAAAAACAAACAGCTTTTTCCAAGGACAAGCCAGACAAACATATGAAGGGCTCTGTGGAAAAAAGGAGACTGAGCAAGATGGCACCCTTGGACAGGAAGGGGACCATGAACGCGTGGATGCTTCCACGAGGGCTCTGTCGGAGTCGATATTATCCATATACGAGGACTGACTTCCTGCTTGTTACCAGAGAACTCCTGGGGAGGCCATAGCCAGCCCAAAGGGCAACGACCCCCCATGGACCGCAAAACAAAGGTGGTGCTGATGTTCTAACCGCACTGGAATGTGCAGGTAGGCCTTTGTGAGGTCCAAGAAGGTAAAATTCAGCCTGGTGCACTGCTATGATCTTCAACCGCAGGGTATGCATATGAAAGCATGGGACCACAAAATAGATGGAATACCTTCTGAGGCACCAGTCTGCTCGAAGGGGGAGACCATGAACACATTCCCCAATGGCTGTGAGAATTCTTGGGTATACCCCTCACTGATGAGCTCCAGGACCTAAGCATTGGATGTGGGTGGAAGCCCCATAGGCAACCACCCACTGGCTGCATCCCCAGTGGAGTCTCCCAACCGTCACTGGGAAGGTTTGGTTGTGGCTGGGGTGACAAAGGCGAAGTCCCGCTCCCCTGACTACTGTGAAAGGACGACCCACGTTGCAAGAAATGGGTCCTCTGGGGGCCTCCCCTGCATGGGTCAAAACACCCAAATGTCTCTACCACGGCCCCCGAACTAGGCCGCCTCTACCTGCCTTGGACTTGTCCACGAGTAGACGGGAAACCTTGGACACCCTCAGAGCTTTACCAACTTCTCCAAGTCCTCCCCAAAAAGCAATCTGCCTGCAAAGGGAAGTTTGGTGAGCTTAGTCTTAGAGGCCATGTCAACGGACCTATTGCAAAGCCACCACAGGTAGTGAGTGGCCACCACGTTGGCCATGCTCTTTGCCAAGGCCTGAAAGAGTTTGTATAGCAAATGCGCTAAGAAAGCCACCCCCCAATTTCACTTTTGCATCAGGGAGCTGGCCTGAAGGCCCCAACACCAGTGAAGGCAAAGCTCGGGACACAAAGCTCTCCAAAAGAAGTGAAGATGAGAGGCTACAGAATGAAAAACGTTGGACAAGATTCACCAGAGCCTGCAGTAGCAACACTCCAACTCCTCCAGTCCTTGAAGTGAAGAAATATGCAGCCCTGGAAGTGGAGGCAGTGGAAGCATCCCAGGAAACGGAAGAATCACAGCTTGAACACTCCAAAGTTTTGGAATCAGTCACCACAAGGAAGCGAAAGGTAGTGGTGGTTGGTGACTGAGGGATAATGAGGTGTCCATCTACCGATCACACTATGCCCAGAGAGGTGTGCCGTCTACCAGGTGCCAAAATACAAGACGTTATAGAAAGTTTGCAAGACTCATCAAGCCTACTGACTATTATCCGATGTTGCTCATCCATATCAGCACAAATAGGTATCCCTCCGAGTGTATCAAAAGTGACTTCATGGCTCTAGGTCAGAGGGTGAAGCAGATAGGATTGAAGAGACCACCACTTATACACCTGCTTGTTGAAGGTCAAGACCAAGCATGCATAGTTACTCACCTGTAACTGGTGTTCTCCAGGAACAGCAGGAGTCAGTCCTTACATATAGGTAACATCGGCACCAGAGCCCTCATGCAGAACAATTCCCCAGCTTTCAAAGAAAGCCTTTGGGATTGCATCACGCATGCGTGGTCCCCTTCCCACCCAAGGGTGCCATCTTGCTCAATCAAATGACATAGCTAAAGAGACAGCAAAATGAACCAAAAATAATAGGACTGCAACTCCAGGGGAGGAGGGAGGGTCGTGAGGACAGATTCCTGCTGTCCCTGGAGAACACCTGTTACAGGTGAGTAACTACACTTTCTCCAGGAACAAGAAGGAAGTCAGTCCTCACATATGGGACTCCCTAGCTATAGGCTACCGAAAACCCATAGCTGAAAAATCGCTCCCTCTAGAAGAGCCGCAGCAGCTGTGATAGGAATTCAGCAGAGAACTCAATACCTGCGGTAGCCTGACACCAAAGGGCCGGAGGGTAGGCGTTGCCTATACCTCAAATAAGTTACAGAGTACTGCCTGGCCAAAAGCACTGTCTCGTCGAGACTCCCCATCTAAGCAGTAATGGGCTGCAAAAGTCTGGCCTGAAGACCAGGTGGTAGCCTGGCAGATGTCTGCCAGCGGAAGAGAGCCACTGATGCGGCCTTAGCCCTGACACAGTGGGCCGTGATTCGACCCTGTAAAGGGAGGTCAGCTGCCCTGTATGCCGAGGCAATGCAGTCTGCTACCCAGGTGGACAACGTGCGCTTGGAGACAGGTAGCCCCAGCGTACTGGGGTCATAAGAGACGAAGAGCTGAGTAGCCCTTCGATGTCCCCGTGTACACTCCAGGTAGAAGGCTAACGCCCTCTTACAATCGAGGGTATGCAGGAACGCCTCTGCCCAGCTAGCAATGTGGTCTGGGAAAGAAGGTTGGAAGAACCACCTCTTGGTTGGGGTGGTCAAATGCAAGGCATTGATAAAGCAGGCAAAAGGAGAATTTGAGAAGAAGCTTGCTGTGGAAGCAAAAACGCGAAATAAAGATTTTTTCAAGTACATTCGTAGCAAAAAACCTGTGAGTCAGTTGGTCCATTAGATGAGAGAGGAGTTAAAGGGGCACTAAGAAGCGACAAGGCGATAGAGAGACTGAATGAATTCTTTGCTTCGGTCTTTACTGAGGAAGATGTAGGGATGTTACCCATGACTGAAGTGGTATTTAAAGGTGCGGAAGAATTGAAGGAAATAGATACATCGGGAAGATGTATTACAACTATTAGATAAACTGAAGAGTAGCAAATCACCTGGGCCGGATGGTATACATCCAAGGATGTTGAAAGAACTGAAATATGAGACTGCAGACCTGCTATTAGTAATCTGTGAACTATCATTAAAATCATCTCTAATTACCTGAAGATTGGAGGATCGCCAATGTAACACCAATTTTTAAAAAGTGTTCCAGGGGTGATCTGGGAAACTACAGACCGGTGAGCCTCACCTCAGTACTGGGAAAAATGGTAGAAACCATCATAAAGAATAAAATTACTCAGCATGTAGATAGTCATGGCCTAATGGGAGACAGCCAACATGGCTTTAGACAAGGAAGATCTTGTCTTACTAATCTGTTATGTTTTTATGAAAGTGTGAATAAACAGGTGGACAAAGGTGAGTCGGTTGATATAGTGTATCTGGACTTTCAGAAAGCCTTTGACAAGGTCCCTCAGAGACTTTTGGCAAAACTAAAGAGTCATGGGATAGGAGGCAGTGTACTACTGTGGATCAAGAACTGGTTAAAAGATAGAAAGCAGAGGGTTGGGCTAAATGGCCAATTTTCCCAACGGAGAAAGGTGAATAGTGGTGTACCCCAGGGATCTGTGCTGGGTCCGCTGCTTTTTGACATATTCATAAATGACCTGGAAAGTGGAATAAAGAGTGAGGTTATCAAATTTGCAGATGACACAAAACTATTTAAAGTTGTTAAAACCCAAGAGGATTGTGGAAAATTGCAAGAGGATCTTGATAAGTTAGAAGACTGGGCATCAAAATGGCAGATGAAATTTAATGTGGACAAGTGCAAAGTTATGCACCTAGGGAAGAACAACCCAAACTATGGTTACACAATGCAAGGTTCCACATTAGGAACCACCAGCCAGGAAAAAGATTTAGGCGTCATTGTGGATAACATGTTAAAACCCTCGGCCCAGTGTGCAGCGGCAGCCAAGAGAGCAAATAGAATGCTAGGTATCATAAGGAAAGGAAAGGAAAATAAAACAAAATTTATAATGCCTCTATATCGTTCCATGGTGAGACCGCACCTTGAATATTGTGTGCAATTCTGGTCGCCATATCTTAAAAAGGATATAGAGTTATTAGAAAAGGTTCAGAGAAGAGCCACCAAAATGGTAAAGGGGATGGAAGGATATGCTTATGAAGAAAGGCTAAAAAGGTTAGGGCTCTTTAACCTGGAAAAGAGACGGCTGAGGGGAGATATGATAGAAGTCTATAAATTAATGAACGGAGTGGAACGGGTAAACGTAGATCGATTGTTTACGTTATCAGAATATAGAAAGACTAGGGAAATGCAATGAAGCTACAGGGTAAACTATTTAAAACTAATAAAAGAAAATATTTTTTCACTCAACGTGTAATCAAACTCTGGAATTTGTTACCGGTGGATGTAGTAAAGGCTGTTAGTGTAGCTGGGTTTAAAAAAGGTTTGGACAAATTCCTGGAGGAAATGTCCATAAACCATTATTAAGAGGGGACCCAGGATATCAATGTTTGACCCAGTACAAGCATTGCGGAACCTGAGTCTTTTGGGGAAACTGCTAGGTAAATATGACCTAGATTGGCCACTGTTGGAAACAGGATACTGGGCTTGATGGACCTTGGTCTGACCCAGTATGGCATATCTTATGTTCTTATGAAAAACAAAAACAAACAAAAAAAAAGGACCACTTTCGGAAGGAACTTGGGGTGGGTGCGGAGGACCACTCTGTTCCTATAAAACCTTATGTACGGTCTATCCGAAACAAGGGCTTGCAGCACACACTTGTCTGGCAGATGTGAGAGACACCAGGAAAAGCACCTTCCAGGAGAGAAAGCACAGATGGCAAGTAGACATCGGCTCAAAAGGTGGGCGAGTAAGCTGCTCCAAGACCACATTCAAATCCCACTCTGTTGCCGGGGCCGAACCGGGGGTTGAAGTAGATCTCTAAGGAATCTGGGCACCAAGTGTTGAGCCGAAAGAGGTTGTCCTTTTACTGGAGAGTGGTATGCTGACAAAGCACTCAGGTGGATCCTGACGGAGTTAGACTTAAGACCTAATTCTGAGAGGTGAAGCAGGTACTGCAGCACCACTGGTACAAGGCAAGCGAAAGGGTTTTCATTGTGCTGGTTACACCACACCTCAAACCTGTGCCATTTGAAGGCATAGTTTTTCCTAGTGGACTGTCTCCTTGAAGCCAGTAACACTTCTTTGACATTCTTAGGTAGGAGGAGAGGCGCCAGCACTACCCTTTCAGCAGCCATGCCATCAGGTTGAGATGTAATAGTGAGCCCTGCTCCTGGGACAGGAGGTCAGGCTGCGTCCCCAGAGGGAGTGGAGCCTCCACTGCCAACTGGAGAAGCGGAAACCAAGGCTGTCTTGGCCATCTGGGGGCTACCAGAATGACAGAGGTGCCTTGTCCCAAAGGATTTTGAACAGAGTCCAGGCCACCAGAGGCGTTGGAGGAAACACATGAGGCCCCCTGACCAGAAAAGCATCTGCAGCCACCCTCTGAGGGTGTGGCTATCTGGAGCAAAAGCTGGGCAACTGGTGATTTTGCAGACTGGCAAAGATCTATAGATGGATACCCCCAGCAACAGAAGATCTGCTGGGCCACTTCTGGATTCAGTTGCCATTCGTGAGGTTGAAGAATCCTGTTTAGCTTGTCTGCTAGGAAGTTCTCCTGACCTGGCAGGTAAACTGCTTTGAGAGACATACCCTGCCAGATTGCAAAGGAGCAGAGGTCGAGTGTTTCCTGAAATAGGAGATGGGACCCTGTACCTCCCTGCTTGTTTACGTAAAACATCGCTAACTGATTGTCGGTCTGCACCAAGACAGACTGATGTGAGAGAACATGAGGTTTGAAGAGCTAGGCAAATCGCCCGAAGCTCTAAGAGATTGATCTGGTGTTTAACTCTCCTGAGGAGAGCACAACCCAAGTGCATGATCCCTGACAATGGGCTCCCCAGCCCAGCAGGGAGGCATCTGTTGTCAGCACTCTTGTGTGTGAGGGAGGCTGAAAAGGCACTCCCTCAAGCAGGTTGGGTGGCTGAAGCTACCACGCCAACGACTTCATCAGTCGTTTGGACACTCTGATCCTGTCTCGGAGTCGTCTGGTGGCTTGTGTCCACTGATCTGAGGCACCTCTGAACTGTCCTCATGTGGAGGCAGGCGTTTGGGGTGACAAGTATCGTGGAGGCCATGTGGCCCAGGAGACATAGAAAGTGTTTTGCTGTGATGAGACTTGTGGCTGACTTGGTGCACCAGCGCCAGAAGCCTCTGTGCCCTGTCCTCCGGGAGGTAAGCCCTTGCCTGAAGGGTGTCTAGTCTTGCTCCTATGAACCTTTTGAGTGGGGAGCAAAGGGACTTTGCTTGATTTATGACAAAGCCTAAATGCTGTAGCATGTTGATCATGCGAGCTGTGACCTGTTGGGCCTCCTGAGGCGACTGGGCCCTGATGAGCCAGTTGTCCAGGTATGGGACGACAAAAATCCCTTGGTTCCTGAGGAAGGCCACCACTACCACCAGGCATTTGGTAAATACTCTGGGAGCAGAGGCTAGGCCAAATGGTAGTACTCTGTACTGGAAATGGTTTCCTCCCACTACAAATCTGAGATATTGTCTGTGGTCTGGATGTATGAGGATGTGCGTGTAGGCATCCTTCAGGTCTATGGAGCCTAGCCAATCTCCCTGGTGGAGGTAAGGCAGCAATATTCCAAGGGCTTTAAAGCATCTTGAACTTTTCCCTCACCAGGAACTTGTTTAAGTTTTGCAGGTCAAGGATGGGTCCGAGGCCTCCTGTTCTCTTTGGTATCAGAAAATACCTGGAGTAGAAGCCCTGTCCCTGCAGGTGGTGGGGCATCGGTTCCACCGCCTGATCCTCTAGAAGACAGGCCAACTCCTGCAAGAGGATGTCCTTGTGTAGATGTAGAGGGGGCCTGAGAGGCTCTCCTGGAAAGGAGGAGGGAGGTGTCTGGTTGAAGTGGAGCAAATAGCCCATTTGGACTATTTGAAAGGACCCAGGTATGTGTGGTGATTGATGGCCACCTCTGGGCATACAGGCTCAGCCTTCCTCCTGTGCAGGACCTCACCCCTCAGAGAGAGACTATGCTTTGGCAGTCAAAAAACCCCTCCCCGGCTGGGTTGGAGCCAGGGCCGGAGGCTTGGGGGTCTTCTGCTTACACGGGCCATGCCCATGTTCCTTGGCCTGCCGAGTGGGGTAGTTGCGGTAAGCAGCACCCTTCCTTGGGAAAAAGGGCTTTTTACCCGAGCCCTTCTTTTTAGAAGGGGCAGAAGTCTTCTTGGATAGTCGTGTCCGGGTCACGTACTCAGACTCAGTTTCAGTTTCAGCAGCCTTCTCAGTCATGGGTTTGCCAAAGAGGTTGTCACCCCGGCAAGGGACAGCAACCAACTTGTCCTGAACCCATGGCTCCAGGTCCGATGACATTAGCCACACCTGGCGACAGGCACCGATGCCGGCTGCGGCTACTCAGGATGAGGCCTCAAAGCTGTCACAGGCTGCTTGAGAAAACTTTGAGCACTCCCGAATCCCATGGACAAGTTCTTGAAGTGCTCCAAGGGTTCCTCGGAGAGGCCAGCTGAGAACCCGTCAATCTCCTTTGCCAGGTCTTGCAAGTACATGCCTATGTACAGCTGGTATATTTGGACTCGGCATGACGGCATTGAGCCCTGGTAGCACTTTCTGCTGAGGGTGTCCAGGTTCTTGGCTTCCCTGCCAGGAGGCACCGAGGAGTGTGTTTTTTGGCTCTTGAGCCTGAGCATGGCCGATTCCACAACCATGGAGTTATGCGGCAGCTGTGCTTTCTGGAACCCAGGGCTCTTGCAGACTCGATAGATGGAATCAACCCACTTGCTGGGAACCGGCATAGAGGCCGTTGACTCCCACATGTGGAGCACGAGCCGTTCCAAAATCGGTGGAACCGGTACCGTAAGGTGTTCCCAAAGGGGAAAAGGTCATACTGGAGGGCTTCGAGCTCCTCGACATCCACCAGGAATGCCAAAGCCTTGTCTCTGATGAAGTCCGAGAAATGGGTATCCTCCAGGGGGACCTTCTCTGATGCTCGAAACCCGGCGAGTCTGATGGGACTTACCAGGTCCGGTGGGTGTCTGGGGACTCATCTTCCGTTTCCCCTACCGAGTCCTCCAAGGAGGATCGATCGTAAGAGCGATACACCAGGACATTGAGCCAGTTATTTTGAACAATGGAAGTAACACATTTTTAAATATCTAACATAATGGATAAGATTCAGTTTTTGAACAACAAAGTCATGTTTTTGAGCTCTGGCCTGTGTAGTGCCTATATGGAGGTCACTGATGCAACTGGGCACAGTATTTTATTCAGACATAACGTCTGATACATTAAGTGCCATTGATAGTCTGAGACCTTCTGGCAGATTTATAAAATAGTTGCTCTGTTGAAGAATGAATTCACTTTAGAAATATTCCCTTATGTTTTATTGAACGAGTTGTGCTATATTGGACATAACATAAGATATGCCATACTGGGTCAGACCAAGGTCCATCAAGCCCAGTATCCTGTTTCCAACAGTGGCCAATCTAGGTCATACGTACCTAGCAGTTTCCCCAAAAGACACAGGTTCCACAATGCTTGTACTGGGCCAAGCATTGATATCCTGGGTCCCTTTTTAATAATGGTTTATGGATCTTTCCTCCAGGAACTTGTCCAAACCTTTTTTAAACCCAACTATACTAACAACCTTTACTACATCTTCCGGTAACAAATAAGGTGCAGTGTAAATTGTGAAAACTGCGAAGATCTTCTCAAAAAAGAAATTCAACAGCAGTAAAACCTGCTCAATGCTTGTGGTAAGAGCTTCAGTAATACTGTCACTTTAGTTACTTTATATTGTTAGGCTATGACACAAACTGGCCACCTTCAGAGTTATAAAGTGCCATGGATTCTATCATGAACTTGTCTCCTCCCCAACATGTCTTCAAAATGTCACTAGCAAACTCACCACCTTAAAAACATAGCGATATTGGCAGAAGTGTAGCACAATTACAGGAGCAAAGGGAAATGGTCCCACAGCTGTGCTCAACAGTGAGGCAGGCTGAGGTGCCCTTAAAGCTTGTGTGCTCTGAGCCTGCCTCCCTCCTTGCTGATGGCAGTGCCTGTGGGGAATTCTGCACAGCAGGTGCGCAAATTTTGCATTGCACAATTGTGCAGAACTCCCCCAAGAATAAAAATCTCCCCCATTATCCTAATTGCCTGCCTGCTATTTGTCAGTAATTCCTCATTGTCCTGTCTCCACATCTTTTTTGTTTTGTTACCCTTTTCACCCTATTAGGTTTTCTTTTATTGCAAGCCACTTTCATGCACTTCAGAAAGGCTAATAAAACAAATACTTACCATAAGAGACATCAGCTCCTGATGTAATCTACAATAAAAACAAACAAACAACTAAACATATGCAGTAGAAAATAGTCCTGAGGTCCCATTATTATGCAGAAGGCAGCAGGACCCTGAACTGTACACAGGACATTTCTGTTTATTTAAAAGTGCATTGCCAACTTCTAGA
Organism: Ichthyophis bannanicus; assembly: GCA_033557465.1. Classification (NCBI taxonomy): domain Eukaryota; kingdom Metazoa; phylum Chordata; class Amphibia; order Gymnophiona; family Ichthyophiidae; genus Ichthyophis; species Ichthyophis bannanicus. The sequence goes on along the minus strand of CM066049.1, from coordinate 91,007,983 downwards.
GAGGATTTGGAGTTTTAGTGGCTACTACCCATAAGGTGCCACTTCAGCTCCTGTCTCAAAATGCAGGCAAGAGGAGCAACTTGATCACAACATTAAACGTCAAAAAACTCTGCTTTTCTATCAGAAGAGAAAATAAGCAATGAGCCATCTTTAATACCACACTACTGGACTTCCATTCCCAGATCTAAAGGGCGACTTGTCCGAGCATATTTTAAAGCTGGGAGGGGGAGGGTCCGGTTTCTCGAAAACCACAAACCAGACTCGTTTTCAGAACAGACATAAAACGCAGGCAATGCGCGCAAGCATATTAATGGTGGAAGTCCTGAAAACGAGCCTGAACTAGATTTGGGGAATGCTATACTACCTGGTCCATAATGCAACTGCAAGTACCATTAACGAACCGCTGGCCTACCCGGCCTGAGATGAATTGCACTGCTGCACTTTTGCTTTTTGCAACCACAGCACTAAAGGAGCTCGCCTAGCCATGGACAGTACAAAACGTCAGCCTGTAAAAGGTCGTTCCCAGACGTGCAGTTGTTTCCCTTCTTGCGAGGGGGCAGAAGTGACCCCACACCACCAGCCTCCAAACTGCGCCTACCCCGTCCGTCCAGTTGCTCACCTCTTGCTTACCGAACCTTTGGCAGCGCTACTCCCGGACTCCGCTCCTTTCCGCACCACTACGGACTCAGCGACCGCCGGATCCAAATTCTGCGACGCCATCAGGCCCGAACAGTTAACGCCTGGATCCCCCACTACAGCGAGACGCTCCCCGGCACCGGCACAGCCCTACGGCAGTCTCTACCACCCGCTCGCCGTTTGAATTTTTTTTGCGACGTTTACCAGTGCAGCCAATCAGGTGACCGCTTGAATTTAATCGACCCAATCGCAGCTTTCTGTTTATTGACGCTCCATGGCGATACAAATAACGACCTCCCCAAATGTTAAGCTTCGTCGGTACAGTTTACACTACGCACCACAGCGCGATTGGCTGGAAGAGCCGTCAATTATGAAACAGAGTAGGTGAAACCATCAAAGGCGTGCACATGCGCACATTAGCCGAGGAAGTAGTTCATTCATTGTCCAATGTCCACTATATGCATAAGTGGCTGGTGACAGCAACGAGAAACCACGGCGCAGTGCCGGTTCCTTTGCCACCGCTACTAGCCCGGGAGGGGCCTCTCAGGGCACCTCCAATTCTTGCACCGGCTATGCCTGCAGTGATGGGCTATGCCTGCTGCTAGGTAAGGACACATGCTCAACGTAGTAGCTTTGGAACTAGCAACAAAGATGGTTATTAAATCGTTCAGTAGCACTTAGATCGGCGGCCTAGGCCCAGAAAGCAACTTTGGAAGCCTACTGCCAGGCCATGAGCAAGTCACTCAACCCTCCATTACCTCAGTTACAAGACAAACTTAATGCTAAAAGATAGCACGCCCACTGCTGTCAAAACAAAAACATGCAAACCGGCCTTATCGTAATAGAGGCGCTCAAGTGCATATTTGCCTGTGCTCCATGGTTGGTCTCTAGAGAGTATCTGTCGTGGCTGTTGTTTTGTTAATACAATTTTGATTACCGATTGACTTTTATAGGTCTCTTATTACTTCTAATGTATTCATATGCCACTCTAAGTATTTATGGTTCTCACTACATACCAGTTGGTAAATTTTGTCTCCTGTATCTATGCACTGTTACATTATAAAGAGCACTATTTTATGTATCAGCTTTTACAGGTCGTGGGGTTATCACCTCGGTTTTATTTTACTTCAGGTATCACATTTATTCTTATATATTTCTTATCATTAGTTATATTGGTAATTTTTATGGTTTTTGTTAGTTTGTACTTCCTCTTTGATCTGGATGTATTCTGACTAGTTATGATGTAATTTGGTTCCTCTATTAATTATTTATTGATGTTTTATGAAGTACTTATTTATATTTTGTTTTATCAGAGGTTATTGCTCCCCTGAAGAAGGCCCCCAGCCAAAACATGCATCAGGCTAACCTTACTGTGTTACTAATAAAGTTTCCCTTCTAGAGTGGTTTTTGTCCTGCTATGGGTAAGGATATCCAGCCAGAGGATCTGTTGATTGAGCTGTGAGCCGCTCATCATCCTCTAGGGGGAGTCTGTAGCAGCTGTGTCCCCTGCTGTTGGGGGCAGGGGTCATTGCTGAGAGGAGAGCTTCCTGCCTCTGGCTTGTCCTCCCAGAATTCTTTTTTTGCAGCAGGCCTGCTCCTTCTGGTGTGGAAATTCAGACCCTACGGCCTCTGAGTGCCCCCCGCGTGCAGTGTCATGCAGGGCAGACAGAGGTCTGACTGCCTTTGACTAAGTCCCCTCACTTGGTTTGTAGCTTGCCATTAGCTAAGCTATTGGTAACATAATTACTGGCAGGGTCTCCCAAGCTGGACAGGTCACAGCTGAGGTACCAGACTAAGGCAAGCCACCCATCGGGGAGGGGTATTCCTATGACAACAGCAATAATACTAGCATTACCTGCATGGAAGAAAGGCCTGGCAATCTACTTCTGGATCTTGCCACGAAAACCCAATGGATAGTCACAATCACTCTTAGCCATAATGAGCTGCCTGACTGAAGACCAGTTGCCATGAATCAACACCAGCTCGACAGCACTTAACAACAAGTGTCCATGGGATGCCCCCCTGGAGATGGCTAATAGTGGAGAGCTGTCCAAGATTTTGACTATGACTTGGCTTCAGATGGCTTGGTACTCTCTCAGAAGATTGTGAGAAGGCCAGTATGATCCACCTAGTCTGGAAGAGGAACTGGCTGTATCGATTGCCAAGACTTCTTCTGCCTTGAACCTGACAGATACTTCTGGCACAGAGCAGTAGCCAAAAGTACACCCACTCTTTCAAAGGGTGCAAAAATCCACTACTGTCTTCCCATTTCTGAATATAATCAAGGATATCCAGTCAGAACGAGACGCTCTTGACTTCCTGCCTAAATTGTTACCAGTGGGTAAGATCTCTGTTGTCCCGGAGTGCATTAAGTGGTTTGGCATTCCCAAGGTGAATGCACAGGTCATGGCAGTTAGACCACCATTCCCATGGAAGGTGGATCAGCCTTAAACACACATACACCTTAAGGTTCACAAAATCCTTTAAGGAGCCAGTTTCGCAATGGTGGTGGCTATTCTGCAGTTAACATTACCAGCCTGCCGTCTCGAGCTGTGCTCCATTGGATTCAGTCTCTTTCACGGGATGATACTATCCCGCTTTTGGAGTCTACTACAGCCTTCCTTTCTGATGCCATGTAATACCTGGTACATTTGGCAGCCATCGATGGTGCCTTGACAATGTTGTCACTGTGTTGGATTTGTCTCCAGCACTAGGCAGCAAATTCATCTTCCAAAGCCCAGTTGACCCAACTAGTTTTTAAGGGGAAGCTTCTGTTTGGAGCTGATTTGGAGAAGCTGGTGAAGGACCAGGACGAGACAAAATCTACCACCTTCCAGAAGATGGATCCAAGAGGTCTGTGAAGCAGGCTGGTGCCCCTTCTTACCAGACTCTACTCGTCCACTGGGGGTATACTGGCCAGATTCCCAGGGGCTTCAGGACTGTTGTCATTATCAACCTGGAAAAGATGAAATTAGACTTACCTGCTAATTGTTGTTCCTGGAGTAGATACAGTCTAGTTCCGGACCTCTGGGTTGTCCACCTTAATCAGCAGTTTGGAGACTGAGGAACCTCCTTCTTTTAATGATATCACCAGTATATCCTCCCGGGAGCCACCTCTATTCGCCAGTTTCCTATTGACAGAGCAGACTCACCAGAACAACAAATAAGCATGAACCCAATGTAATAAATTAATAAAATAATAAAGACAACTTTGTCAATATAGCTAACCCACCAAACAAATGACTCTAACCTTTAAACCAGCAGAGGCCCTCCCCCCACCTATCCGGAGGACATAAACTAGAGAAAAAAAAAAACAACCCTTATTTGTAAATACACCCCTCCCCCTTCGGGGGCACAATCCCCCACCAAAAAGAAAAATCTTCTCACCTGTACAATTTCCAGACTTTCCGCTCTCAGCCCTTCAGGCTGGTACCGCAAGCATACATAACTGGGGAGGGACACGGGACTAGACTGTATCTACTCCAGGAACAACAATTAGACTTACCTGCTAATTTCACCTTCCTGATCGTATCTCCAGTCTAGTCCCGGACCTCTGGGTCTGTACCAGAGCAGTAAATCAATGAGAGGGCCCTGCCTTTCCAGCCTGCAGGACTGTTGCTCCAAAACAAGAGTCCTGCTTCGCTTGCATATCAAGTAGGTAATGCTTTACAAAGGAATTCAAGGATGACCATGTCGCCGCCTTACAGATCTCCAGCGGAGCCACCGACCTGGATTCCGCCCACGACACAGCGTGTGCCCTAGTAGAGTGAGCCCGAAGCCCTTCAGGCACCGGCCTACCCTTCAACACGTACGCAGAAGCAATCGCCTCCTTGATCCACTGAGCAATGGAAGCCTTTGAAGCCGATTGTTCTTTTCGCTGGACCGCAGAAGGGTCAAAGAGTCTCTCAGACTTGCGAAACTCCAACGTCCGACTTAGATGTCCGGCGGGCGTTGAAGAAGTACCTAAGGGATTCGGCCTGTTCGGGTGCGATCCCCCAGCATCGCTCCAACACACCGGCAAAGAAATCTCCTGATTTAGATGGAATGCAGACACCACCTTGGGTAAAAACCCTGGCACAGGCCTCAACACCACTCGAGAGTCAAAGAACGAAAGGTAAGGTTCTTTGCAGGATAACGCCTGCAACTCTGAGACCCTCCTAGCTGAGCAGATTGCCACCAAGAACACCACTTTCAGGGTAAGATCCTTCAGCGAGGTACGAGACAGGGGGTCAAACGGCTCCCGTTTCAACGCCTCCAAAACAAATGGAAGGTGCCACGTAGGCATAAGCTGTCGAGCTGGCGGTCTTAACAGAGACACCGCGCGTAAGAAACGCTTAATATCCAAGTGCTCCCCGAGCGACCGCCCACCTATCTTACCCCTGAAACACGACAGCCATGACCTGTACCTTAAGAGACGCCGCTGCCAACCCCTTGTCAAAGCCATTTTGCAGAAATTCCAAGATCTGCGGAACAAGCGTTCTCAAAGGTTCGAATGCCCTTACACTGCACCATTCTTCAAATACTCTCCGGACTCGAACATACGCCAAGGATGTCGACCACCTCCGTGCCTTCAACAAGGTGGAAATTAATGGCAGAGAATAACCTCTCGCCTTTAACCTAGCCCTTTCAATAGCCAAGCCGTAAGCGAGAAGCGATCCACGTGCGGCATTACCAGAGGCCCCTGAGACAACAAATCCGCCCTGGCCGGAAGACGCCACCAGGAGCCTTATCATATCCGCGTACCACGGGCGGCGGGGCCAATCTGGAGCTATAAGTATCACCTGTCCTCTGTACCTTTCTATCCGCTGCACTACCCTGCCTATCAAGACCCACGGCAGAAAAATGTACAGGTGTTGCTCCTCTGGCCAGCCCTGAATGAGAGCATCTAGACCTTCTGACATCCTTTCTCTTCGCCTGCTGTAAAACCAACTGACCTTGGCCGACTGAAAGGTTGCCATGAGGTCCATGACCGGCAGACCCCACCGACGCGTCAGCATGTGGAACACTTCTGGATGAAGGACCCACTCTCCGGGATCCACCTTCACCCGACTGAGAAAGTCAGCCTCTACGTTGTCCACTCCTGCAACATGTGCTGCCGAAAGCGCTGCTAGATTCTCCTCGGCCCAGCCGCACAAGTCCTCTGCCTCGGACTCCAGTGCTAGACTGCTTGTTCCCCCCTGGCGATTGACATACGCCACTGCGGTCACGTTGTCGGAAAACACCCGAACCGCAGACCCCCAGAGGAAGACTTGAAAACTCTGCAGGGCTAACGATACCGCTCGCAACTCTAACCTGTTGATCGACCAAGACTGCTCCCGCGGACTCCATTGTCCCTGCGTAAACTGGCCTTGGCAGTGCGCTCCCCAGCCCCAAAGGCTGGTGTCCATCGTCAAAGGTAACCAGACTGGATCCTCCAGCGGTCTTCCCTTCTCCAATGACTCGGGCAGTAACCACCAGTGCAGGGACACCCTTGTCTCCTCCGGACAAGGGAGCCGCCGCGATAGCGGGTCCTGTTGGTGAGACCAGCGACAGAGCAACGCCCTCTACAACGGCCTTATGTGCGCTCTCACCCAGGGCACCACCTCTATAGCGGATGCCATTGTGCCCAACAACTGAAGGTACTGCCAGGCCGTGGGAGCCTTGCTGCTCAAGAACCGTCGTACAAGCTGCCTAAGGGGCGCCTCTGGCACATTCCACTCTTCCTGAATCATCTCCTGAAAAACCCTGTGCACCGAGAACGCCCTTTGCTTCTTCCTAAAAACTTGTAACAAGGGGTCCTCGAGAGTCTCATCTGCCCCCGACCCCGGGACTGGAATGTTTAACGCCATCAGCGATTCACCAATGAGCGCTGGCAGCTCCTCCCTACGGAAGACCCGTACCACTCTCGCCTGATCCTCCTTATCCACGAGCTCACCTTCCTCTAGCTCCTCTTCTATGTCCGGACTTCGACTCTCGTCATCTGATAGTTGTCCCTCTGACTCCCCCCAAGGGATCCTTAGGGCTCTCAGTTATCCGTGATTTCTTAGCGCCTCCCTGCAACTCGCCCACACTCTGAGCAAGCGCCGACCTCTTCACCCCGCATATCTGGGATTGCTCCTTAACCTGCCCCTGCGAGACGCTACCAACTGCGTGCTGCAAGAGCGCTACGAAGTCCGCAGAAAAAATAGATTCCAGCCCTTTAGGCCAGGCCGGCAGAGTGGGCGAGACGTCCGGCGCAGAAGAAGGCCCTTCCAAAGGATCCTCCAGAGGTGTACTATGTGCTGGAAGGACCGACAGCCCTGTTTCGGAGGCCATGCGCCCCTCTTTGTTCTCTTCAGCGCTGTCCATGATAGAGATCTCCTTTACACAACTTCTGCACACCCCCGAATCCGCAGCCGAGGCCCTCCTAGCCCCACAGACAAAACACTGGGGCCTAGAGGGCATCCCGGCCCTAAACTGCACCTGCTATCCGGCTCTAAAACACTCAGGCTCAGGGTAGACACCAACGGCAAGGCCAACACCTGCCTTGAAAACTAAATTCAACAAATCCGGAGGAAGCCCTAAGGGCCGAAATCCTATAATCCGAGAAATGCTGATGCTGCCGCTATCGAGGCTCTCCTCGCCCCCCCCCCCCCCCCCGCGAGCACTCCGTACTAGGCCCAACGCTGCTCAGGGTTTTCCCACGCCATCACCATGCGGCCGGGCCTGCCACCCGTTTCACGCTCAAATGCGCTGACGGGGAAAATACTTCCAATGGACCCTCTTACCTTTAGTTGCTGCTCCCCGACACAGGCTAATTTGAGTGCCTGCCCCTGCCGCCAACCACAGTCCCTGCCCGGACTTGCACAGTGGCAGTGGCGGCGGCGGGGGGGGGGGGAGGAGGAGGAGGAGGAGGAAAACAGAGGTCCGAGTATCCTCGCGCGTTCACTGTCTGACAGGCAACACGCTCAGCCAGGGCGTATAGACAGGCAGGGCCTCTGTACAAACACCGGCTGTGACTCTCTCTCTCTGCAGCTACTCCACTGGATTCGGGACCTCCCAGCCGCAGCACTCTAGAGAATATCTTCACTCCGTTAGAGGGAACCCCTCAACCCCCCAGGCGCAGGGAACACCTCCAGGAGGGGGAGAGAGCCTTCTGCTCCGGCTTAAAGGTACAGCCTTTGACAGCTGGACTGATTCCCTTCAGCAATAACTCTTATTGTTTTTAATTCTCTCCACTACTCCTAACACTACACTCAGTTGTTCCTCCAGTGATCCCGGACCTCCCAGGCTCACCGTCCCTTCAGCTGCTTGGAGACTGAGGTAACTGGCGAATAGAAGCGGTTCCCGGGAGGATATACTGGTGACATCATTAAAAGAAGGAGGTTCCTCAGTCTCCAAGCTGCTGATTAAGGTGGACAACCCAGAGGTCCGGGACTAGACTGGAGATACGATCAGGAACCTCTTTTCTTCTGGGCTTTGGCCTCATTTTCAGTCCTTTCATGGAGCGCATGTGCCCAGGAACTCTGTCCCTTCCAGAAGAGGACACTCCCAGACTGCACAATGAAGGTTTTGTGGCCCATTCCCTGGTTCCTCCAGTTGATCTTTTCTGTTCCTCTGCTGCGGTACCCTTAGGTCTACTCTGATTTTTATACTTTGCTACTGTCATCCTTATGGTTATGCTTTCCTGTATATAGTTTTCTACTATTGATCGCTCATTGTTGTCTACGGTTAAGGTTGTGTGAGACTTGCCATATTTCTCCCATATGCTTTGGAACGAATCCTAAAGGGACCTCTGGTGGCCGAGGCAAATAGAAGTATGGGAATGATGTCATTGAAATCAAGGCTTTTCATTAGTTCTTTGACTCTACCAATCTGCTGGTAGGGGAACACAACCCACTTGTCTGGACTGGTCTAGCAAGACTCAAGGAAAGGACATTAACTGCTAAATAAAATGTCACCTTATGCCATATCAGGCCTTGCGTTAAAACACTAGTGTTATGCTTAGCCTTCTGGTGTTCTCTGTATCTATGCTACATAGCTAATTCCTTCATTACTATCTATATGCATTGCTGTCTGCTTGAGGCTTTGCACACAGCTTGTATGCAAAATTTGTTCTTACACTGGAAGCGTCCAAAATAGTGTGCTAAAAACAGAGCTAACCTGTATGCAAAGTCTAGCACATTTTTCTACATCTGTCTCTTAGAGCCCCATTTACTAAAGGTCTTCTCCCATTTTGTGTCTATGGGAAAAATGCTTAGTAAACAGAGCCAGAGTGTAAGCCCTCCAGAGACAGGCGTGAGCTAAATATATCTATAAGACTTTCCCCAGGGCATCTGTAAAGATACTAGGCTCACTAGCCAAACCTCCGGCCATTCCCCCACCTACACAAAGTATCTAAGGGCAGTGGCTCTGGTATAAATAATTCTACAGGTGAGGTTCAACATATATAATATAACAATTCTGGAGTCACCTCAGTAAACAGGGACTCTGCACTACCAGGCACTGTGGAAGTAGCACAATACCAAAACAGCAAACTCAAATGCCAAAAATCCTGTTGAACCAGATTCTAGAATACCAGCATCCTTCATGGTTAAACAAAACAAGTCCCACTGCTAAAGATTCCAGCCTACACCAAAACTAAATTCTAGTGAAATACCTCACTTCTGTCACACGTTCTCACCAAACATGATTGCCAACTGTCTCCAGATTTTCAGAACAGAGTGGTTCAGTCCTAGTAGTTCTGATTTATCTGTTCCATTTCTTAAGAGGGACAAGACTGGAAGTCCATACATTTTTTTTAATAGTGCCTTTGAGTCAATGCTAACGCCTGAGTTTTCTTGGCAGTGTGATCAAAAGTAGATTGTTGAAATGATTTGGAAGAAAGGCCTGGTAAACAAAAGCACAATGCCTCTGAAAAAGTTCCATCCCAAAGAAGTTTTCTGTCCAAGTGGAATGGTATTTTAAATAAATTTTCCTTTGATCTAATCTCGGTCTTGTTTTAACGCACAACCACAGAGGAGGAATTATTGGCACGCAACTTCATCAACTCCAAGACAAGTTAAAGTCTCAATTTGATTTTCCAGGTGTTTTAGACTAAACAACAGGAGATATCCACACAGCTTTCTCGTTTTCAGGATAATTTACAGGCTTTTAAGTGAAAGAAATTTAAGTGAGATCTATATGATTATCAACATGATCAGGTGTACTCCTGGATGATGAAAACTGAGGCACCTTTACAGAAACATCTGGTGACTCCACTGATACAGATGAAGGAGATGAGACCAAAAGAAGAGGTAAAAAGGGTCTGACTTCTGATCTGCATTTTGATCAGGATATTGACCATCACCAGGCTTTTTTGGAGAGCAGATATCAGGGTCATCTGACATGCACGTGATATGACTCCAGCCAATGGTAGCAACCTACAACCAGATTGAGATTGAAACCCCCAGTCATTGACTTTAGCAGTAGATCATTAACACAACCCCAATTTGAATTATTAAATAAGGGGCTGTCTTTTGTCCCTACAGTACATTATGATTCTTTTTCTATGAGACTGGCTTTACAAAAACATTTTTGTGCACTACAAGTTAGGCATTTATTTTGCCAATGCTTCCACTACGCTGGATGATTCGGTGGTCTTCAAAGCTTCTAAATGGCTCCCCCCGGGTCCGGCTGATCCTGCCATTTATACCTTCTGATGAATGGTACTGTCCGAGGTTGACAAAATGGAGCACAGAGTTGGGTGTTTTCCAGTCTTACGCAAACTCAATGGCAGGCCTTTTATGAGCTATCCAGTGATACAGATCTGATTATCTGCAATGCAGACAAAGGGGGATCCATAGAGTTACAATCATGATCCTCTTACAACCAGCAAGTATTGGACCATTTGAAAGATACAATCATTGGATCCAAATGCTGAGTTGCACTCGCATATTTAATCAGTTTGTAATCAGGCATTGGAGGCAGACTGGATAACACGTAAGGAATTTTCTTTTTTGACATCTGATTGTCCTAGGATTCCAGTAATGTATACTGTACCAAAGATTCATAAATCTTATGACAATCCGCTTGGCCGTCCCATAGTTTCATGCTGTGAATCAGTTCTTGAGCCATTATCAAAATTTTGTGATTGCTTTTTACAACCGGCGGCTGCCGCGGTCTCTTTCTTTTTGATGGCATTACAGAGTTTGGTTTTACCTCAATCAGAAGTGCTCCTGGTTACTATTGATGTGGTATCATTATATACCAACATTCCTCAGAAAGAAGTGTTAAATGTTGTTTCTATTACACCACTACATTTACCATCACGACTACCCAAACATTTTGTGCTGTCATTATTGGTGCTACTTTTATTAGAAAGTATTACCATCTAGAAAATTTTTAATCTACAAACTTGTGGTATTGCTATAGGTGCTACAGTGGCAACCTTTGGTAGCTACTCTTTTTATGGCACATGTAGAAGAGAAACATGTCTACACCTCACCTTGGTTCCATAAGATTTTGACATGGCATCGTTTTCTTGACTATATATTTTTTGTTTGGCTGGGGCAAGCACCTGAACTCCTTCAATTTGTAGCTTGGTTGAATACACGGGAGGACAATATTAAGTTCACTGCCAAATATCACCCTACATCTACTGAATATCTGGACGTTACTGTGAACTGTCAAGGGCTGACTTTATCTACTACTCTTTACAGGAAGCCAGTACAACGTAACACCCTTTTAAATTTTCAAAGCTTTCATCCTGAAATGGGGCTTACCTTATGGTCAATTCTTGCATATCAGAAGAATTTGTTCCACGATCCAAGATTTTAAGATACATGTTTATAAGTTAAGTCAATGTCTTTTTAAACGTGTTACTCTCGGTCTATTGTGCAGACTGTATATCAACAGGCACTCAGCAATCATAGGGAATGGTACTTATCTCCTCATTTTCAGTCAACTGACCTCTCCTCGGTGAAGGATGAAAAAAATAGTGGGCATTTTACCTTTCAGTGACCATTCCATTCAGGTCACTCAAATTTTACAGAGGTTCTGGTGGATTCTCAGTGTGCATACATGTTTTCAACGGCCACCGAGTAGTGCTTATACTAGAGACAGAAATCTTAGGGATCATTTGGTACACACTGTTCCCAGACCTCAGTCCCTTACAAGTGGGCAGGACATGTCCCCTGCGTGAGTTGTTCATTCTGCTCTGGGACTTTGGAAGGTGAATAGTGGGTAGATACCAGTTCTCAGAAAGAATGGCATGCAAGATACCACATGACTTGTGACATCACTTTTCTGGTGTATCTGGTCATATGCCCCTGCAGCTTCAAATATGTGGGCCATACCATTCATCCTCTAAGGAAGCATCTGTCTGAGCATGCATCTCGACTCCGCACAAATACTCTTTCAGCACCTATGGTTCAACTTAGTGTCCAAATGGCTTACTCTTTTTCTCAATTTGCATGGCGTGTAATTGATTGGATCCCACCATCTATGAGGGATGGTGATCGTGTGCAGAACCCCATTTTGGTATTTATATCATTTTTGAAGCTTGTCAACTGGGCAAAAAGTTGCAGATAAGTAAAACAGGCACTTATCTTGGAGAAAGACATAATGCTTGGCAAGGCAGAAGGTCACTGTAAAAGAGGAAGGCTGGCAATGAGATGGATCAACACAACAACAGTAGCTATGGATACCACTCTTGTCAATGAGCTGCTTGGCTGAAGAACGAACAAAGTTTAGGTCAACTATCCAGGAGTCGACACAGACTCGATGGCACTTAACCCTTTCCAGGCCGAGCCCAAAACTCTTGGGATCCAAAATTCTGACTAAATATTCCTATCAAATGGTATATAATACATGACCATAGCAGAAGGAAAATCACTATTAGAACATATTGAATAAGACGGGTACAATTTTCCTGAAATATGCAAAAATTAACCAGGCTGCAGAATGTGGATTAAAAATTTAAAGTAGGCCTTGAAAGGGTTAACAACAACTTATCTTGAAAGTGGTTGCTTTCAACTGCAAAATATTGATTAAAATGGACTTAGTCTGTTGTAGGGTTGATTCCTCATACAGTCGTTGTCGATGACGACAAAAAAAAAAAATCGGGGGGGTTGTGCTTTGTTTGTTGAACTGATTTGTGGGCTTAAGCCTCCCCTATATAGCCCTCAGGATTTTTTTTGTTTTATGATAGGCCTTTCTTCCAAGACAATGGAGGGTTCAGTGAGTTGCCCAAGGCTACAAGCTAACCACTAGGCTACTCCTCTACTCTATACATAGAAACATGACAGCAGAAAAAGACTATATGGCCTCTCTCATAGGTTTTCAACCCAGTCCTTGGGGAACCCTAGGCCAGTCAGGTTTTCAGGATTCCCACAATGAATAAGCATAAGATAGATTTGCATACAATGAAGGCAGAACATGCAAATCTCTCTCATGCATATTCAGTCTGGGAATCCTGAAAACCTGACTGGCCTAGGGTTCCCCGAGGACTGGGTTGAAAACCTATGGTCTATCTAGTCTGCTCTTTCATATCAACCACTACAGCAGTCCCCCCCTTTTTTCTTTTAGAGATCCTCTGGGTTTGTCCCATCAATAGTTCAAGCTCCTTCGCTGTTGCTCACCCTCTCCCCTGACTCCAGTTCATTTCTTCTTCCATGCTGGATCTTCTCTCCTGCTTCTTGCTCCCATCCTGTGTTCCATCTCCCTCCATCCCATTCTCCCCATCAGACGCAGAGTCTCAGTCTTCCTACTATTCATATTACAGATGGCTCCAAACAGGGGCAGCAGAACATCCTTTTGGTTGGAGGGTCTAACAGACCAATCCGTAGCCCCACCCTCAATTTCTTTAGTTGCTGATGCTGTGTTGGGCAAAATATTGGTGGGGCTGTGGCCCAACGCCATTTCGCTGCCTATGGCTCCAAATCATTAGGGGCAGACTGAGGACTCAGGCAGGGTCAGTCTCTCGCACAATAGGAGCTGTGTGATCTGGGATCTCAGCTCATACTGCGAGAGACACTTACTCTGCACTGGTGCTCCAGAGGAGACTGTTATACTCCTAAGTACCCTCCTCCTATCAGTGATAGGGACTGACTGAGCCTCTGGGAAATGTAAAATGCCTGACTGGTCACGGCTACTGCCCTTTAGCTGTCCCTAGAATGTCAGCACTCCAGGCAGCTACCTCCTACTGGAAGCATGACCCTGGCAGGTCAGTTTGCTTATACAGTTTAGAAACTGCACATTTTTTTTATCCAGACGTTAAAGGAAATTAAATCCATGTGCAAAGATAGCTGTTTAAAAACCTGTAAGTGAAGTCTAGCAGTTTTCAAACTCTTCTTTCAATGAAAATTGAAATTGGACTCCAAGCCACAAGCAAATCTATCAGAATGTCAACCTTTCATGAAAATATCTTAGAAGTGTGGGCCCTTCCTTATAGACAGGGTATTAGTTTCCCTGCAAAGAAAGGTATATGGAACTATATTTTGAAACTATAGACCCAGGAAAACAGCACAGCTAAAGACTTCACTGGGAGGAAATGCCTTTAAATAAATGCATTGTCAGACACAATTCTTACTAATGAACCCAATTCACAAAACTTGGGATCCTGCCAGGTTCTGGTGAGAGGGCTTGGCTACTGCAGGAGACAGGATATTGAGCTTGATGGACGTTAAATCTACTTTGGTATGGCACATCTTATATTATTATGTAAAGGGGGATAATAGTAAATACTAACTTTGATCAGGACCCACTAAGTTTGATCTAATTTTATCATTTGGTAGAGGTAGTATGATCACACTTGCTCTGTTTTAAGTTACTGATTATATAATGTTTGATATTCAGGTGGAAGTAGATTTTATGACATTCCGTAAGTGTGAAAACAGTTTTTGAATTGATTAGTTTTAATCCAAGTAAGGAGTTTATGAATATGTGGGGGCTTTACTGTCATGTACTGTGCCATTTTATTTTAAAGGGGAAACAAATCTTTAGTCTGCCACTGAATTCCAAAGGTTGCATTTATTGCGCATACAAGGCTCTTTTCTTCCACAGGTACCACAGACTCTACATGATCAGCTGAAAAGCCCTTCCCTGAATTAATAGTTCTTGTCTCCACCATCTCCACTGAGAGGCTATTTCATGCATCTGTGGTCTACACCTGAACTTAAACAGAATTGTAGTTGTTGTGAAACCAGCTAAAGAAAAAATCCAGTCTATGTAATTTTTTTCTTATGCAGCCCAGCATGCAACATTCATACACTTTTTAATGGCATCTTCCCTTTAATTCAGGCTGTAATCATATGTAGATTATTACAAAGTCACACAGTACAGACCTAGGACTTAGCATTTATGTTTGTTTTCACCTTGCTGAACCAGTTTTAATGAATAACTGACTTATGCACTCAAATTGTATTTCCTTGGCCAACGTTTGATACTAGATTTTATTTTCCAGTCTAACACATAAGGAGACAGCCATTTGATTTAACAGTGAAAGCATGGCTGACACATGGTCTCATTTCAGCATAAACCTATTTAGGTTGTCACTATCTTTTCAAGTTGCTTCTGTTTAACTCTCTACAGATGCATTGAACATGCTATAGTAAAAAAAAAAAAGTACAACTTATTTCCATGAGCAAATATTGAGATTTTCCATGCAGTAAATGGAAACGGGCTCTAGAAGAAGGTGGCTCTTAAAAAATGATTTTAAAATGCAGCACTACGGCACAGAAGTAGAAAAACAATTCTCACATTTTTAGGAGGGATGCTTCTGGGTGTGGTCTTGTTATTCCCATTTCATGGTTATTTACTTCTGAGCAGTGTTGCAGTATTACCATATTTTCCTTCCCCTCTGTGTGTACAATTATTTCAGACATTTCCAGAGTAGGCTAGTACAACTTCATAGACCGTCCAGTGGGTCTCTCTCAGGCCTCAGGGAGTTCAGTGTAATGAGGTTCAACCTAAAATGATGAGAGGAGAGTGGGGTGGTGAAGGTCAGGTCTGGAGATTGCTCCGAAGACTGTTGGTGAGCCTTTTGCACACTGAAAAAGCAAAGGCCTGCTTTTCCCTCCGCACCCCCATTTTCATCTTTCTCTGCCTGCAGAGTCTTAGCCCTTAGCCATGATCAATTGTTTTCAGTGCGCATGCTTTCCATGTATTTCTGCATCTTCTCAATCATCCACAGGGGAGTAGTGAAGGGCTTCAGTTCATCCATCTTCAATTCTGGAGAGCCCCTGGAGAGCCAATCAGCAAACAGCAGGTTATTTAAATTGAACTGAACAGAAGGTGATAACATCAGCAACAAATCATGTCTAGTAGATTGCAGGGGACTTATATAATGTAGTAATGCAAGACAATCATGAGAGACGTGAAAAGTAAACAGTTATAAAAAGAACTGACATGGTTTAAAGGCAATTTTGGAAATGCCAAACAATGATGGACCAAAAACCACAGAGTTTCAATGTCTAAACTCATTGTGGAAGAGCAGAGCACAGGCTTGGAAACCTCTGTCTTCCTCCTTATCTTACCTGTAATCGTCACTGGCAGCTAGATCCTGAATATCCTCTTCTAGGAGGAGATACGCCTGACAACAATAAGCAAAGCAAGTTAGGAACTGTTTGCATGCACTACTTTCACCTGCTTTTTACAGACACAAAATTGAGCAGAAGCTTCTGTACTCAAAATTAACTCAAAGGATACACTTTTGAAGCAACATTCATAAAATAGACTCTGCTCATTCTGGTAGCTAAAGAGGCACGGCAACTCTAAATCTGCATGCAAATTGGCATGTGACGTGCCAGGGACCAGTGAACACAGCCTTCTAGAGAAAATGGGAAAAATATTTGGGAGACTGTATTTCTCATGCTATAAGCATATATGTACAAAGTCTTCAATTGCATACAAGTATCTCAAACATATTCATGGAGGATGTTCTGAAACCTGACTGGTGGGGCTCCTTCAAAGGTTTGGGAACCCCTGCTCTGGAATAAGGGGATCATGAGAAGAGGATGAAAAGGGCAAGAGACAGAAATAATAAGACATATTCCTTATTGTCCCTCCAGTCCAGTCCCACACCTCTGGGTAGTGTACCTCCTGCAGCATCTTGGAGACTGAGCATGTCATCTTTTGATGACATCCCTACCAGCCCCAGTAAGCTCAGTCTCAGCGGATCTAAGCTGCTGGAGAAGGTACACTACCCAGAGGTGCGGGACTGGACTGGAGTTCCTCAAGGAACAACAATTAGCAGGTAAGTCTAATTTCTCTGTTGATCACAAAGGTGGCAGTGGTGGTGGATGCATGGAATGGCCTCCTAAGGAAGGTGTTGCAGACAAAAAACAGAGTTCAGGAAGGTATGGAACAAGCACAGCATACTTCCAAGGAATGGAAAATAATGCTCAGCAGGAAGCAAGGATGGGTTCTACAGCCTCATCATAGATTGTGCTGGCAGATGAGGCTATGGATGTGCTGTTTCAACATACACATCACATGTGCAGAATTACAGCAAACTGCTGACAGGGATACTCGATCAATGCAATATGATTTTTTTTCATGCACCACTACATTTTAAGTAAACTAGTAAAGTATAGTTTGTACTGACTATAGTACTACTGTTTTGTGATTACATTGAGGTCTAAGCAGTTTTGTGAATTCAGAAATATGCAAACTCATATTGCATGAACCATGCATTAAAACACTGCCATGCACAGGTATAACCCCAAAGGTTCATAGAACCCGTTTACAAAGATCATAGCACTACTTACCATCTTTCCTCCTGTAGCTCTCATGTGCTGATTATCCGCTAGCCACTGCTTATCCTGAGGATCCGCAGCATACTGGGAATAAGAACTTATTAAAGTCAACTATCATGGGTACAGATTACAGCATCTCCCAAGGACTCTGTAAGCTCACAGCCATATACACAAAGATACATTCAACATATGGCAAGTACTCATGCTCAGAGCAATTCTGCAAAGTTTCAAATACACAATGGCTTACTATAAAGAAGCTACCGACATTCTTGTTCACATATGCATTGTACTTATATTTCTGCCTATGCCTTTCTTCCCCCTATCCTTAGCAGAGGTCTCCTTTCCTTTGCCGCACTTTCCCTTCACATATAAACTTTGCCTCACTCCAGTATAGTTTTGGAACTCAGTCTTTGCCTCTGCCTGCACATTTATGGACTTCTAAGTCTCTTGTCTAAAATTTGGCAAGTCGGACTATAGCTTGTCTTGCTCCCTCTTACCTCCATCATCACAGACACAGATTGAGAGGAAAATCTTAAAACATCAGACCTTAAGTCATTTGGTGTAGGGTCTATGGAATCTGTACCAGTTGGTCATTTTATAACTTTTGAGTCTTTCCAACAGCTCATACACAAATAAGGAGTTAGTGAGATATCATCATTTAAATGTTTTCTCACCTTGAAAAGATCGGCATGTTTAATATAGATTCGTCCTCTGGTTCCCCCCATACCAAGAGCTCTAAAAGAAAACAGTTTGACTGAATGCAGGACTGTGCTCAGCAAGAGACTACAGATGTGCAAGTAAAATGCAATGTGTCCCTTCGAGTCAATGCGGACTCCTGGTGACCCAACAGTTCCTGCGTTTGACCGGAAGTAGATTGTCAAGTCTTACTTCCAAGGCAATAGAGAGTTAAGCGAGTTGCCCAAGGCCACAAGAAGTGCTAGTGGGAATGGAACCCTGGTCTCTTGGTTACCAAGCCAGTGCTCTAACAATAGGCTACTCCTCCACTGTACAAGTAAGGGATTTTAATTTGTGTATCAAATCTATCCAAATAAAAAGTGTATAACATCATATCACTTGAACAGAAGATTGTTAACTGAAGAAGACAATTTCTGAAAATTATTTTGCAAAATGTCAACTAAGCGTATTAGATATTTATCTGAAAAAAAGCTGTACAGTGCAGCTCAGCTCAGACTGCCAGTCAGTGCCTTTAGCAATGTTTCCCAAGTGGTGTAATGCAAACGTTTTCTGCTAAAGAGAAGAGCTGGGTCATTCTCTAGATCAAAGAAGTGAAACTTTGCTGGCCAAGGCAAAGCCCCACATCATTCCTCCTTCCTCCCGTTCACCCTGGCCTGCAAGGGGAATTGGTGAGCATTGCTTACCTGCTGCGGTCCGAGCCATGTGGTGCATCATAATCTCGCAAGACCAGCAAGTAAGAGCCATTTGCAGACATCTGCCAGTTGCAGAATGTTGGAAGGCGGGCGAGGAGATAAATGGATATTTTGGGGGTGAAAAACAATTTCCCCAAAAAGAATGTGGGAAAAGAGGATAGCAAAATTAATTTGCCAAAGGGTTGTGAAGAGAGAGAAGGGAAACCAATTATGTTAGGAGGGTGGGAGAAAAAAATGAAAGGGAATGTGATTATGCTAGGGTGTTGGGGAGAGAGAAGGGGGGGGGGGGGAATAATGCCAGAGGGGTTGTAAGAAGAAAAGGGAAGGCAATTATGCCACAGGAGTTGGGGGAGAGAAGGTGATTATGCCAGGGAGTTGGGGGAGAGAAGGAAGGTGATTATGCCAGGGAGTTGATGACAGTGATGGTGGTGTACCATGATGAAGAGAACCCACTGCCAGGTATGCCATGACATGAAACGACCGTCTTACAGCTCTGTGTAATGTTATACTGATCAGCTCATACTGATGTCTGATGCCAGACTCTCAAAGAATTGTTTCAAGACACTCCTAAGAAATAAAGCATTGACATCAACCTGAACAAGAGTTTTGGCCAGGATCTCCAAAATGAGGGAGAAAGGGAGAATAGCAGAAGTAGCATGAAGAAATTTCACTTACCATTAATTTCCTTTCCTGGAATTCTGCTAGACCAATCCAGACAAGTGGTTGTCCCCCTATCAGCAGAAGTGTCAGAAGCATCAGCAAATGGGCTCTGGCATATAGAAAGGCTCCCCTAGGGGTCACCCTCAGTATACTCCTGTAAAAGCAGAGGAAGCCCCTTGTCAAAATGAAATATAACCATGTAAGGACCATGGAATTGAAGCACCAAGTAGTGCAACTATGTAAAAGAAGCCCAACGAGGCTAAACCAATATCGAAAGGTGGACATTACAGCTGCAAGTTCAATAAGTCTCTGGTGAAACAACTGCCAAAAGGCTGTTGCTGATGAACGCAGTGAGGGGGTGGGTCCTGGACTGGTCTAGCAGGATTCCAGGAAAGGAAATTAACGGTAAGTGAAATTTCTCCTTCCAAGTCATCCTACTAGACCAGTCCAGACAAGTGGGAAGTACCAAAGTTACACCCCTGCCGGGCGGGAAGAGAAAGTCACTGCTACCACACTGGCCCCCAAAATGCGCCAAAGCGCAGGCGTGCAAATCGAGATGATAGTGGTGCTCAAAGATGTACAAGGAGGACCAGATGGCCACCCGAAAAATGTCTATGGGCGACACAAGTGACCATTCCACCCAGGAGGTTGCATGAGCATGCGTAGAGTGAGCCATGAAGCCCCACAAGTATAGGTTTGTTTTGCAAAAAGTACATGAGTTCAAAAGCATGCCCTTAAGAGGCCGCAAGGCCTTTATGAGGACCTGCAAACAAGACAAAGAGGCAGTCAGAGTTTCAGAAGGAACTGGTGACCTTAAGATAACGCAGGACCCTCTTGACATCGACTGCACGTAGGTCACGCTGTAAACCAGAGTCCTGCTCCCTAGGAAAGGAAGGGAGCGAAATGGTTTGATTCCCATGAAAGGGCAAGAGCACATTTGGAAAGAAAGAGGGTATGACACAAAGTGACACCCCCTCCGATGTGAACAAGAGAAAGTGCTCCCTATAGGACAGCGCCTGGCGCTCTGACACTTCGGGCTGAACTGAAGGCAACTAGGAAAGAAGTCTTCAGGGACAGATCTCAAAGAGTGACCCTGCTTGAGCAGCTCAAAGGGGGCCGTCGTGAAGTTCCAGAGAACCAGGGAAAGGTCCCAAGGAGGGAAGCGAGTGACTGGCCCACTACTGGACCCTAAAAGCAGGTAAGGGCCACTATCTGGACGCAGAGGGAGTTAAGGGCTCATCCCTTCTCGAACCCCTCCTGTAGAAACACTAGAATCGGTGGTATCCCAATTCTCCAGGGAGAGGTGTTTTTTTGGGCGCACCATGCCTTGAAAAGGTGCCAGACCCGGGCGTATGTCATAGACGTGGAGGGCTGGTGTGCTTGGAGAAGGGTTTGCACAACCCCAGGCGAATAGCCTTTGTGGGCTAGGCAGCTCCTTTCAAGAGCCAGGCCGTAAGTGAGTAAGGAGTTGGGTCGTTCATGAGAACTGGGCCCTGCCTCAGTAGATCCCGGCACGAGCCTTGAGGGAAGAGCATTGCCAAACTAAGTCAGCATACCACGGGCACCAGGACCAAATGGGGGCCACCAAGATCACATGACTGGGGTGGGTCTTGATGTGGTGGAAACACCGCCCGATCATGAGCCACAGTGAAAGAGGTAGAGAAGAGCAACCATCAGCCATGGCTGAGCCAGCGAGTCGAGCCCTTGAAAACCATGATCCTTCTGGCAACTGAAGAAGGCAGGGACCTTGGCATTCTTGTTGGTGGTCAGCAGATCAAGGCTGAGTTGGCCCCAGGTCCGTATTTTATTTACATTCTCTTATATACCGTGCTATTCTGCATCAGTGCGGTTTACATTGAACAAACTGAATTTACATTGAACAGGGCATTATAACTTGGAGATAACTATTTTACAGGGAACATGGGCTGTGGAGGGTTAAGTGGCTTGCCCAAGACCACAAGAAGCACCTGTGGGACTAGAAACCCCAGTCCTTCCGGCCCAAGGTTGTTGTCCTCTAGTGGAATTTGAACCCCCGACCTTCCGGCCTGAAGTACCTTACCCCAACCACTAGGCCACTCCTCCACTAGGCCACTCCTCGTATGATGCGCTGAAAAGCCGCTGGAGCAAGCTCCCACTCGCTGGGGTCCAGGGTATGGTGAGTGTATTGGGCTGAAAGGGCCTGCAGGTGTCTCTCGGCCCATGGGAAGAGAAGCTCCATTTCCCTCGCCACACCCGGGGCTTTGGTGTTACCCTGATGGTTGATATAGGCCACTGTGGTGGCATTGTCACAAAGGACGCGTACCGACTGTTGGTGAAGGCGAGGTAGAATTGTCTTTCCCCCGTCCTGTTAGGCGTTCTTCTCCTCGGCCCTGGCTCTCCCCTATTGCCCGCTTTCTGCACTCTTGTGCCCGCTCTGCTGAGCGTGCCTGGCTCAAATCCCGCTCTTATCCTGACTTTCTCCACTTTAAATTCATGCTCTCCTCCTTCCAATCAGCCATTGCGCTTTTCAAACAAATTTACTTCCTCAATCTGACTAACTCTCTTTCCTCTAATCCTCGTCGTCTCTTTAGCACTCTCAATTCTCTCTTCAGTGTGCCTCCACCCCTGATTCCTCCCTCCCTTTCTGCCCAAACCTTGGCTAGCTACTTCCATGACAAAATCCACACAAATCACCCTCCAAGTTCCCCTCCTCCCCCTCTATTTCCCATTTCTCCCCTCCCCAAACTTCTGCCACCCTTTCTTCCTTCTCTATGGTCTCTGATGAGGAAACGTCACTCCTTCTCTCTTCCTCCAAACCTACTACCTGCTCTTCTGACCCCTTCCCCACCCACCTCCTTAGCTCCATCTTTTCATCTCTTGTCCCTTCTATTTCTCATATTCTTAACCTCTCTCTCCCCACTGCAACCTTCCCTTCTGTTTTCAAGCATGCTGTGGTTACACCCCTCCTCAAAAAACCTTTACTTGATCCCACTTGTCCTTCTAACTATCGTCCCATCTCTCTCCTTCCTTTCATCTCTAAACTACTTGAGCGTGTAGTCTATCACCGTTGTCTTGATTTCCTCTCCTCTCATACCCCTCTTGGATCCTTTACAATCCGGCTTTCGTCCCCTACACTCCACTGAAACTGCTCTTACTAAGGTCTCGAATGATTTGTTCTTGGCAAAGTCCAAAGGCTTTTACTCTGTCCTCATTCTTCTTGATCTCTCTGCTGCCTTCGACACTGTTGACCATAACCTTCTTCTTATCACCCTATCCTCACTTGGATTCAAAGACTCTGTACTATCTTGGTTCTCTTCCTATTTATCCCATCACTCTTTCAGTGTGTGCTTCGATGGCTCCTCCTCCTCTTCAACCCCACTACCTGTAGGAGTTCCTCAGGGTTCTGTCTTAGGTCCACTCCTCTTCTCTCTCTATACCCAATCCCTTGGCACCATTATCTCTTCCAATGGCTTTCACTATCATCTCTATGCCGACGACTCTCAAATCTATCTTTCTGCACCTGTTATCTCTCCTGATATCCAGTCTACGATCTCACTCTGCCTTTCTGACATTGATGCCTGGATGTCCCACCACTGCTTAAAACTGAACATGGCCAAAACTGAGCTTCTGATCTTTCCCCCGAATGCGTCCCCTCCTCTTTCCCCTTTCTCTCTCTCGGTTGATAACTCTGTACTCCTCCCTGTTTCTTCAGCACGTAAATGGAAATTACACTAACCTGGTAATTGTAGTTCCTGGAGGGTCCAGTTTAGTCCTCCAACATCGGGTAGTGCCCCTCCTCCTGCAGCCTGGAGACTGGACCAATCAAGTCTTCTGTAGTATATATGCAGACGGAGCTCCCAGAAGCCCCCAGTGTACTAGTAACAAAGCATACTTAACGAAGCAACACATTAGATTAATATACAAAATGACATAATGAAAATGACATAATTAAAGAACAATTTGTTTCCCCCCACAAAAATATCCAACTTTCTCTCCAAACGAGGAAGTCAGAACACTGTATTGCACTGGAACCAACGCCCCAGAAATCAAAATACAGCTCCGTATCAGAAATCTCAGGAGCTGACTGAACACCTGAGAAAGGAAGAGCCATAGCCAAAAACGCGGCTGCAAAAAAGGTTCGAACGGCAAGAGGAACCGTCTTAGGATCCACCGTTCGGAAAGCGCGCCGCATTTTTATAACAGATAGTCGGGAGGGAAGGAGGACTAAACTGGACCCTCCAGGAACTACAATTACCAGGTTAGTGTAATTTCCATTTCCTGTTCGGTAATCCAGTTTAGTCCTCCAACATCGGGATGTAACAGAGCAGTTAAGACCGGGCGGGACCTTGCCATCTGGCGCGCAGAACCGCCGAACAAAAGAGGAATCCCGAGCCGCTGACACATCTAAACGATAGTGTGTACTGAAAGCATGCAGAGACGACCAGGTGGCCGCCTTACAGATATCTGCTGGCGGAACTAGGCTATACTCCGCCCAAGCGGTAGCCCGAGCCCTAGTGGAATGATCCAGTAGCCCCTCCGGAACAGACCGCTGCTGCAACAGATACGCAGACGCGAACGCTTCCTTGAGCCATCTTGCAACGGAGGCCTTAGCCGCCGCTTCCCCTTTACGTGCACCCCCGAAGAGCACGAATAACCGGTCAGTCTTCCGAAAAGATTCGGTAGCCTTCAAAGAACGACGAAGTGCACGACCCACATCGAGACGGTGAAGACTTTTGTCCGCCGACCCGACAGAGTGGGAACAAAGAACTGGAAGAAACACTGCCTGATTCACATGAATAGGGGAAACCACCTTCGGCAAAAAGGAAGGGACCGGGGAAAAAGACAAAAAAAGGTTCTCGGCAGGACAACGCATGTAGATCTGAAATACGCCGTGCCGAACAGATGGCTACAAGAAAAACCGTCTTCAGCGTAAAATCCTTCAGAAACGCCCTACTCAGGGGTTCAAAAGGTTCACGAACCAGGGCCCGCATCACTAGATTCAAGTCCCCCGGAGGAACGAAAATCCTGCGGGAGGGCCGCAAATGAAAAACAGTCATAAGAAAACTACGTACGTCCGGATAAGAACCGCAGAGACGGCCTAAAACTTTGCCTCGATAACAAGAGATAGCCGCCAACCGGACTTTCAGAGAACTAGCCGCAAGGCCCTTATCAAAAGCAACCTGAAGAAACTTAAAACGACGGGAACGAAAAACGTCGCCGCCCGGACTCCACGCCGGGAGCACCAGTCTTCAAAGATCCCCCAAATCCGAACGTAAGTAAGAGAAGTGGACGTTTTCCCGCCCGCCCGCAGTAGGGTAGAAATCACCGCGGGGGGAGTAACCCTTCTTTTTCAGCCGAGCCCTCTCCATGGCCAAACCGTAAGCGAGAATTGACCCACTTGGGGCATCCGCAAGGGTCCCTGAAAAAGAAGATTCGGCAGCGTGGATAGGAGCCAAGGAATGCCGTCGCTCAGCCGGACCAGATCGGCATACCAGGGCCACCCAGGCCAGTCCGGGTCCACCAGTAACACTCGACCCCGATGGCCCTCGATGCGCTGAACGACCCGGCCAATCAGAACCCACGGAGGAAAGACATAAAGAAGGCTGGACGTTGGCCACGGCTGAATGAGAGCGTCGAGCCCCTTGGACATACGCTCCCTATGCCTGCTGAAGAAGCGTCCTGTCTCGGCCGATTGAAATGTCGCCATGAGATCCATGAAGGGCGGCCCCCCCCCCCCGACGAACTATTTGCGCGTAAACTTGCGGGTTTAGCTCCCACTCTCCGGGGTCCACCCGCACTCTGCAGAGAAAATCGACCTGAACATTGTCTGCGCCTGCAATAGGCACTGCCGAGATGGCCGGAAGACGAGACTGCACCCAATTGACCAAGGCCATCGCTTCTGATTCCAGGGCCATGCTGCCGGTGCCCCCTTGGCGATTGATGTAAGCTACGGGGATCGCAATGTCCGAGAGGACTCGCACCGGCCGGTCGAGAACTAGGGCTTTGAGGCCAAGAGGGCTAGCCGCACCGCCCGCAATTCGGGGAGGTTGATCGACCAAGAAGTCTGCAGGGGAGACCATTCCCCTTGAGCGAAGCGGGTCTCGCAGTGAGCCCCCAGCCGGTTAAGCTGGCATCCGTTGTGAACGGAACCCAAAGTGGAGGCTCCAGGGAATCCCCCGCGCCAGGTTCTCGGAGGAGAGCCACCACCGGAGTGATCGGCGAACCGCCCTTGGGCAAGTCAATCTCCTGTTCAACGAGTAGAATTGGTTGGACCAACGGCGCAGCAGAGCACTCTGCAGCCGGGCGCATGTGGAAGCGCGCCCAGGGCACCACCTCCAAGGTTGCTGCCATCGTACCGAGGAGCTGTAGCTATCACCATGCAGACGGAGCGGGCATCCCCCTGAAGAGTCGGACAAGAGACCGAATGCGGCGCTCCGGCCGGCACACCAAGCCCCGTGCTGTGTCGAGGCTCACTCCCAGATACTCGAGATCCTGAGTCGGGCACAGACAACTCTTGCATTCTTTCACCACCCAGCCGAGGGACCGCAGCAGAGCCACCACCCTGCTCGTGACGTGCACACACTCCCGACTGGACTTTGCCCGAATCCACCAGTCGTCGAGATACGGATGGACCAGGATGCCCTCTGTGCCCAAGGCCGCCACAACCACTACCATCACGTTTGTGAAGGTGCGGGGGGGCCGTGGCGAGACCAAACGGCATGGCCGGAAATTGGAAGTGGCCCCACGGAAGAGCGAAGTGGAGAAACCGTTGATGAGACGGCCGGATGGGAATGTGTAATGTGGTCTGCAGCGGCTGTGGAAGATCCTGCAGCAGGGGCTCTGAGGAGGGGGGAGATAAGGTGCTGGGGGACCCAGCTAGCAACGCAGTGGGTATGGGGAAAGCCTCCGGGATGCAGCGTGCAGGTGTAACACAAGCAAGCTATTAATGTACCCTTCGGCTGATTACATTTCACATATAATACAGCCATAGAAAAAAGCATTGTAGAGACTTAAACCACCTTTCCTCTTCTTGTGTGGGGTTTCATTTATTTATTTATTTATTTATTTTTTTGCATTTAAAACAAAAAGCAAGGAAGGCTCAGGGAAACCCAAGACTGTTTAAGAAAGGGATTTTGAAACTGCACGTGCCTCCACAGCATGATTAAGTGTGTGGAAACTGCTGTTTAGAGCTGTTTCCTCTAAAAAGAAACACTGAAGAGAAAAACAAAACAGCCGCTGGCACCGAAAAACTGTCAGGTATTCGCAGAACTGAGAAGGGAACTGTCAGTCATTCACTGTGCTGGCATAGAGAAACTTTCAGGGTCAGGGTAAGGCAATTACAGTGACTGAAAGTAGGGAAATTAGAGTGGGATCCCTCCGCAGCCATTCAGACCTCCATGGTAGGGGCTGAAAGGTGTTTCTGGGGAGGGATGTAGAAGCTCAATCCAGCCATAGGAAAATTACAGTGAGCATGCTTAATTAGGCCGAGCCCAAAACAGTCAGGATCCAAAACACTGACTTAAAACCTCAACCAAATGGTATATTGAATAAGACAGGTACAATAATCAGTAGGACGTACAAAGTAACCCGGCTGCAGTTTGTGGACTAAAAAGTCAAAGTAGGCACTTCCAAACTCAGGGGCAGCCGGTCCGGATACAGCTGAAAGCATCCCAGAGCAGCTGAGGCAAGGAAGAAAAAAACAAAAACAGAGTACGCACAGTTTTCTTACAGAAAATGATACCTGAACTTCCTGGAGGTATTCAAACTCTCGTGGTAAAGACTCAGTGCAGCGTAAAGCCAATGGAGAGCTCCCCCGAAGCCAAGCTCCGGAGTTCCCAAGTTCCTCAGGGGAAGCAAGATGCTGGGGGAATAGCAGAGCTGATGCCTGAGGTCCCTGTGTTTCTTCTGACAGCCTATGCAGCGTAAACCTGAATAAGGCACAGGGAGAACTAAAAAGAAATAACTGCGTCCCGCCGGAACAGGCATTTAACAATATTCCCCATATTAGGTAATGCCTCAGCCAGCCTTCTTTGTTGGGCACAGTGGGGAATGGAAGCCATGAGCCCTGTACCCTTCGTCAGTGACTCAGCATTGTACTGTGGCTCTGAATTGCATACTGTTCTCTATCCATGCCTTCTGTACTTTTTATCCATTATGTTCATACAGAGGCAGAGAAAAAAGTAACCTCTGCACAACTGACATCTAGCAAGTGTTGTGGAAAGAAGAAAAAAACTGAAACAACAATATAGCTTTTAGAAGCCATCAGAGAAGTAATCTGGCTTCCCGCCTAAAACCGAGGCTCATTAGCTATTCAAAATGGCCACCAGCAAAAATAAAACACCAAAAGAGTGAATTAAAACCCCCAAAAGCTAAGGAATTAACTTAAAAAGTCAAAGAAGAAGGTGGGAGGGTTGCAGGCATGAGAGAAATGCCTAAAATCGCTGAAAAATCAAGAAAAATCAATCGAGTTACCACAGAGCTGCAAACAGCAGAGGGAGAAGACATTCTAGTTCTGAAGAAACTGCAGCACAGCTGTTGCAGATGCCAGAGTCAGTCATTGTACCTCTGCGGGACCCACAAATCACACATTGAGGTTTGGCAGCCATGCTAAGGCAACCTGCTTCCAGGGGGAAAGAAGGAAACAGGAACAGGGAAGCCCACAGCAAAGGGACTAACCATATTCAAATCAGTACAGCTTTAAATTTAAAACGTTTTTTTTTTTTTTTTTTTTTTACAGAAAACAAAATACTCCCCAGAATCCTAGGGGTGCCCTGAACAAAAGAAACCCAAAAATGCCAGGGGAACCCGTGCACAAGTGTTAAAAAGTGCCCTTAAAAAGCACACTTTAGAAATCCAAAATGGCCACCGCACCTTTCCACCCACAATAAAAAAAGGCGCGAGAATACAAAGGTAACCAAATAATATGGAAAAGAAAGAAAACGACCCTCTAATACAGGGCAAGCGAAAAAAATCAGGAAAAAATGCAATTCGGAAGCCAGGAGAGCCGACAGAGCCTCTGACAATGCAAAAAACAACAGAGCTGAAAAGATAAAGCAAGGAAAATTCCTACCAGCTCAGTGAACAGCAAGGAACTCAGCCAACTTCTCCAAGTGACAGGCAATGCTGTAGCAGGTATGGCTCTTCCCCGAACAGTCTTGGGGAGAGCTCAACCCAGGTTTCAGATATTCCCAGGCAGGAAGGCAGGAGCCCAAAGCAGGTCTGGCTTCCCCCAGGATGTGCTCCCCTGTGGCAGTGCTCCTTTTTTTTTTTTTTAGATACAGCTACCTAGCAAAGAAATGGTACATAAAGGACCCAAAATAAAACCCCAAAAGAACTAACTAACTAGTGTTGCTCCTTCAAGTGTCACTTAGTGTGCCCAGAAAGGGCACAGAAGTCTGCAAGCTGCAAGGAGACTGGACACACTGGGGGCTTCTGGGAGCTCCGTCTGCATATATACTACAGAAGACTTGATTGGTCCAGTCTCCAGGCTGCAGGAGGAGGGGCACTACCCGATGTTGGAGGACTAAACTGGATTACCGAACAGGAACCTTGGTGTTATCTTCGATTCCTCTCTCTCTTTTCACATATCCAGCTCATTGCTAAAACTCGTCATTTCTTTCTATA
The DNA here is from genome assembly GCA_033557465.1 of Ichthyophis bannanicus. Classification (NCBI taxonomy): domain Eukaryota; kingdom Metazoa; phylum Chordata; class Amphibia; order Gymnophiona; family Ichthyophiidae; genus Ichthyophis; species Ichthyophis bannanicus. The sequence goes on along the minus strand of CM066049.1, from coordinate 90,979,002 downwards.
CAATATTTCCAAAATTCGCCCCTTCCTCTCTGTTGACACCACTAAATTGATTGTCCACTCCTTAATCACCTCCTGTCTTGATTATTGTAACGTTCTCCTTGCCGGCCTCCCTGCAAGCGACCTCTTTCCTCTTCAGTCAATTCAACATTCCGCTGCTCGACTCATTTTCCGCCAGTCTTGTTTTTCCCACATCACTCCTCTCCTCATGTCGCTTCATTGGCTTCCCATCCATCTCCATATCCAATTTAAACTTCTCCTCTTGACCTATAAATGTATTCACTCTTCTGCCCCCCAGTACCTTTCATCTCTCCTTACACCCCCTCTCGGCTGCTTCGCTTTTCTAATAGTCTTTGTTTATCTGTGCCCTTTACTCGTACTGCGAATTCCAGACTTCGCTCCTTCCAACTGGCAGCACCCTTTGCTTGGAATAATCTTCCTATTTCTGTGTGCCAGGCGTCCTCCCTGGCCATTTTCAAGTCCAGACTAAAATCCCATCTCTTCACTATTGCTTTCCGTTCCTGTCTTACCCTATCTTGATCTCTCTATCAACATTTTCTTACTTTGTCCTGTAAATTTTTGTTATTTGTATTATGTAACTTATTTTGTTTTCTGTCTTATTAGATTGTGAGCTCTGATGAGCAGGGACTGCCTCTCTTCTATGTTTGTACAGCGCTTCGCATGTTGTGGCGCTTTGTAAGTCTTTAATATTAATAATAAATGCCTGTAGGGCAAGGCGGACCCCGCTTGCGCCTTGAGCCAGTTGATCCTCCATTTGGATTCCTGAGTATCTCACAAACCCTGAGTTTCTGATCCAGACAATGTGCTTCCCAGCCTGAAAGACTGGCGTCCGTTGTGACGAGAAGTCTCTAGGGCAGAGCCACCAGCGCAAGGGAGAATAGCAGAAATAGCATGCTATAATTGAATCAACAATCCAGTCAGAAATATGTGACCAAGTCGCAACAGTATCTGTCAATTCTAGATTGGCTTCATCAGCCATTTTTAGACTCACAAATATGACTATCATTTGAGGGGTTACCAAAAGAGGTGCCATAATACAACATTGGTAAAGTAGCTGTGAGGGAATACATTAACATATTAATTATTACCCTAGAAATAATCAGATTGAGTTATTGAGGGCTTATTTTGGTAGGATAAACGTTTTCCTCTGTGTTACTCTAGGGCTGATTTAATTAACAAATTTTAAAAAATTACAGTAAAGTATTGTTTTTATTCTTTCCAACCCAATGGAGATTGAAAAAATTATATAAAAAGGAATCAAGAATGTCTGTCTCTGTGGGCAAAATAATTCTGAAAATTTAATAGGATGCAATTTGGCATGTGAGAAACACTAGTAAAAAGATATCAAATTCAAAAATGGGCCAAAGTGGACAGGGGTTCTAGAGATATAAGCCCCCCCAAAACATAGCCCAATGTATTGCTATAGGAGAGGGAGTTTCCGTTTTTGTAGCATAGAAACATAGTACAGTGAAACATAGCAGTTAGGGAACTGTTCCTTTCATACTCCCTCTCCCTGTTCTCTACTCTCCCAACCTCCTAAACTGCCCAACCCTCAAAACCTGACACCCCCGCATTAACCCACCTTCCCAGTCCCAAAAATATTCCCTCGCAGCTGTCCCCACCACAAAAAAAAACAAAACTCCACAACTGCTTCACCACCTGAAAACGGCCCCACTATAAAAAAAACACTACACCCCCACAACTGCTTATGACACTGCAAACTCTCCCCATCCCAGAAGACTTCCTGCAATTGCCTCACCACCCTATCAATCACCACACCCCCAAAAACTACAATCCTGCAACTGACTACCACACCGCAAACTCCCCCTCTCTCCTTCAATCTATTCAAAACTCAGCTGCACAGTTTATTTTCCACCAGTGTCACTAAGCTCACACAACCCCTTCTCCTCAAGTCACTTCACCGACTCCCTAACCGTTTCCACATCCAGTTCAAACTTCTCCTACCGACCTATAAGTGCATTTGTTCGGTGGCTCCTCACTACCTTTTCTCTCTCAGATCACCCTAAACCGTTGGGAACTAGCAGATCCCTTTTATCTGTGTTCTTCTCTGCCACGGCCAACTCCAGATTTCATTCATTCCACCTTGCTCTCCATATGCCTGGAACAAACTACCCGAGTCAGTACATCAGGCTCCTTCTCTAGCCCTATTCAAATCCAGGCTAAAAACTCACCTCTTCGAGGCTGCTTTTGGATGCTGATGTCCCACACGCTCATGTTCACCACTTATGTGTATCTTACCATACTCTAGTCCCCAGTATGTGATGTTGTTTGACTTGATTAGATTGTAAACTCTGATGAGCAGGGACTCTCTCTTACATCTCTATGTACAGAGCTGCATATGCCTTGTGGCATTATACAAGTGCTAAGAAGCAGTAGTAGTAGAACAAACGACCGCCCACAAATGCCCCATCCCTAAAAAATACCCCTTACAACCATCATACCACTCCACAAATTGCTTCTTCCTCAAATTTTATCCCACAAACTGCTCCCACCTCCAAACCCTACCCTACGCAAGTGCCTCACTAGCACTACACCTAAAAACCACTCCCTCATCTGTCCTATCATCCTGCAAACTGCCTCCACTCCCAAAAGATACTGTTCCACCCCCCAAACCTCCTCCCTCACAACTGCCCCAACCCCTGAAAACTCGCAAATGTCATGCCATCCCTAAAAAATTCCTCCCCACAACCACCCCACTACCCTGAAAAATGCCTCTCCCCAAAAATACCCTCAAAACTTCTCTCCCACCAACTGCCTCCGCAAACTGCCACCTGTAAGTGCTCACCAATGTGCACACTGCCCCACCCCTAAAAAACAATTCAACTGTCCTACTCCTAATGCCCCACCTCTAAAATATATGCCCCCTCAAACAGCCCCAGCACCTCACAAAATATCCCACCCCCAAAAGCTATCATGTCGCAACTGTCCCACCATCTCACTAACTTCCCCCTGCCACCCCATTCAAAACGTTCCCCTATTCCCAAAAAACTATTTCCCTGCAATTACTCCATCCTTAAAAACTATCCCCTCACAACTACCTTCCAATCCACACACTGCCCCATCCCAAAAACATTCCCTTGTAACAGGTCTATTGCCCCACAAAGAGCCCCAACCCTGAGAAATACTCCCGAAATTGCCCCACCATCCTTCAAAATGCCCCACTCCCAACTGTCACCTTCAACTGGCCAACCTCAGCAAATGTTCCATCTGCCCTACCACCTTCAAACTGCCCCATGAGAAAAGAAAGCACAGTTACTTAACAGCAGGAATTAGTCCTCACATATGGGTACGTCGGTACCGACGGAGCCTGCGCGGGAAAGCTCCCCAGCTTCCCAGAAGGAAAGCTTTTGGGGCCTCCCACTGCGCATGCGCGCTGCCTTCCCGCCTTCCTGACCAACTCTCCTCAGTTCGAGTTTAAAGCTGAGACAATAGAGAGAGGAAAGGAAAGAGAGAAATAGATACAACTCCTAGGGGAGGCGGGTGGGTTGTGAGGACTAATTCCTGCTGTTCCCAGAGATCACCTGTTACAGGTAAGTAACTGTGCTATCTCCAGGAACAAGCAGGAATAAGTCCTCACATATGGGGACTCCCTAGCTAAGATGCCTGGGAGATCCCCTGAAGGGTATGAGACCCTGAAAGGTTCCTCATCTTCCTATGGATCTCAGGCATCCATTCAGGGAAGGTGGGCTGGAGTTGTTCAAGAAAGGTTCTTACTCTGGTAAGCAAAAGAGATACACTGAGCAATCCAATTGGAGAGTGTTCTTTTGGAGACTGGAAGTCTTAAAAGAGAAGGATCAAAAGCAACAAAAAGATGAGAAGACTTTCGATGTTGCTGTGTCCTGTAGAGGTAAAAGGCAAGAGCTCTTTTACAGTCTAGAGTATGAAGGTTCCTCTCTGCACTGGATGCGTGAGGAGCTGGAAAAAAGACAGGTAAATATACCTCTTAAGATGAAAAGGGGAGACCACTTTAGGCATAAAGTGGGGATTGGTCCTAAGGACCACCTTATCATGATGGAACCTTGTATAAGGTGGATTAGCCACTAGAGCTTGCAGTTCACTGATACAGCGAGCTGAGGTGACTGCAATAAGAAAAATAACCTTCCAGGAAAAATATTTCAAGGAGGTAGTGGCTAAGGGTTCAAAAGGTGGCTTCATAAGCTGACCAAGAACCAAGTTTAAGTCCCATGCCACCGGAGGAGGTCGAATGGGAGGTTTAGTTAAGGTTAGGCCTCTCATGAATCTTGCAATAAGAGGATGAGAGGAAACAGGTTGTCCATTGATGGGCTTAAGTGATGCCGCAATAGCACTCAAATGGACTCTTACTGAATTTGTTTTGAGTCCTGCATTGGAGAGATGCAGGAGATATTCCAAAAGAGAATTCAAGGGGAGTGCTAGAGGGTTAAGACCCTTTTGAGCACACCAAATGGAAAATCTTTTCCATTTAAAAGCGTAAGAACGCCTAGTGGAAGGTTTCCTAGAGGCATGTAGGATATCCTTCACTTGCTGCGAAAGATTGAAGTGTTGAAGGATTGAAGATTGAAGTGTTGAAGTAACCAAGCTCTGAGGTGAAGGGACGTGGGGTTTGGGTGCCACAAAGTCCCCTCCTCCTGAGACAGAAGGTCTGGAGCCGCTCCCAAGTCCAGGGAGGGGGCTTGGGAGAGATGCAGAAGTAGAGGGTACCACACTTGGCGTGGCCAGCGTGGATCTATGAGGATCATGGACCCTTGATCCCTTTGAAGTTTGAACAGAGTCTTGGGAATCAAAGGAATGGGTGGAAAGGCATACAGGAAGCCCTGACCCCAATGCAAGAGGAAGGCATGCTTGGCCTGAACTCCCTGACACGGAATTCTGGAACAGAACCGGGGAAGTTTGGCATTCCACAGACTTGCAAAGAGGTCTATGTCCGGGGTTCCCCATTTCTGGAAGATTCTGAGTAACTAATCCATGTGCAGGGACCATTCGTGTGGAAGCAGAACTCGACTGAGTCTGTCTGCCCAAGAGTTTTGGATTCCTGGAAGATATACTGCCAGGAGATGGATTTGATGCTCTCTGGCGAAGGCCCATAATCTTAGAGCTTCGTTGCAAAGTGACAGAGAGCCAGTCCCTCCTTGTTTGTTTATGTAAAACATGGCTACTTGATTGTCCGTATGAATAAGGACTGTCATGTTGCTAAGGAGGGTATGACAAACTCTGAGAGCTAGAAAGATTGCTCGAAGTTCCAAATGGTTGATATGAAGGGTGGTCTCCTGTGGAGACCAAGTGCCCTGAGTGGAGAGATCTTGAAGATGAGCTCCCCAACCTGTTTGGGAGGCATCTGTTATGAGGGTTGCTTGGGGCAACAATGGCTGAAAGGGGGCCCCCAACAACAGATTTTGAGTGGATATCCACCATTGGAGAGACCAAAAGAGACGATTGGAGTTTGCTATTTGGTCTGAGAGAACTCCTGATGCTCGAGTCCACTGGGTGGATAAAGTCCATTGAACACTCTCATATGTAGGCGAGCATAAGGCATCACATGCACTGTGGAGGCCATATGGCCTAATAGTTGTAGCATCTCTCTGGCAGTCAAGTGGCTTCTGGACTGAGTCTGAGAGGCTAAGTGCACTAGACGTTGGCAACGGGCCTGAGGTAGATAGGCCCTTGCAGTGGTGGTATCCAACCAGGCCCCTATGAACTCCAGGGATTGCGTAGGGGTGAGTTGAGACTTTGGAAGATTGATCACAAGTCCCAGATACTGCAGGATGGGTCTGGTGCGATCCAGGGAAGTCTGAGCCTCGGACTGAGATGGAGCTCGGATGAGCCAGTTGTCCAGGTATGGGAAGACAAAAATTCCCAGGGCGCGTAGAAATGCAGCTACTATTGCCATGCATTTGGTAAATTCCCTTGGAGCAGAGGCTAGACCGAAGGGAAGTACTCTGTATTGGAAATGTTTTCCCTGGAACAGAAACCGTAGGAATTTTCTGTGGGATGGATGGATGAGTATATGTGTGTACGCATCCTTGAGATCTAGAGAACAAAGCCAATCCTGACTCTGTAGGTATGGAAGAAGAGTACCTAGAGAAAGCATCTTGAATTTCTCCTTGTATATAAATTTGTTCAATTCTCTGAGATCCAGAATGGGTCTGTACCCCCTGTTTTCTTGGGAATGAGAAAATAAGGGGAGTAAAAACCTGATCCCTATTGAGGAAGAGGAACCTCTTCTATTGCCTTTTGGGCGAGAAGAGTGGTCACCTCCTGACTCAACAGGTCTAGGAGAGATGGGGGAGAAATGAAACTTCTCACCATGGTATGGGGAGGAAGGTTGGAGAAATGTAGTTTGTAGCCCTCTCTGATGATAGAGAGGGTCCATTGTTCTGATGTGATTTGCTCCCATCTGGGAGCAAAATGAGTTAACCTTCCTGGGATGGTGAGAGGTTCTGGTTTTAGAGCCAGAAAGGTTAAGATCTCTAGATTTAAGTCAAAAACCCTGAGGGGGTTGGGACTGTTGGGCTGTAGCAGCCCCTGCAGGTTTTGCCCTGGCCTGTTTAGGCTGCTGACGCTTAGGAGTAAAGCGAGCTGCAGAAGATTGTTGTCCAGTATTTGAGGCAAATCTGGTCCTCTTGTAGAAAGGCTTTTTGAAAGATTTTTTCTTGACAGGGGTAGAGGTAGACTTAGAAAGTCTATCTAATGCAGCATTTTCTGCATCCATTTGAGTGGCTTTGATCTGCCACTCCTTACCAAACAGATTCTCGCCTGTACAGGGCAAATTTCCCAACCCATCTTGGACCCAGGGTTCTAGGTCAGAGGCCTGGAGCCAAGCAATTCTGCGAGCCGCTATGGCAATACCTGAGGCTCTGCTAGCACCCTCAAAGGAGTCAAAGGCTGCTCTGTTGGAGAACTTTGAAATATCTTGGGTATGCTTCAGCAAAAGAAGGAACTCCTCCTTTCTATCCTCTGGGATAAAGGGGAGAAAATGGCGTATCTTTAATGCAATTTCCTTCAGAAACATGCCCATATAGAGGCTGTATGAGTTGATTCTGCCAATAAGCATACTTGCTTGGAAGATTTTTCTTCCAAAAGCATCCAGAGTCCTACATTCTCTTCCTGGGGGAGTAGAAGAGTGTCTTTTAGTACTCTTTATCCTTTTCATAGCTGACTGCACCACGATGGAGTGGTGAGGGAGCTGAGTTTTTTGAAACCCAGGAGAAGGGGGGACACGATACATGGTGTCCAGACGACGAGAATGTGGAGATAGGGTGAGAGGAGTCTCCCATAAGTCCATCATGTGTTCTTGAAGAATTTCATGGATGGGCAAGGTGACTGCCTCTTTCGGAACTTTAGAGTATCCTAAAATGTCTAACTTTTTTGCTCTAGGTTCCTTTTCAGAGGATACAGAAATAGAAAGACCTTTAGCTACTTCAATGATGAAGTCTTGAAAGGATAAATCCTCTGGAGGAGACATTCTCTCCTCTTTGGAGAAGAGGGCTCCTCAGGCAGAGTAAGGGATACTTCAGCAGAGTCATCTGATGAATCAGAATCATCAGAAGACTCAAAGTATCGTCTGTTTGCTTCCAGGGATCGATAAGCGTATCGACATCGGGGGTACCCGGAACCGGATCGGTATCGGGAAAAACCCCGGAACCGGGAACCGGAATCGGTATCCTGGTCGATGTGGATGGCCTGGGTACCGGTATCGGTTTTGGAACCGGAACCGGTACCGCAGGGTGCGGTACCGAGGGCGTCGCAGCCTTAATGAAAGCGAAAATGGCCTGCTGCATGGATTGAACTGTATGATCCTTGGACGCCACGACTGTCTGGATGTCGGTACCGGATGAATGAGCCGGTACCCCAGAACAGTCTAACAGGTGATCGGTCGAGGCCGTGCCATCGATGTCAACCTGTAACCCCATAGGAGCAGCTTTGGAAGCCGGAGCTTCCCGCCGGGGTTGTTTGGCTGGGGGCAGGGTCCTCAGGGTCAAGCCCAGGGGTATCTCGATACTTAGAGGGAGATTTGCCCTTTGAGGACCTGCCAGAGGAATGTTTGGTTACCTGAGATCCATCAGGAGAGGAAGACCTGGAAGATGTCGATGCTGGAGTATCTGTAGAAAACAGCATGTGAAACTTGGCTGCCTGGTTCTGTAAGCCACGTTTAGACATCAAAGAACAGGATGGGCAATCCGGAATGGAATGGTCAGGCCCCAAACATTTAAGACACCATTCATGAGTGTCTGTGACTGAAATAGTACCGCTGCACTTGGTGCATTTTTTAAACCCAGAGGCTTGTTTCTCCATGAGGGAGAATTTGTGAAGGCCTAAAGGCCTCACAGAAGAAACACACCAAGTGAGGAAAAAAGAAGATTTTTTTTTTTTTTAAGAAATAAAGGAAAAAAGACCGGCGGTACCGGTCTGGAATCAGGGAAGGCAGACACGCGGCCAAAGAAATAAATTAAAATAACAACTTCTTCAGCGGTGACAGGAACACGACCTGCTGGCTCCGCGGAAAAAGAAGAACTGAGGAGAGTTGGTCAGGAAGGCAGGGCGCATGCGCAGTGGGAGGCCCCAAAAGCTTTCCTTCTGGGAAGCTGGGGAGCTTTCCCGCGCAGGCTCCGTCGGTACCGACGTACCCATATGTGAGGACTTATTCCTGCTTGTTCCTGGAGATAAAACCTTCCTGCAACTGTTCCACCACCCTGTCATATGCCCCATTCCCCAAAAAAATACTTGCCCCTTGTCTCAACTATCCCACCATCCTACAAAATGCCCACTCCCAAAAACTATCCCGCCCCTAGTGTCCCACTACCTACTCTCACCCCCAAAGTTATCTCCCTGCAACTACTCCTCCACCCAACAAACTACACCTACCCATAAAAATAGCCCGTGGCAATCGCCTACTGTCCTCCAACTACCCAAATGCCCACAAATTTCCCCTGCAACTGCCCCACCAACCTGCAACTACCTCCACCCCAAAACTACCTCCCCACATCTGACTACACCTGCAAAACTATGCAACTCGGAAACTTGTGGAAATTCTCCCCCCTACTGCACCCCCCAGCTACCATAATCACAGCACAAATACAGGGATTACTAATAATTCCCTATTTGGGATGAACTGCATTTTAAATAATTCACATATTTAATTTTATTTGCAGTTATTTCTACTGTAAAAGCTGACTGAATTGTACTGCTTTCTTATTGGTTGCTATGTGTACTGGCAAATAATTCTATTGATATGGGAAGGGCTAGATTAACGAACTGGCATGCTAGGAACATACTTAGGTTCTAAAGTTTAGGGGGCTCTGTCAAATCGGTTCCGTACAAAGGTGGTTAGTATTGACAACTGTCTGGTGTTTTTTTCAGGATTTTACTGAAAACGTAAAGGATTGCTAACGCATCTGCACATTTTTCATACTTTAATACCTCTATCTGCAGTTCTCTAATCTTCTCCCATGTGTGAGTGAGCCTGCCATTTCTGCTTCCAACGTAACTAGCTGCAGAGACTGTGGGCAGGATCCAACCAATGGGAAGATTATGTGAGCAAAGCAATGTAATGCTGCTCTAGTCACAGAAAGGGTGGCGAGCTGGGGGAAATTCGTGTGATGTACGTGTTAAGATTCTACATGTGGTGGGAGATGAAGAAAAATAAAGCCGTCCCCGTGCCTCCCCCCCTCCCCCCAAAAAAAGTGCCTCAATGCATTTCTATAGGAAAAACATACAAGGTGAAATTTTACTTACCGTTAATTTCCTTTCCTGGAATCCTGCTAGTCCAGTCCAGACTAGTGGGTTGTGTTCCCCTGCCAGTGAGACAGAAATCACAGAAGCTTTGTGACCCCCCCCTTGGTATATAGTGTCCTACCTCTACGGGTCAGCTTCAATATAACCCCGGCAAGCTCCTGGATTGCAGAACAAAACCGTTCAATAATGAGACACTAGACTAACAAACTTGTACTACATAAACAGATATGACAACCAAGGAGGCTTTATTACGAGGAGGATTTTTTTGTTTAAACTTTATGAGGACGGAAGCCCTCAGTAGTCTGATAGTACTCTGAACGGAAAAGCTTGGACTGCAGACCTTTAGATCACATGAAGCTGAGGAGGAAGGCTGCACTGTTCCTCATGAACAGGAGCATTTCCCTTCAGAAGGGCTCAACTGATCCTCCTGAGCAGAAGCACCTTCTGGAATCTCTTGGAAGAATGGGAATCACCAAGGAGGCACCTCAGTGTGCCCTGGGACCCAGGAAAATGGAGGAAACCAGCAGAATTCGTAGAATCCTTTAGGAGCAAAGAAGTCCACCATCTACTGAGTCAGAGAAAATACTGAAGCTGATCCCTAGGGATAGGAGGTCACAAAGCTTCTGTGATTTGTGTGTCTCACCATCTGCTGGCAGGGGGATACAACCCGCTAGTCTGGACTGGTCTAGCAGGATGATTTGGAAACCCTGATTCACAATACAGCATTACAGAATTGTACAAGGGGGGAGCTGATAAGTCTCTGGCCTTGTAACAAAACAAAAAGCTATGGGCAACACTTCCATTCTGGAGGTCTGAATGATCTCTCTGTAGTTTTATATGGTTTGCAGATCCTGCTAATTAGATAAACCCTTTTGAATATCGAGCCCCATTATTACAGGAGACTGAAGTGAAGACACAGCTAAAAGTGGGCTGATTAGAATCAAATGGAGGAGTAGCCTAGTGGTTATAGCACTGGCTTGGTAACCATGCGACTAGGGTTCGATTCCCACTAGCACTCCTTGTGACCTTGGGCAAGTCACTTAAACCTCCACTGCCTCAGAAGAAAGGCCTGAAACTGACCTGCACAGAGCAGCAGGTATAACCCTACACAGGCATAGAGCGGGGGAGGGTAACTTGCACAGAGCTGCAGTTAAAGACCAGAGGGCTAGAGTGGTTGTATCTTCCGTCATATACTATGTTACACACACAACAAATAAACATACAAAACTGAGATATGCACAGACACAGATACAGACAGGTGCATGCACATTTGCACACGGAGGGGTTGGAAAGAATTCCATGAGCCATGCTCTGCATGCTTTCCTCACTTGTTAATGTTTTTTATGTATTACTTTAGTTAGCAGTTGATTTTGTTATGAAGTAAACTGCAGGCTATACATTTTATTTATTTTATATGTAAGCAAACACAAATAAATAAATGCAATAGCTAGAACAAATTCTAATTAGTGTAGGAGACAGTCCAACAAGTCTTGGGATCGCTCTCTATTTCCACGAGTAATACACACTTCCCCTTCCTCGCCAGCATTTTGAGCATCCCACTTCAAACAGAAATGATATGCATGGCACCACCAGTGGCAAGCTGAGATTGAAGAAAAACAAGTGATAAGATAGATGGAACTTACTTGTTTGCCCGGGATCCCAGCACGAATGTAGTTGATTCATTTAACCTGGCTGGATCCCACTGCAGTGCGATAGCAGGAGACAGATTAGAAATGGGTATAATCAACCTTAATGTCAACACACTTTCAAATGGTCTCTAAAAATACCAGGTTTTATGCAAGACAAAAATATAAGAATCTTCATTGTAAAGCTCTTTGGTGCACCAAATTTCTTCTTTGGCGCAAAGGAACATTTTACTTCCAGTTAATGTCCTTGAGTCCTGCTAGACAAGTCCAGACAAGTGGGTTGTTTCCCTTATCAGCAGATTGGTGGACACAAAGAACCAATGAAAAGTCCAAGCTTCAATGTCATCACTCCTATGCCTCCGTTTGCCTCAGCCACCAGAGGTCCCTTCAGTATTCATCCCAAAAAGCATATGGGAGAAACATGGCTAGCCTCACATCTCCTCAATTGTGGGCAACAATGAGCAATGAACAGTAGAGAACTACTCCCCCCTTCCTTCTCTTCTCCCCTCCCCCTCTTTCCTCTTCCTTCTTTCCCTTGCCCCCCTTTATCTATTAATAAATGGTTTTGCACTCATTGCTTTTTTAGTTGCTCGTTTTTTTGTATTTATGCTTGCCTTTTCTTCTTTTTATGTTTTTATCTAGTATATTTTTCATTTAAGTTCTCTTTTTAGCAGTATCAATATACATAAATGAGCCTTCTTAGCTCCACGAAGGCATACTCATTGTCTGTTTATTGGTTCCTTGTGTTAATGACATGTATGTTTTGCCCAACCCCAAATCATGGCGGTTTCCATCATGTCTTAAGATTTATCTGTGCCATCACTCAGTTTTTTAAATTTCATTTTAGGAATATATGCTTTAATCCGTTCAAAAAGCCATGGATTCATTGCCAATTGCCCCCCTTCATTGTTCCCCATTTTACTACTGTTTAGAGGACACAGACACTAATCCCCCTGGAGAAAACGAGACACATTTGGATGCACCACCGGATCCCAGAAACAGGCTAGAGCTGCCACCTGAACTTTTGGGGAGCTAAGGGAAAAGGCCCTTCTCTAGGCCATCCTGTAGAAAGGCCAAAAGGAAGGACACCTTGGCCACCCCAGGAGCCAACTGCCGCATCAATGCTCAAAAAGGCACCATATCTGTACGTATGCTAGCTTGGTAGACCTCCTCCAGCACCGAGCAGAGTAGAGACCACTGCTGGAGAGTAGCCTTTATGCGCTAGCCATCTCCTTTCAAGAGCCATGCCGTAAGCAAGAAGGGCCCCTCTAGTTATCTATTATACTAAAAATACACCCTTGGAAATCAACCTTAACGAATCCAAAAATAATTGATTTCCCTCACCTAAATCTTCCAACAGGAACTAAATCTATACCCTAACCAAATTTTTGTCGGATCACTCACCGTGAAAAGGAACCTTCCTTCTCTCGAAGTGAGCCCTCCTTTTTAATCATTTTAAATTGACCACTCTCGGTCGTAAACCAGCATGAACAACACTTTTATGTTGTCATTACACATCCCTTAGCCACTCATTTGAAACTCTAACTGGCGGGACTGATTGCATCGTCAAACATCAGTCCTCTCCTTGTTATTAATAAAAATACAAAGTGACAAAGTACTTAGCTGGACCAATATGCTGAAGGAGCTCCATGTTATCTCAAAGTCCTATCATTGCCGACATTTCCATCTTCCTTTCAATCAGCCTTGGACCGCCCAGCTTGAAACACTGTGGAGTGTCGCATGAACCCTGTGGTTAGTGGTTCGGGAGAGGTTCCATGTAGCCCGAAGTGAAAGGGCTCACTTCGAGAGAAGGAAGGTTCCTTTTCACGGTGAGTGATCCGACAAAAATTTGGTAAGGGTATAGATTTAGTTCCTGTTGGAAGATTAGGTGAGGTAAGCAAGAAGGGAGCAAGGTCCTCCAGGATGATCAGTCCCTGCTGCAATAGACCCCAAGATGGAGACAACTGAAGAGGAGGTGCCTGTAGGAGCCATGTTAGGTCTCCGAACCACACTCTCCTTGGCCAATCTGGCACTACCAGAACAACCCTGCCTGGGTGGCATTCTATACCAGGGGCCACAAAGGAAACACAAATAGCAGCTGCTGACTTTGTCAAGCCTTGGGCCAGAGAATCAATGTGTGTCTACTGAAGAAGTCTCAGCAAACTTTGGCAATGTAGCGGGTTGTCATCAGATCCATTTTGGAGTGACCCCAGTGGCAAAGAATCAACCAAAATGCCTCATGACTCAACTCCCCCTCTCCAGAATCCAAAGACTACTGGTTGAAGTTGTTCACTTCTACACTGTCCACCTTGGCAATGTGCTGGGCTGACAAGGCTAGGAGGTTCTTCTCCATCCAGGGAAACAAAAGAGCCATCTCCAGAGCTACTTTGGTGCTCTAAGCGCCGCCTTGCCAAATGATATAAGCCACCATCGTGGCGTTGTCTGAAAACACTCAAAATGCCCAGACCATGACCGGGAGTCGAAAATGCAGAAGAGCCAGCTTGATGGCCCTTGCCTTGAGGCGGTTGATGGGCCACACTGCTTCCAACAGCTCTGAGCTGTACAGTCTTGGCAATGGGCTCCCCAGCCCGAGAGACTGGAATCCGTCGTGAGCAGTATCCAGGAAAAATCATTAGTGGTACAGGATGGCCTTCATTATCAGTGGGAGCAGAAGCCTGTGCTGGAACTCCTGAGAACTTGGGGACCACAGAGCAACAAGGGATGCTTGAGCAGTCCACATCACATTTCTATGGTCGCCATCATCACTCTGAGGAGCTGAAGATAATCCCAGACTCTGGGAGCCTGCTGTGCACAAAACAGTGCCAGGCAATCAAACAGTCTTTTGACTTTCTCCTCTGGCAGGAAATCTCTGCGCAAGTGTCAAAATGTGTTCCCAGAAATTCCAGGCATTGGGAAGGCAACAGGTGGCTCTTTTCTCTGACTGATCACTCAGCCAAGTCTTTTCAAAAAGGACGCCACCTGAGATGTTTCTGAAAGGGAACAGGCTCGGATGAACCAGTCATCCAAATAGGGATTGACACAGATCCCTTCGCACTACAGCCACCACCACCATGCCCCTGGAGAACATAAGATATGCCATACTGGGTCAGACCAAGGTCCATCAAGCCCAGCATCCTGTCTCCAACAGTGGCCAATCCAGGTCATACGTACCTAGCAGTTTCCCCAAAAGACACAGGTTGTACTGGGTCAAGCAATGATATCCTGGGTCCCTTCTTAATAATGGTTTATGGGCCTTTCCTCCAGGAACTTGTCCAAACCTTTTTTAAACCCAGCTGCACTAACAGCCTTTACTACATCCTCCAGTAACAAATTACAGAGTTTGATTACACGTTGAGTGAAAAAAATTATTTTCTTTTATTAGTCTTAAATAGTTTACCCTGTAGCTTCATTGCATGTCCCCTAGTCTTTCTATAGTCTGATAACGTAAACAATCGATCTATGTTTACCCGTTCCACTCCGTTCATTAATTTATAGACATATCATATCTCCCCTCAGCCGTCTCTTTCCAGGTTAAAGAGCCCTAACCTTTTTAGCCTTTCTTCATAGGAGTATCCTTCCATCCCCTTTACCATTTTGGTGGCTCTTCTCTGAACCTTTTCTAATAACGCTATATCCTTTTTAAGATACGGCGACCAGAATTGCACACAATATTCAAGGTGCGGTCTCACCATGGAACGGTATAGAGGCATTATAATCTCTTTTGTTTTATTTTCCATTCCTTTCCTTATGATCCCTAGCATTCTATTTGCTCTCTTGGCCGCCGCTGCACACTGGGCCAATGGTTTTAACATGTTATCCACAATGACGCCTAAATCTTTTTTTCTGGGTGGTAGTTCCTAATGTGGAACCTTGCATCGTGTAACCTTGGTTTGGGTTGTTCTTCCCTAGGTGCATAACTTTGCACTTGTCCACATTAAATTTCATCTGCCATTTTGATGCCCAGTCTTCCAATTTATCAAGATCCTCTTGCAATTTTCCACAAGCCTCTTGGGTTTTAACAATTTTAAATAGTTTTGTGTCATCTGCAAATTTGATAACCTCACTCGTTATTCCACTTTCCAGGTCATTTATGAATATGTCAAAAAGCAGCGGACCCAGCACAGATCCCTGGGGTACACCACTATTCACCTTTCTCCATTGGGAAAACTGGCCATTTAGCTCTACCCTCTGCTTTCTATCTTTTAACCAGTTCCCGATCCACAGTAGTACACTGCCTCCTATCCCATGACTCTTTAGTTTTGCCAAACGTCTCTGATGAGGGACCTTGTCAAAGGCTTTCTGAAAGTCCAGATACACTATATCAACTGACTCACCTTTGTCCACCTGTTTATTCACACCTTCAAAAAAACATAACAGATTAGTAAGACAAGATATTCCTTGTCTAAAGCCATGTTGGCTGTCTCCCATTAGACCATGACTATCTACCTGCTGAGTAATTTTATTCTTTATGATGGTTTCTACCATTTTTCTCGGTACTGACGTCAGGCTCACCGGTCTGTAATTTCCCGGATCACCCCTGGAACCCTTTTTAAAAATTGGTGTTACATTGGCGATCCTCCAATCTTCAGGTATTAGAGATGATTTTAATGATAGTTCACAGATTACTAATAGCAGGTCTGCAATCTCATATTTCAGTTCTTTCAACATCCTTGCTGCGGTAGATGGTGGCAAACTGATAGTGAGAGCCAAGCATGACAAAATGCAGATACCTCTGCTGATCCACCTGGATTAGGATATGAAAATACCCCCCACCCCCCGGCTAGATCCAGAGAAGCCAAGAACTCTCCTTGGCGCACTGCTTGAATCACGGAGCACAAGGTTTCCATCCAGAAGTGCAGGACACGCAAGTGCTCATTGACTGCCTTGAGGTCTAGAATGGGCCAGAAGAAACCATCCTTTTTTGGCACCACAAAATAAATGGAGTATCTGTCCTTGCCCCACTCATCCAGGGGGACAGACACCACTGCCTTTAGGCACAACAACTTATCCAAGGTGGTCCACACAGTGGCACATTTTGAAAGCAGACCCACAAGGAGAAATGACGAAAGCATCTAAAATTGGCCCTTTGTATTCCAGGATGTAACTCAACTGAATGGTGTCAGCATCAAGCGATCCTTGGTATCCTGGGCCCCCAAACCTTCATTTCACAGCCTGGGAGGGTCCTCCTCCTGAGGGGCCCGAGTCCCTGGGCCCACAAGCTCCATGACAGAAATGAGAACAAGCCTGAGGCCCAGAAGCAGAAGGGAAGAAAGGTATTCCAGGTCGGTAATGATGAGAACCCCAAGACCTCCAAGAATCTGACCAGCACGCTCTTGATGGAGGGGTGGAGGCTGACAAGAAAGAGGCAGCAGTCCGCTTCCTAGGCCCCATCTTCCAGAGGGCAGTAGGATTTTGTCTCGCCCAGGTCCTCCACCAGCTTCTCCAAATCAGCTTCCCCTTAAAAGCCAGTTGGGTCAACCGGGCTTGGGAGGATGTGTCTGCTGCCCAGTGCTAGAGCCAAATCCAATACTGTGACAGTCATCAGAGCACCATCCCTGACCGCCAAACATACCAGGTCATACATGGCATCAGAAAGGAAGGCCATAACCGACTCCAAAAGAGGGGCAGTATCATCCGACAGAAGAGACTGAATCCATTGGAGCAGGGCTCGAGATGTCAGGCTGGTACATATCGTAAGGTCCAGAATAGCCACTGCCACAGTGAGCTGGCTTCTCAGCAAGGAATCCATCTTACGGTCCAGAAAATCCTTCAAGGCCAAATCGCCTTCCACAGGAATGGTGGTCTGTCTGCTAACCGCCATAACCTGCAAATCCACCTTGGGAATGCCAAACCACTCAATGCACTCCTCCTCCAGGAGAGCGCAGATCTTCTTACATACCCTTAGCCTATTAGGTAGGGAGTCAGGAGAGTCCCACTCCTACCAGGTGATATCCTTGATCACAACCGGGAACCGGAAGACAATAGTGGATTTTCACACCCCTTGAAAGAGCGGGTGTACCTTTGGCTCCTGCTTTGTGCCGGAAGTATATGCCAAGTTCAAGGCGGATGAGACCCTGGCAATCAACTCTGCCAGCTCCTCCTTCCAGAATAGGCAGATCACGCTGGCCTCTGCATAATCTTCTGAAGACAAGAGCACTTCTGCATCCACATCAGGGCTCAATATCATATATACTGGTGTGCATATAGTTCATTTTTTCAACTAGATACCTAGTTTCTATTATGTTATTACTGAGAATGTTCCATGTATCTTCAAGTTTTTGTTCCGTGTAAACCGTCCCTGATCGCTGGAAGGGGCGGTATAAAAAAAAACTGTTCAAATAAATAAATATCAAGCCACCTGAATCCAAATCATAGTCAACATCTCTGATAGCTTCTATCTGTTCCCCATCTCCAGGGGGTGCCCCTCACTGGGAATGCTTAGCCAAATGGTAATTGAACAGATCTTCCACTTTCAGCCTGCCCCACATGAGATTGAGCCCAAGGGCTCCCAGAAACTGCAGGGTCTGAATTTCCATGCCAGAAGGACCAGGCCTGTTGCAAAAATCTGCTCTGTCTGTAAATTTCTTGATTTGACATTCACCCGTCTGCTTATTTTCTCATTGGTCATTACTCATTTGGATTATGCCAATTCCCTCTTCTCTGGTCTTCCTCAATGCCAGCTTCACCACCTTCAGTTAATTCAAAATACTGCAATAAAACTTCTACATGGTGCCAGAAAATTTGACAGGGTCACCTGCCTCTTTCTCACTGAACACTAGTTGCCTGTTACCTACCATATTCCATTACAAATTCCTTTACACTCACATTTCATGACCTGTATTCAGGTAGCCCTTCCTTCCTATTCCAATTCCTGGTGTCTTATGTTCCCTCACGTGCCTTGCGATCTGCTTTGCAGAATCTTTTGGTTGTCCCTGATCCTCATCAAGGTCATTCTTCTATGGCTCGTTCCTCTGCTTTTCAAATTGTTGCTCCATATCTGTGGAACTCTCTTCCTCACTCCCTTCATGGCCAGCTCTCTTTCTCTTGCTTCAAAGCTCAGCTTAAGGCTTATCTCTTCACTTGGGCCTTCCTTTCGATTGTCCCCCACTGATTTTGATTTTCTTTTTGGGGCCCACTGATGGTCGTGGCTCATGGCACTGCTCTGTAGACTTGCTTGAGTTATTTGTCTAGTCTTAATTTTGTCTGTCGTTCCTCCCCGCCTCTTGTGCCTTCTATTTACAACTGTGATGTTTCTATTGTAACCTAGGCCTTTCCCTCTCCCTCCTCTCCTTTTCTGCGGTGCTTTGTCATCCTATCTGCTTCTTGTGATTTATTTCATGTTTTATTTTTTATACTGTATTTTATTGTTCACCTTCCAAATGTGCATAAAAGTGGGTGGTATATAAAATCTAATAAACTGTAACAAGGAAAATACTTCTGGGGAGGACAATCTGGAGTCCAGAAGCTCTCCTCTTGGTCATGGACTCCCCAACACCAGGGGGCCACAGACCCCCTAGAGCAGAGGTCTCCAACTCCAGTCCTAGAGGGCACCAAACTAGTCAGGTTGTCGGTATATCGCTAATGAATATGCATGAGATAAATTTGAATACAATGGGGCAGTGCTTGCAAATCTCTCTCATGCATATTCGTTAGGGATATCCCAAAAACCTGATTGGTTTAGTGCCCTCCAGGACTGGAGTTGGAGACCCCTGCCCTAGAGAATGATAAGTGGCCCACAGCACGGTTGTCGGATCCTCCGGCCTGCTTAATTATCCTTACCCCTAGCATCATCTGTCACCTCCTGACTTGAGCCAGGCAAGGTCGGACTAACTACATCCCCCAACTGAGGGGGGAAAGCAGGCCCTCCAGGGGCAACTCAGAAGCTGCCATGCAGAAAAAGCAGAGTCCAGAAACTGGGGAGGAGGCACCTGTTTGCCACAGGTCAAAACAATGTTTCCTGGAAGACGACAGCATTAGAGCAAGTATCACAACAGCATGTCCTAAAGTTTCATTGGCCCGCAAGCACGCATTAACTGTGCATTTACGTTATGCGCATTACAGGCACTAGGGAAGGAGCACGCATTGGAGCAACTTGGGCAGAACACACATTAGGACTGTGTGATCACCAGGTGCACAATAGGTAAAAATGTTATTAATGCATGCAGAAACCTCCACACTACACCAACGGTCACCAGCGGTCAACCCCGAATTGCATCCCAAAACAATGGAATCGGGAACCCCTAACAAGGACAATGACGAAGTCAAGCCTTGGTATTCGCCCCAAGAGCCCCATGCAGAGAATTCATGCCGGGTTCAGCTCTGCTCCCCTGAAGCCATTTCACTGGGTGGCTTTGCAACACTGCATTTAAGGTGGCTGGCAGGCAGATTCCTCCGAGACCTTCTGTAATCTTCAGGAGAGAGCAGTGGGGACAGAGGAGGAGGGAGCGGGTGCTGAGGTTGTGTGAGGATGCTGCACTCTTCCAGATCCTTCCAATTTGTGGCTGCTCAACAGGCTCTTTATCATAAGAGTGGAGCTGAACCAATTTTCCCTCCTCCTATGGCTACTGAAAAAAAAAGCAGTCTAGTGAAGCTTCCCACGTCGCGCTCAAGTGAGACAGTCACCTTTCTGTACTCAAGGTGGTTGTTCATGAGCGTTTAATCAATCTCTTTTCCTCTCAATCCTCAGATGTTTGATGGAGAGGAGAAAATTCATGCACCATCTGCTGAAAACAAAGAAATACTGAAGGGACCTCTGGTGGCTGAGGTGAATAGAAGCACGGAAGTGATGTCATTGAAACCTGAGCTTTTCATTGGTTCTTTGTAGCCACCAATCTGCTGTAGGGGAAATAACCCACTTATCTGGACTGTCTAGCAGGATGAAATGGAATGAGTGTTATCAGGACTAACTCTTTAGCTAAATGTATAGGGCCGCACGATGGTACACAGAGCCAGCACCTTTTCTGCCAGCTGCCTGCTCAAATTGCTGCACCTGCCCCGAATCTCTAATCTCCCCTCCTGCTACTGCCGTTTACAGATCTTCTGCCCTTGATCATCTACATCATCTGTCATTTGTAACCAAGCTGTTTTTCTTATGACCACTAGAGAGTGAACCATGTGATGGATGGCAGGAAATGGAATGGGGGAGGACCCAGGAATGGAGGGAGTGAGGAGGAATACAGGAAAGTCATATTAGAGGAAGGGGGTTGACGGAATAATGAACCGAAGAGAGTGCAGGAAAAAGATGAGAGAAAGGAGAGCAGACAGGAAGAGAAGAGGAAGAAAAGGGAGCATCACAACATCTGCTGCTGAATGAAATAGACAAAAGAAGGAGAAGACAAAACTGTATCAGACAAGAAGAGGAGGAAACCAGAGAGATAAACAAGAACAGGAAGAAAGACAAGGGCAGAAAATGAGAAATAAAATGAGATACTTAACCAGAAAATCAAGCCATAGATACCAAAGGTTGAAAATAATGCTATTGTCTGATAAAGCACAGTTACTTACCTGTAACAGGTGATCTCTGGGAACAGCAGGAATAAGTCTTCACATATGGGTACGTCGGTACCGACGGAGTCTGCGCGGGAACGCTTCCCAGCGTCCAATCAAGAGCTTTTGGAAGCATCCCAGCACGCCTGCGTGCTGCCTTCCCACCTTTCCCAACTGCCTCTCCTCAGTTAAGTTTTAAAGCTGAGACAAAGAGAGAGAGAGAGGAAAGGAAAGATAGATAGAGATACAACTCCTGGGGAGGTGGGAGGGTTGTGAAGACTTATTCCTGCTGTTCCCAGAGATCACCTGTTACAGGCAAGTAACTGTGCTATCTCCAGGAACAAGCAGGAATGAGTCTTCACATATGGGGACTCCCAAGCTGAGATGCCTGGAGTCCCAGCATGTCATAGGTTGGAACATGCTATCTCCCAGAACACCAGGCATCCTGAGGATGGAGGGTAGGAGTTGAAGAAAGAAAGATGCTGTGGAACAGCTAACCTAGCACAGGACTGCAGAGGAGGAGTCCATGTGTGGATGATTGTCATCAATGATATTGCAAGGAATATTGCAATATGGACCTCCCCTGACAGGATTTCACAGAAGTATGGAGGTTCATGGATTTACTGGGGAACCCAGTAGAGGAACCGTGAAGAGGACCTCACTGTGAAGTGGAGGTAATAACCCTGTAGGAAAACAGTGGAGGTCAGAATTCTGAAAGGTAACAGGTAACCCCAGTAGGAAAAACTGGGGTAGTACAAAAACGGTGGGCCTTCAGCGGAAGGCTGTATGACAAAAACTTAACTCTTTTGGCGGCAGAGTGGCTCACTCTTAGGAGCAAAAAGAGAAAGGCTAACCGATTTGGACAAAGAGGCACAGTCCTTGTGGGGAGAAAGGGTATGGGAACCCCTTGTATCCCAAAAAGAGGACAAATGCCTGAGGCGTTAAAGCCTGTGATTAACTGAAGATCCACAATGTCTCTCCTAACTGGGGTAAGCTAGGAGAGATATTGGGCACGGAGAGCTTCAGAGGTACCTAAACCCTTAGGTTATGGTATAAAAATTGTTGACTACCACAGGAGTGGTTGTGTGCGTAGAATCCCAAACCTGCTGGATAGCATAGGTATGGGTAAAGCCCCTCTGTCAGAAACATATAGCTATATGAGCATAGACAGTCAGATAGATAAGTATGTGTAGACATGTCTATCTATAATGAAATATCTCAACAGACAGATAGATAGATAGACATAAGAATATATCTATAGTGAGATATGGAGGGGCATAAAATACACACAAAAGATAAATATGAATATGTAGGCCTAAATATGGGTGTCTGCAATTAAACAGACAGAGATATGCCTACAGCGTGGTATTCACATAGGATATGTGGAGAGGAAAGATTCATCTAATAACAAGGAGGTGGAACCTACTTGAGAAGATATATAGAGAATCTATTCCCCCTGGTTATGATCTGCAAGGATGCTAGCTAGTGCAATAACCAGGATGGTTACATGAAAACAGAGGATAATATCAATCTGCAGCCAGCAAGTCCTGAGTCTTCCAGGACTCTAGCATGGTAAGTAGATAGAAGACACATAGAGATGAGATACCATGTTGACCTGCTTAAGGGCAAAAAGTATCATGCGTTCTTACCATAAGGACGAGCTGCAAGGAGAAAGAGCATATCCCCGATTGGGAATGCTATGGACCAAAGCAGGGAACTGGCAACTCCTTAAGCCTTTACGTAAGAGAAGGCCTATGTCCTTTATATCAAAAGGAGATAGTAAAAGAAGGGAGAACCTTCTAGTCATGGGAGACATGACTGAAAAGCCTTTTCCAACCATCTAGGATAGCTGTTGGAGAAAAAAACCCCATGCTCGCTAGCAAGGGCCTATAGTGGAAAGCTTCTCTGTAGAATTGCAGAGAGCATGATGTAGGAGAATGAGGAGATAGAACTGGCTGCTAGAGAGCCAGTATCTCTGCCAACTATGCTGCCAAACCCAGGGGAATGGAGATGGCAGAAATAGAAGACCAATCCAGAAAGCTTGTAGTGAGATAATCTCCAAGATAGATGAAAGCACTGACTTGAGCCACTACTAAGACTAGACAGAATGTTAGTGGAGGACAAATCTGGTTGTTTGTGGACAAGAACCAGTGGACCAAACATTAAGGCTCCTGCATAGGCAGCTGCTAGCAAGACAGCAGAAAGAATCTTACTGTTCAAAAACAGAAAGAACAGACAGGAGTAGAAAACTCTGGACATGTCTGATAAGCTGCCTCAAAGTAAGATTGAGACAGGGGAGGTAACTCAGAGAGGAAAACTCTGCACTGGAAAGTGACAAAAACTAGGGAGGCTGAAGAAAAAGTCTCCCAGCGAAGTAAATCCGCTCTTACAGAGGAAAAACTTGGTAAGAGGATGAAGAGAATGGAGCTGAAGAAGACTTACCAAGTAGTAAGTCCATAGAAAGGAAAAAAATACATGCTGGCACAGGAACTATCATTTGATAGTGGTGAGACCTCTTTCCCTAGCAGGAAAAAGAGGAGAAACCTGTGACCTATAGGCATGAACATCCTGACAGCTCATAGAAATATAGAAAAATGGATGTCTTTTGGAAAGAGATCCATGTGTAGGGGTTAGAATGAAGCGGTGGATTGCCTCCATTGAGAAGAAGCAACTGTAGATTCTAACCCCAAGACTCACAAGCATCTGATGATTGATCAGAAACCCTGCAGGTGCTGGGTTTGCTGAGCCTGGTGAGAGGTTGGATTCTTCAGACCAGGACGATGCCTCCCCTGTTGGGGAACATCTATATGATGGGCAAATGATGAATAAAACCTTCTTCTCCTGTGGGAAGAAAGTTTGGTAGGACATTTCCTACCTACTGGGACAGAAGAAGGTGTAGAACAACCCTTAGGAACAGGTAAATCAGTGGACAACTGAGTAACCTGACGTAAAGACTCCTTGTTGAAAAGATTTTCTCCAGTGCAAGGAGTATGTCCCAGCCATTGTTGTGCCCATTTGTCCAAGTCTGAAGCTTGGAGCCAAGCTCTATGTCGTGCCCCTATAGCTATAGCAGAAGTCCTGTTAACAGACTCAAAAGAGTCTAGGGAAGCACGAGAAAGAAACCAAGAGATATTCTGGATATGCTTAAGCAGTGAGGAATAGTCTGAACTCCTGGAATCTGGAAGGAAAGGAGTGAAAAGATGCAATTGCTTTGTGACCTCCTCAAGAGAAAGACTCATATGGAAAATATATGAGAGAATTCTTGCAGAAAGCATAGATGTTAGGAAGGTTTGACGTCCAAAGGCATCTAGTGTCTTAGACTCACGACCTGGCGGATAAGAAGAGTGCTTTTTCTTACTCTTTACCCGCCTCATTGCTGATTCCACTACTATGGAATGATGAGGAAGTTGAGTCTTTTGAAACCCTGGAGAGGGGGGCACCTGATATAAGAGATCAGTTGCCCTGGGAGGTGGGGGTACCCTTAAAGGTGTTTCCCACATTCCTAGAAGGAGATCCTGCAAGGAATGATGCGAAGAAAGCATAATGTTGTCCTTTGCTTTGGTAGAAACAGAGCCTTGTGCAGGATCATGTCCTGGAATAGGAATGGCAAGGGATCTTGCTATATCCAGGAGGAAACTCTGAAAAGAGGGATCCCAAACAGGAATCTCCCTTGGACAGGTTAGATCTAAAGAACTAGCCTGAGCACCCACAGAGTTATCCAAATATATAGGAATAGAAGATCCTGCAGAGTGCAGTGTGGAATGCTTAAGGGATGGTTGCTGGTACTGGCTGTCAGGAGCAGCAACCGTCCTTTCCACATTGTCCATGTCAGGTATCGACTCCAAGCTTGGTATAGAACGGAGCGATCCTGTTGAAAAAAGCATGGCAGGAGTTGGCCACGATGCTACTGTGGATACCGGTACCGATGCCAATATCGGTACTGATGTCGGAGTCGAGCCCGACAAAGACATCGGAGCAGTCATCGGTGACAGTTCAATCGGTACCGAGGTAACTGAAAACCTCTGGCTACTATCCTCGGTACCGAGCCACCGGTATCGATCGGTGTGGGTACCAAAACCTATTGGTACCCAGTCTTCCAGACTAGAAATCGATTCCAAACTCGGCATCGAGGGCAGAGAGCCTGATAAGCGAAGCATGGAAGGCACCGACAATAAGGGTAATGAGGACTTTGGTACCGTGTCTGATACCGGTGAATGAAGGTCAACCAGTGGCAACTCAATCGGCCTCGGGAGAACCAAGAGTTGCGGATCCGAGTCATCGGAACCGAGCCTTCAGTACCGCCGCGAGACGGTACCAAGGCGAGTCGGTACCCAGTCCTCCAGACTGGAGATCGATTCCAGACTTGGCATCGAAGGAAGCGAGGCTGTCGATGCACATCTAGAGGGTACCGACGTCGGTGGTAGTATCGGTTTTGGTACCAATAATGGAAAGTCAATCTGGGGAGTATCCACCGGTCCCGAAGGCACAGAGGACGCCAGATGACGATCCCTGGTGAGGAGTGTTTCATCCAACACCAGTGCCGATGCCGGGGTATCGGTACCGCTCGAAGCGGATGCCACAACTGTACACGGCTTAGGTATGTTCTGTGGGGGGTGAACCCCAGGAACAACTTGAAACCCCTTATACGCTTTGGAGACCGAAGACTCCCGCCGGGGTTTTGAAGCCAGTGGGCCGTCGAGGGCAAGGCCGGAGCCGTCTACATGCTGTGCATGAGACCTACCACTCGAGGACTGGCTAGTCTTAACAGACTGTTTGTGGGTTACCTGATCCTGTGTGGAAGAAGAAGGGGACGGTGCCCCAAAGTTGGAGGGCAACCGTGTATCGAGGGAACCTCGATGTTGAAGACGTCTTCTCACCAAACTGTTGTCAGGACCCAAGCAGGTTAGACACCGACTTCGAGGGTCTAAAAATAAAGTTGAACATTTCTTGGAGAAAGTGTCTGGCGGTTCCATGAAGGAAAAAGAAGAGGCCCAAAAGGCCTAAGAGACCGTGGGACACTATGAAGAAAAAATATCCTGTGGAAAAGGAAGATTTTACAAGAAAGAAAAGAAAACACCGGCGGTACCGGTGGCGTCGGGAAGACAGCCGCAACCACAAGAAAACTAAGAAATAAGAACAAGAATTTTCTGCGGTGACAGGAGGATGTCCTGCCGGCTCCACGGAAAAACAAAAACTGAGGAGAGGCAGTTGGGAAAGGCGGGAAGGCAGCACGAAGGCGTGCTGGGATGCTTCCAAAAGCTCTTGATTGGACGCTGGGAAGCGTTCCCGCGCAGACTCCGTCGGTACCGACGTACCCATATGTGAAGACTCATTCCTGCTTGTTCCTGGAGATACAATATTATGTAGAAAGTAGTGGAAGCAGGAGGATAAAGGCCCTAAGCAATCATGCCCCCTCCTTTTCAGGTCCTGCATCTGAGTACCAGCACCTTTTTTCCTAGGAGAAATAAAAAGGCAATGGAAAGAACTATCAGGAGAGGTGATGATGTGGCTGACCACCTGACTGATAGGTGTTGGAGCGGTGGCACCAGTATGGCTTTGCAGGGAGTAGGGTGCCAGTGCTCCATGCTGCCTTTGAGGCTACAGCGATGGCAGAAGATCCCAATTGGCTAGTAGCATTAACAGAGAGGACCCTATCCCCCTGACCCTGGTCCAACCCCTCTCCCCCCAGCATATCTGCATCCTGAAGTACCTGGGGCACTGGTAGGGCCTAGCAATGGGTCCGCTCATAGACTACCTTCCTAGAGTTTGGAGTCCACTTCTATGTACGCATACCAGCCACACATACTCTACCTTTGGTCCCTCTCGTCGGATTGGTTCAGAAGATTTTGCTTTCCATCTGATAAGGAGAAAAAGTACATCTTAAACTCAAATTTTAACATACTGGAGGACTTGATTACACTCAAACACTAATCCATAGAAATACTACCAGGCAGGGTTCTTGGCTAGTTAAAGTAGCTTTGGCTCTAGGAAAAGACAACCAAGGACCTATCTCACCCATCAATGGCTGAACATCAGAGCTAACCTACTTAGTCAGCAGCAGAGCTCAACCTTCATTCACTCACATTCCTACTCACACTGATATACCCTGGGCTGTGCGATCATTGGCATGAAGATGTCCAGGAGGCCGCCCCTTCCTCTGCAAGAGGGAGAAATCCATAAGCTCCACTGTCATACGGACAGAAATCCACTGAATATATTCACCTTATTCTGTTTTAGTCATGTCGCTCTTCCTGCTACTTCCCCGCCTACTGCTACTGCATTTTGACTAAGATACTGAAGGCTATAAATTTTAAAGGCAAATCGGCCACCAATACTATGAGCCATCACTAACAACTTGTAAATGAAAATTAATTTTAAGTCACACTGGCACCCACCAACCTGATTAGACTTAATTGTTTTGGCACTTTATGGCGCCCAAGTTCAAAGCATTCCAAAAAAGATATCTGGGTAAACTGGCTGAACATCAGCTGGCAATGCACGGGGAAATCTGCTGAGTCAAACTACAAGAGAAAGAGTTTGGCCAAAATTCCATTCAATGAGAGGAGCTAATGGCAAGAGAAGCGGGCTCAGCGTGTGCTTGTAAATAAAGCTTTCCCAGAATACCCACACCCTTATGAAATGGAGCACATTATTCAATCTTTTGGATGGCGAGTTAAAGCTCCTTTGGAAAACTGTGCTGAAATGTGGCCAAGGAAATATACTGACCCGGACAAAGAAAGTCCAAAGATGCTGTTCTGAACACACCTGTATAGTAAGAGTACAAGCTTCGTCCCTCACTGACCCTGGATTCTTTGCAGGTAGTGTAACCTCTTTATATTGACCCATGAATTACCCACAGACAATTGTGTACATGAGCTTTTGAGATCACAGCTTCAGATGGGACCTAAGAGTAGCCTTGATGGTATTCATGGTGTCTCAGAGAACGACAGTGATCTTATAATGATGCTTATTTAGACGGGAGGGGCTCTGACAGTTCTGCACAGATATTCTTGGTGCTTGGCAGCTTGGACAGGAAGGCAGACAGATTTTTGAAATGGATTATTTTAATTTGACCCTGGTTATTAAAACACTGCATCTTGGAAAGTAGCTTAGTCCCAAAGATATAAAAAAGGCAGCTGGGCAGAAGAAAAAGGTTTAATGGTGGGACCCACATACGGCGAGAGCCTCTATGACATATCCATGTAGGACTCTTATTACTTAACCACTGCTCCTGTCGTTATTCACTTCTTCTTGTATGCTTTCTTCTGGCTACCAAATCTCATTTCTAATACACTTTCGGCCAGTCAAAGCATTTTTTCACTCCTATTCCCAATATTCTCTCTCCATTTTCTGGGCTTTCACGTTACCTTTTTGGGAATGGGGCTTCCCCTCTGACTGGATTCCTCATCCACTTGGCGAGCTCGCTATCAGGTAAAAGGAGGGGGGAGGACAAGAGAAGTGAACAGAAAGAACTTTTAATTTTGCCTTGCTGAATGTTCTTGCCACTTCCCCACTATCATTCACTAACAATAAGGGGGCGGAGGGAACCCCTGCTTTGTTTTTGTTTTTTTTACAAAGCCTGGTAGCTTCAACATGTGGAGGGTTAAATGTTTACGAAAGCATCACGCATCAAGGCGAAGATGATGTATGGAGCAGGCAATGCTCTTTTCTAAATTCAAATGAAACTGTTCTGCACGTTTGGGCTACGATGGCAGAAATTAAGTTGTTTTAACATTTAGTTTAGAATCCAAACCATAACATTCTTCAGCTGCAGAGTCAAACGGTGACAGAAGTAGGTCATTATATTGAGAGTTGGGAAGAGGGGGTGTGCCTGTGCTCTTAAATTTTGGTTCTTATCTACTAACAGTCCTAATTTCAGCCCTGGAAAGGAAAAAGTGCTTACCTTCATCACAGGCAACTCAAGGGTGGGCTTGGGGATTGATTTCTCATTGGCTGAGAAAAGAATCTTGGCCTGGGAAGAAAAATACAAAAGGGAAGGGAAGAAGAAAGAAGGCAAGGATATCAAACAAAAGTAAAAGAAAACCAGAAGCAATTTTTTAAAAAGTGCTGTCAAGTCA
Source organism: Ichthyophis bannanicus (assembly GCA_033557465.1). Lineage (NCBI taxonomy): Eukaryota > Metazoa > Chordata > Amphibia > Gymnophiona > Ichthyophiidae > Ichthyophis > Ichthyophis bannanicus. The sequence goes on along the minus strand of CM066049.1, from coordinate 90,950,042 downwards.
ATGCTGACTCCTGGTGACCAAGCAGCCCCTGGGTTTTCTTGGCAAGGTATGACCGGAAGTGGATTTCCAGGCCTTTTCTTCTGAGGCAATAGTGGATAAAGTGACTTGCACAAGGTCACAAGGAGTGCCAGTGGGAAATGAACCCTGATATCTTGGGTACAAGGCTGTTGCTCTAACCTCTAGGCTATTACTCCACTTAGAAGCAGTTACAGGCAACCAATTATTTCAAATCCTAAGCAATCCTAAACACAGGCATGGAGGGGAAAGGCTAACCTGCATGTAGAGGCAAGCACAACTCCACAACTCTAGCCACCTTACTGGACAGACTAGAAGGACAATGTTAGTCTTTTTCTGCTGTCATTTACTATGTTAAATCCTCCTCTTCAGTAACAATACAGGACTAACCGGGAAACGGTGGATTACATTTAACCCAGCAAAAAGGTAGCTGAGCAAATAATCTTTAAGAAATAGACTTCAACCAAAATAGCATTGCCTGCTATTAGCCAGTCATTGATGCTTGCGATCAGTGGAAGAAATGGAAATGCATTAACCAGATGGATAGCTCCAGCTCTTAAACAAGACTTTGGAGCAACTGGGGAGTTTGTGCTTTTGTTTTCACTTAAGCTTTAGATGAGAACCTTTTAAGTAATCAAGATGATGAAATTAAGTCTTGTCTGCTAATTTTCTTTCCTTGAGTCCCTCCCATCCAGCACAGACACGTGGGTTATGCTCGCCTACCAGCAGATGGAGACTAAGAACCACTGGTTTAATGTCACCCTATAAGGGTCCTGTGCAAAGCCCCTCAGACAAGTATTTCTATAACAAAGCAGACTCCACAAACACAGCTTATGAAATTACCAAAATACTACTCTTCAAAAAAATAAAATTACCGATTAAACCATCAAAGCAACAATTACTCCGCAGGGGCCTGGAGATAGCGGAAGAAAGAAAACCATCCCGCTCCCCAAGTGACCCTCTTCCAGCCAAGGAAGAAACAAGGACAACAAAGTACAGCAAAGTCTTGGTCTTCATGAGCCTAGAAAGGGAAAATATGAGTAAAGATTTCTGCACTTCCCCAGGCTCGACCATAACAGAGATAACAGATAGGGCAGGTCCTGGACTAGACTGGAAGAACTCAAGGAAAGAAAATTAGCAGGTAAAACCTAATTTCACCTTCCTAATCATCCCTCCAGTCCAGTCCAGATGCGTGGGATGTAACAAAGCAGTAGCTAATGGGAGGGACAAGAGAGCCCAGCCCTCAAAACCTCCACCCCAAAAGGTAGCATCACATTGCATCTGCACATCCAGATGGTAATGCAGAGTAAAGAAATGCAACGAAAACCATGCCGTCACTCTACAAATCTCCAGTGGTGGAACTAAACCAAACTCAGCCCATGAAGAGGATTGAGCTCTAGTAGAACGGGCCGTAAACGCCTCTGGAACCCACCAACCTTTTATGCAGATAGGCTGAAGCAATAGACGTCTTCAACCAGTGAGCTATGGAAGCTGCCTCTCCCTTTTGCAGCCCTCCAAATGGAACAAAAAGATGAGCCAATCTTCAAAATGACTTTGTCCTCTTTAGATACTATCATAGCACTGGCTGCACATCCAACTTGTACAAACGTTGACTCTCGGGATACTTCCTCTTCAAGGTCGTCTTTTTTTTTAAATTTAATATTTATCATTTTAACAAGTCAAGCATAATACAATACTTTAAGAAATAAGAGGACAAACGAGAAAAAAAAATCAAGAGACAATAAACTACCCAGGAAATACCAACAGACTTACAATTTGACCCCTACCCCAGCCCACAATAAATAGGAAGAGCAAAACTAGGCAATATAAACAAACCCAATATGCAAGAAATAAGGCAGGTGTTAGTCAAGATATTACATACTATCATGCAATGGGGGGATCACTAGCCATATTAGCTCTACGCACATCCAAAAGCGCCAACAGCCGAAATGGCATAAAAAAAAAACATAGTAAATAGACTGAAGCTTAACCAAGTATTTGTAAGGAAACTTTAGAAACAATTGCCCACCTAGCTGCTGGACACCTGAACAGAGGAGGAGGAACTCCTTTCTTCGTCGTTGCATTGCCTAAGAGAAACCTGGAAAAATCCAGACATTAAACCCCTTAAAAGTGGTACCCCGCTTATGAAAATAAACCCTGAGAAACCAATCCCAGTCTGATGGGAGTGAAAACGATACTAACAAAGTAGCAGGACAAAGTCTCCACATCCGATGATTCCAACAATGCAGAGACATCTAATGAATCCACTGGATGAACACCAGGGATCTCTGCACCACCAGGAGTTCTCCTCCCAGTTGGAAGATAGTACATCTTTGCCACTGGCAGATGAGATTCATCCGGGTTACCAAGTACCTCCAGTAAATATTGCTTAAACAGCTCTCTTGCACTTATGACAGCTGATCGTGGGAAATTAATAATTCACAAATTAGAATATCTTTCATAATTCTCTAATGTATCAATCCTAGTCTGAAGAGCAAGAGCGTTTTTGCGGAAAGCACTAGCATATTCCTTCACAGCAGCTGTCTTGGTTTGAATCTCTGCTGTTAAAGACTGTAATTTCTGCTTATTCTCCTGTACTTGCACAGACAGAGCCTGAACCTGAGGGAACAACTTTTCCCCAAAGCTGGTTATGGCTGTCCAAATTGCCTCTAATGTAAAAACCTCTGGGCAAACAAGGGAAAAAGTACCTGGGGCTCCAGACGTACACAGACCATCCTCTGGAGACTGCAGAGCCATAGGGAGAACATCTGAAGCGGCCAGAGCACCAGCCATGTCTCCTGCAGTTGACAGGCACCCAGCACTGGCAGGCTACCTGTAAGAGCATCATGCTCCTCTCCACCGCACTCTACAGCCGACAACACACCACTCTGGGCCCCTGCCGACGCTGCCAGGCTTACAGATGCGCTTCCAATTGCTGCTGCCTTAGGACTCTTCAAGGTCTTCTATTTGTAGATCCTCACAATGGCTCAAAGGCCCCTCCAGGAGATCTTCTGAACCCCCAGAGCCAACCAACACCTGATCTTCCAACCGGGCTATTAGAGGCAATGAACTGCTGTCCTGCTTCATAGGCGCAATCCAAGACTCTCTAGATTGGGACACCAGGCCCTGTTTCATGCAGTAGGCTCGATGCAGCAGCATAAACTCTGAGGAAAAAGGCACTTCAACTCCCATTTGAGCCATCCATGGCCAAACCTGAAGTCCTGCCTGCTGTTGTATGCAACCCCAAGGTTTGACTGGGGGCCTCCACCACCCAAAGCAGGCCTCAACAAAATGGCGGCACTTTCTGCCAAAATGGATCCAGTTCTCAGCCACACGGCCTTCCTCCAAACAGCCACAGCAGAAACCAGAGTCAAACAATTGACCCTGGCAGATGCCACACATCGACAGAGCCACGCACGCGATCCTCCAGACAACTCACCCAAGCATCCTGATTGCTCACACCGCCGCTGCCCTCTGGTTGCCTCGAGGCATGCCCCTGCTTTTCTTTTTTGCTTTTGTTTTAATTTAAAGGGCCAGGACCACAGCCAGATACTGCAACCTTTCTGCCCCAAAAGCAAGAGTAGAAAGTGAAAAAAACCTATCAGGAGGGGGAACTTGGGGAGGGACCCAGACAATCAGGTGTTACACCACTGGGCCCACTGCTCGGGGTCCACAGCGGAGCTACACCAGGGACAGGGAAAGCCCAATGCTGTTTCAATCCTTTTTTTTAAATTTTAAGTTGTCCAGTGGAGTCTAAAGCAACTTCCATCTGCTGGAGACTGAGAAATACTGGTCCAAGGAGTCTTGCACAGGACTGTTATAGGGTAACATCATCAAACCAGTGGTTCTCAGTCTCTTTCTGCTGGTAGGTGAGCATAACCCATGCTTCTGGACTGGACTGAAGGAATGATTAGGAATACAGAATTTATCAGTTGAAGAATAAGGAGATTCAACTTCTGCAAAGAGGTAATTTAACTGCAAAATAGATAATATGACCTGGTAAAAATGCAAAAACAATGTTTTTATGGACTTTATCAATTAAAATGAATCCAAAACAATATTTTCCTCTGGAATTAATCATGGCCATTCCCGAGCTAGCTATGTTACAATTGTCTTCATTAAAATTCAGGGTATATTTATTTACAGAGTCCTTCTTCCCGTTGTTGTTGTTAAGTGCCGTTGAGTCAGTGTCAACTCATAGCGACCCTCTGGAGAGTTGTCCTAAACTGCGTTCGGTCTTCAGTCAGGCGGCTCATTGTTGCCAGAGTGGCACCCATAGCTGCTGTTATTGTATCGATCTATCTCATTGCTGACCTTCCTCTTTTGCGTTGACCTTCTACCTTGCCAAGCATGATGTCTTTCTCTAATGATCTCTCTCTTTGCATGATGTGTCCAAAGTATGAAAGTCAAAGTCTTGTCATCTGAGCTTCTAAAACAAGCTTAGGTTTGATCTCTTAGTACCAACTGGTTTGTTCTTTGGGCAGTCCATGGTATACACAGTATTCGTTGACAGCACCATAATTCAAAAGCATTGATTTTCTACCTTTCTTTTTCACTATCCAACTTTTGCATTCATATGACATTATTGAAAATACCACGTCTTGAATGAGTCAAATCTTTGTATGAAGACAAACATCTTGAGAATCTTGTCTAGTTCCTTCATAGCCATTCTGCCAAGAGACATGCGTCGACTGCTTGTTGTTTCTTAATTGATAGTTTATCCAAGTAGGTTAAAGTTGTCCACTATTTCAATTTCTTCTCCATCAATGATGAACTTCCTGATTTTGCTATTTGTCAGGATCTTTGTCTTCTTTACATTAAGGTGCAGGCCCATTTTAAGGCTATGTTCCTTGATCTTGCGAAGCAAATGTTTCAGATCATCTTCACTTTCAGCCAGTAATGTGGTATCATCAGCATAGCGAAGGTTGTTAGCGAGTCTTCCACCAATCTCCAATCTCTGTTGCCTTCGTAGAGTCCTGCTTCTCTGATGATTTGTTCTGCATGTAAATTAAACAGGTAGTGGGAAAGCATGCAGCCTTGTCATACACCTTTGCTGATTTTAAACCATTCTGTTCACCTTGTTCCGTTCAAACTGTTGCTTCTTGATCAATGTAAAGATTGTACAAGAGAATGACCAGGTGTTCTGGTATACCCAAGCTTCTTAATGTGGTCCAGAGTTTCTCATGGTTTGCACAGTCAAAAGCCTTGCTGTAGTGAATAAAACACATACAGATATCCTTTTGGTATTCTTTAGTCTTTTCAAGGATCCATCTCACATCCGTGATGATGTGTCTCGTTCCTCGTCTTTTCCTGAACCCTGCTTGCACTTCAGGCAGTTCTCGTTCCAGGTATGGTTGTAGTATTTATTTATTTTATTTTATTTATTTAGCTGTAGTCTCTGCTGAATAATCTTCAGTAGAATCTTGCTGTCATGTGGGATCAGAGTGGTTGTGCGATAATTTCCAGTCAGCTGGATCTCCTTTCTTTAGTATCAGTATAAACACAGATCTTTTCCAGTCAGTAGTCCATGATGCCGTCTTCCAAATTTCCTGACAGAGCCTTTTAAGTATGGCAACAGCTGCATCAGATTGCTGGTGCTTGGTTCTTTGATAAGGCTTTCAATGCTGCTTTGACTTCTTCTTTCATCACCAATGGTTACATATCATAAGAAACAGGTTGAAACAGCTGTTGGTCCACTTGATCTTTATCATATAATGACTCTTCTTGATCTTCTCAGCATCATTGAACATGGATCCTTAAGCAATTTGAGGCTGGAATTTTTTCTTTAACTCGCGTAGCTTTAAGAAAGCCAGTCTTGTTCTTCCTCTAATAGTTTCTGCTTCGATTTCATTGCATGCATCATTGTAGTACTTCTCCTTGTCTTGTCTTGCTGCATGTTGGAAATCTCTGTTGAGTTCTGCGATTGCCTCTCTTTCTCCTCTGGCTTTAGCTTCTCTGCGTTTCTGGGCAATTTTCAGAGTTTCTTCGGTCATCCATTTTGGCCGTTTTTCCCTTTTCACCTTTCGTAGAGATTTCTCACTTTCTTCCAACACAACCTTCTTGATGACATCCCATAACTCTTCTGGAGCTCCATCATTTGTATCTAAAGCATCTTGAAATTCCGGTGGTATATTCTCAAGGTCATACAGTATTTGGTACATTCATGAGTGGCTTGCTCTTTTTCAACGTTAGCTTGAGTTTGCATACTAGTAATATTCATGATCTGTACCACAGTCAGCTCCAGATTTTGTCTTGGTGAAAGTTATAGAGCTTTTCCATCATTGACTTCCACAGATGTAGTCAATGTGACTTTTGTACAATCCATTGGGTGAAGTCCATGTGTACAGCTGCCACTTGTGTTGCTGGAAGAAGGTGTTTGAGATGAATAGATTGTTGGTCTTGCAGAATTCTGTCAGTCTTTCTCCAGCTTCATTTCTATTGCTAAGTCCATATTTTCAAACCACTTTGCCTTCTTTGTTGCCAACTTTTGTGTTCCAGTCACTTTATCAGGATATCCTGTTTGCATGTTCTGTCAATTTCAGCTTGTACTTGTTCGTAGAACTCATTAACGAAATAAGAGGTTAGATATGATTGGAATATCAGAGGCATGGTTGAAGGAGGACAACCAGTGGGGCACTGGGTACAAAACTATATCGTAATGATAGAGCTAATCAAATTGGTGGAGGGGTTGCGCTTTATGTTAGAGAGGGCATTGAGTCAGAAAGGATTAAAGTTTTGCAGGAAACAAAATTTGCTGTAGAATCTCTATGGATTGAAATTCCATGTAAAAAGGGGATGTACTATCGACCTCCTGGCCAGAATGAACAAATGGATGATGAAATGCTCAAAGAAATCAAGGAAGCTAACAAAAGTTACAGCGCAGTAATAATGGGTGATTTCAATTACCCCGGTAACGACTGGGTCAGTGTCACAGCAGGACAGGCTAGGGAGATAAAGTTCCTTCGGTCTTTACTGAGGAAGATGTAGGGATGTTACCCATGACCTAAGTGGTATTTAAATTTGCGGAAGAATTAAAGGAAATATCGATACATCGGGAAGATGTATTACAACTATTAGATAAACTGAACAGCAGCAAATCACCTGGGCCGGATGGTATACATCCAAGGGTGTTGAAAGAACTGAAATATGAGATTGCAGACCTGCTATTAGTAATCTGTGAATTTTCATTAAAATCATCTGTAATACCTGAAGATTGGAGGATCACCAATGTAACGCCAATTTTTAAAAGGGGTTCCAGGGGTGATCTGGGAAACTACAGACCGGTGAGCCTGATGTCAGTATCGGGAAAAATGGTAGAAACCATCATAAAGAACAAAATTACTCAGCATGTAGATAGTCATTGCCTAATGGGAGACAGCCAACATGGCTTTAGACAAGGAAGATCTTGTCTTACTAATCTGTTATGTTTTTTTGAAGGTGTGAATAAACAGGTAGACAAAAGGTGAGTTGGTTGATATAGTGTATCTGGACTTTCAGAAAGCCTTTGACAAGGTCCCTCATAAGAGACTTTTAGCAAAAGTAAAGAGTCATGGGATAAGAGGCAGTGTACAATTGTGGATCAGGAACTGGTTAAAAGATAGAAAGCAGAGGGTAGGGCTAAATGGCCAATTTTCCCAATGGAGAAAGGTGTATAGTGGTGTACCCCATGGATCTGTGCTGGGTCCGCTGCTTTTTGACATATTCATAAATGACCTGGAAAGGGGAATAACGAGCGAGGTTATCAAATTTGCAGATGACACAAAACTATTTAAAACTGTTAAAACCCAAGAGGATTGTGGAAAATTGCAAGAGGATCTTGATAAATTGGAAGACTGGGCATCAAAATGGCAGATGAAATTTAATGTGGACAAGTGCAAAGTTATTCACCTAGGGAAGAACAACCCAAACTATGGTTACACGATGCAAGGTTCCACATTAGGAACCACCACCCAGGAAAAAGATTTAGGCGTCATTGTGGATAACATGTTAAAATCATTGGCCCAGTGTGCAGCAGCAGCCAAGAGAGCAAATAGAATGCTAGGTATCATAAGGAAAGGAATGGAAAATAAAACAAAAGATATTATAATGCCTCTATATCGTTCCATGGTGAGACCACACCTTGAATATTGTGTGCAATTCTGGTCGCCGTATCTTAAAAAGGATATAGCGTTATTAGAATAGGTACAAAGAAGAGCCACCAAAATGGTAAAGGGGATGGAAAGCTACTCCTATGAAGAAAGGCTAAAAAGGTTAGGGCTCTTTAACATGGAAAAAGAGATGGCTGAGGGGAGATATGATAGAAGTCTATAAATTAATGAACGGAGTGGAACGGGTAAACGTAGATCGATTGTTTACGTTATCAGAATATAGAAAGACTAGGGGACATGCAATGAAGTTACAGGGTAAACTTTTTAAAACTAATAAGAGAAAATATTTTTTTCACTCAACGTATAATCAAACACTGGAATTTGTTACCGGAGGATGTAGTAAAGGCTGTTAGTATAGCTGGATTTAAAAAAGGTTTGGACAAGTTCCTGGAGGAAAGGTCCATAAACCATTATTAAGAAGGGACCCAGGATATCAATGCTTGACCTAGTACAAGCATTGTGGAACCTGTGTCTTTTGGGGAAACTGCTAGGTGCATATGACCTAGATTGGCCACTTTTGGAAACAGGATACTGGGCTTGATGGACCTTGGTCTGACCCAGTATGGCATATCTTATGTTCATCCTCTTCTGCAGCAGTTGTTGGGGCATATATCTGAATTATAGTTGTGTTGATAGGCATTCTATGAGCACCTAAAAATAAATCTAAACTCATAAATGGAGATGGAATTTCAGGGCTTACAAAGTGGCTTGCAATACAGATAATTACCTTTGTTAATGTAATTTTTACATTCAGAGTTAAGTGACAGATCCCACAGTAGAGAGACACATCATGAGGTTATCAATGCTGATGTATGCCTGACAGGCCTCTCTTGCATGCTTGATAAAATGATGGCAAGGTAAGCATTTCAGTGGCAATGTTATTATTAAACAGTTGTTGCAAAATACCTAAAGTAGTAATTACAGTATAAAACACATTTACATATGACTTTTGACTGTTAAATCTAGCCCAGCGTTTTTCAACTAGTGTGCCGTGAGATATTGTCTGGTGTGCCGTGGGAAAAATTCCAATTTCATCCGTAACATGTGGCCTCGGCTCACAAATTAGGGTTGCCAACCGGCCGGTTTTCAGCCGGCCTGGCCGGTTTTTCCATGGCCAGGCCGGCTGCCGGCACAGTTGTAAAACCGGCCATTGAAAAGCCGTTTTTTTGCTCTGGCCGCAAGATCGGGAGCAGCCAGAGCAAAAAACCGGCTTTTGTGCCGAAGTCCGCAGCGCAAACGCGATCGCGATTCCCTATAGCAGTGCAGCCGCTGGTTCTGCTTTGTACAGAGCAGCGGCTGCACTACACTTACATTGAAAAGTAAAGAGAAACTGTGTCAGGAGCCCTCCGATCATGCAGAGCCCGAGGAAGTGATGTCATGGGGGCAGGCTCCTCACAGGCTGTCTTTCCTTTTCAAATTAACTTTAGCTGCAATAAAGTTAATTTGAAAAGGAAAGACAGCCTGTGAGGAGCCCGCCCCCATGACATCACTTCCTCGGGCTCTGCGATGACCGGAGGGCTCCTGACACAGTTTCTCTTTACTTTTCAATGTAAGTGTAGTGCAGCCGCTGCTCTGTACAAAGCAGAAGCAGCGGCTTGGGCAGAGGGGGTGTGTGTGTGTGTGTGAGTGAACCAGCAACAGGGGGGGGGGGGGGGGGAGTGTGAGTGAACCAGCAACAGGGGGGGGGGGGGAGTGTGAGTGAACCAGCAAGGGGGGGGGGGAGTGTGAGTGAACCAGCGGTGGAGGGGGGTGGGGGGGGGTGGTGTGAGTGAACCAGCAAGGGGGGGGGGGGCGATGGTGTGAGTGAACCAGCAGGGGAGGGGGGGTAAGTGAGTGAGTTACCCAGCAGGAGGGGTGAGTAAGTGACAGGGGGGTGGGTGAGTGAACCAGCAGTGGAGGGGGGGGGTGGTGTGAGTGAACCAGCAGGGGAGGGGGGTTGGTGTGAGTATTTGATTCCTATTCAAGAGAATTACAGTCAAACCTCGGTTTTCATGATTAATCCGTTCGAAAAAGTCTGACTAAAACCGAAACGTATGAAAACTGAAGCAATATTTCCCATAAGAAATAATGTAAATCCAATTAATCCGTTCCAGACACCCAAAAATATTCACAAAAAATACATTTTATAGAGAATAACTATATTTTTACATACAGAAAACAATGAGAAATAAATATAAATGACTAATGAAATGGATAAATGAACATTTAACATCACTGAAAGCAAGCTAAGTACAGTACTGTACAGTACAGTATGTTAACATCTGGCCTTAGCCACCCCTGACAAGCTGCTGTGCCCAGCTCTCTTCGGAATCACATTGAATTCAGTCCATTAAAATACCTTTACATTATCTGCTCAATGCTTCAGAATGGCAGAAAATCTTAATGATATAGCTTCAGACGTACCCTGCAAGAGAAAGAACTGTCTCCCACATTCATGCAACATCTCCTGCTTACGTTGACAGCTTTTCTTCCCTGCTACCGGGACAAAATCTCAGTCAAAAGACGTTGAAAACCGAAGCAATGCATGAAAACCGGGACAAAATCTCAGTCAGAAAAGACATTGAAAACCGAAGCGTATGAAAACCGGGGCAAATGAAAACCGAGGTTTGACTGTACTTTATATATAGTCAATATAGGCACAGAGGTAAATTTTTTTTAACATTTTCTAATGGTGGTGTGCCTCGTGATTTTTTTCATGAAAAAAGTGTGCCTTTGCACAAAAAAGGTTGAAAAACACTGATCTAGCCTACGGAGCAGTTTCCCCACTGCCTATAATGAATCAGTCTAACTGCTATCCCACTACACATGGCAACAACATGGTTAATGAGGCGGCAGCAAGGCACATACACCAATCCAATGATATGATTGGCTGGACCCCCTCCCCCACTACAATATCACTGCACAGTCACAGTAGAGTACTTCAGGCAGGCATGCCGAAAACATTTCCTTTAATAAGTAACAAAATTACATTAAATTCTAGCATAGAAAATAATATTGGTTAGTCCTACAATAAGCGGTATGGATCATATTTAATAAAGCACAAAAAGACTGGGAGCGGGAGGGGATTCTCTTCTCATGGAGCAGTATCTGCTGCTAGCCCCATTACTGAATTCTTCCAGATCTGCTGCTGCCAGGGCCGGCCCAAGGGTTTCTGCCGCCCTAGGCAGAAACCCCAGCCTTGCCATCCTCCCCCAGTTGTTGCCACTGCCACCCTCCCCTGCCGCAGATTCCGTCTCAGGAGGGGGCAACGGGCAGCGGCAGTATTTCCAAAAGCAGCGGCAGCTCGAGAGGTTGGCGTGGCCGCTCATGTGTGCCGCTGCCATCGCCCATCCAGGCCGGCCACCTAGTTCGCCTAGTAGACAGGTTGGCCCTGGCTGCCACCCATGCCAGTCTAGAGAGATCCTGTACCTGCTCTAGACAGCTACGACAGGCATCCTGAATGAGTTGTTCCGGATCAACCTCTTCTCCAATGTTCTCTCTCACATTGCCTGCAGCCTTCTTGAAAAACTGCATAAAAAGAACAAGGGAATGATTTTACCAACATTTTCTGATATGAAGCTCGCTTCCTCTCTTTCATAGCCCTTCATTCTATCCACCAAAATGTCTTTTGCATTTGTCCCAGACTTTCTACTGCAGCTTCTAGAAAGCATTAGGCCGATGGAAACCAGACTCTTGGCATTTTCCTAAGGAGGGCCCACGTGTTGAAACATCTTGCCTCTAGAGCTCAAAGTTGTTGCCAAACAGCACTAATCTTCAGGATACCGTATAAAACTTGGCCGTTTGAATTGATTTTTAACGAGTGCTGCTTTTTATGTCCCGAAGTCAATTCTTAGCTTGTTTTTATGTAAGCTATTTTACATGTTTAGATTTCAGTTTAGTGCGATGTGCTTTTTTAGTTGTTTCTCACTTCCTGGAAGGAGAAGTACATTAGCATAAAATAAATAAAATTCTGTTCTCCCTTAGTCAAAAGCAAACATTAAACAGCCACAGTAGTATAAATCTTTATCCTTCTGAGATTACAAGAAGTAGGTAATTTTCAGTATTTTACAAGGTAAACTTTTACCCTTGAAGCAAAGTACTATATGCATCTAAATACATTTGGGATATGTTTTTCGAATTAGCTGAAACTATTAACATTTTGATAACTTTCTAGTGATTTTTGGAGAACATGATTTTATTGTAGGCTGTGTTGATGGATCTTACTGTGAGATAAATGATGCAAACCGTGTACTCACCTGTAACAATATTTCTGTGTGACCTCCTGATGTCTTTATTCAGATAAATTAACTGATATTGCCTAGCAGCTGGAGAATAGAGATTTTGGCAAGATGCACTGCAACTGTTAAAGGTAAGCACAGTGTTGTTCTTTTCATCTTTCCCCAGTGTGGTGTTGCAGGGCTGCTTGGGCAGTATTTACACTACTGTCTTTTTGTTTATATTATTTAATTTTACCTTTTTTTTTCTTGTTACTTGTATTTGTTGTTATCCCTCCTCCCTTGGTGTATCCCTGTGGTGGTAACCAACATCTGTGAGGACAGGCAGAATACATAATTCTTCAGAAACTAGATGCTGAACACCATGTCCAGAAGATGGAACTGGACTGTCCAAAGGTTAAAGAATTTTGGAGATTAGCATGTGATCAGATTTAAAAAAAACCACACCAAAACAAAACAGAGGATTCACAGAGAACTGTTAGTATGCCTATCCAAGGGACTGATGCTGTAGCTCTTGTATTTAAACCGTTTATGTAAATGTATAATAATGCAGAGATACTTCCAAGCAAGACAGACTTCCGTAGAACAGAGCAACATAGTAACACAATGAAGCATCCAAAGAAAATAACAAATCATACAAGCTTTTGTGTTTGTTTGTTTGTTTTTTAACTTTTTCTCCATAATCCTTCACCCCTCCCCTTCTTCATCCAAATAGAAGTTAACACTAAGAATTCACCATACCAAAAGTCAGGAGTGTGGGGACTCTGACACACTCCCTACAACTCTGCATAACCCAACTCCAAACATGCCCAGTAGCAAACTATGTAACCCAACCTTACCCCCTTCAATCTTCCCACCCCCAACACCAGAGAAAGCAACATCCACTCATGCTCACCAACACAACCCAGCAATCAATATAAATTCAACACAACTCCACACTCGCAGAGGTAGAGAACTCCAATGTGGTTTCCATGCAAATTGCAATGTGTGCCTTTGAGTCACTGCTGACTCTTGGCAATTCAGAAGCTCCTGGGTTTTCTTGGCAGTGTGACTGGAAGTAGATTGCCAGGCCTTTCTTCCGAGACATTGGAGTAACTGCTTAAGTGACTTGCCCAAGACCATCAGGAATGCCAGTGGGAATCAAACCCTGGTCTCTTGGTTACCAAACCAGTGCTGTAACCATTAGGCTACTCCTCTCCAATACCCCCTGAAAAGTTTTCCATACATTGAGTCTCTTCTCCACCTCCAGGCACTCCATCAACATGCCATTGCATGTATATGCGCAACTGTGTATGTCTAGAAGGCTCAGGAGATCTCCAAACCACCAAAATGCATTTTTTGAGTCAACAAGCATACTTTATGTACTCAAAACATTTCCCCTTTACATAGGATGGGAAGGTTCATAAAGTCATCAGTAATAGAAATTCCAGTCACTGAGGTATCTGCATATTTAAGAAGGGTTATTGAGACTGCAATCACCAATTGCCAAAACCTTTGAATCATCGAGCATTTCCAAAAGAAGTGCTCTAGTCTCATCTCCTGTTCTCTACACTTCAAACAGTTAGCACCAGCTTTCATTAGTCTCACCCACTTTGGAGAAATATGGACTTGCAAGAGGAACACATACCGCTGTTCTTTTAACAGAATATTCTCCATCAAGTCATGAATGCACTCAGCATAATTGGTAAGACACATTGTCAGCAACTGAACTCCTAGACTGTCTACCCATAAAGTAAAACCAAATTCAGATTGCTCTGTACACAATGTTCTATAGTCATTCCCAAAAGGACTTAGAAGTTGAGCTCACAGGGAAATCTAGATTACCCCATAGAGTCAAAAACAGAATCACCTCTGGAATATATCTCAGAATTATACACACTCACCGTCAAGTGCACCACAAATGTGCAATAAGCACATGCAATTTGAACATTACAGATAAGCCAGATGCCCTCGCATGCAATACAAAACTACGTGACTCAAGCTGCACCAAACTTTGATCTACTACGAGAAGGGCGAAACAAGATGTAACCAATCACCTACATGCCTTATACTGCAGGCCCAATTATAAAGCCTCAAACTGGGCCCAAATCACCCCTACCTATTCTCTTGTCAGTGTTACCAATTTTATTCTCAGCTTTTTTCCTTTCCAATAGGACCTAGAAAGATTTTCAGCAGCTGTATTCGGCTCTCTTACCATACAAAGTGGGACCGTCTACATCATATAGAACCATTTCAGATATAATACCATCCGATATAAAAAACTCACCCAGAGTATTTACTACAAATTCCTGACCCTAAGTCATAAGGTGCTTCATAATGAAGCCCCCAAGTGCCTCTCTTCACTTGTCACACTCCTGCTCAATCTTTAAGCTTCGTACACAGGAACCAACTCCACGTACCTCCTCCCTCCAGAGCCAAACATGAATCCACTAGGCACTCTTTTTCTTTATTGCTCCTACCCTATGGAATAAACTGCCCCCTCCCCCTAACCCTGCCTCAAACCCACTTACAGCAATTTACAATTGAACTAAAAACCGACATCTATGAGCAGGTCTTCAGGGTTGCTAGCTAGTGGATCATGGATAACAAACTCACCACCTCTCTCCTTGCTTCTCTCTGAATTAGAATTCCTTTCTGTCTTCTTATTTACTGAACTGTACACTAATGATGGTATCAAGGGGGGTGAACCCAACTTCATGCCACATCCTAAAGCATTCCTTGCTCAAAAATCTATTCAGTGCACAATGACCCGATGCAGACTTGTAGCGAAGGCCTAACTAAATGTTGCTGGGCAGATTTCAGATAGCCATTGTGCCTGGTCAGGAGATGTAAATGACAGTTAGTTTAGATACATTCTTTCTTAAGCATTGTGACTTTTCCTGAGAGGCGTCAGACCAAAAAAAAAAGTCAGAGTCAGAAATAAATGGAAGAAAAGCAGGAAAAGTGCTGATGTATGCATATAGGCTTGAGTTTTGTTCTGTGAAAAACAGGAAGCACTGTATCCAAGAAATGTATATAACACAGGTACACTACCAAAAAACTGCCTCCAGTTTTGCAACTGATTCCTATAGATTTTGGGGTGCTGAATCCAGGAAAAATAGCCAAAATGTTCCATCACGTCATGTTTTCTTGCAAAATTAGATTTCTTACCCATAAGAGGAATGTTCACATAATTTCTTTTTAGCCGACTGCAGTTTATTTTCTTGGCCCAAAATAGAGGTTGTAATGGTTAACTAACTAGAAACACTCCCTCATGATATTTTAGAGTGTTTTGTATTCATTTATACATTAACAGGACAATTGGGAGGCGGGGGGCTAAATCCAGTACTCGCGCTGGCGCATGTTCTTTCCTGTTCGCCTCGCCTCGTTCGCTCGCTCAAACACGGTGATTGCGACATGAACGTTCCTGTCAAATTCCAGTTTCTTGCAAGTTCATTATTACCTTTTGTTTGCTCAGTCGTAATCCAGCTTTATTCCGAAGTGGTTCACTACAGTTGTAGTTTGCAGTGCTGTGTATTTGTGATGGCTCACAGAGCCAGAGGTTGCGTCAACTCTCCGGACAGTTTTTGTTTTATTTGTGGGGAATATACCATGAAAAAGCGGCAGAGGAACATTTCTGCATTTATTAAAAAAGTATATTTCGCCTATTTCGGTTTGAAGTTAGGCGATCAAGACAAACCGTGGGCTCCTCACAAAGTGTGCAAGACATGTGAAGAAGATCTACGCTTATGGATGAAAGGTAAAAAACAAGCATTTCGTTTCGGAATACCTATGATGTGGTGTGAACAAACAGACCACAGCAGTGACTGCTATTTTTGCTCTTGCATTGTGAAGGGATACAACTTAAAAAATAAGAACGTAATAAGTTACCCCAACCTTCCCTCAGCAATTAGGCCTATGCCTCATAGCAACGAAGTACCTGTGCCTGAACCACCAAAATCTTTGGATCATATTTGTGTGGACGGTTCTGATCATGATGAGACTCATTAGATGGCTTTTCCCGATGAGTCCAGTACTTCCGAGTTTGAAACTGAACCAGATCCGAAACCTGAACTTTTCTCTCAAGCTGAATTGAATGATTTAGTCCGGGATTTAGGACTCCCAAAAGATGCTGCCCAACTGCTAGGTTCTCGGCTTAAACAGAAAAATCTATTGTCACCAGGAACAACTTTTTATTGGTACTGCAACCGCGAGACACAATTTTTGAAGTATTTCAGCAAAGAGGAAGATTTGGTATTTTGCAACGATATATACGGAGTGATGGAAAAGTTTAAACTCAAGTATGATCCTACTAAATGGCGGCTGTTCATTGATTCGTCAAAAGACAGCATAAAAGGTGTTCTTCTTCATAATGGCAACACATTCGCTTCAGTTCCTATTGCTCACTCTGTTATTCTCCAAGAAAAATACGAGAATTTGGCCCTGATTCTTCAGAAGATTCGTTATGATGAGCATAAGTGGATGATTTGTGGAGACTTTAAAATTCTATCCATGCTATTAGGGCAGCAATCCGGTTTCACCAAATATCCCTGCTTCCTTTGCTTGTGGGATAGCCGGGCCCGCGACCTACACTGGGGGAAAAAAGACTGGCCAATTCGGGAGTATTTGAGACCCGGTGAGAAAAATGTTCTTCATGAGAGCTTGGTACCTCGTGATAAAATTCTATTACCACCTCTCCACATTAAGTTGGGTCTCATTAAGCAATTCATCAAGTCCCTTCCAAAAGATGGTGAGTGCTTTCGGTACCTTTGCTCAAAGTTCCCCCGACTTTCTGAAGCAAAGCTAAAGGAAGGAGTGTTTGTTGGCCCTGATATAAGAAAACTCATTTCAGATGGAGCATTCGCTGAAACGATGTCTGAGAAGGAAAAAGAAGCCTGGGATTCCTTCAAGGATGTTGTTCTCAAATTCTTGGGGAACAGGCGGGATGAGAACTATAAGGATATTGTTGCCAGGATGCTCAATGCCTTCAAAGAACAAGGCTGTAACATGAGCCTGAAAGTCCATTTCTTGCACTCCCATGTGAACTACTTTCCCGAAAACGTGGGGGCGTACAGTGAAGAACAAGGTGAAAGGTTTCACCAGGACATCAAGGACGCAGAGAGAAGGTACCAAGGAAGATGGAACACCACTATGATGGCTGATTTCTGCTGGTTGCTGCTGCGGGAAACCCCAGATGAAAAATACGCCAAGCAGCGCACCAAGAGAAGCATTCGGGTGAAGAAGAAACGGGCCCACCAGGAGATTGATTGACCCAAGAATGACTTTAAAATCTAAACTGTGTTGACAAATTTCGTGTTTTTACTAAACTTTGAAATAAAAATTTGCTAGTTATTACCACAGTGTCGGATCTCATTTATTAGAATTTTATTTTCACACCATCGGGTGTTTGTCTTCATGTATTGCAATGGTGCGGTTTGCGTTTTCTATTCTTACATACATACCTGTACAACATTTTTTGCACATTTCTTTGCTTTGCTTTGCTTTGTGTCTAACCTCGCTCTTATATGCTCAATGTTTGTGCACATGTATGTGGCTGTTTTAAGTGCAGACAATTTTGCTACCATCACAGTGTGTTTTGTTGACATTACTCTATTCTTATGTGCTGCCTTGTTACAATTTTCTTTATTCTTATTTGAATAACTACTAAACAATTAGTATAAAGAATTCATCCAAGAAACTTTTATCTCGATCGCACTCAATCTGAAACGTTCACCTCAAACTGCTAACCCAATGTAGCAAAAAATCTGTACGTGATGGAGCAAATTGGTTACCAGATTTGGATTCAGCGCACCAAAAAACGTAAAAATCAATCGAAACATTAGAGGCAGTTTAAAAAAAATTTTTTTTTAGTGTACCTGTGTAATCAGAGTAAAAGAGACAGTTGTTGGAGAAGAGACAAATGAAATCCTTCCATCTGTCTATGGTCAGTGAGTAACCTATCCTTTGTCTCTTAACCCAGATTCTGCACTTACTAAATCTGTGATATTGCTTGTTAAGAGAAGCTATATTCCTTCTAGCCATTTATAACTTATAATAAAGACAAACTTTTACTCTAAGAAAGTGTCAGAGTCTGACTGGATCAGTGCAGGGTCCATTATATATCTTTGAGGTGTAACAGCAGCGCAATCTAAAAATCCTCACGACTTTGTATGCTTGCAAAAGGCAGTGTAACAAGTTTAATAAAACACAAACCAGACAGTGAGAGAGACACTTGCAAATTACGCAGAAAGAACTAAAGTCCTTCAAAAAGGGATCCGCATGAATAGCGTAAAGATAACCCAGCATCTCCTGAACATAAATTCCTACGTATCACATCGATCCAACAGCCCACTGCAACAGGAAGGTCACACCACACACATGTACTTTATCTACATTAGATGCCAGCACCTCCATCAAGTTCAACCTGAAACATGAGCTGCGACCAAAAAATTTAAATTTCCTCAATACCTCAGCTAATAGCAGCTTTGGATTAGTCAAGAGCAAGAAAATATCATAAAATATGATAGGGCGGAATATAAAACCAGTTAAATAAATAAATCATTAACAAATATTAGTCATTTGAGTTCCTGACCATCCAAATGCAAGCCCTGGATATATAAATTTTGAAGACACTGCAACAAGGGTTCAATAAATAAAAGAAAGATCAGTAGCTATAAGGGACAATCTTGCTGAATGCCCATTTGCAAAAAGATAGGTTGAGACAATGTCCCTTTAGCCATTACTATCGCCCGAGGTCCGTAATGAAGTGATTGCTCCGCCTCCATAAAGAAACCATGAAAGCCATACAACCTCAAGACCTCAAAAAATCCCTAGGGTATCCTATTGAATGCCTTCTCAATGTCACAGCTGACAGCCAGTAAAGCCGCTTCGTTATGCTGACAACAGGCAATGAATACAGCATGTCATCCTTTGACAAAACCAACCTGATCCTCTTTCACCATATCAGGAAGACACTGAGACAGTCAGTCTGCCAATAGATTTATATACATCTGAATGTCTGTATTAAGCAAAAGAGACTGGCCTATAAGAATCCAATTTCACAGGGTCTTTGGGATAACTGTATTAAGGGTTGTACGGGCCTGGGCTGAGAAACCTCCCTGTTCTACAACCCTGGAGAAATAAGCCTCTATGGGTCCACAAATCTTCAAACGCAAGATCCCCAGTGAACCTGTTGGAATCTCTATCAAAGTGAATAGCAGATTTAAAATCTCTATCACTGCAGGAGCTAATTTTGGAAGGGCTATAGTACCCAGCAATGTATGCTTTACCAACCCTTCAACCCCCTGGGCAGCGTATAAATTAGCAATCTGCAAAAGATCATACCATATCCCCTGCTTTGTAAATCACCTCCCCACCAGTATTAAGCAAAGCAGTCACAAAAAGTGGGTCCAGCCAAAATTTAGCAAGCTTAGCCAACAATGTTTCAGGTAAAATCGTGTCAAATAGTAAAACATGTCTTTTTTTGGTCTTTTCCATTATGAGCGTGTTCAATGCAGCCCAAGTTGCAAGAAACTGACTATTTTCTTTAGAGGCTTATAGAACTTGGGCATATTCCTTTGTAACTGCTATTCAAATCGTAAAAAAAAAACATCTGTGCAGTTACCTTCCTTCGACTGACAACATATGATATAATGCTGCCCCGCTTCCAAAACAGGATAGACTTATTCCTTTGTTCAGCATTATTTCTACAATAATCATTCCATTTAGTTAACAAAAATTTACAAAATTGATCATCCAAGGATATATAAAGCTGAAAATGCAAACCACTTATATCTCAACCAACTTCTTGCCCATGAGATCAAGCCAATTCATAGAATAATCTGACATTTCTAGTGGCCAAATTCAGCCTAACATTCATAAATAGCCCATATGAGATCAATAAATAATCAATCAGTCAGGAACAAACACCACATGCTCCAGGACCTGATCACAACTGAGAAGATTGACATCCTCTGTGTAACAGAAACCTGGCTAACAGACCACGACACAGTAGTAATGAACCAGCTAACACCAAAGGGATACAGCCTCAAACACTGCTCCCGGACACATGCCAAAGGCGGAGGTGTAGCCATCATTGCCAAAGACAACCTCCACCTCCGGATCCACGCCGCAGAAACCTCCAATGAAGCAGACATCCTCACCCTCACCAACAAATACCTCTCGATATGCCTGATCTACCGTGCACCCACCACAACCTCTGACCTACCACAGATTTTACACCTCATCTCCGAAAGCACCAGCCCTTCGAAGGAACAAATTATCCTAGGAGACTTCAACCTCCCATCACTCCAGGAGAAGCAAGCAGAAACCTTCCTCAACGCCATGACAGCAATGGACCTGACACAAATCATACAAGAACCAACACATGAAAAAGGAAACATACTTGACCTCATATTTCTAAACTCCCAAACCGTCTCCTCATACAGAAAACCAACAATCTCGCCAGTACCGTGGTCAGACCACTACATTATCAACATATCCCACACCTATCAACTCAAAAATAACAGAGAAAACAAACACCACGCAAGGAGATTCAAAGCATTTAACAAGGAAGACTTCCTAACAAAAGCCCTGCCTAACTTACACACAAACTTCAACAACCTTGATGTCCTGATCCACAACTGGAATACCACAATCTCCTCAGCAGCCAGCACAACTAGAAACAGCACCAGTACCAGACCCATCTCCTCAAAAGCCCGATGGTTCACCCCCAGCCTCCGCAAACTGAAAACCAGACTTAGAAGAACCGAAAGGAAATGGAGAAAAACCAAAAGCGACAGAGACAAAGCAAAATACCTCTACGAACTCAATGCATACCACTCAGAAACTGACAATGCCAAAAGAGCCTACCACACCAAAATCATCACAACAGCCATAAACAAACCTCGAGAGCTCTTCCAAATTGTCAAAAATCTAACAAAAGCACCCAGTAACTCCAACCAGCTGCCAGATATCCCCCCTGATCTTCTAGCCCGACAATACAAACAGCTTCAGCAACCACAAAACCCACATCACTACACTGAAACAACCACCACGACAACTTCATACCCCACCCTGAACAGAGACTGGAATACATTCGACACAACCTCAAAAGAAGAAATATCTTCCACCATCTCCTGCTTGAACACCACCACCTCCCCGCTGGATCCTTGCCCTGCCGACTGGATAAAGAAAACCAAAGACCTCAGTGAACCACTAACCCACATCGTAAATGAATCCTCTAAACAAGGACACATGCCAGACGCCCTCAAGACCACAATCATCCGATCAACCCTAAAAAAGCACAACCTAGATCCCCTAGACCCCACCTCCTACAGGCCAGTAGCAAGCCTCCCGCTCACCGCAAAGATAATCGAGAAGATAGTCCAACGTCAGCTTCAAGAACACCTAGACGTTAAAACATACTGGACCCGCAGCAACACGGATTCCGACCATTACATGGGGTCGAGACCCTAATGACCATGCTGATGAACACCCTCATCATAGGAACCCAAGAGAAACACTCCGGATACATCCTAATTTTTCTGGATATATCAGCGGCATTCGACACCATCTCCCATGACACCCTTATCCACAGACTGCAAACAATTGGGATCAAAGATACTGTACTCCAATGGTTCAGGTCTTATCTAACCAACCGACAGCAACTGATCCGCACCAAAACCTCCACCTCACCCCCCTTCCAGCAACATCAAGGAGTACCTCAAGGATCCACACTATCAGCCATGCTTTTCAACATCTACCTCCGTCCACTCTGCTCAGTCATACGCACTCACAATGTCAACTTCCACATATACGCCGACAACATAATGCTCTATGCTCCAATTACAACCACGGACCCAACAAACGACCAGCTATCAACCTGCTTCACCGACGTATCCAACTGGCTACAAGAGAACAACTTATCCATTAACATAAAGAAGACCGAAGCCCTTATAGTGACAAAAGACCCAGACTTCAAACCACCCACTCACCTCACCATGGGAACCACGCAAATTGAAGTACAACCACACATAAGATATCTCGGCATTATCATTGACCAAGCCCTAACCCTTAAGCAGCAAATCAACAAGACCACAAGAACTGTATTCCACAAGGCAAAAACGGTACAACGCCTCCGACCCCTCCTCGAACCACAAGACTTCAGGACAGTAATGCAAGCTCTAACACTCCCTCATCTGGACTATTGCAACATAATCTACCATGGCCTACCTGCCACACAGACCAATCCCCTCTGAACTGCCCTAAACACCACGACGAGAATAATTCACAATGCAAAGAAACGAGACCACATCACCCCAATTCTGAGAGACCTTCATATTCTCCCCATCGAAGCAAGAATCAAGTACAAAACCCTTCTACTCACCCACAAAACCATCCACCAAACACAAGGCACCCCACTCTGCGCCCTACTGCCTCGTCCAACCCACAGCAGAACCACCAGACAATCCTCCAACAGCTCCGTTGCCATCCCCCACAAAAGAACCAAAGCAACTCAACGGACCTGCAACAGAGCCTTTGAACTCTATGCCCCATCCCTCTGGAACTCTCTACCAAACCACATCAGGAACAACGGTGATCTCCCATCATTCAAAAAGCAGCTAAAAACCATCCTATTCCGAGAACATCTCTGAATAGGAACCCCCCTATTTCTCTCCAAGAATTCCAAACCAGTAACTATACTATCTTGTCAGTCTCTATGTTCATCCCAAAAATCATCAATGTTGAGCCCCCGGTGATGAGCCCCCCCCCCCCCCCCGGTTATATGTCCCACTGCTTTGACCCGGTGAAAAGCGGGATATAAATACAGTTAAATAAATAAATTTGTGACCACAGCCCATAAGCGCATGTTAGATGCGCATAAATCTCTCCTGCGGACGTATAAAACACCATGCATCAACCAAGTTAAGGCTATGACATAAAAACAGTAGTCCCTGAACTTTAGTAAGTGAATCACTCTCTTGTACAACCAAGCGATGAAAATAAATATAACAATATTGAAATTCTCTACACAGACTATTGGGACCCCTGGGAGTAAAAATATTCATCACACTAGACCCTGACAAAAAGGCATGGTGGTAAAGAGACACGCAAAAATAAAGACCAAGCTGGAAAACCAATGCCAGAGCCCTTCCATGATACAATTCTAATTCCCGCCCCCATCACTTTGACTGAACAATGCACACCACTTACCAGACAACCACTGAAAAATAACCTGGGTGCCAAGCCCCACCTCAGCCCATCACAACATATAAAAATATCCAGATACACTACTCCTGCTCAAAATTCCCATCAACAAACCTGTTTTTGCTCTCACCTCCCCCTCAACATAGCCTTTCCCTTTCCCCCTCCCACTGCATTCACACCCATATAAAACATTCTCATCCTTAAGGTGTCCGATCACAGAAGATGTACCCCCCTACTCCTTCCCTTTTTACATACATCCACCCACCAAACATACTGAGATCTTCACCATCACCCCATCCATTCCAGTCAAATAGATCAAATAGCAAGAAGAAACTGGCAGAAATTAACCTGCCAAGTACAATTAGAAGCATAAACCAAAGGAGGACATCAAAGGTAAGCCCAAGTACCAAAGCCCCTCAGACAGAAAATCACCAGCACAGATCCAAGCAACTGTAGAGGGGCTTCAAGAAATGCATGGGACTGCACCAGCAGATATAGCCAAGCCTTTTTTAATGATCCAATGTCAAAGCTAAGGGCAGTCCACTACTAAGGCAGCAATCAGTCAGTCACAGCAGCTCATCTACTGGGTCCAAATCCTACAAAATAACCAGGGAGCTGTTTTGTCCACAGAGCTACTACTACTATTGATCATTTATATAGCGCTACAAGGCGTATGCAGCATTGCACAGAAACAAGCGACTGCAGACTTTGTGCCTGAAGGAACATAAGGGCCTTCTCAGAGGTGGAAAACAGATGTCACTCCATTGTGATGGACCCACAATTGGCCTGGATATTGCAGCACAAATTGAAAGTTTTGCTTGACCAACTGAGTACATATTGCTGAGTAAACCTTCTGCTGGGCTGCCTCCTGGAAAAATAATCCTAGAAGAGAAGGATACGATACGCCCGATATCGCAGTTTCCCAACCCACCAAAACGCATGGAGCACTTCCACCTTATGTGCAATCACAACTCGCAATCTGGTCCCCCTTGGCCCGACTTGGGGCCCAGCCAGTGTACCTGCTCAATATGGAGCTTACTATGGTGTTGACTTAAGGCCACAGCATCCAGGAGCCACTGCTTGGAAAAGCCCACCAATTCGTCCTCCTTTAAAGAGTCTGGCATCCCAACAATATGAAGATTGCTGCTCCAACGATTTTCTAAGTAATCCAGCTTAACTGAAGAAACCTCCACGGCACGTTACAACTGTTTAAGGTGTTCAGTCATTTCACGAGCTTGGTCTTTCATGGCCAAACACCCAGGGCTCTACAGCTGTGACCCGGATCACATGCTTGGCTAAGGTTTGATTGACGAATGCAATGAGCCCAGAGAGGTGTTCAAATTTGGCATCTAATGCAGTGATCATGGAGTTGGTGAGCTGGGAGATCATAGTTTTGCTTAACTCCAGTCCGTCTCCCTCTCCCTCTGCTATCTTTTGCTCAGTTAACAAATTGCACTGTCTTTCTTGCCAATTTAACAGACATGGTAGGCCCAGATTTGGCAAAAACCTTGTCTCTTCAGTATAGTGTCTTCCTCACAGCACAATCTAGCAGTTTACAAAACCAATGGGAAGCTTAGAGTAATGAAACCACTGAGATTCTGCATGAACTCAAGCAGAGTGCAGCTACCCTGCTCAGCACATTACATGATCCTCTTTGCTGTCATTTTTAAATGAAACCAGAAGTGGACTAAGTGTTGATTACTAGACTGACACAGTGTGGGAATGTCTCACAAGAGGGCAAATGACCTTGACTAGTCAAGCTTATAGAAGTGTGCAGAACTGGATTTAGGCATAGGCAACACAGGCATGTGCTTAGGGTGCCAAATTCTGAGAGCACCCAAAAACTGGGGCTTGGGGCCATCCATTCTCCAAGATCTGGGAGACTTCTCTCTCCACCTATCCTCTGCAAGCTTAAATCCAGCCCCGGAAATGTGGCTTCCTTTTCTTCAGAGGTACACAAAGATGTGCACAGGGCAAACATATATCGTTTGTTTCTGGTTTATTGGGTTTTCCCCTGATTTTTCAGGACTTTTTTTGGTTTATTTCACGCATTCATTTCAATAACAATTTTTTTTGCATTTGTTAGAATTCTAATGTGGACTAGTAGTATTCATGCATCTTAAACTGATTCTGTGAGCACTAAGGGGCTCTTTAACTAAAGTGCATCGTGGATTTACACCTAACACGCCAATGCACAAAAATTCACGTGCATTAAGTACAAAGCCACTACATCAACCTTGGGGGGGGGGGGGCATGGACAGCATGTTCCCGGCAGTTCCCTAAACACAGGGCACTACTACTACCGGTGCACTTAACGCTACCTATTGAGGTGGAGATAATTGCACCAATGCTAATTGCCACAGTGATGCTTAGCATGTGGTGTTTATCCCTGTGCTAACTGCAAAGCACTCACCACGCTCGCTCTCTGCCCCAACCCACCCACCCATTTACCACCCCAATGTGCGAGTTGCTGTTAGGGCGCAAATCGCTGCGTGGTACTTGGCCCGCAGCTACGCTAACAGTTACCATGGGCTTGAGCGCACAGTTACTGTGTGCCTAAACCCACACTAACTGCTTAGCACGCTTTAGTAAAAGGGCCCCTAAAATGTTTTAAGGCATGCTAACAAACAAATGTGCATTAATGAATGCACATCTCTAAAAATACTTATCTAGATTCCCAACTTTGGCAGATTATAATTCAATAAATGCTATTATGTCATAATTACAAGGCAACAAAGAACCTTAACTGTTGGAGGGAAGCGGGAAAGACATGCAGTCAGTGGTAGCAGCAGATTCAGCCTGGCAGGAAGGAAGTGAGGAGGTGAGGGTTGTAGTGGAATATCAAGAACAGAGAGGGGTTTGCATGTATTGGTATGTAACAGAGTGAAATGGAAAAAAAAAAGTGGAAAATTTTCTCTTCAAGCAATTTCAATAGAAAAGACATGATAAAATCAGATTCCCACACATAAACATTGACAAACAGCATCTAATCATTATATCTACAGCCGCAGGCAGTATCACTTTAGTTATTGTCTGTCCTTTGTACGCACAAAACAGGAAGTGATCCTTCCTAAACCATAGAACATTTTTACAGTGTAATACTTTAGACTTTATATGCCGCCCTTCTATTATCCGTTTTATATAATCCAACCTGTAATTTATGAGTATAGAAATAAATATTTTTTAATTTAGTTTAACACCTTCCCCTCCCAAAAACAACAACAAAAAAAGTCGACCCAACTCTCCCCCCCCCCCAATCAGGCCTTTTTCTCTTCACAGTATCATGTATATTCACCTAAATTTTCTAGTATTGCCAACTTTGCTCATTTTGTCCTGATTTGAGGAAGGAGATTTTAGCTCTCAAAAGCTAATAAAAAAATCAAAACAAACGATAATAAATGACATCACCTTATATTCCTAGGTTGTTTGTTTTTGTACTCATTTATTAACCTGTATTTCTATACATTCAACTGGATTAACCTAGCAAGCACACAATCAAAAGAGGTGCCAGTGTAATAAGCTGTATGTTAATAAAGATAAAGATGGTGCACTATGCATCAGTACACCAAGTTCTAACACATGTGCTGAAAAGCATAGTTACTCACCTGTAACAGGTGATCTCCGGGAACAGCAGGAATTTAGTCTTCACATATGGGTATCGTCGGTACCGACAGAGCCTGCGCGGGAACGCTCCCCAGCGTCCAATTAGAAAGCCTTTGGGAGCATCCCACAGCACCTGAGTGCTGCCTTCCTGCCTTTCCCAACTGCCTCTCTCCAGTTGAGTTTAAAGCTGAGACAAAGAGAGAGAGAGGGAAAGAGAAAGAAATAGACAGAGAGATATAACTCCTAGGGGAGGTGGGTGGGTTGTGAAGACTATATTCCTGCTGTTCCCGGAGATCACCTGTTACAGGTGAGTAACTATGCTATCTTCAGAAACAAGCAGGAATGTAGTCTTCACATATGGGGACTCCCTATCTTTAGATGCCAGGGAGAGACCCCAGAAGTTATGTGTCCCTGTAAAAGGGCTCTACTTCCCCCCATGGATCTCTGGCATCCTACCAGGGATGGTGGGTAGGAGTTGATTAGGTATGGAACAGGTGTTGAAGAATAGCCTGACCAAACAAGGCATCCCGGCGGGAGTCCTTGTCCAAGCAGTAATGGGCTGTGAAAGTATGAACTGAGGCCCAAGTGGCTGCTCGACAGATGTCGCCGATAGACACAGAGTGCAGATGAGCCATTGAAGCTGCCATGGCTCTCACATTGTGAGCCGTGACATGGCACGCCAGAGGAAGATTCTTACTCTGATAGGCAAAGGAAATACACTGTGCAATCCAGCTGGACAGTGTTCTCTTGGAGACTGGAAGTCCCAAATGAGAAGGATCAAAAGCAACAAAGAGTTGAGAGGACTTTCTATGTTGCTGTGTTCTTTGCAAGTAAAAGGCTAAAGCTCTTTTACAGTCCAAAGTATGAAGATTCCTTTCTGCATTTGATGCATGAGGCCTTGGAAAAAACACAGGCAGGTAGACCGCTTGGTTTAAATGAAAAGGCGAGACCACCTTTGGCATAAAGTGTGGATGAGTCCTAAGGACTACCTTGTCATGATGGAACCTTGTATAAGGTGGATCAGCTACTAGTGCCTGCAACTCACTGATACGGCATGCTGATGTGATTGCAATGAGAAAGGTAACTTTCCAAGAAAGGAATTTCAATGAGGTAGTAGCTAAGGGTTCGAAAGGTGGCTTCATGAGCTGTCCAAGAACCAGGTTTAAGTCCCATGCCACCGGTGGTGGCCTAATGGGAGGCTTAGTTAGAAGAAGGACTCTCATAAATCTTGCTATAAGAGGATGGGAGGAAATAGGTTGCCCATTTAGAGGCTTGAAAGAAGCTGCAATAGCACTCAAATGGACTCTTACTGAGTTACTTTTAAGTCCTGCATTGGATAAATGAAGGCGATACTCCAGTAATGATTCCAGAGGTATCGCAAGAGGGTTAAGACCCTTCTGCGAACACCATATGGTAAACCTTTTCCACTTGAAAGCATAAGAGCGTCTTGTGGAAGGCTTCCTGGAAGCATAAAGGATATCCTTTACCTGCTGAGGGAGGTTAAGATCATGAAGATCTAGGCCTTCAGCAACCAAGCCCTGAGATGCAGAGACTGGGGATTGGGATGCCATAACATTCCGTCCTCCTGAGACAGGAGATCTAGAGCAGATCCTAACTCCAGGGAGGGAGCTTGAGAGAGATGTAGAAGCAGAGGGTACCACACCTGCCGTGGCCAATGTGGAGCTATGAGAATCATACGGCCTCTGTCTCTCTGAAGCTTGAACAGGGTTTTAGGAATTAGGGGAATGGGTGGAAAGGCATAAAGGAAGTCTTGACCCCAGTGAAGGAGGAAGGCATCCCTGGCCTGAGAGCCCTGAGCCGGAATTCTGGAACAGAACCGGGGAAGTTTGGCATTCAACAGACTTGCAAAGAGGTCTATGTCCAGGGTTCCCCAAATTTGAAAAATCTTGGCCACCTGGTCTGCATGTAGAGACCATTCGTGTGGAAGCAGAACTCGCTGAGTCTGTCTGCCCAAGAGTTTTGTATGCCTGGAAGATACACTGCCAGGATATGAATCTGATGCTCTCTGGCGAGGGCCCATAGTCGCAAAGCTTCGTTGCAAAGTGACAGAGAGCCTGTTCCCCCCTGCTTGTTCACGTAGAACATGGCTACTTGATTGTCCGTGTGAATGAGGACTGTCTTGTAGCTGAGCAGGGTGTGGAACACTCGAAGAGCAAGGAAGATTGCTCTGAGCTCTAAGAGACTGATATGTAGATGAGTCTCCTGTGGAGTCCAGGTGCCTTGGGTGGAGAGGTCTTGCAGATGAGCTCCCCAACCCATTGGTGAAGCATCTGTTGTGAGAGTTGCCTGGGGTAAAGGTTGTTGAAAAGGGGACCCCAGCAACAGGTTCTGAGTGGACTGCCACCATTGGAGGGACAAAATAAGGCGATTTGTGTTTGCTATTTTATCTGACAGGCACCCTGATGCCTGGGTCCATTGAGTGGATAAAGTCCACTGGGCTGCCCACATATCGAGGCGAGCATAAGGAACCACATGCACTGTAGATGCCATGTGGCCTAGTGTAAGGGTGGGGTCCTTTTTCCAAATCTGTTCCAGACCACCTTCACTATTATTTAAAAATGGAGCTTAGTTCCCAATTTTTTGATTTATTTATTTATTTTTCCTGAACTTAGCAGGCCCAAAACTATATATTAAGCCTGGCACTTCAGAATTGATGGCATACACAGTCAAAGACAAAAACAAACATATAACACCTAGTAGTTGTAGCATTTCTCGGGCAGTGAGATGAGGCTTTAGCACTGCTTGAGAAGCTAACTGCACCATGCAAAGGCAACGGGCCTTGGGGAGATAGGCCCTTGCTTTTCTGGTATCCAGCACAGCTCCTATGAACTCTAGAGACTGAGTGGGAGTTAGACTGGATTTTGGGATGTTTATGACCAGACCCAAATACTGAAGGATACGCATTGTGCAAGATAGAGAAGTCCTGGCCTCTGACTCTGATGGGGCTCGAATGAGCCAGTCGTCTAAGTAGGAGAAGACGAATATCCCTAGAGTGCGAAGAAATGCTGCTACCACAGCCATGCATTTTGTGAACACTCTTGGTGCTGAGGCCAGGCCAAAAGGAAGCACCCTGTATTGGTAGTGCTTTCCTTGAAAAAGGAACCGAAGGAACTTTCTGTGAGTTGGATGGATGAGAACATGAGTGTACGCATCCTTGAGATCTAGAGAACAAAGCCAATCCTGACTCTGAAGGTATGGCAGCAGAGTTCCCAGAGAAAACATCTTGAATTTCTCTTTGAACAGGAATTTGTTCAATTCTCTGAGGTCTAAAATAGATCTGTGTCCCCCTGTTTTCTTTGGGATAAGGAAATAGGGGGAGTAAAACCCTGTACCCTGTTGATGAGTGGGTACTTCTTCTATTGCCCCTTGGGCAAGAAGCATAGTGACCTCCTGATCCAACAGGTTGATGACAGAGGTCTGAGAATTGAACTGTCTTACCATTGTGGGAGGGGGCATGCACAGAAAGTGAAGCCTGTACCCCTCTTTTATAATGGAGAGAGTCCAATGTTCTGCTGTTATTTGCCCCCATCTGGGGGCAAAGTGACACAACCTTCCTGGAATGGTGGAAGGCTCTGGTCCATCGAGGGCCAGGAAGGCTAAGTTCTCTAGATGAAAGTCAAAGGCCTTGTGGAGGTTGAGACTGCTGAGACGGTTGAGGCTTAACAGTCTTTGCCTTCTGTTGTTTAGGTGGTTGCTGACTCTTTCGGGCAGGCTGACCCGCAGAACGTCCCTGCTGGTAATAAGAGGGATAAAACCTCTTCTTTTTTTAAAGAATGGTTTCTTGAAAGATTTCTTTCTTTCTTGCAGGATCAGCTGTGGCTTTGGATAACCTATCCAATGTGGAGTTGCCAGCATCCAACTCATTGGCTTTCTCTTGCCAATTTTTGCCGAATAGATTCTCACCTGTACAAGGGATATTGCCCAGTTTGTCCTGCACCCAGAGCTCCAGATCGGATGCCTGGAGCCAGGCAATTCTACGTGCACCTATGGCAATGGCAGAGGTTCTGCTTATGCACTCAAAACAGTCAAAAGCTGCACGATTGACAAACTTAAAAACATCCTGGGCATGTTTAACCAGTGTGAGAAAATCCTGCCTCTTGTCATCAGGAAGGAGAGGGCTTAAAATCTCCGTCTCCTGTGACTTCTTTAACGAACATTCCCATATATAAAATATAGGAACTGATCCTGGCAGAAAGCATGGAAGCCTGGAAAGTACGACGTCCAAAGGCATCCAAAGTTCTACACTCACGTCCTGGAGGATTAGAGGCATGTCTCTTTGCACTCCTGATCCTTCTCATAGCTGATTCCACTACAATAGAGTGGTGAGGAAGCTGAGTTTTCTGGAAACCAGGACAAGGAGGGACTCGATACATGGTATCCAGTCTGAGAGAGTGAGGAGAGGTGGTAAGAGGTGTCTCCCACATTCTTAACATGAGATCATGTAAGATCTCATGGATAGGCAAGGTAGCTGCCTCCTTAGGAACTTTGGGATATTGTAAAATCTTCAACTCCTTAGCCTTGGGCTCTGTTTCAGGACTCACAGTAATGGACAGACCTCGAGCCACCTCCCTGATGAAAT
The DNA here is from genome assembly GCA_033557465.1 of Ichthyophis bannanicus. Lineage (NCBI taxonomy): Eukaryota > Metazoa > Chordata > Amphibia > Gymnophiona > Ichthyophiidae > Ichthyophis > Ichthyophis bannanicus. The sequence goes on along the minus strand of CM066049.1, from coordinate 90,918,276 downwards.
CCTGAAAGGAGATATCTTCTGGAGGAGACATCCTGCGCGTTTAGGAGAGGAAGGCTCCTCCGGGAGAAGTATTCCGGTATCGACAGAACTGTCAGAATCCTCGGACTCCTCCGAGGATTTGAAGTACCTTCTGTCTGGATGCTCTTGAAGAGCCCGATACCTGTACCGACCGAAGTCGATACCGGGGGGAATCCATACCGATGTATCGGTACCGGAAGGCATCGCATGACTGGGTGCCGGCAAGGCAGACACCTATGTCGATGCCGATGCTACCGGTTTCGGTGCCAGTTGAACTGTCTGACGCGGTTCCGAGGGTGTCGATGCCGCAAGGAGAGCCCCCAGACTGCGTTCAATAGCCAGGAACCTCTGGTCTATTGACGTTGTCGATGCCTGGGTATCGGTACCGGAAGCAGCCGGTACCCCAGAGCATGGCACAAGTAGTTCTGCCGAGGTCGAGGCCTCGAGAACATCCTGGAGCCCCGGATAATGCTTTGGAAGCCGAAGCCTCCCGCTGGGGCAATTTTGCCGGTACAGAACCCTCAAGGGCAACGCCAGAGGCATCTCGATGCTTGGAAGGAGATCTACCCTTTGAGGACCGGCTAGACTTATGTTTAGTTACCTGAGATCCATGGGATTAAGACGAAGCCCTGGAAGACGTCGATGCCACAGAAGCTGCATCGGAGGGAAAAAGGGCGCTGAACTTAGCAGCTCGGTTTTGTCGACCCCTCTTGGACATCATGGCACAAGCCATACACTCGGAGATGGAGTGGTCAGGACCTAAACATTTAAGACACCACTCATGGGTGTCGGTGACGGAGATGGTACCGCCACACTTGGTGCACTTTTTAAAACCCGAAGCGGGTTTTTCCATCGTGGAGGAAACTTTTTGGGCCTAAGGCCCAAAATGGCGCATGCACCTGGAAAAGAAAAAAGTTTGGAAAAAAGAATAGTATTTTTTTTTAAAGAAAGAAAGAAGAACCGGCTGTACCGGTATAGCGTCGAGGAAGGCAGATGCGACCACAAAAAAGAAGGAATAAGGAAAACATTTTCTGCGGTGACAGGAACAACGACCTGCTGGCTCCACGGAAAACAAAGAACTGGAGAGAGGCAGTTGGGAAAGGCGGGAAGGCAGCATGCAGACGCGCGCAGGCTCCATCGGTACCGACGATACCCATATGTGAAGACTACATTCCTGCTTGTTCCTGGAGATAATGTTACTCTCAATGCAGTAAACTAACACCATGCAAATTACTGTGGCATTAAAGAAAGTGCAGACAGATAAACTGTGCACACCACCAGAGTAATCTGCTGCAGTTTAATATATAGGATGCTGGTGTACCTTCCTGTCAATGCGTAGCAGGGTTTGGCTCACACACTGACCGGAAGTGAACCAAAATAAAAAAGAAAAGAAAAGCAGCTCGGTGAAAAATCATTTGTGATCCAGTGGACCCTGTACTTCCTCCAAACCCATCAGGAGTAAATAGTCCAAGGCACCTAGCACGGAAAGGCCCTCAGAGTCTCTATATTGTGGCACTCCCCTAGACCAATAATATTTATTTATTTATTTACATTCTCTTATATACCGTGCTATTCTGCATCAGTGCGGTTTACATTGAACTGAAATTACATTGAACAGGGCATTATAACTTGGAGATAACTATTTTACAGGGAATATGGGCTATGGAGGGTTAAGTGGCTTGCCCAAGACCACAAGGAGCACCTGTGGGACTAGAAACCCCAGTCCTTCCGGCCCAAGGTTGCTGTCCTCTAGTGGGATTTGAACCCCCGACCTTCCAGCCTGAAGTACCTTGCCCCAACCACTAGGCCACTCCTCCACGGGAAGGTGTCTAGTGGTGTCCTCTTCTTCCAGCATCATCTTGGAAAACAGTGGCACCTGACCCAAGCAATGCTTCTCAATAAGGGAGGTAATTCTTTATTTGGCAGACTACAAGCGGATGCCTTCCTATCTATCCACGGTTGCACCAGTGGCTTTGGTGAAGGGTCTTCTTGTGCCACGTACTCCTGGCCCATAAGTCATCTGAGGTGAAGTACTACATTCGTTTCAGGTGACCCTGCTGTTCCCATGAGAACTTTCACTTCAACCCTGATCGGAAGTGAAGATCTGCACTAAAGAGGGAGCATCCTTCCATCCCCTTTACTATTTTGGTGGTTCTTCTCTGTACTCTTTCTAATTCTGCTATATCCCCCACCCTCAAAGAACTCCACTGGCTCCCAATAAGCCAACGCATCAAATATAAGATGATAATTAATATATTCAAAATCAGACACAAGAGCTCTGCAATCAGCCTCCAAGCCCTCTTACTCCCTAACACCAACAACAGACCAAGGAGGAACCCCACGTCAGACACCCTCAGCACCCCAAGTAATTACACAAAGTCATGCAATTTCACTACACAAAGAGCACTTTCCTTAGCTGCCCCATTAATATGGAACTCTCTCCCTCCAGACTTACGATCAATTGACGATATAAAGGACTTCCGAAAACAATTAAAGACTGTACTCTTCACTGAGCACTACGGATCAAACACCTAACTAGATTCCATTTATTGTAACCTTTATGTATCCCACCTTACTACCTTGATGTTTTGTTTATGCAGTGCATGTTTCCCTTGCTTTTGTATAACCTTTGTATGTCTTTGTAACCGCTTTGATTGAAGGAAAAGGCGGTATAAAAAAACTTGTTAAATAAATAAATATCCTTTTTAAGATATGGCGACCAGAATTGCACACAATATTCAAGCTGCAAAATGAGTGAATCAGAATTTTACTTAGAGGCACTCATACATGGCGGTACAGAACACTTAACAGGAGAGCTGACACTGAATAAGGGAAATCCTTATACCAATAGGAAAGAAGAGTACAGTAGCGTAAAGGCAAGGACTGGAAACAGAGATGATGTATTACCTGATTCTAGCGAAACAAACTTGCAATATAAAGTCAGCTGTGCAGGGTAAAAATCCTACATAGGATCACAGAAAGTAAAACCAGCTAGAGATCTGGCAGTCATAATTAAAACACAAAGCCACGCCAAAATGGGAGATTGACAGTTGGCATAGCAACCAGTGGGAGCTTGAGTCAGGACAGCACAGCAATGATAATAGGGCTCTTCTATATAGATTTACATCATGTGTACAATTAAAAAAAAGAAACACACACTAAATAGAACAATTTAAAATAAAAGTAAAACGGACCTGGGACCCGCCAGAACAAAGAAAGTGACGGACTGGGCACAACCACAGCAAAAAAGAGGGCCAGTAGTAATAAAATCCGAAGCAGAAGAATAAAAGGAATAAAAAAACCATTAAGACCAAAAATAAAAAGCTAGGGTAAGAGAATTATAAAAGGTGATGAGGAGGTCCAAATAAAGAAAGGCATAAATAGCAACGAGTGTGTAATATAAACCTAAAAAGGCATCACAGCTGAAAGTACCAAAAGTCAAAAGGGAATAATACTGTAGGTGAGGAATAAAAGGACCAAAATGCTGAACATGTTTTTAAAAGAAAAATATTATATATAGAGGAACAGAACAGAGGGTGGGGAGAAGGAAAGGACAGGGAAGAAGGGGGAATGGGTGTGGGGGTGGGGGCGGTGTAACACTTTAAGGACCACAGCTAAAAACTGTTTGGGAAGCACCAGCATGTGCTATTTACTGTTGCCAAATATTTGCCTCTTTAATCCATTAACAGGAACTCAGACACTGAGAAGGTAAGTCCACTGAATGAGTGATATAACCAACCAACCAACCAGCCACTCTCATTTGACCCCATTCAGAATTCCTAACAAATTATTTCTGAATGTTATATTGTGAAAAGTATTTCAGCATAATGGAACAAAAAAATTCATGAATTTTAAAGGGTTTAGAAAGATTAACAGCATCAAGGTGCACCACAGCTTCTCAAAGATACTACACCACCCACATCACCGTTCTTACTTTCATATATTTATTGAACACGGACTGGATATCTTCATTAATGCTGGGCTGAAGGACAGTTCGAAGTAAATCCATTGAGACGACAGGATCTGTGAAGCTAAATTAAATTAAAGAGTCAGTACCCAGACAGAGAATCACACTTTCAGAAAATAACAACACATCAGAAAACATTTATTTCCATCCAGATCCTTCCAACTTCTAGTTAGCAGGAAATCGCAAGCTCCCCATTGTTGTTGACATATTGGCTGAATAGTTGGGACAGATGTTTCCTAAGTTTTTCCTTTATCAGTATTCCATGATAAGCTTTCACCTATTTTGGTTCCAATCCTTTGCAAATATAATAGAGATTACTACACGGGATGATTAGAAGCATTACCAATTCCTAAGTGGAATATAGAAACAAAAGCATATATGTACTATGAAATTTCAAAACTTTTAAATGAAATCAAATTATGTACAAATCACGCCAGGTAATATTCTGATTTTCTAGTATTTGTTTGGTATATGTAATATCTGTAGATCAGAATCTTTCTAAACAGCCACATTTTCTTTAATTCTGCAACACTAGGGGAAGATATGCTCTTTGAACAAAACTAGTAGTTTTACTATAAACATTTATAAATATATATATAAAACTAGTAGTTTTACTATAAACATTATTTTTATATATATCTATATATATCAAGAGAGAGAGAGAGATTATAGTATAACTACTAGTTTTGTTCAAAGAGCATACACACACACACTGGATAAAGGAGACAGTTTACTTACTGGATAATGTTCTTTTCTCGAGGCCTGCTAGACTAGTCCAGACAAGTGCATTATATTCCCCTACCAGCAGATTGGTGGAGACAAAAGAACCAATGAAAAGTCAAGGTTTCAATGGCATCACTCCCGTGCCTCTATTCACCTCAGCCACCAGAGGTCCCTTCAGTATTCACCCCAAAGCATATGAAAGAAACAAAACCTCACACAACCTTAATGTGCGCAACAATGAGCATTCAAAACAGCATAAGATTTATGTAGAGGAAAGCATAAACAGAAGGCTGTCAGTAAAAGATGGACCTGCAGAGCCAAGTATATAAAATCAGTGGTACCTATGGGTACCACTGCAAAAGAACAGGGCAACCACAGTTCCAGGGGCGAGTCCTGGACTGGTCTAGCTGGACTCTATGACAGGACATTATCTGGTAAGTAAAATATCTCCTTCCATATCGTCCTGCTAGACCAGTCCAAACAAGTGGTATATACCAAAGCTATGGCTCTGCTGGATGGAAAGAGGACAGCATGTATGCCCAAGCATGGACATCCAAGTGGTAATGTTTAACAAAAGTGGAAAAAGATGCCCACAATGCCGCCTGACAAATGTTTGCAGGGGCCACCGAGTTCCGCTCTGCCCAAGAGGATGCTGGCTTGGGTAGAATGGAAACGCAGACCCACCGAACAGGCCAGTTCAGCACTAGGTATGCCAAGGACATATCCTCTTTAATCCAGTGCCCCAACAAAGACTTAACCACTGCATCGCCTTTACGCAGACCAGCAAAGCGCACAAAAAGGGATTCATAATCTCCAAGTACTAGAGGAACACTCTCCAGACATCCACTCAAAGATCCTTATCCTTCCTACGACACTGCTTCTTAGAGGAGGGAAAGCAAACCACTGGTTCACCTGAAAGGGAGAAATCACCTTAGGCAAGAAGGCAGGCTCAGGCCAAATGGAAATAGCCTCCTCAGAAAAAGATAGATAAGGATCTCAACAAGACAAGAGTCTGCAGCTTGGAAATCTGCCTTGAGGAGCAAATCGCACCCAAAAAAAACCCCCATCTTGAGGTCAAATCCTTCAAAAGTAGCACATTTCAATGGCTCAAAGGGCACAGACAAGACCCTGAGCATCAGAGACAGATCCCAGGAAGGAATCACAGCTCGGAAGGAAGATGCAGACACCGAACCCTCTGGAGAAAGTGCAAGACATCCGGGCATAAGGCTAGAGACTTGCACATCACCAAACCTTGGAAACAGACCAAAGCTGCCACCTGAACCTTCAGGGAGCCAAGGGAAAAGCCCTTTCCCAGATCGTCCTGCAGGAAGGTCAGCAGAGATGGCACCTTGGCCACCTCAGGAGCAAACTGTCATGTGCCACACTATTTATTTATTTATTTTATTTTATTTTATTGGATTTTTATACCGCCTTATCATACAATCAAAGCGGTTTAACAAAAGAGAAAATAAGTTATAGTGAAACAATCTGTGATAATATATACATAGTTTGTAAATATATGATTAAATGTCTTGGGATAAGGTGCACTATATATATTGTGAGCTATACTATAAAGTGAGCTATTGTACAATGTATATATAAATAATTGCTTTCTTAGAAATTAATTAGTTGATTGCATGACCGTAGTGCTCCGTAAACAAAACTGTTTTCAGTTGTTTTCTAAAGTCTTTGATGTCCTGAGCTGCTCTCAGATCATTAGGTAGGGAGTTCCAGATGGAAGTCGCAGCAAACAAGAAAGCTCTCTTAGAGGTCTCCTTGCGTGTTTTTCTGATGTCATTTGAGGAGCTGATTCTATTTTCAGATACACTTCTCCTAGGTCTGTTGCTAATATCTGACCGGATAAGATACGTCAGACCTTTTGCAGAACATTGTTGCTTTATCTTGAAAATATAAATTACTGTTTTGTATTTAATACGAGATGATATTGGTAACCAATGAAGCTCCTTTAAGATAGGAGTTATATGCTCTTTACTTGATAGACCAAAAATTATACGAGCAGCGGTGTTTTGCGCTAACTGTAAAGGCTTCAGTGACTGCTTAGCTAGACCCAGATATATTGGATTGCAGAAGTCAAGTAATGGTGTAATTAGAGCATGACAAACATTGCGGAAGTGAACAGTTTCCAGAAGCGGCCTTAGTCTTCTGATGATTTTCATTCTATAATAAGCGCTTCTAATCGTCTTGTTTATGTGTGATCTGAGATTTAATTCATTGTCTAGAGTAACTCCAAGATATTTCACTTCTGATTTAAAAGAGTCACCAGATCCGCACATATGCTATCTTGGTAGACTTCCTCTGGGCTCCGAGAAGAGTGGAAATCTCAGCAAACGTGTTGCTTTTACACACTAGCCATCTCCTTTCAAGAGCCAAGTCATAAGCAGGAAGGTAACTGGGTGCTCCTGGATGATCAGACACTGCCACAGTAGGCCCCGAGATGGCAGCAGTTAAACATATGACTCCTGCAAGAGCCACCTCTTCATGTTTATGTAATTTCTTAATATACCACCCAGGCTGAAGGGCATCAGAGTGGTTTACAATCACTACAAGTGGGTACTGGATACATTCCCTCATCCCCAAAGGGCTCATAATCTACATGTGTACGTGTATGCTGAAGCCTTGGATATCTTACATAGATTTTCTGGGAGTGGTTGAGATGTGAGTCAAGAATGCTGGAAACTGTATCAAAATGCTAAAACGCTGGGATAGGCTAACAGAACAAAACTGGGAAAAGATTTGGAAGAGATGATGGGAGACAAGTAATGAACACCAGGGATGGCTCAATGGAGAGCATTCTGCTCTCAAAGTCACAAGTGAATCCAGTGCCCCAGAAAGGCATATTAAAATGTTAAAAGGCCCTTATCCTTTAATGGCGCTACTCAAACATCACCTTACATTGAGATCCTGGAAACATGCAAAGACTGATTTATGAAGCAGTTTCTTTTATGTTGTGCATATAGGAATAAATTCTGATACATCCAACCTATAATAAGAACATAAGAAATAGCATGCTAGGTCAGATTAATGATCCATCATGTCCAGCATCCTGTTTCCGACAGTGGTCAATCTCGGTCTCAGACCTACACCTCCCATCTAGACTATGGCAGCCTCCTCCTTGCTGGTCTCCATCTGAATCATCTCTCCCCCCTTCAAAACTCAGCAGCGTGGCTAATCATCTATCAGCTTTGATATGCTCATATTACCCCTCTTTTCAAGTCACTTTACTGGCTCCCTATCCATTTCCATATCCAATTCAAACTTCTCCTACTAAGATATAAAATACACTCATTCTGCGGCTCCTCACTACCTTTCCTTCTTATCTCTCCCTACACCCCTCCTCGGGAACTCCGCTCTTCTAGCAAATCACTTCTATCTGTGCCCTTCTCTTCTACTGCCAACTCTAGACTTCGCTCCTTTCACCTTGCTGCTCCTTATGCCTGGAACAAACTACCTGAGTCTGTACATCAGGCTTCATCTCTGGCCTTTTCCAATCCAGACTGAAAACTCACCCCTTCAAGGCTGCCCCTGGATCCCGATCCCCCTAGTTTCCAATATGCTTCCTTACCATACCTCCAGATGTTGTATTGTCCGTCTTAACCAGACTCCAAGCTCCGATGAGCAAGAACCATCTTCCACATCTGCCTGCACAGCGCCGTGTATGCCCTGCAGCACCATACAAATGATCAGTAGCAGTAGCAGCAGCAGATCTTCAATGGGAGATCTATTCCCTATTGTGATCTGCGCCTCTGTCTGGATAATAATTGTCAATGAACCTGTCCTCCAGAACCTTGCCCAAAACGTTTTTCAACTCAGCTATAATCGTAAACTTCATCGCATTGTCTGACAACAAATTCCACACTTTAATAATACATAGGAACTAATAAAAGCATCAAAGAAAACAAAACATCGAATAAGAGTAATCTTACGTTATCTACCAAAACGTCTCTCCAAGCATTCTCACTTCTCTTTACACTGACATAAGAACAAACATCAACGTATCTGGATTTATCCTCCTGGGAGGAAGAGAATAATTGCATGAAAAATAATTCTTCTACTACCTCCTGAAAGAGAAAACATTTTCCAAAATTCTTTCCAAGAGCAATTGGTGTTGCCACAGAGAAGGCTCTGCTACACGTTTCAACCAAATTAAACTGACTTACAGAGGGAATACATAAGATCCAGGTCCATTCTGAGTGAAGTTATCTAGCTGGTTTATAAATCTTCAACACAATGCTTAAATATTGAGATGCTTCATTACACAGAACATGACAGTCCAGGATAATATTATTGCACTTTCTTCACCAACAGAGTACAAAAATGCTACAATCTGACTAATTGTAAAGCCTGTTTGATTCAAACCGATATTCTTTAAGCTAAATTCTCATATGTATATAGTTTCTCAGTTAACTCCATGTTATAACCCTACTTTTTTTTATGCTAAATTTCATATGTATATAGTTTCCCCAGTTAATTCCATGTCATACCCCTGTTTTATGTAAACGTAGGACAAAATGTATGTCCAAGTGTTTAATGTTCAATGTAAACCGCACTGATGAGAAATAGCGCGGTATACAAGAAGTGTTAAATAAATAAATTAAATAAATGACATTTCAAAGTCAACAACTTAAATAATGCAAAAGGCAATTGGCAGCCAATGTAAAGCTGACAACTGGTGTCATTTTTATACCTTCCAATACTTGTTAAATATGTTCTGGAGCATTTTGGACAATTTGCAGTGATCTTAAAAAGTGCTCAGCTCCAATTCAATATATAAGGAATTACAATAGTCTAACTAAACTTAAAGTCTGCAATAAAGTTTTAAAATCATCATGACTCTAAACAAATGTAAACATCCTCAATAAATGAACTCTAATAAAGGATGTTCCAACAATCTCCCTATGTACATTTATGTAACTGAGATGTTATTAGCCTTTTTAAAGGAACAAAACCCTTGCGCACAATGCAAAGTAGGCAAGGGGTGAGAAAGTACTAGGGGAGGTGGTGTTTTCCAGTATTTATGCAACATTTTTTTCCCAGAGGTCTTCCATCAGTGTTGATCTGTTAAAACTAGGGCCGGCACATCCACTAGGCAGGCTAGGCAAATGCCTAGGGCAGCAGAGCACAACACCTGTGGTAGGCCATGTGCTTCGGCACACATGGCCTGTGGCTTCAGATCCCCCTCAGACACATACCATGTGTGCCAAAATACATGATCTGCCGAGGGCTGCTGCGCCAAGCCGAGCCTTCCCCTTTCCACCGACCCCACTGACAGAATTGGCGGCATAGATCAGCTCTGACCGGAAGGGAGGGTGGCAGAAACCCTTGGACTGGCCCTGCTTAAAACCTAAAATCAGAAGCTTATGTATTGGGGTGAATTCTGGGACCATATCAGTGTATTAATTGCCAAAGAAAAACTACTTTAAAAGTTAGAAACTGCACACTTACGATATGCCACAATAACACACTTATCCATCCTCCACAGACATAGTGAAGCATGTCTCAATGGGGTACCTGATGGAGAAAGGCCTGCCTAAATGTCTGTGGGGGCAATTTCTCCAAGTGGGTTAGTCTACTCTAGCACATACCATGACAGCCATGAACCTCACTCCTAAGCCAGGGTATGTCTAGTATGATCTCAGTCTCCCAAATTTATTGCTAACATGCACTGTGCCAAAGAGAGCTTCCTTCTGTAGGTAATTTATCAAGATGTGACTGGAAGATCTTTATCGGGCCTGTAGCTCTCAATACGAAGGGAAATATTTCTGTATCTTTCTGCCATATTTTCTTTGTCTCTGACAGCATTTCTTGGTACTTCAGGATCTTCTGCCTCTCTACGCAATTCACAGACTACTACTACTACCACTGTTTGTATAGCGCTTCAAAGCGTACGCAGCGCTGCGCAGACACATGCAAAAGACAGTCCCCTGCTCATTGGAGCTTACAATCTAATAGAGACAGACAACACAGTAGCTGTAGACATGGGATACAGCTAGGGGGAATAGTAAGGAAACACGAAGGGGATCCGGTGAGTCAAGATCCGAAAGCGGCAGCAAAGAAGTGAGTTTCCAGCCTGGATTTGAAAAAGGTCATAGAAGGTGCCTGATGTACAGACTCAAACAGTTTGTTCCAGGCATAAAGAGCAGCAAGATGAAAGGAGCAAAGTCTGGAGTTGGCAATAGAAGGGCACAGATAGAAGTGATTTGCCAGAACAGTGGCGTTTCCAAGGAGGGGTATAGGGAGAGGAAAGGTAGTGAGGAGCTGCAGAGTGAATGTACTTATAGGTCAGCAGGAGAAGTTTGAGCTAGATGCAGAAACGGATAGGAAGCCAATGAAGTGACTTGAGAAGAGGGGTAATATGGGCATGACGAGGCTGGCAGAAGATTAGCCGTGCAGCAGAGTGTTGAACAGATTGAAGGGGAGAGAGATGACACAAGGAGCAGGTTACAATAGTCTAGATGGGTGGATAAGTGTCTTAGTAGTGTGTTCAGAAAGAAATGGGTGAATCTTGTTGATGTTGTAGAGGAAGAAATGGCAGATTTTAGCTATCAGTTGGAACAAACACCCCTATTATCAATGCCTTTCTGGTGTTTTTCTCCTTTACACTATGTCAGGTTTCCTCGCATCCAGTTTCCTATCTGTCTGAATAGGAATGTCCCAACTTATCAGAACATTCTAATTCTCTTAGGGACATGATCCCAGTGCTTTTCTGGTACAGCGATACTGTAGTGCTTACAAAGTTTCCAATGAATAAGACATGCCATCTTGTTATGTCTTTCTATATAGACATTTCCTGCCATCAGAACTTCAAGCTTTCTCTATGCTTGCTGTGAGCCATCTTTTCTATAATTTTTATTTTATTTAACAGGTTTTATACACCGCTTTATCATTTCAATCAAAGCGGTTTACATTGAAACTTAAACTTGGTAACGTACATTAAAAAGGGACATTGATATCTTGGATTTTTCTGAGGCAATGGAGGGTTAGGTGACTTGCCCAAGGCCACAAGGAGTACTAGTGGGAACTGAACCATTGTCTCTGGGTTCCCAAGCCAGTGCTCTAACCATTAGGCTACCCCTCCACTGTCCTGTGTCAATCTGAATGGTGCAGTGTGCATTTTCTCTGTGGAGAAGATTTATGTGTATGGGAGGGTTATTTCTAGTGGGAGGAAGGAGTCAGAGCCCATGTCAGCAGCTGCAGGGGTATCTGAATCAGCATGTGCATGGGAGGAGATGGCCGAGGTAAAAGGGATGTTTGTTAGACGTTCAGGTGCTATTCTAGGGGCATACTCTTTCTCCCATTCCATATCACCCACATCCCCTTATCCCTTCTCTCTCTCTTTCCCCTCTCAGCCAGTCAATCAATCCTCCTTTCCCTCCTTCATTCTCCTCATACCCTCACATCAAGTGCCGGCTCCTATGGTGGCAGAAGTAGCAGCAGGAAGGAAGACGTACTGCCCTACTACCTCTCAATCTTCATTCTGGCCTAGTACCAAAGCAGCTGCAGCAGTGCTGAAGGAAGCAGCATCTCCTACTTCTGTGTCTGTGGGGCCAAAAAGTGATCAAAAATGGGTTGACCATTTGGCTTTAGGGGATAGGGATGTGGCAAGTCATACTCCGTTTATCACTTCATGTTTCAAAGTATTCATATTGCAAAACGTGCTTTGTGCTGTGATCTGATGGTGATGCTAATAAAGGTCATCTGCAGGAATGCCTATTAATATGGAGAACAGCAAGTTAACTTGCAAACTCTGTTTTCATTGTGAAGGATGGACAACATGATAGAAGAGCGCTAAACACTTCTGCATGTTTTTTGTTCCAGTTAGGATGCAATGGCGCAATCACATGAGCAACCAAACAGCATGAGGAAGCTACACAGGCCTTACCTCACTGCCATTTGAGATCGCCGCCCTCTTCGCTGAACTTGGCGGTGTTTGATCATGATATTCCATGGATTCTGCATTTAGAAAGGACAGCAAAACCATTAACAGCTTCCAAACTTTACACCTTCCTACAGAGCTTTTAATCTGAAAAGTCAACTTGAACAGTGACAATCGAATTTATGTAGGTAAAAGGCTTAAGACTAAAGAATTGTTACACTGAGCAAGAGATGAGAATGTGTAGCAAGATCATGTTCTATGTTACAAGGCCAAAATGAAATCAATTAGCAGGATTAAAAGAGTCTCTCAACTTTCCAGCTGGGTATCATCACCCCGGTACCCTCCTGCTCTCCCTCATCCTGTTTTCACATACGTTCTTCAGAAGTGAGATAGGGGGGAAAATCAGGGCCACTGCAAGGGTATTGGTTTCTCTAGGCCTTCAGCCTTACTCCCATCTCCATTGCCTTTCAGGCCCCTAGCTCACCCTTTCCAAGGCTGCGATAGTCTCAACAAAAATGCTCATCCCACAAAAGTCCTATAAAAACACATAACTGCACATCATAGTTTTAAATATCAAATTGTGCTTGTGTGTGTATCTACGTACAGATATAGATAGATAAAGACAGATAAAATAATGAGGGGAATTTCCAAGAGTCATTTATTCAGATAAATAGGCAACTTGAAACTTGTCCACCCTCTCTGCAGGTAAAAATATGGCTCGATGGTTCTTTTGAGTTTGTGTAGCTTTCAGGATCTATTGTTTTGCTTTGACTGCAGCTGCCACCCTAGGCAACCATCTAATCTTGCCTAATGGTTGAACTGGCCCTAGAAAAAACAACCCAGCCTTCTCCATCCCACTATGTGGGCACCATCAGCTCAGCTTCCACCTTCTCCAGTCCTTACCTAATAAATTAGCACCAGCAGTCCCCATCTTTCTCTTGTGCACCCCAACCTATCCACCTTCTTTCTGCCCTGGGAACTGGAATGAGAAGTCTAAATTTCACCTCCTCTTTTTTCTTTGGGAAGGGGGCTGTTACCAGTAGTCTGTGCGTGGATGTATCAAGCATTTTCTTCCCAGCTCGTGATATTGCTTCACCCTATAGGCAGCAACAACCATGCCACCCTGAGAGAGCTTGATCTTGTCCGATCTTGGAAGTTAAGCAGGGTCAGACATGGTTAGTACTTGGATGGGTGACCACTTTGGATTAGCAGAAACTATAGCCTTACTTTGCAGAAGGCAGGCCTGGCAAACTACTTCCAGTTGCACCATGCCAGGAAAACCCAGGGGATAGCCAAAACTAGCCACAGGGTCACCGGGAGTTGGCATCAATTTGATGGCACATAACAACATAGGCAGCTATGTCTGTTTTCTCCCTCTCTGTGGATCAGATATATTGAGGGGTTTTTTTTCATATTTTAAGTGTTCCTGTATGAAATGGAACAGGAATATCTTAGGGGCTTGTTTACAAAGCCACAGTAGCGGTTTCCGATCGTTATTGGAGCCGCGGCCCCATAATCACGGCTCCAATAACAATCAGAAACTGCTACCGCGGCTTTGTAAACAAGTCCCTTCGACTGTCAAGTCTGTCTGTAACCTATAAGCAGGAGATAAATTGCTGAATAGAATGATCTGAGATTTCAGAGTTTATACTGAAGTATGAAGACTTCAATATTATGAATGAAAAGATTCTCAGAGATGTTATTGGCTTGTGTGAATGAGTTTCCTTTTTTAAGTTTGCAGTGAAACAGTAAACACTAAAGAGCTTTTATGTACGCTATTACTTTTTGGTGCATGCATGTGTGTGTGTAAGCACCTGTCACTGCACAGAGAAACTAACTACTGCATGTTTTTTAAAATTAGCAGTAAAAGGGGCTGTATCCAAGAATGTCAATCTCACATGTGTGCTCTCAGTGGAAGTACACTTTCTATACATGCTGCATCTATGGAAGAAATGCCTAGTTCACCTGCACCTCCCCATCTCTCTCACCATGCTATTCTATTTGTATAGGCTGTGCATTTGTATCTCTTCCTGTCTGGTTTTCTGTAGATCTGTGTGTAACTATTTCTTCTCCCCCACTTTTGCAGTTGCTAATGTTCTCTTTCACTGTGGCCTTCTATTGTTCAGTACACCTGTGGCTATGTGCCTTCTTCGCACTCTCGAATATTTTTCATTTCATTAGAAAGCACCTACCCATCATTACACTTAAACTACAACATTCATAATAACTTACATCCATTAGACAAAATACAATACATAAAAATCTATAATAAACTATATATAAATTCTTTTCTAAAACATTATTAAAAGCTGATGCAAACAACCGAGCTTTCAGCTTTTTTTTTATGACACTCTCTCCTCATTTATTGAAGCTCCCCCATCCCCAAGAGGCTCAGATGTTGGATGAATGAACATCTACCTTTCTGTTTTCCCTAGCTGAAAATGTTATTCTCCCCCCACCCCCAAACACGAGTATCAGTTATTGGGTCTGTCTCTCTCAGGTTTGTAAGCATCTGTTTGCTTATGCCTCTCTCTCACTGTCAGCACTCACTGCGCAGTCTACTTATGTTTGGCTCTATACATAACTGCTTGCCCATCTTTTCCCCCTCACTGTGGGCACAGACTGTTTAGCCTGTGCATCCCCTCACGATTTACTTCCTACACTTCTGTATCTACTCTGTAGAGCATCAAAGGTGGATAACCTACACTGATGCTGATTTTATGTATTTCAAATCCACGCTCACTTCCTTCAAATTTGTGGCTACATTTCATAACAAATCTGCAACATCCATCTGATGAACCCCTGCTGTCTCTTTCCCACACTTATTAAATACCTCAAACTTTTTCTCCCTATCACATCTCTTTCACTTTCTTCCCAAATTTTGGCCAACTTCTTATACAAGATTCCATCTTGGGTTCTCCATCAGATCACCTGACTTGTCCTACTTCATTATTCTCCTTTCATTAGCTCATGCCTCTCTTTCCATCTTTTTCAAAATCTCTAAAAGTAGAGACTAACCATGTTCTTCTTTCCAAATTCACTATTTGTTCGACTCCATTCCTACCAAACTCCTAATTTCTCTCTCACCTGTGAACAAATCCTCTATGATATACGTAACTGTGACCATCTCTTAAAAAGCACCATTCCAAAAAAAAAAAAAAAACCACAAAACAAAACAAAAAAAAGAATCACTGGACTCCACATATTCTGGCAACTATCTATCATACAGACTCCTTCATTTTATTTAATTTTATTTATTTATTAGATTCTTCTATACTGCCCCTTTCAAAGATCAGGGGTGGTTTACAAACAACAGAACATTTTACATAAAACAGTGGTATAACTTTTTACATAGTAAACTTCGTAATCACAAATAACAATTTACATTTTGCTTAAAACAAGAAGATAATAACTATGTACATAATCTCTGATTAGGATAATTTTCTTTTGAGTTTGAAGGTGCAGAATGTGCATGTCTCTCAGGGACGTGTTGTGATGTTGCTTGTGAGGAGGGGTCGTGGTTGTGTTTCCATAGTGTGCAAAGAAGAGGTAAGATTTGAGTTCTCTCCTAAATGTTTGGAGGTCTTCCTTCTCTTCACACCCAAAATCCTTGAATATACTGTACACGTACAGCGTTTTGATTCTTGGCATCTCAAGCTATTCTCGATTTACTCTAATCTGGCTTTCACCCTCTTCATCACACTGAGATGGCTTTTTCCAGAGTTTCCAGTGACCTTTTCATTGCCAAGGCAAAAGATCATTATTTAATCCTTATCTTTCTTGACTATTTGCAACCTTTGACACAGAGCTCAATTACGGATTGAGCGGAAAAAAAATTATCAGTTTTAAATACACCCTTACTAGCTTCATTGGGTATCCCCTAGTCCTTGTACATTTTGAAGGAGTGATCAAATTCACACTTATCTATTCCACTCCACACATTACTTTATAAACCTCTATCAGCCATCTCTTCCCCAAACAGAAGAGCCCAACCCAGCATCCATATTCAATCTCAGCTTGCCTGACATGACAGCTTAACTTCCAAGCAGCAGTCTAAACCTTTACATAGCCAAGACAGAACTCATGGTTCCTTATGAACCCACTTCCCCCTAATTCCCCTTCTGCATATCTGTGGAAAACACTACTATCCTCCAATTCCCTTGGCCTATAACTTTGGAGTTATCTTGCATAAAAAACAACCGTGCCACCTCTTTCTTTCTAATATGTCCAAAATCTGTTCTTTCCTTTCCAAGCACCCCACTAAACTCTCATCTACGTCTGTCACTTTCTGCTTACAATGCTGCAACTTGCTCTTCATAGGACTCCCACTGAACCATCTCTTGCTACTTCAGTCTATTCAGAAATAACCTCTCTCTTCAAGTCACTATATTGGCACCCTATTTGTTCCTGCATCCAGTTCAAGCATTTTGTACTCACACACAAATGTCCTGAGTTAGAGCATCTGGTACCATCAAATCCTGCCTAAAACTCAATCTTTTTGACAGTGCTGTCAAATCCTAACCCACTTGTCCCCACCACTCCTAAAAATTCTAGGACTGTCACAGTTCATGTGTGTCATAGCCAGATGGTGTGCTTCAGAGGACAAAGGATGCCTATGTTTGCTGATAACAATTGTGGTGGTGTTTACCTACTGTAAAAGCAATAACAGCAGCTGTCATTGCCCTCCCTAACTGCAGCTGTTTTGCTCTATTTCACCTGTAACAAAAAGTTACAGGTTTTACTAGAGATTCCCACAATCTGCCATATGTTGGTGGACAAAGGCAAAGTAGAGGATAAACATACTGACCTAACATCGGATTACACTTCAGGAACCATGTGTGCTCTATGCTGTCCACATGCCCTCAACATCTATTAATTAGAAAAAGCGCCATACAATCATACAGCACTATATACATCTCGTAGCATTATATCGCTGTGAGGATTTGCCAAATGGCTTCAGATTTTCCAGGCAAGGTTAATCCAGTCCTGGACTGCATGCAAAGACTTGTAGATCTGCTTTCCTAATTGCACTCCCTATGAAAAGCAAGACTGCACGTCCTTGCATGACATGATGTACACCCAAGCCTGCATCAACACTGCACGGCACAGCTGGAGCGAGGTGGCAACCCAGTATAAGTATTTAGCAGCAGCAACAGTCTGTATCCGAGTGTAACTCTATCTTCCTGCCTGCCCGTCTCTCTCCCTCACCTCGGGCAACAGCCGCTCGGCCTGTGTGTGCGTGTCCGAGCGCAGGTGTTATCTGCTTGCTCGTCAATCTCCCTCACCGTGGGTACCAGCTGTTCCACCTCTCCGGGCCTCCCTTCGCTTCCTTCTTCCTCCTCTTCTTCCTCCTGGCCGCTCTGCCGCTGCTTTTCCGGCTCCCTGGTGGCGCCCATGGCGACTCCGACGGTAAAACCGCGCCGAGGAGGACTCGGACGGGGACGGACACGCGCACGCGCAGAAGCTCAGCACCTGTCCTGTTACCCGTCCCGCAGCGCCCGAGCCGCAGGCTCCGGAAGTGACGTCATCGCCGCGCGCCGCTCTCTCTCCGGAAGGGAGGGGGGACTCGGTCGGGAGAAGGGGAGGAAGCAGCTCGTGGTAGGGATAAAGGGCGCGAGCAGCCATGATTAAAGAGGAGGGGCAGGTTTTAGGAAAGGAGATTGAAGGGAAGAGGAGAGGGTCCTCCCTATTTGACCCCTAGTTCTGTCTGACCGTAAGCTCTACGAGCAGGGACTGTCTTCTATATGTGTTTGTGCAGCGCTATATAAACGATTAATAGTAGTAATGGTAATAGGGTTGGCCAATTGGCTCCAGATGCGCCCGATAGAGTTGATCTAGTTCTGGGTTTTCTTATAAAATGCAATGGAGAAATTGGAATACATTTCCCTGCATGTAATGGGGTAAACCCATGATTATAACAGGGTAAAAATGCCCCCTTCAGAACTCCTTAACAAAAGTGCTGTTTCTGATGTCGGTGGGTCTCGTTACCATTTAAGGTTGCCAACTGGCTCCAGATGCGCCCAACAGGCTTGATCCTGGGTTTACCCCATTGCATGCAGGGATTTGTAGTCTTGCTTTTCTTATAAAATGCAATGGAGAAATTGGAATACACGTCCCTGCATGCAATGGGGTAAACCCAGGACTGGATCAAGCCTGTCGGGCGCATCTGGAGCCAGTTGGCAACCTTAAATGGTAACGAGACCCACCAACATAAGAGGCAGGCAGATGGATCTGTAGCAGCAAAGCGCAGACAAACCAATGATACCAGGAGTCTGTTCAGAAGGTCCAAATCATTTATTTGTGCACAAGTCTCAAGCAAGTCAATTTCAAAATGGCTGAGCAAAGTTTTCAAGCATTACAACAACTTTTATAGACTTCTGTTCCATTCTAGGTATAGAAAAACATTTCATTGGTCCCGGTACTCTCCCGTACCTCCCGTACCCCTTCCATTGGTCCCGGTACTGATGAGTTTATCCAATTATGTTCCTTCAGTGGGCATGGCACCTGCATACCCCCCTTCTAGTCCCAATTACAATGGTCAGTTCATCAACTTGTTACTTTCACACTCTCAAGGCCATATAGCCAATTTGTGCATGCAGGGGAGCAGGGCTCTGCAACTCATCTGTCAGCACTCCCAATTATATTCCTTGCAGATGTACTTTTTCTTATCAGTAACTTTTAAACACATTTTCTGTATTTTTCCATCTCTCAGTTCTGCTTACCTAAGTTAGTTTAGTTCTCTTACAGAGTTCTATCCTACAATAGCAGCATATTGGGGGATGTGCAATTCCTATGTGCCTCTCCACAGGCTTCATTTACAGGTCAAGCTAGTTAGGCCTGCCTGCTTATGTCAGACACCGTGGATCACAGGCCTGCACCTGCCACATTCCCCCCTTTGATTAATCTCACCCTATTACTTAATAAGGTGTGAGAGTTAAATCACCTTTAGAAGAATCACATCATGATTGAAGGATTTCGACTAGGGCTGGCTTTATATAAAGCCATTATTTTAGTTGCGGTCTTCCGCTCTACTGTGCTATCAATAGCATTATGAATGGAACGCATACAACATGGGATTAAACATGGTAATAGGAAAATAACAACAACAAGAATTAGTACTAAGACAATGAAAGTCTTAAATCCTCCCAGCCAGGAGAAAAGGTTAGCAAACCAGTTAGGAAATTTCAATGAGTGCCAAGTTTGCACCGGCACATAAGCATGTCTTTGCATATCTTTAGCGATTTCTTCAACTACTTGACCCTTATCATCTATTTTCAAACAGCAATTAGTTAAATTCAGTTTACCACATACTCCTCCTTCAGCTGCTAACAAATAATCAAGTGCTAAGCGGTTCTGATATATAGCAGTGCGCATCTGAGTACTTTGTCTAGCTAAGAGCGTAAGAGCATGACTAGTTTCATTGGTTATTATTTCAACTACTGCTTGTAAACGAATAATACGATTAATCATATAGATTGGAGTCCGATAACCATACATACCATCATCATTCCAAGTGGCAGGCCCATAATACTCAATGATCCTTTCTGGTGGCCAATCATCAC
Source organism: Ichthyophis bannanicus (assembly GCA_033557465.1). Lineage (NCBI taxonomy): Eukaryota > Metazoa > Chordata > Amphibia > Gymnophiona > Ichthyophiidae > Ichthyophis > Ichthyophis bannanicus. Next base: position 90,898,112 of record CM066049.1, on the reverse strand, counting down.
CCTGCCACTTCTCCCACTTGCCTATCTGTAAGGCTTCTCGTTTCTGTCTTAATGCTCGTTTGTGTCGGTGGGTAGTGTAAACGGGGTATCCTAATTGTTCTCCATGTTCAGTGTTTAAAAGAAAGAAAGAAGGTCTGATGGTTCCTAAGACACATGCTCCTCCCCATTGTGGCGGGAGTTGGGCATACGCTCGGTTTCCACAGATCCAATATAGGCCAGGTGGGGCTTGCCAGGCATGGACTTTGGCAAGGTTAGTCCATAAATCTGCAAGTTCAGGAAATCTGGCTAATGGGTTAGGAGGTTCAGGGTGTCTGATTCCTGACCACCATGCTGTCTTCTTGGTCGTGGCATTATAGTACTTCTGGCTAAGACAGACCAGCTGTCCTACCTTCTGGGTGAACTGGGGTCCAGTTCTGGCATAGCAAAGACGTCCAACGATTGAGTGCGCTAACACCCATTCACTGGTAGTCTTGTGTAATTCAGTCTGATTGTAAATCAAAGAATAATTCAATTCTTGGGCTTCCCATGGCCATTGGTCTCCCATTTGGGTTCCGCCACAGAAATAGCAATCTGAGATCTTAAGACTAGATACTACTGCTCCGGCTAATTCTAGAAATAAATTCTGTGAGGGATGAGGGATCTCAAACTTATTTACATGCATGGCTTCATAGAAGGTGTTATGGATGTGATATTTGGATGACTTGTGGGCTTGGGTATTCAACCTAATATACACAATGGTTCCTGGATCTACTGCCCCTCCAGCAATCCGTAAACCAAACTTGTATCCTTGTTTCCATGCATAGGGATTGTGTATACGTAAGTGTAAGGGGTTACAAGCATCTTTCTGACATTTATCATTTGTGGTTGGCTTGGTTAAGGTAGCCATTCGTTTATCTATCTTCTCATCAACTATACCATTATTCCAGGTAGCATAGAAAACACATCCCCAATACGGGCAATAGTAATCTGCTGCTGGTGCAGTACTATAGCCTGATCCCGTTTTACCTGTACACTTCCACCATCCCGTGGCACCTTCTGGACACATGTACTTATGGTCATTTCGATACGCTTTCTCCCAAGTACTACAGGTGGAATAACTATCTCTATTAATGGCATTACATGCATCAAAATTCAAAACAGCAGGTTTAGTAATGTCTTTAAGTGGTGGCGTAGCAGCTAGTATAGGTCCATCTGCATCCTTCCATCGTATTTCCAACGTGTAATAGGATGGATTCTGATGCGGATTATAGCATGCTCTAATTTTGCCATAAGTGCAAATGTTTAGTTCAGTGGTGTTATAAATACACCGAGTCACTTTTCCCTTGCAAGCATAGTAAGAGTGGTAAATCAAAGTCTGAGTTACTTTCAGTCCAGTTCGAGTAGAAGTTATGCAAGCAGTGCATGGAGGTAAAGCATAAGTCTGTTCAAAACCTCCAAAGAAGGCAACCAAGGCAAAGCAAAAGTAAAGATGCATGTTGATGTTGATTGGAGTTCTTCTGAATCCTCAGCTTGCTGATCTTGATCACGACGGTCTTTTATTCTTCGTCCCATTTGCTAATGAAGCAATTTAACGGGTGCTGAGTGTTGATTGAAGATCCTCAGGTTGTCCAGTACACATTAACCAACTTATTAGCAATTTCAGTTGGCTTGTGAAGTCTGGCTAGTCAATGTAGTATCAAAGTAGTGTACCAAATCGCACGCAGATTGGGTTCGTTGAAACAAAACTGTTGCTGCATGGAAAACAGCAATCCTCTTCGAAAGACTTGGCTACTGCAAGGCACTGTGATGAGGTGTCTAAGCTGCTGGTTGCCGTCTCAGAGTAACTCGCAAGGGTGCATCAAGATGCTGTTCTGCTGTCCACTGCTCTGGTTCAGGATCAGCGGCGGGCTTGACTCTGCTGTGGTGGATCCAGGCGTCGATCTCGGCTACCTTTACTGCAGTTGGGGTAGACAGGATGACGGTGTATGGTCCCTTCCAATGGGGTTCCAGCGGTGTCTTCTTCCAATCTTTGATCCACACCGAGGTACCAGGCTGATAGGGATGCAAGGGTTCCGTCAAGTTGATAGGCAACTGGTCTTGGATCCATGCATGGAGAGTCTGCAGAACAAAACTAAGAGCTAGGAGTTCTTGTCTGGTTACTTCTGAACCAATTTGGGCTAAACTTCCTTTAATTCCCTGCACTATTGGTGGGGGTTTACCATACAGAACTTCAAAAGGGGAAAATCCTGTTGACTTTACAGGAGCTGAGCGTATTCTGAGTAAAGCTATTGGGAGCACTTGGGGCCACTTCAAGTGTGTCTCCTGACAAAGCTTGGACATTTGGGCTTTTAAGGTACGATTCATTCGCTCAACTTTCCCTGAACTCTGGGGTCTGTATGCAGTGTGGAGTTTCCACTGTATCTGTAAAGCTTTTGCTAACTGTTGAGTAACCTGGGAGACAAATGAGGGTCCATTGTCTGACCCTATTACTGCTGGAATTCCGAACCTAGGGACAATCTCTCTCATTAAAACTTTGGTAACTTCTCGGGCTTTCTCAGTTCTGGTTGGGAAGGCTTCTACCCACCCAGAGAAAGTACAAACTAATACTAACAGGTAATGGTATCCATTGGCTCTTGGCATTTCGGTAAAATCAACTTGGAGGTTGTGCATGGGAGTTACACCTCCTGACTGAACTCGGGGTGCCGTTATAAGGCCTTGCTTGGCATTATTTTTGGCACAGGTTAGACATTGACGTGCTACTGAGGCTGATATGGTTGTCAGCAGAGGGATGTAAAAATGTGGTCTGAGTGCTTTTTCCATAGCACTCTTCCCATAGTGGGTGGCTTCATGGAAAGCTTTGACAAAGGGTGGTCCTAACAATTCAGGAATTACTATTCGTCCAGGGGGTTGACTGCCCTCTTCTGGTGGCAGCTCAATCCATCCATCTTTCAGTACTCCATCTTCTTTGTTACAGTAGTAATCCAATTCTTTGGTGGTATATCGTGGTGTCCATAAATTCAGAGGTACTGGAAACAATGCTGCTTGCATTGGCATAGCTTGTGGGGCAATCTGTCCTGTCATAGCTGCTTGTCGTGCTGAGGCATCTGCAAATCTATTCCCTCGGGCAACTTCTCCTTTTCCTGCTTGATGTCCTCTACAGTGCATGACAGCTACACGTGTTGGGGCCCAAACTGCATCAAGTAACATCAATATCTCGGGACCATACTTGACTGATTTTCCTCCAGATGTGATGAGCCCTCGTTCTTTATAGAGAGCTCCATGGGCATGCAGAGTAGTGAAGGCATATTTGGAATCTGTATATACATTTAGCACAAGTTTTTCTCCTAACAGCAATGCTCTGGTGAGTGCTATCAATTCGGCTTTTTGGGCTGATGTGCCTGAGGCTAGAGCTGATGATTCAACTACTTCGTGTTGAGTGACGACTGCATATCCGGCACAGCGTCGTCCGTCAAGGATGAGACTGCTCCCATCAACATAATAGATCTGGTCAGGATTGTCTATGGGCACATCTGTCAAGTCGGGTCGACTGGAGAACACAGTTTCCATGACTTCGATACAGTCATGTTCTGGGAGTTCTTCACTGATGGGTATCAAGGTGGCTGGGTTCAAGGCATGACTCACTTCTAGTTGTATCTGTGGGTTTTCACATAACATGCTCTGGTATTTCAGCATTCGAGAATTGGTGAGCCAATAATTTGCTTTCTGTTCCATAAGGGCAAGGACTGCATGTGGCACAGTGACTCTTATGTTTTGTCCTAGTGTGAGCTTGTCTGCTTCACTCACTAATAGCGCTGTAGCTGCAACTGCTCTCAGGCATGGTGGCCATCCTTTGGCCACAGGGTCCAATTGTTTCGATAGGTATGCTACAGGTCGCTCCCAATTTCCCAATTTCTGAGTCAACATGCCTAAGGCATTTCCCTGTGCTTCATGTACAAACAAGTGGAAAGGCTTGTGGACATCTGGTAGTCCAAGTGCTGGTGATGACATCAATTCCTCCTTTAATTTCTGGAAGGCTGTATCCTGCTCAAGTCCCCACTCCAGTGGCGACTTCTCTTCTCCTTTTGTGGCTTCATACAGTGGTTTGGCAATTTGGGCAAAGTTAGGTATCCAAATTCGGCAATATCCTGCCGCTCCCAGAAAGGCTCTGACTTGCTTTCTGGTTGTTGGAATTGGAATTCTGCATACTGCTTCTTTTCTTTCTCTGCCTAATCTTCGGCTTCCTTGGGTTATACGAAAACCCAAGTATTTCACTTCTTTTTGGCATAGTTGTGCTTTGGCTCTGGAAACTTTGTATCCAGCTTCATCTAGTAACTGCAAGAGATCTTTGGTGGCTAGTATACATTCACTTTCTGATATGGCAGCTATCAACAGATCATCCACGTATTGGAGAAGCACTCTCTTCCCCGGGGCCACTGGATAACTTGAAAGGTCTTGATTTAGTGCAGCACTAAATATGGTAGGCGAATTCTTGAATCCTTGGGGTAATCTTGTCCAGGTGAGTTGGCCCCCTCTTCCAGAGATGGGGTCCTGCCATTCAAAGGCAAACAATATCTGACTTACAGGGGCTAATCTTATGCAAAAGAATGCATCTTTCAAATCCAGTACAGTGAAATGGGTAGCTTCAGCAGGTATCAGTCCTAGAAGAGTGTAAGGATTGGGTACAACTGGATGTATAGTTTCAACTGCATCATTTACTCTCCTTAGATCTTGTACTGGGCGGTAATCATCCGTTCCAGGCTTCTTTACTGGCAAAAGTGGAGTGTTCCATGGGGATTGACATACTTCTAGTAGGCCATATTCGAGCAATCTTTGTAGGTGGCGATGAATGCCTTCAATTGCAGCTCTTGGGAGAGGGTACTGTTTGACGTGCACTGGTGTAGCACTAGGCTTGAGGGTTACAATCACTGGAGCTATATGCTTGGCTAGGCCTGGGGGACTGCCTTCTGCCCATACTCCAGGTGGTGCATGAATGTTCTTTAAAGTTTGTTCGAAATAAGTGTCTTGGATAGAGTCATCGATGTAATACCTCCATTCTTCTTCTCGGGGAACTGTCAGCAGCATTATTCCTGCTGGTTTGGCTTGGGGATTTACTGTCATTTGCATTTCTCCTTCTTCAGAGAAAGATATTTGTGCTTGGAGTTTGGCTAACATATCTCGTCCCAGTAGTGGCACTGGACATTCAGGCATGTAAAGGAATTGATGAGTTATTTGCTGTCCTCCTAGACTGCATATACGATTCTGAAGAAAAGACTTTGTAGCTTTGGCACCAGTTGCTCCTATAATGGTGACTGCTTTTGTAGAAAATGGGGCTATCTTTTTGTCTATTACTGAATGTTGTGCTCCAGTATCAACCATAAAGTCCATAACTTGGTCTCCTATTTGTATTCCGACCATAGGCTCCTGGAGACCTAAAGCAAACTTGGAGCCCGGTCTGTCCTAATCCACGTCATTCTCATCATGGACCGGTGTGGCCAATGCTTGAATGGCTCCTCCTCCTCTTTCTCGCTGGAATTGTTCTCGATTGGCTCCTCCGCGGTTTCGGGGGTAGCCTCGTCTTTCTTCTCGCCACTGATGATTGCTGTCGTCATCTTGCTGGGCGTCTTCGAGTTGCGGGCACATATCTCTCCAATGTCCTTCCTCTCTACAGTAGGCGCATTGGTTCACGCCTAGCTTCTGGGTCCGGCCTCCGCCTTGACCCCACCCTCTTCCTCTGCTCCGTCGACTAGGGACACCTCCCCTTTTCTGTTCAACTATGGCCGCAGCCAAAAAATCAGCTTTCTTCTTCATCTTTCTATCACATTCTCTCTGTCTTTCATTATCACGATTCACATACACTTTATGAGCGACTTCCAGTAACTGTGTTGCATTCATGCCCGCAAACCCTTCTAACTTCTGTAATTTACGTCTAATGTCTGGTTGAGACTGGTTTACAAAAGCAGAATTCACCATACATAAACTTCCTGGTGCCTCGGGATCATAGGGAGTATACATTCTGTATGCTTCAGTTAATCTTTCATGAAAGTCTGCTGGGCTTTCATCTACACCTTGGATAACTCCTGTAACTTTGGAAAGGTTCATAGCTTTTTGGCACCCCCTTTTCAGGCCTTGTAAAAAGCCTTGGCGAAAACGGGCTAGGGCTGTGGATCCTTCATCTGTATTTGGATCCCAATGGGGGTCTTCATTCGGGAATTCTCTCTGGGCTGCTTCCCGATAGTCTATTCTGCTCAGTCCCTGTCCCGGGGCTACAGGGTTATCTGCCATCCATTCAATAGCTGCTTTTCTAATTCGTGCTCGCTCTTCTGTCGTGAATAGGGTGGTCAGGAGCTGACGGCAATCTGGCCAGGTGGGTTGGTGGGTTTCCATAATGGTAGTTACTAATTCTGTCAGTTCCTGGGGCTTACTAGTATAGGAGGCATAATGCGACCTCCAATTTAACAAATCAGTTGTAGAGAAAGGGATATATACATAAGTTAAGGGTCCCGCTACCACCTCCTCATTATCGTTCTTTATAGGCACTCCCGGGACCTGCCGTAAAGGCAGCATCTTGGCGGGAGCTGTCTTTTGGGATCTAAGGGCTGTTTTCTTAACTATCTTTCCAGGGATTACTTTCGCTTTCTCAACAGGTTTCACTTTGGGTGTATCTTTTGCTGGCACGCTGGCACTAGCAACCACTTGTACACTATCTTCCTCGCTCTGGGCATTCTCTTTTTCTTCCTCTTCTACCTCTGCTTCTGACTCGCTTTTTATAGCATCCTCTTCTTCAGCTAATTCCTCTCTCTGCCCTCCAGGAGGGGGTTCAGGGGTTGGGTCCCGCTCCGGCCGTCTCTGGGGTTCTGGGGCCGGACGCCGGGCTACTCTTATCGGACCTGGGGTTCGAGGCTGTCTGAGAATTATCTCCGGGGAATCAGGATCTACCAGGATGGGTTTCTTCCTGGACTTCTTATCCTGCTCTTTCATTCTAGGCTGTTCCGTTTTCTGTCTAGAATCTGTTTTAGCTAACATTATTCTGCACTGTTCCTCATAACAGCGCTGCGCCCAGGGGGGCGGATCTTCACAAATACTTAACCAGGAATCTATATAGGGGTACTGATCGGGGTGCGCTATCCGCACTCTACGGTGTATTGACTGAATAATCTCTACATTAAACGTTCCCTCTCGGGGCCAGATGGGGTCTAGATCGGGCCAATCCCTAGTACACAAAATCTGCAAACGGGCTGCTGTCATTTTAATACCATAATCTCCAGAATATCCCTCTTTAAAATGTGCGATCATACATTCTAATGGAGTGTTTCTAGTAGACCCCGCCCCTCCCATTTCGATGTGTGCGCGCAACAACAGACAAAAGGGAAAAGGAGGGCGGACCGTGGGTAAGGGGTCCTCACGGCCCTGGAAACGTATAAGGAATACAAATAACAAGACAAGACGACAATCGCTTCCCCCTTTTTGCGACCTGAACGCGGTCGCCCGGTCAGGAAATGCGCTACTCAGGGGTCCGCCTTCACTTGGTCCGTGCTGACAGACCTCTCATTCACACTTCGTTCACACAATCATGCTAGCAACGTATCCCAGAATGCATTCGTTTCTATCTATTCTGACTAGTCTTTTTCCCAATTACAATAAGGATGAGGGTTTCACCCGGCGAATTCCCATGCGGGGTTACTCGGCCCTTCCTTGAGAGGTGATCAGGCTCTCTTACCAATTCCCAATATCTCGAGATTACAAATTCCCAATTCCAAGTTCCAATGGCAGTACTGCTCTTTCTATTTCTGTCTAGACACCAAATCAAAACTATACTCACTGGATCCGGTCCTCAAACTTCCCAAGCAGGCGCATGAGTTGGACCTCGGACTCCCCTCACTCGGGTTCGAGGTGTTGGCTCCAGCCGGGCCCGGCACCCGCCTAGGTCCGACCAGCTCCCTCCGATACAAGGGACCGGCGGCGCCAGGGAGCAGCCCTCGTCAGAAGGGCGCGATCCCGGCAGGACCAAGCCTATAGAGGCGGAAAGTCGTGGTATATTGCCCTATATACACTTTGATTCCACAACTTCCCGGCCAACGCACCAAGAATATGTAGCAGCAAAGCGCAGACAAACCAATGATACCAGGAGTCTGTTCAGAAGGTCCAAATCATTTATTTGTGCACAAGTCTCAAGCAAGTCAATTTCAAAATGGCTGAGCAAAGTTTTCAAGCATTACAACAACTTTTATAGACTTCTGTTCCATTCTAGGTATAGAAAAACATTTCATTGGTCCCGGTACTCTCCCGTACCTCCCGTACCCCTTCCATTGGTCCCGGTACTGATGAGTTTATCCAATTATGTTCCTTCAGTGGGCATGGCACCTGCATACCCCCCTTCTAGTCCCAATTACAATGGTCAGTTCATCAACTTGTTACTTTCACACTCTCAAGGCCATATAGCCAATTTGTGCATGCAGGGGAGCAGGGCTCTGCAACTCATCTGTCAGCACTCCCAATTATATTCCTTGCAGATGTACTTTTTCTTATCAGTAACTTTTAAACACATTTTTCTGTATTTTTCCATCTCTCAGTTCTGCTTACCTAAGTTAGTTTAGTTCTCTTACAGAGTTCTATCCTACAATAGCAGCATATTGGGGGATGTGCAATTCCTATGTGCCTCTCCACAGGCTTCATTTACAGGTCAAGCTAGTTAGGCCTGCCTGCTTATGTCAGACACCGTGGATCACAGGCCTGCACCTGCCACAGATCTACTTTTGTATAGAAAAGCCTACATATGATCTCGGTTGATAAGAAACAGCACTTTCGTTAAGAAGTTCTGAAGGGGGCATTTTTACCCTGTTTTAATCATGGACTATTCGGTAAAGTTGTGCACTTACTGTGTTGTGATTAGTATCAATATCATTAGGGCCAGCACAAGCATATGAGGTGGCCTAGGTAAACCTCATCCCTTGCACTCCCTTCGCCAGTGCCCATTGCTGCCACCTCTCTTTGGGACCTGCAATGGTGTTTACCTTGAAACTTCAGTGCCACAGGACTCTTTGCTTCCACTGACTTGGACCACCTAATACTGACTTCCTGTTTGCAAAGGAAGTTAGCACTGGGTGGTCTGAGGGGGTGGAAGCAAACAGCCTCCGCAGCGCCAAAGTTTCAAGGTAAGCGTTGTGGGGTTGTTTGCAGCCATTGCCACCACTGTAGGTCCTGGAGAAGGGCAGTAGTGATGGCAGTGGACTGCCCCTAGACCATTGGGCTCTAAGCAGTTGCCTAGTTTTCCTAATGGTCACGCAGCCCTGAATACCATTGCAAGCTAAATACACACCTTGTTTGCTAATTTGGGGTGTGTGCTTGGCACGTGATTGCTAATACTTGACACATTTAATGTCAGTGCACCTAACAACACTCATACAGGTGTCATTAAGTGCACTTACCTTAATTGCCATTGAGCGCATGGCAGTTGCTCTCACACTAGTGGCAATGTGCTCTGCATACCCACATTCCACACAATGGCAAGTTACCATGTACTTTAACATAACTGTCAGCTGTAATCAAAACTTCAGGGGACATGGGGAAAAGAAGAAGCGCTCTGGATTGCGTTGGAAAGAGGAGATGGCACTGTCATCCATATTGCTGTAGTCTACAGACCTCCGACTCAATTTGAAGAGAGAGACAATGAATTGATTATAGATATTGCCAAGATAGCAACAAAGGGGGAAGCAATCATATTGGGTGACTTTAATCTACCTGATGTGGATTGGATTACTCCTTCTGCACATCTGGAAAGAAGCAAAAAAATTGTGGATGCTCTCCAAGATGCATTATTTAGACAAATGGTGATGGAACCAACCAGGGAAAGCTCAACGCTGGATGTAGTGCTCACCAACGGTGATAGTGTGTCAAATGTCTGCGTGAGTGCCACTGTGAGCAACAGCGACCATCACACGGTGTGGTTTGAAATAAAAGCCATGGTAAAGGCCAATCATAGGAAGCTCAAAGTCCTAAACTTCAAATACACTGACTTCAATAAAATGGCAGAGTACTTAAAGGAGGAGATGACGGGGTGGAAGGAGATAAAGGAAGTGGAATTGCAATGGGCTAAACTAAAGGAGGCAATAAAAGGGGCAACAGATAAATATGTAAGAAAAGTAAATAAAAGCAAGAGGAGAAGGAAACCTATTTGGTTTTCCAAAGAGGTGGCTGCTCATATAAAGGCAAAAAACACAACTTTTGCAAAATTCAAAAGCTTGCAAACAGAAGAACACAGAAATGAATACAGGATCCAACTCAAAGAGTCTAAAAGAGTAATAAGGATAGCAAAATCAAAGGCAGAGGAAAAGATGGCTAAAGATGTTAAGGGTGGCAACAAAAATTTCTTCAGGTATATTCAGGAAAGGAAAAAGATCAGAGTTGGAATTGCAGGACTCAGAAGTGCTGGGGAAGGACTCGTGGAAAGTGACACTGAAAAAGCAAAATTGCTAAACAATTACTTCTGCTCTGTGTTTACTAAAGAAGATCCTGGAGATGGACCAGCTGTGACTCCCAAATATAAAAATGGGAATGAAGTAGATACCACACCATTTACAGAAGAAGAGGTGTTAGAACAACTTGCTAAACTGAAAGTGGACAAAGCCATGGGACCGGATGGGATACATCCCAGGATACTGAAAGAGCTCAGAGAGGTTCTAGCAGGACCGTTAAAGGATGTCTTTAACAGATCCTTGGAAACAGGAGAGGTTCCTCAAGACTGGAGAATGGCTGATGTCGTACCTCTACACAAAAGTGGTGACAGGGAAGAAGTGTCAAACTACAGGCCCGTGAGCCTTACCTCAGTGGCGGGAAAAGTAATGGAGGCGCTCCTGAAAGAGCGAATAGTGAACTTTCTCAAAACCAACAGTTTGCAAGACCCGAGGCAACATGGTTTTACCGAAGGACGATCTTGCCAAACAAATCTGATTGAGTTCTTTGACTGGGTGACCAGGGAACTAGATCAGGGGCATGCGATGGATGTCATCTACCTGGATTTCAGCAAAGCCTTTGATACTGTTCCTCATCGGAGGCTTGTCAACAAACTCAGTAGCTTGGGGATGGGTCCCAAGATAGTAAACTGGATTAGAAATTGGTTGACTGACAGACGACAGAAGGTGATTGTACATGGAGCTCACTCGGATGAGAGGAAGGTGATTAGCGGGGTGCCCCAGGGTTCGGTCCTGGGCCCGGCACTGTTCAATGTATTTGTGAGTGATATTGCTGAAGGACTGAATGGAAGAGTCTGTCTTTTTGCAGACGACACGAAAATTTGCAACAGAGTGGACTCCCCCGAGGGAGTGGTTAACATGAGGAAAGATCTACAAAAGCTGGAAGACTGGTCTAATGCTTGGCAACTACGATTTAATGCAAAAAAGTGTAGTGTCATGCACTTGGGTAGCAGAAATCCAAGAGAAATGTACACGATAGGGGGCGAAAGGTTGGTATGCACGGTTCAGGAGAAAGACCTTGGTGTGATTATCTCTGATGATCTCAAGGTGGCAAAACAGTGCGACAAGGCGGTGGCAAAAGCCAGGAGGATGTTGGGTTGCATACAAAGAGGGATTACCAGCAGAAAAGAAGAGGTACTTATGCCACTGTATAGGTCACTGGTGAGGCCTCATTTGGAATACTGTGTTCAGTTTTGGAGACCATATCTTGCAAAGGATGTAAAAAGACTGGAGACTGTTCAGAGGAAGGCGACCAAAATGATTTGGAGCCTGCATCAGAAGCCTTATGAGAAGAGACTTGAAGACCTAAATATGTACACTTTGGAGGAAAGGAGGGACAGGGGAGATATGATTCAGACCTTTAAATACTTAAAGAGAAATGATGAACAAACAAACCTCTTCCAAAGACGGGGAACCTGTAAAACTAGAGGGCATAACATGAAGCTGCAAGGGGGTAAATTGAAAGGCAATATCAGGAAATATTTTTTCACTGAAAGGTTGGTGGATGCTTGGAATGCCCTCCCAATGGAAGTGGTAGGGGTGAACACGGTGACGGAATTCAAAAAGGCATGGGACAAACACAGAGGATCCCTCTACAGCAATAGGATAAAAACAAAATAAACAGTACCATCTAACTTCTGAACCATATAATGTCTCAACAAATAGGGGTGTCCTACATGGAGTGGTAGGTTTACCCCTGAACAAGGATATGGGGAGGGGTGGCCTGCGCGGAGCAACAGGTGCACCTGCTCTTGCCATCTTGCTGGGCAGACTGGATGGACCATGCTGGTCTTTATCTGCCGTCAACTACTATGTTACTATGTTACTATGTTAATAGCATATGCTCAAGTTTAGTTTATTGTACAACAGGATGCATATCTTTGCTCTCTTAGATTTTGTTATATGTAAACCGCTTTGAATAATAGAAAGGTGGTATAGAAATGAGTTCAAATAAATAAAATAAATAACATGTGGTCGCTGGCCTGCTTCTATGTTAGCATTCCCATTTGCCATTTGCCGTGCATTAAAACGCACATTAGCCGGATACCGTGCTTTAGTAAAAGAGTCCCAAAGTTACTCTTCCGGGCTATCATTTATTAACAGCATGCACTAATGTGCTTTATTTACCGCTGGGCCCACTGCATGAAATGAATCCTCAAGTATACATTTTACCTTGGGGTGTACTCATGTCAGCCTGGTTTTATTTTTCTTGCTGTGTAAATATTTTTTAAAATATTCTATTAATTTTGCCTTAAAAATAACTAGAAATGGATAAACTTGTTTCATGTACGTGCTAATTTAAGAGCAAAAGTTAAAATGCCACTTATTAAAAAATTACCTAAGACTTCTAAGTTATTCTGATCAGTAGAAAGGATATTTTATGTAATAGTTACACTTTTATTTATATAGGGAGTCATTTCTAACCATGCGCTAAGCTGTGAATATGCATAAAAACTGACCCTGTGGCAAATAATGTCCCTTAACAGCATTAAGGTATGCTGTAGTAAATTACCTTGTTAGTTAAATTTATGTTTCACCTAATCAGTTCTATGCTCTTGTTGAATTTATTTATTGGTTTATGAACATTTGCTTGATCACACTTTGGACAAGAAGACCATCAAAGTGATTTACAATAACAACACCATGAGGAAAGCAAACAAAGCCAAGGGCAATGGAAATGGGGAGGCCTGACAAACAATACTGCAGTCCAAAGAGGCATATGCACTAAACAATTACCAGGGTCCTACCAACAAGCATAACATCTTATATAAAATTAAACACATCAATCTACATGATTTCAATAGCATATTATACAAGATGAAAATGCACACATAGGGGCCCTTTTACTAAAGTGCACCAAGTAGTTAATCTGCATTTTCGCTTGTGATAACTACCTGCTTGGGCTCACAGTAATTTACCTGGAGGCATAACAATTACTGCATGCTAATCTGCATACTAACTGTCATTCGCACATTAAGGTGCTGCTGACTAGGCACAATAGCGGTGGAGAACAGATACGGTAAGCACATTGCAGTTGGTGCAGTGGGGAGGGGGGACAGTCGCATCCTGTCAGTGTTGCCATTAACGCATGTGCACCTTACGCCATTGCAATAGGTGGAGTTAGGTGCTTGTGTGTGTTGGGGTACACATCCACACATTAATTGTCAGAAACATGTTGGTCACGTCCCTGACAGTTAATGTAGAGGCTCTGCATTTAATGCACAGCTTTGCGCTAAATGCCCAGGTGCAAAAACCTAATGCACTTTTAGGGCCTTTTTACTAAAGTGCAACATAATAATGTGTTTCCCCTTTCCTCCATTTACAGACTTTGGCATGTCTGTGTGGGAGATTTGGTTGAAACAACACTGGTAGAGCATCTCAGAGGATAGTAGAGCATGTGTAAGCATAGGGACTGATGGTGTATGAAGTGTATATGTGTGAATCAGCAGTATGATGTGCATATCTATTTCCACAGGCAGAGTTTAGCGGTTTATCTGCAGTGATCTGAGGGAGGGATTTCAGAGAGGTGGATGTATGTGGATTGGGCGTGGGTGTGCATGTGTGTGTTGATGGGGTGGGGGCTGTATGTGTGTTGGGGAGAGTGTCTTGGCTTGTGCATGTTGGATAGGGGTGGATGGATGTGTGTGTTGGGGAGATAAAGGTGGTATGTGCATTGCGATGAGTGTCTTGGCTTGTGCATGTTGGATAGGGGTGGATGGATGTGTGTGTTCATGGGGTGGGGGTTGTATGTGCGTTGGAGAGATTTATTTAGATAGTTTTGTATACCACCTTATCCTTCAATCAAAGTGGTCACAACACAATTGGGGGATACATTTAACATGAGGGGATATGAGACACATACACTAATACAGGGAACATGGGCAATGGAGGGTTAAGTGGATAGAGGTGGGTATGTGCATTGAGATGAGTGTCTTGGCTTATGCATGTTGGATAGGGGTGGATAGATGTGTGTGTTGATGGGGTGGGGGTTGTATGTGTTTTGGGGAGATAAAGGTGTGTATGTGCATTGAGATGAGTGTCTTGGCTTGTGCATGTTGGATAAGGGTGCATGGATGTGTGTGTGGATGGGGTAGGAGCTGTATGTGTGTTGGGGAGATAAAGGTGTGTATGTGCATTGAGATGAGTGTCTTGGCTTGTGCATGTTGGATAGGGGTGCATGGATGTGTGTGTGGATGGGGTAGGAGCTGTATGTGTGTTGGGGAGATAAAGGTGTGTATGTGCATTGAGATGAGTGTCTTGGCTTGTGCATGTTGGATAAGGGTGCATGGATGTGTGTGTGGATGGGGTAGGAGCTGTATGTGTGTTGGGGAGATAAAGGTGTGTATGTGCATTGAGATGAGTGTGTTAGCTTGTGCATGTTGGATAGGGGTGGATGGATGTGTCTGTTGATGGGGTTGAGGTTGTATGTGTGTTGGGGAGATAAAGGTGGGTATGTGCATTGAGATGAGTGTGTTGGCTTGCACATGTTGGATAGGGGTGGATAGATGTGTGTGTTGATGGGGTGGGGGTTGTATGTGTGTTGGGGAGATAAAGGTGTGTATGTGCATTGAGATGAGTGTGTTGGCTTGTGCATGTTGGATAAGGGTGGATGGATGTGTCTGTTGATGGGGTTGAGGTTGTATGTGTGTTGGGGAGATAAAGGTGGGTATGTGCATTGAGATGAGTGTGTTGGCTTGCGCATGTTGGATAGGGGTGGATAGATGTGTGTGTTGATGGGGTGGGGGTTGTATGTGTGTTGGAGAGATAGAGGTGGGTAAGAACAAGATATGCCATACTGGGTCAGACCAAGGTCCATCAAGCCCAGTATCCTGTTTCCAACAGTGGCCAATCTAGGTCATACGTACCAAGCAGTAACCCCAAGAGACACGATATCCTGGGTCCCTTTTTAATAATGGTTTATGGACCTTTCCTCCAGGAACTTGTCCAAACCTTTTTTAAACCCAGCTACACTAACAGCTCTTACTACATCCTCCGGTAACAAATTCCAGAGTTTGATTACACGTTGAGTGAAAAAATATTTTCTCTAATTTGTCTTAAATAGTTTATCCTGTAGCTTCATTGCATGTCCCCTAGTCTTTCTATATTCTGATAGTGTAAACAATCGATCTACGTTCACCCGTTCCACTCCATTCATTAATTTATAGACTTCTATCATATCTCCCCTCAGCCGTCTCTTTTCCAGGTTGAGGAGCCCTAACCTTTGTAGCCTCTCTTCATAGGAGTAGCCTTCCATCCCCTTTACCATTTTGGTGGCTCTTCTCTGTACCTTTTCTAATAATGCTATATCCTTTTTAAGATACGGCGACCAGAATTGTACACAATATTCAAGGTGCGGTCGTACCATGGAGCGATACAGAGGCATTATAATATCCTTTGTTTTATTTTCCATTCCTTTCCTTATAATACCTAACATTCTATTTGCTTTCTTGGCCGCCGCTGCACACTGGGCGGAGGGTTTTAACATGTTATCCACGATGACTCCTAAATCTTTTTCCTGGGTGGTGGTTCCTAATGTGGAACCTTGCATCGTGTAACCATGTGCATTGAGATGAGTGTGTTAGCTTGTGCATGTTGGATCCCTAGGGGTGGATGGATGTGTGTGTTGATGGGGTGAGAGTTGTATGTGTGTTGGAGAGATAAAGTGGGTATGTGCATTGAGATGAGTGTGTTAGCTTGTGCATGTTGGATCCCTAGGGTTGGATGGATGTGTGTGTTGATGGGGTGAGAGTTGTATGTGTGTTGGAGAGATAAAGTGGGTATGTGCATTGAGATGAGTGTGTTGGCTTGTGCATGTTGGATCCCTAGGGGTGGATGGATGTGTGTGTTGATGGGGTGAGAGTTGTATGTGTGTTGGAGAGATAAAGTGGGTATGTGCATTGAGATGAGTGTGTTAGCTTGTGCATGTTGGATCCCTAGGGGTGGATGGATGTGTGTGTTGATGGGGTGAGAGTTGTATGTGTGTTGGAGAGATAAAGTGGGTATGTGCATTGAGATGAGTGTGTTGGCTTGTGCATGTTAGATAGATGTGTGTGTCAGAGGACTTGCTGCGTGTGACTGTGGCATGTAGGCTTCTCTCTCCCTTACATGTTCCCTTCCCTCCTGCACTCACTATCCCTCCCACCCCTACCCTTTAGTATCCTCCCTCCTGTACTCTGCTTTCCTCCCAGCTATGAATTCTGTCCTCTCTCCATTCCCTGCCTTTCACATATTCTCTTGCACTCCATCTTTATTCTGCTCCTTCTCTAATTCCCCATCTCCACAATGCTCCATCCCTCCTCCTCCTCCTACTACTGAACATTTGTATAGTGCTACAAGACGTACGCAGCGCAGCACAGACACATGTAAAAGACGGTCCCTGCTCATCAGAGCTTACAATCTGAAAGACAACACAGTATCTGTAGACACGGGATACATCTAGGGGGAATAGTAAGGAAACACAAAGGAGACCAGGTGAGTCAAGATCCGAAAGTGACAGCAAAGAGGAGAGTTTTCAGCCTGGATTTTAAAAGGGCCACAAAGTGTAGGGATCAGAACCTAAACCAAGAAATATGAAAAATCTGATCTCTAAAATGAAGAGGGAAGAAAACACAAAAATAGATTTATATGTTTGAATGTTCGTTGTGCAGGGGGAATGGGAAACCCCTCCGAAAAACGAACCACTCCTTTTTAATCTTTTAAAAAGTTGTACAAAAATAGAAAATTTCAAAATGGCAACCCAAAGCCAAGAATTAACTTAATAGCCAACAAGGTTTAAAATCGTATACTTAGCTGGCAATTGGAGCCAGAAAATCCGTAGACATGAGATGGTCCAATTTGTACATCAAAGAGCAGGCAAAAGATTTTCCACCATGAATCAATTTGTACTGCTCCAAAAAACAGCGTTATATAATGTTATATAGCGCTGTTTTTTGGCGTGGTACAAATTGATTCATAGTGGAAAATCTTTTGCAATTAAAACCCAAAGTAAAAAGCATGGAGCACAGTTATAATCCTAAACACCTTGCTGGGCAGACTAGGTGGCATGCTTACTAAAGCATGTTAGCTGCTAACGTGGCAGATAGCACGCACTGTCTGAACATGGTGGGAGGCAGCACTGGGCAATGATTTTCTGCACTGTTTGCAGAAAGCATGTTATCTGCAGGAGCGGTGGGATTAGGGTGAAGTGTGGGCATGTCTGCAATGTGCATTTAGCACAGTGCCTCAACAGTGCATGCTAACCGTTGGATTTGCAGACAGCTAACGACACCTCAGTGGGTGGTGTTAGCTGCTCGATAGCATTCTCTGCACTTCTGAATCATTACACAGGTCTGCGACTAAAAAGCTGTTTGATTATTTTCATCTAATTTCCATGTATTTTGGTGTGCTGAAAACAAATAAAATATTGAAAAAACTCCTAGACGTCATGATTTGCCACAACATGCAAAATTGTCTTCAAATTTATCAAATTTTTTCAAATTACTATTAATTAATTCAAATTACTATTAATTAATTCACATAAGTGCATTTAAGATATAAAATGCCAAAAAAACCTTAAAGGGGTTGTCCGAGTTATGTAAAAAAAAATATAGCACTGTAAATCTGATGGTCAGCAATATATACATAAGCTAAGCAAGTTTTAAGTCCGTGCTTCTAATGGTAGAAGGGGTTAATCTTTCCTGAAGAATCCAGTGGGAGGGAGACACAGGGCAGATAGCAGCAGCTCCGGTCAGTGCAGGGGGGCGTGGCCAGCAATGTGACGTCTCCTGTACAGATACAGAGCTGCTCTCTCTTGCATGCCACACTTGTGCATGAATCATCATCAGGTTCTTGGTTCTAGGCTGTTCACACTTTTTCATCGCAATTCATGTTAGCGCGTCATTCTTCAACCGTTATGTTATGGCTCCGCGAAAGTGTATTAATTCGCCAGACAGTTTCTGTTTCATCTGTGGTGAATATACAGTGTTGAAGCAACAGCAGAATATTACAGACTTTGTGAAAAAAGTATACTTTGCATACTTTGGACTAAAAATTGGAGATCAAGATAAAGTCTGGGTGCCTCATAAAGTATGCAAACGGTGTGTTGAGGACCTCCGAAACTGGTTCAAGGGTAAGAAAAAAATCTTTCCGTTATGGGATTCCTATGGTATGGCGAGAGCAAAAGAACCATAGTGATGACTGTTACTTTTGTTCATGCGATGTGAAAGGGTTTAATTCCAAATGGAAGCATTCCATTTCATACCCCAATCTTCACTCGGCAATTCGTCCCATCCCCCATGGCACAGATATACCAGTACCCAAGCCCCCTGCTACTTTGGAAGAGATACCTAGCTCCGATGAAGGTGAAGTCATACCTGAACCAGATGACGAATCAAGTTCTGACTTTGAAGATGATACAAGACCAAAATTGTTTTCTCAGGAGGAGATGAATGATTTGGTAAGAGACTTGAATCTTCCCAAAGATGCTGCTGAGTTACTCGGTCAAGGTTGAAAAGCAGGAATTTATTGTTGCCAGGAGTGTCATCTTCATGGTTCAGACATCGTGAAAAGGAGTTTGTTCCTTACTTCACCCAGGAAAACAAGTTGGTTTATTGCATCGATGTCAAAGGTCTGATGGGTCAATTTAAAATCCAATATGATTCAGAGCAATGGCGTCTTTTTATAGATTCTTCAAAAAGAAGTCTCAAAGCAGTTTTACTCCACAACGGTTTTTACGCTTCCATACCTGTAGGTCATTCCGTACACTTGAAGGAAACCTACAAGAACTTGGAATTGGTTCTTCGTAAACTTAAATATGAAGACCATGGTTGGCAAGTGTGTGGGGACTTGAAGGTCTTGTGCATGCTGCTCGGGCAACAAGCTGGGTATACCAAATATCCTTGTTTTCTGTGTCTATGGGACAGTCGAGACCGACAAAATCACTGGACCAAGAAGAGGGTGCTAACAGTCGGTGAAAAAAATGTTCTCCGAGAAACTTTGGTACCTTCCCATAAAGTTCTTCTACCACCTCTCCACATAAAATTGGGATTGATGAAGCAATTCGTAAAATCACTTCCAAGAGATGGAGAATGCTTCAAAAACTTGGTCACCAAATTTCCAGGCCTGTCAGAGGCAGAATTGCAGGAAGGTGTGTTCGTCGGACCAGACATTAGAAAGCTTATAGTTGATCAAGAGTTTGTCAATACCATGACGGATCCTCAAAAAGAAGGGTGGATTGCATTTAAAGAAGTCATACAGAAATTTTTAGGCAATAACAAATATCCTCACTACAAAAAGATCGTTGGACGAATGCTGAAAGCATTTCAAGCTTTAGGTTGCCTGATGAGTTTGAAAGTGCATTTCCTCCAGTCCCACCTTGACTACTATCCTGAAAATTTGGGAGCTGTGAGTGAGGAACAAGGTGAATGATTCCACCAAGACATTAAAGAGATGGAAAGGAGATACCAGGGAAAATGGAGCATTACAATGATGGCAGACTACTGTTGGATGCTTCAGAGAGACATTCCAGATGCTACTCACAAGCGTAAATGCACCAAGAGGAGCCTCACAAGGAAGAAGAATCGAGTTTAGTGTGTGTAGGTGAGCTCATTTCAGTTCAAAAAAGTATTTTCATGAAAATATTGCAATAAAACTTTAATTTTATAAGTCTATTTCCATTTATTTTGAGGTATTGCTTTATTTAACATAGTTACCTAAATTGTCAGGAAATGTGATGTCCTATGACAAAATGGAGGTCATTTTTGGATTCAGCGCACCAAAAAACATAAAGATTACGTGGAATAACCAAAACAGCTCTTGAAAAATTTTTTTTTGCAGACCTGTGTTATCTGCTGGGGAAATGCTGTGCGTGCCCCAATAGATAACACATGGCTTTTGCAGCTAATGCGGCACTTTCTATAGTTTTTTGGTTTAGTAAATATGGCCATAGATGAGCCATGCTGGTCTTTATCTGCTGTCATTTACTATGTTACTTTGTCAGTCCCTGAATAAGTGCTCATTGATGGCCTATGTTGCTGTTTTTACGTTGGCCCTTATATAGATTTGTTTTTGTCTGTTGTGATTGCTTTCTGTAAGTTTAGTTTTGTTGTAATTATCTGCTGTTACCTGCTTTGAACCAAGGCAAATTTGCAGGCTGTAAGAATTTTTAAATAAATAGATAGTCCGAGGAGCCTTTTCCCAAGTTCAGGATAAGAGGCTCTGGCAGATACCTTATCTGGCTTCTGAAATGACTTCTTGGACGTATCCCTTGGCTGAATGTTTATAACACTATTTATTTGTGCACATTTATCAGTCATCTTCCGCCCGAAGCAAAATTCCACCCAAGGCAATGTACGGAGATAAAAACTACTCACAAACAAAACTTTTCTAAAACACATAGTTTGTCTCTAAATTATTTTAAATCTAGACAAAAGGAATTGCATTGTGGTTAGCACTGGCAAGTTCTCAGCTGCATATTTCATCTGCTTTACATCTGTTCAAGGCAGAAGGTGAAGCTTTGTTAGTAGCTCACACAGGAAATGGTTAAGTAGGTTACTGTTCATGGAGGTTGCGAGGTGCTCCAATAGTAACAGCATGCAGTGATTCTCGAGCCTTTAACCAACTGCCTCAAGCCCCATTGTAGCAAGATCTTTCAATTATTCACTTTATCAAAAGGAAACATAAAGGATAAAATCTCATCCGAGTTTCCTACATCACTGTCAGATAGGATGTCCCTGTAAAAATGCCAAGATAACACAGGAAAGAAGGTGTGAGGGCACATTTTAGAAATGCCATTTAGCTGCAATTTGGGATGTCAAGTCAAAATGTCTGCAATTTGGAGGGAGGGGCAGCAAGGAAAGCAGGCATGTGTAAGAGCTATCTGAAATCAACCTGTCTCCATCCTAAAACATGGACGTATCCTACAAGAGAGAAGGAAAACGGGAACATGCAGAAGAATCAGTCAGACGTGCAGATTTCTGACCGATTTTAGAAACATGTACATGTCAGATGTGGATGGGGGCCAGTCTGGGATCACAGATGTAGCCGCAATGCTATTTCAGAATACACATATGTATCTCTTGTCACATGCATGTCCCTGGAGACGTACAGCAGCGTGACAGCTAGGGGAAAAGCCCCTCACTTTACTGGCAGGCTTTTTTGAAGGAGCGGAAATTATTGGAGGAGTGAGAGGACATTCTCCTCTTCTCTGTACAGTTGTTAGGTTGCTGAAACGAGCTATTCATTTCTAGGAGCAGGTATGGACATGGATGTGTCTGCTGGCATGTTGAGACATGCGGCACTGTTCTAAAATCAGGTACACAAGTGTTTTTTTGTAACACCCTGGCATACCTCCGTCATGCCCCCATGTGACATAGATGGGATCATGCTGGGCACATGTAAATTCATGGCTTTTTAAAATGGCTCTTGGGATGTGGCTGTGATGTGCATGTCTGAATGGGTGTTTTCAGACATGCAAATCACAAATCAAACTTCTACAATGACCCCTTAATGAACACATTGTAGGTGTTACTTTTTATTGGACTACAATGCATTTTAGAATAGTTTTCACAAGCTAATCAGAAATTAATCCCGTGAAAAAACATCATCTCTAACTGATGTATTGACCTTTCATTTTATGAGGGCTCGCAGAAAACATTTTGGAGGGGAGGTGTAACAGCAGAATTGGTTTCAGAAATACATCTATTCGAATCCTGGGGCAGAGGGAATGCCTCCCCTCGCCTGCTTCCCTTTCCCACAGTGGGCACCATACTTGGTTGTGCATATTGAAGTGGAACTGAGGCAGCCATGAGGCTCTTACACAAGTGATCAGTCTGACCCTTCCCCCAAGCCATGAGGCTCTTACACAAGTGATCAGCCTGACCCTTCCCCCAAGCCATGAGGCTCTTACACAAGTGATCAGCCTGACCCTTCCCCCAAGCCATGAGGCTCTTACATAAAGTAATCAGCCTGCTATTTCAGTAGACACCCTTCCCCCACTCCAGGTCTGAGCACAGTATCCCCTAGCCCAGAAACCAACAGACCAGAGCACACCGGTTCGGACAGGTCACCCAGGTACCTTCCCCAGGGGCTGCTGATTGGTGGACAGGAAATACCTGTGGCAAATGGGATTATAGAATGAGTTTAAAATTGTACTGTATATAAGGGATTGAAGGACGTCCCTCGGGGCTCAGACTCTTGTGGAGGTTGCTGGTATCTCTGTCTGGGCCTGTGCGCACATTAAAAGTTCCTGTTTGCATTCCAGCCTGTCTGTGAGTTTTCCTTCTGTGGATGAGTGATTGAATAAGAGCTTTTCTCAGCGTTTGCCATAACATTTCTGGTGCGTTGGCCGGGAAAAATTAAAAGAAAAGCCTCTCTCTCATCACACCCACGGTGGGAAGACTACTGCTTTTTTGCAGGATCAGGGCCTCCACCAGTCAGGGACCAGCCCCTCCAGGTGATTAATGGTCCTTGGCGCCCTGGGCCACTTTGTGCTCGGAAGGACACCTTGATTTGTCTGGTCAGTCGGTCCCTGCGGCTGAATCCCCGATTGAAAACCAGCTGGATAGACTGGCATCCAAACTACCTGTCTGATCAGAGTTCTGGTGAGTACTGCTACGTTCTGTACTCTATCTGTGAGTCCTGGTAATTTCTGGGAACCTGTAGCGGCCCGATCACCCACAACGAGCAGTCCTAATAGGGGTCTTAGTGGCCCTGAAACCATTGCTCGTCCTGTCTGTATCTGGTAAATCTGTTTGGAATAGGGAGGGGGGGGGGGCGCTTGCGAGTACCGGTAAATAACTGCAGTATAAATTTAACTTTGCCACCTCGGGCCCCTTAAAGGTATTTAAAGTGCAGCGCTGCCAAAGCTATTTTAAAAATATTAGTACTTAGCCCCCTTAAGTGTGCCTTTCAAGAATAATTGTGCTGATCGCAATTCTCCGATGATCGGGGCGATTTATTTAGAGCTTTTGCCCCATGTGCTCCTATAGTGTTGGGGGCTTTTTTTTTTTGTGTTGCCATGTGCTTTTAGTGTTGGGGGTTCCTTTTGTGCTAGTGATCCTGGAGCTCCATCTAGTGGACATTAGAAAAATAGCTAGATACTATTATCCTCATGGTAAAAGTTAAATCCTATGCTAGTGTGTGTAATGTGTAATGTGTATTTGTAACGTATTCGCTGCTGAGACGTCTCTGTTTTCTGTTTTCCCTCTTTCTTTTTCCCTTTGTGGTCCTGTGTGTTTTGTGCAACCAAACTCTGCCTGTTACCTGGATTATATTGTATATTGTATTCCCAGAAGTGACATTAGAAACTTTACACTGAACATTGCGTTCCTAGAATTGAGATTACAAGATTTGCACTGTAAATTGTGATTTTGCAAATTGTGATTAGAGCATGGGGTCCGGAGGCTAAATTGTAGTGAAGGAGTATCCGGACCAGCTTCCCTATATAGATTCATGGCTGGCCCATATAGTTAATGTGCTGTTATTTAGAAACTGTTAGTGTCTCTGTGTTTAGTTCTGACATTAGGGAAAGATTAGGGAAAGAAAGTTTTTATCTAGACATTAGGTCTTTATATTTCAGGATTGATTTTGATACTCTATCAATAAAAGGTGAAGTTATTAACAAATTGCCCCTGTGTCCCCAAACAGTGAAAAATACCAGGTCTACTGATTGCAGGAAAGGGACTGTTCCCTGTAAATAAAAGGGAACAGTATGTAGACTGTTGTACTGGTGTAGCAGTGAAGGAAGACAATTGCTTTATTTAATGCATATCCAGTTTCATGCATAGTCAAAGAACCACATTTTTGATCACACCTTTCAGCAGTGAGTAAGGGGTGGTTGAAAACTGCTGAAATAGTTTGCATAGCTATAGAAAGATACTGGGAGGAGTTCCTTCTTCTAGCAGATGAATGGAGGCCCATTAGAGAGTGAAGGAAGACAATTGCTTTATTTAATGCATATCCAGTTTCATGCATAGTCAAAGAACCACATTTTTGATCACACCTTTCAGCAGTGAGTAAGGGGTGGTTGAAAACTACTGAGATAGTTTGCATAGCTATAGAAAGATACTGGGAGGAGTTCCTTCTTCTAGCAGATAAATGGAGGCACATTAGAGAGGACAAAAGAAAAAAAATCACCTAGGAGTCTTTCTCCTAGCAAACGCCACACCTAGTCTCCAAACAATCCTCTCGTCATCAATTTAGATTGTAGAGTTTTAAGCTTCTGGAACCATGGGGGGTGCCTCCTTTGAGCATCCTCAAATGTCTGAGCAGCATCTTGACTGTGTAAGGCTGAAGAAGGACTGTCAAATTACTGTTAGCAATATCTGTAGGGCAAAGCTGATGTGTGAAAATTAGCTGCAACACATTTGTTAGAACTTAAAAAAGGGGAGAGAAAATCCTTATAAGATTATGAAGAAATGAAGATTTTTTTTACTTGTCTTTTTAAAGCCTGAATTTTATCTCTGGTACATATATTTGGTTTTGACTGCATATACAAAATTAAAAATTAAAAGGGATTTTATATCCTGTGGCAAGCACCTCATAGAGGGTTTTCAGATCAGTTTGATGCCAGTCTCAGGTATTATTAGGTTTTAAATTAAATGTGAAAAGTACATTTAGGTTTAAAAAAAAATATAAAAGGGAAGTGTTTGCATTCCAGATATCCACCAACCTTTTCATGCAAAAGTATCAGTTTCATCATTTGAATGCCTATTTTCTGAACTGTAAGATTTAAGGTAATTACTTTGCATTGTTAAGCTCAGTGCTGATGATTGTTGAACAGGACAGTGGCACCATGGCTGCCAATTACACTGCCCTTTCCAATTTTCAAATTTATTGGGAAGATGGAACTGAGTTCCCAGAAAAATATGGAAATATTTGTAAAGTTATTTACAAATATAACAATAACATTAACATGAGTTGATTGGACAAAACCAAATCTTGCTTGTCAGCAATGATCCAGGAGAGGTTTAAGAAAAAGAATGAGAGAAAAGAAACAATACTAAGTTTTTAAACAATTGTTTAATGTTCTTAGCAGCCTTGCCAAATAAGGATACATTAGTATGGTATAAAAACATGAAAGGGACCTATGTATGTGGTTGGTGGAATGATGCATGTAATGGGGGAGTATGTGATTGGTGGAATGATGCAGGTGATGGGGGAGTGTTCTGAGGGATGAAGTGGGATATTAAGAGGAAGGACTCTGATAGACAGTAAACTGATGAAGGTAATTCAATGATGTGAAGTGATGTATCTGGCTAATGAATATGTAAACAAAAAAAAAATGATGAGCACTTTATTCAACTATGCCATCTCCAGAATATTCAATTTAGGAATTCATCTAGGCCCCAACACATACTCAATAATTGGAAATGGACACCTGGAGACAGGCTAGGTGCACTCTGATGGGTTTTGGAGGACCTACACTGACCATGTGGTACTTCCAGATGCTTTTTTGCCTCCTTTTTGCCTCTGCATGTCCTGGCCAGGCATGCATAGGCAAAGGGGGAGCATGTAAAGGTCAGTCAAGGGCATAATGGAATGTTCACTACCAGCAAGTGAATCTCCAGTGACAGAGAGACAAGGAGTTAATCAAACTGCCAGATAAAATTGACACCATACGAGATAGTTACTGATAGACCATTGAAAGTTTAAACAGCAATATTTGTAGGATGTGATCTTGGTAAATGTGGAGGAAGTTAAGTTTATTTCATTGTGAAATCTAATCCAGCATATTTAGTTTTTTTTCATTCAATATTGGTGCTGCTTTTCTGAATAAGGCCTGGAGCCATGTCACCAATTGCAATCCAGAGAGTCCAGCAGAGGAAAGTGGCTGGGGTCCAGATGGAGCAGACCATCCCGAGAACTCAGAGCTGTCCACTGCTGAGATGTGTGATCTGGATCAGTGTGTCACATTGAAAACGGGCCAGGGTGTCTGCCTATGAGAATGAGAGGTTCAAATTTTGAGAGAGACAGAACTTGAACTTCAGAGAAAGGTAAAGCACACTGCGAGGTCCTGGGGAACTGCTGAGAGGCAGGAAAAAGAACTGTTGGACTGACTGGGGGGGGGGGGGGTTTGGGGGCTTCTGTGAACGATTGTATTGTTATCCTTTTAATATTGTTTTCTCAGAAAGTAACTGAAATCTACAAGCCATTTCGGCTTCAACAACTGCAATACCCACACCAGCTCAAGTTTTTGCTGTACTATTCTCAGAGCTTTCTTTATCACATTATTAAGCACTGCTGCTTTTGACATACTTTCATGTTATGTGTTTTCAATATTATTGACCAGCTGCAAGAAAATGATGTTACAATGTATGTTGTCTCTAGGGAACAGTACCAGAAGCTGCTTTTCTGATGACCCCTATCTGTATCAAATGGTTGCTTGTCCATTGCCCTTAGTGGGATTACCTTTGCCCCATTCACAAGAAAAGAAAAAGAAAATTGGGACTGAAGGGAAATTGGCTGATAGGTATGTCTAGTATGGCTGCATCCTTGCCTGAGGCTGTAATACATTATGATGGCAGAAAAAAAAACATATGGGCTAAGAAAATGAGTACCCAGAGCCCAGCACAACAAGAGTAAAGCCAGGGGGAACCATACTCTGAACAGAAGTGCACAGAGAATGGACCCAGCTAAGAAACAGGTCAGGCCTGAAAGTGCACAGAAAATGGACCCAGCACAAGAAAAGACATGCCAGGCCTGAACAGGTTAAACAGGCCAAACAAAGCTGGTGATACAAAGTACTCATATGCCCTGAAGACTACAGTGCCAGTGATTAATGAAGCAAAGGGAATGGCAGGGTGCAGCCAGAATGACTCAACGCTAGCAAGAATAAAAGCCATTAATATAAGGGTGGATCCCAGGGAAAGATCCTTTGCCCCAAAGGAAAGAGGCCTCTGCAGACCTTTTGCACACGGCCCTCCTTTGTCCCAAAGGAAAGAGGCCTCTGCAGGCCCTGCAACCTTTTACAGTCAGAACAGCAACTTTTGCACACGGAACAAAAACTTTTGTGCAGGAGTTGCTATAGAGGGTATAGGGTATGTGTTGTTTTAAACTCACTGATGCAAGTGTTTCCATTGAACACTCTATCCAAGATCTAAGTGATCTAGTTAATCATATTACTGACCCGTCCAAGGGTCCTGGGTGGTTTATGAAGTGGTTCAGTTGGCCAGGGGGACTAAAAATCCCAGTGGTAGGGGTTCTTTTTATTTACTGCTATGTGCCATTCTGCCATGTTGTATCCCCATTCTTTACCGCTTCATTACCACCACCCTTGACACCCTGGTAGAACGCAAGGCGATTACCACTGTCATGGCCCTGACCCAATACACCCCTCTGCGGCTTGCCTCCAGTAATACAGCCCTCAACCGCCTCTAGCGGTTGAAGTCTCACTTAAAAAGGGGGGAATGAGGCAGCCATGAGGCTCTTACACAAGTGATCAGCCTGACCCTTCCCCCAAGCCATGAGGCTCTTACACAAGTGATCAGCCTGACCCTTCCCCCAAGCCATGAGGCTCTTACATAAAGTAATCAGCCTGCTATTTCAGTAGACACCCTTCTCCCACTCCAGGTCTGAGCACAGTATTCCCTAGCCCAGAAACCAACAGACCAGAGCACACCGGTTCGGACAGGTCACCCAGGTACCTTCCCCAGGGGCTGCTGATTGGTGGACAGGAAATACCTGTGGCAAATGGGATTATAGAATGAGTTTAAAATTGTACTGTATATAAGGGATTGAAGGATGTCCCTCGGGGCTCAGATTCTTGTGGAGGTTGCTGGTATCTCTGTCTGGGCCTGTGCGCACATTAAAAGTTCCTGTTTGCATTCCAGCCTGTCTGTGAGTTTTCCTTCTGTGGGTGAGTGATTGAATAAGAGCTTTTCACAGCGTTTGCCATAACAGAACAACATAGCAACCATATCATGTTCATGAAATAATTAAAACAACAAGAAAGGGGCTAAAAGAAAACTGGAGAGCAGAGGAAGGAAGGTGAAGGGCTAAACAGATTTTGGTCCTTAGTGATCTTAAGGACCTTCTTGCAGGTTGTGTTTCTTAACTTTCCCCTTCTGTCTGTCCCCTTCAGGGGATCCTGGGAGATGGAGCTAGCTCAGCACTTAGCTTAGTGCTGAATGTTTGAAGCAAACAGCTCAGTATTAAGGGGCTGATGAGTGGAAGATAGCCTAATGGTTTGAGCACTGGCTTGGTAATCAAGAAACCAGTGTTTGATTCCCACTAGCACTCCTTGTGGCCTTGGGCAAGTCACTTAACCCTCTATTGCATCTGAAGAAAGGCCAGGCAATCTACTTCTGGTCACACTGCCAAGAAAACTCAGGAGCTGCTGGGTCACCAGGGTTCAGCATTGACTCAAAGGCACACATTACATTGCATTGCAGAGTAACCTTGCATTAGAGTTCTGACTATAGCTCAGCACGTGGTTTCCTAAAGCAAATGTAAAGAAAAAGTTGGATGCCCAATGCAGCAAAATAATTGTGTGCACAACATTTGCACTAGTGTGGGAGAGCACGCTGGAAGCGTGTACCCACATGGGCCTGTGTTAGCTGCAGCTATATATTACACATAATAAATTGTATCGGTACATGTGCTGGAATGCTATTTAGTCGTACAGAACTCCTTAGCACACCCACTATGCTACTCAATCAAAAATATAAAGAGTTGCAATGAATCATAAACCAAAAAGAGGGATCAAATGCTTCCTCAATGGCAAAGTACCAATGTAGTTAACAAAAAAGACACATTTTAAACCTCATTCCGGGAAACCATATCAGAGGAAATAATAAAGGGAACCTCAGTACAGGGTATGCAGCTCATATGCAGTTATTATACTGCCAACCCAAGGCCTGCAAAACCCCTGACATATCATTCACAGGCTTCCCAAGCTATGTTTGACATTTTTTAAATGCATTTGAAATCAGAGAAGCAAAGTCCTTCCGTATATAGCCATCACTGAGATTTTGATTTTTATCTGAGACGAACCTTTCTTCATGCTGTTTGTTTATCCTGATGCAGCTCTTAGCTCTGGGAGAAACTCGAGTTGACTTTACATTCAGCAGCGTATAATTCTGTGGAGATTCACAAGACGAGGCGTTTGAGCTAAGTGTTTCTCTGATTTTAAATGCATTTAAAAAATGTCAAACACAGCTTAGGAAGCCTATGAATGATATGTCATAGGTTTTGCAGGCCTTAAGTTGGTGGTATAACCACCACATAGAAGCCGCATACTCTGTGCTGAGGTTCCCTTTATTATTTTCTCTGATATGGTCTCCCAGAATGAGGTTTAAAATGTATATTTTTTATTAGCTACATTGGTACTTTGCCATTGAGGAAGCATTTGATTCCTCTTTTTGGTTTATGATTCATTGCAACCCTTTATATTTTTGGTGGAATGCTATTTAGTGCATAAATATAGTTAGTATCAGGAAAATTGTTGGTCTACACAGGGTTTTAATGTGCATATATTATGCACATGTGCTGGAATTCTATTTCTTGCATGAATATCGATATTCTGTGCTGGAACATCATTGTATTGCTGACAACAGAATTCAATGGTATTTCTTGCATCTAGGTGAAATGGCTAATGACCTTTACCATGTGATTATGATATGCAGAGCGCTGTTGTTTGTGTAGCTATTTGCTCACAGATTATGTTTGCACTAAACCCCTTTCTGCATTGTGTGCCATGTTTGTATAAAATATTATTCACAAACAGCATGCTAACCTCTGTGCTGTTATGTACTTAGCAGTTTTAGTGGCTGATGCAGTTAACATACTGTAAAGGACTATTTACTAAACTGCAGTAAAATACGATGTTTCTGCAGGATTCAGTAACCCATGCTACCTCAATACCATGAATTAGAGAATCCCGTGATAGTTTGATTTGCATAGCTGTGGATGGGAATTTTGTATGTTTTGGCCACAGCAACACATGGTGATGGGCCGGGCCACTATCCTTTAAAGGGGCTAGCCTAGCATGCAAAAATAGAAGCACATTAATACACGTTAAGGCCCTAACATGGATGGTGGTTGGAGAGGACGTGACATCTTTTTTAAAACCTTTAGGTAGTGAATGGGCGTGCAGGTACCACAAGGTTTCTGCTAGGGATCACTGGGGTCATTTTGGTTCTGACCGCATGCTGAACAGGAGAAAGTGGGCATCGCTTCTGCTCCCACTGGCTACCAGTGATCCCTGGTAAGCCTGGGGTTGGGAATTGGGAGATGGGCAACCTGCCAGGGGAGGTATTTGTTGGGGTGTAGTGGAAGGGAGGATGGGTAGTGGCTATTATGCTTCTGAGGGGGCCTTGGGAGGGAGGGGATCAGGGTTGCCCGATAGATGGAGGGGGAGGGAAAAGGGATGGAGACTACTTCAGGGGGTGATGGGGGGGGGGGGTCAGTCCTGATTAGGAAGGAGGGGGCCTTTGACACTGAGTGAAGGGGAGGTGGAGTCAGGGGCAGCACAAATGGGGATGTCACAAGTCAGGGTAGTGATTGGTGAGGGACTCCAACATTGGCTTTCACACTTGCCCCTGCCAGTAGGCACGTCTTCATGCCTGGGGGCAGGTATAAATGCCAGTGTTTGGAAATTTTCACTGACATGAATTCCCTGTATGAAATGGGGAAGCCATGTCTGTATTGTAGGCCTTGTGCAAACCATTCCCAGTCTGCGCTCCCTCTAGCAAGGTAGACCTGGCGAGCATTCACATGTCTGGAAAAAACCTGTCCTGAAATGGCCTTCACACGTGTATTCCAATCTATGCGTGCAAATGGTGCTTTATAGACGCGAGAACGCTTCTAAAATAGCCGTCATATTGACCAGTTGAGTACGTTTAAAGGATTGTTGTTGGAGGGATGCTGTTGGGACAATCATAATGTCTGAGTTCAATTATCAGACTCTTGCAGGTGGGGGGCATATGGCTGAAGGCTCTCCTAAGACTCTCAATAACCTGCGCTAGCCCAACTCATCTGGCCAATCTCGTTTTTAGGATTTTGTGTCTTTTCTGCATTAACGACTCCTAAATGATACAAATGTACGTGTTCGATTCCACTGAAAAAGGTACCCAGCAATAGTACCGATAGTGTGAAAACGCCGATAAACACAGATTTTTTTTGTATCCTCAAAAAAACACCTAATAGGGAAATAGACATCGGTTATCTGTATCATTCAGTCTTGTAATATTTTGTGAAGAGTTGTGTTGCTTTGGTTTGAATAAACTGGATTCTGTTTTATTAGGGGAATTTGATAGGTAGGTGCTTCTTGTAAAGAAGCTGGTTTCATTTCCTGAGGCAAGCAAAAGCCTTTCAGTTTCATGTTGAGTAAAGCAAACTCTGAGAGCGCTCACTGAAGACAAGAAGGAGCTTCATGAGAATGTTTCACTGGGGTGAATATAACTCAGGGGCTGATCCCTTTCTCTTTTCCCCTTCTCGTCGTCTCCCGCTTTCATGCATTTCTCACATGTTCTCTCTCCCTAGCCTTCTGCTGCCTTTGGGTGTTTGGACTGTCGGCAACAGAACCCGGTGCGGATTCAGTCTTGGCTGTTACAGCCCAGTGTGGAGACTCTATGATTATACCCTGTCCCATCGCTACGGGAAGACCAAACAGCTACAGGAGAGTGACTTGGTACAAGGTACAGTACTAAGCATCATTTTGATAATAATGACATTTGCTCTTTGAAATGATTAGATGAAAGGAAAAAAGGGGACTGTTGTAGTTATTGATATGGAAGGACAGACTAGATAGGCCATGTGGGTCTTCTTCTGTAGTAATTTTTCTCTGTTTCTATCACTGTCTATATCAGAGCTCATGCTAGTTTGGAAATAGATAACATTTTCCCCTCACTTTCTCTCTGGGTTGCTATACTGATCAATATTTTCTGTCCGTTCTTGCTTTGCGTACTGTCTGGAAATATCTCCGTTTGCCCAATCTTTTTTTTGCTTCGTGGGGCTGTCAAGAATGTGCTTCTCAGCCCAATCCTGATGGACTATCTAGTCAGTTGGGTTTTCAGGATATCTACAATGAATATATATGAAAGAGGGGTGCTTCTTTAGCACAGTGGCTATGTTTACCTAACCAACAAAAAGTCCTTTGCCTGAAACCAGGCAGGGACATCTACCCCTTTTCGAAAATGGTGATGGAGTTCAAAAAGGAGCGGGATACACACAGAACATCCCAAAATGGCAAGAGGATGAAAATCAAATATTGAACCCTTAAGTTCAAAAGAACAGTGAAATGCTTTTGTGCACTTCTAAGACGACGTGGGAGGTGGAGTTACACCCTACTGGAAAGAATAGATAGGCCACTTTGACCTTTAGTGTCTCTGCCATCATTTACTGTGTTACTGTACAATATCTTTGCATCTATTTTCTCCATTGTAGGAAAATATGTTTCATACATATTCATTGTGGATATCCTAATGATCAGACTGGCCAGGTGGTCCCTGAAGACTGGGTTGAGAATCTCTGGATATACCAGCCTGAACCGTCATCGAAATCACTTGTATTCAGTACTGAGAATCTATTTGTTGTCTCATCTGTGTTCAAGGATGAGACATCCCCTTCCTAACTTGTCACTGAATAAAGTGCAATCGATTTCTTCACAAATGATTATGATGTTACAGAGAGGAATGGAGCTAGGGTTTCCGGTGCCCCCGTGCAACCTATAAATTGGCACCCCCATCCCTGTGCAGAGATGGTAGAGCAGTGTTCATGGCAGCTTTTGGTGCCCCCCCCCACACTGTTCTTACTGAATCTACTGTGCTGCACCCACCCTGGTTTCAAAATGCTGATGGTTTCTCAACTTTAGCATGTTAGCACTATATAATTGGCTTATCTGTCTTTGATTCTGAATGCTGCACTACGTATGCTTGCAAAATATTTGTTTGTTTATCCTTTGCAGCTAGCCAATGAAACGTCTTACATTTCACTAGTAAGAAAGCAAAATAAAAGGTTAGAGAAGGAGACTCATGGAAAGTTTCACATAGATGACAAGGAGTCTCTAATTATTCATGAGATCCAGTCAAATGATTCTGGGAAATACCGTTGTTTTCTATGGGCCAAAGTTGGACAAATTGATACCTACATAGACATCTCCCTTCACGTATCAGGTAAGTTCACATCCAAGGTCAAATTCTACAGCAAATTAAGTTATAGGTCAGCCTGCCATTAGCCTGAAGGGGTGAGACGACGACATTCCTTAAGTAAATAGTGGAATAGTCCATTCAAGGGGAGGCCCTGCTAGATGCATTACTGACAACTGAGGAGTGTCACTGACCTCAGGGGTAGGAAAAGTTGAGGGACTAGTGATTGCTGTATATGTGTTTCCATAATTAGATTCCAATGTGGAATGAACCATCCCAAGTCTAGGGTCTTGGATTTCAGGAGGGCTGGCTTCAGTATGATGAGTAATATTGTTAAGGAAGTTCTGATGGGAATGCAGGAACCAAAGAGAATGGAAGAACTTTAGTCAAGAATAAAAGAAAGCACAGGAAGGTTGAATTTTCCTTATAAATAGAAATTGCTCTTTGCAGTTTCAGATCGTGACTCCTTGTCCTTGAAGACTAAGAAGAAACATGAGGCAATACTTATACTTTAATGAGAAGATGGATACTTTTATTTATTTACTGACTTTAGGTTACATGCTAGCAAAATGACTTGAAGAGCAGTGCTTCTTACCTGCAGCTGTAATCTGAAGTTCAAGCTGCTCATGGCCCGATAGTCTTGCAGGTTCTGCTGATCCTACGCTGGGAGAGGAGGTGGGAAGGAAATTACATCAGAGGTGGGAGATGGGCAGGGGAAGGATGAGGAGGGAGGAGAGAAACACACGTGTGTATGTCAGGAATGAAGAAAGAGGGGAAGCCATAAGTGCATGGGGGAGAGAGGAGAAAGTGAGGAACTCATGAGCTCGGAGGGAGCAGCAGGTGAATGAGGGGATCTGAACAGGCCGATTTAGCCCAATGCCACAGCTCCTAAAGGTTAACTGTGCTAGTTGCTATAGATCATTCTTTGGTGCCTCTAGGAAGGTTATTTCCTGCCAGGAGCCTTCAGAAACCTGTTCTTCAGGTAACAGATATCCAATGGTTTATATCCACAGAGTGTCCAGCTCGCCAAACCTTCACATCTATTGGGACTCCTTTGTTGGACTCAAAGATCAGTGTTATGCACAACTTCACCTGCTGTCCAGGAAAGCCATTTCCTATCTTGACCACTGTACTATGCCTGCTGGGAAAAGATATTGGAAAGGCACTGCTGAGCTCTCTTATCATTTTGGTAAGTCCCAGTAGACCTTGGAGGTGACATTGCTTGGGTTGCTCTATGTGAGCAAGAGAGAGGCACTGGTAAAGGTTCTTGCTACCTTGATAAAACATAGGATAAGATAGGGAAAAAGAGAGAACAGATGTCTCAAGGGAAATATTGGGAAGCAGGACCGTACCAAGCTAAAAATGCTCTCCGTGCGACTAACGAATCTGGTGTCCCCCTCCACCCAGCCACATGCAGTAATTCACTGTTTTTGAGCTTCCTGGAAGCCCAATGATGATATCAGTACCCTTTCTATACTTGTGCCCTATTGGACCGCACCGCTCTCACAGCCCTTGGTACGGCCCTGCCGGGAAGTTAGGAGAGGAAGGGACTACAGAGATGTGTAATTGGGTATGACTCATGAAAAAAACATTTTACCTACAATTTACTAAATAATCCTACAGAAAACCAAAGGATTTCTCACTTGAATCTTTAAAAGACTTTATTCCTTCAGAATGCATGGATTTTATCACTAATAGGTCAGAACCACCTCCAGCCTTCTTTTCCATCGGACTGGGGATTGTCACTCTGTCGCTTTTCTGCTCGTTAGGCCAGCTTATCCTCCAGTTCACCTTGGAGTGTTTCCATGAACTTACTCTTCATCAGAGGTGTGCATTTTATTTCTAACAAAATGACCCCCCTCCCCCTCCAAAAAAAATCCTAAAACTAATGAAAAACTCTTCTCCCAGACCCTACTTGCCTCATCTGTGAGATTTCCATAGTGAAAATGGGGCAAAAGCGATCCCCTGTTCTTATGACACTCCAGACCTGAGGCTGGTGCTGCTTTGTTCTATGGCCTTATTCCTGCACTCGATAGTCACCTCACTGTGTTTTCCAGGCATGAAGAACTGG
Source organism: Ichthyophis bannanicus (assembly GCA_033557465.1). Classification (NCBI taxonomy): domain Eukaryota; kingdom Metazoa; phylum Chordata; class Amphibia; order Gymnophiona; family Ichthyophiidae; genus Ichthyophis; species Ichthyophis bannanicus. The sequence goes on along the minus strand of CM066049.1, from coordinate 90,862,530 downwards.
CAGCTTACTCTCTGATGTGTCTTCTGGCACAGTACTTATGTGTACAATATTGCAAACTACAGAGAATTTAACGATCTGCGGTGTAAAAGAGCTTTGAAACAGTAAGGAAGGTTAAACCCGGCTATTTAATGCTAGGGCCATATCCAGCCACTGGCTTTGAATATCCAGGTTGGCCGGATAGCAGCGAGGCTAACCGGCCAGTGGTTTAGTCAGCCGCTGCTGGTTAGCTTTGGCAGCAAAAGGCTTCAGCGGTGAAAGTTAGCCCAACTTTTAAGGTGCCTAACTTTTGCCGCCGAGGGATAAGTGGGGAGGGACTGACTATCGCTACTGCCCGGTTATCTCTGGGTGCAACCTTCGCTCCACCCCCAGAATGCCCTGATGGGAGCCGGCTAGCATCAGGGTGTTCAATGACATTCAGCAGTTAGTGCCGCTGAATAACTCGGTCACTGCATAAGTGGGAATCCATGTTGGTATCCTGTTAAAATACTGGGCCTGCAGGGTGATGTCATACAGTATTCACTAACTTTATTGACCATCACAAATGCTCACACAATCTTTCAAAGAATCTTTAAAGAATTTTACAAAGAGCAGCAATAGTGATCTTACATGGAGCCTGTCCTAATCCAATTGGTCAGTTTTTAAGCATTTGCCATATTTGTGCCACAGTGGAAGGATATTAGCTTCTAGCATCTATTCTTTGGGACAGATTTCATCCAATGGGGCTATCCTGATAAGATGATTAAATCTGCCTATTTATGGGCTTTATACATTAATCACGAATTACTGTTGCAAGATGACGTGAAAGATAAGACAGAGCAACAGATTTGTGTGCTAAGCTTTTCCAACTTAGCTTCCAATGCAGCATGCATCATATGTAAACACTGGCATGCCTTGGAATTGCATTCTGTTCTTCGTGAAGGCCCAGAGTAGAAATATACGCAACAATAACGTTCATTCTGAAGTAACTCCTCTGATAACCTGTGGTTCCTGCAGTTTTTGCCATCAGTATTTTTCATGCACTCAATGGATTCATCCCTGAGCAAAGAAAAATATATCAGTTACAGCATTGGACTTCTAGTTTTACAGAATATGCCGTCTATGTCATTGCCCCTGCCAATTAATTTATATGGGGAGAACATCACGTAAGATCAAGACACAACTTACAGAACATCGCAGCCGCATTGCCATGGGCAATCTTACATCTCCACTGGTGGGACACTGCGCCGAGGTTAATCATCTTTTTGATCAGCTGCAAGAGTTTGTAATTGACCATGTGCCTGGCTTATATCATGGTGATGATGGATATATGAATTATGCTCTATAAAACTTAATGGTCTTAAAGACGCCATTGAATGGAATACCATCATTTAGGTAATTGTATTGGGAAAGGCACTACATGAGATCAGTATTGCTGTTCTCTCAGAAGAATCTCAATTTGTAAGATTCCTATAAGTGTCTTTTAAAGATTGTGTGAGCAATTGTGGTAGTCAATACATTTGAGAGTGACATCACGCACAGCCCTTTAAAAATGTTGGCGGCATTTTTGAAGGCATTTACATGGGTAACTGCCCATAGAGAAGTGGTGCTTCGGCTGGTTACAAAATCCTCTATGCGGTTCTTTGCACTGGGCGCAGACAATATTAGCATGCCATTTTAATATGTGCAGCTCATTTGCCTATAATTTAAATATGCTTGGTGCTACTGTGTGCGCTTGCTTTTCCTTTGCTGTTTATTCTCACGTCAGTCTCTTGTTTGCATTTGGCCTTTCGTTACTTGTCCTTATAAGTTGCGTTATTTATTTATTTATTTAACACACTTTTATATATCGCAACCTTCCAGTGATCAGGTGCGGTTTACATATAACAGTTAGGGGAACAGAAGGACATTTCTGTTTTTACATTGAACATATCGTGAACTATATACATTAACAATTAAAACTTTAAACTTTTAACTTTGGAGAACTATGTACATTTAACTATATACAGATGGCAGGAATGAGGTCAACAGTGAAGGTAGTTATATCAAGGACACAGTGTCAAAAGGTCATAATATCATAAGGCAGTTATGGTGTTAGTGTATATAGGTTATCCCTTCTCATTTTGGTATTGGGAGTTTGCTAGTGGGCCGTAGTGAGAGATAAAGAGGTGGGTTTTTAATGTTTTACGTAGGGTTTTAAGGTCAGTTGAGGCTCTGATTTCTTCTGGTAGTGAGTTCCAGAGTATAGGTGCAGCGTGGGAGAATGCTTTTTTATTGGTTGTTTTTTTGGTCTTAGTGAATTCTTTTGGAATCTTTAATTTGTTAGCGTTGCCTCTTCTATGTGCGGAGTGGGCTGTGTCTTTAGTGAGTAGCTTATTAAGGGTAGCTGGAGCAGTGTTATTTAATGCCTTGAATGTGGTAATTATTAATTTATAGTCTATTCTACATTGAATCGGGAGCCAGTGTAGTTTGGCTAGATAAGGTGATGTGTTCAAAAGGGTGTACCTTCATTATAGTTCTGGCGGCAGCGTTTTGGGCTAATTGGAGCCTTTTGATGTTTTGGTTAGTGGTGCCTAGTAGGGAGAGGTTGGCAAAGTCAAAATGTGGTGTGACAAAGGCTTGAATGATACTTAGGAAGTCTTGCAGGTGTACTAGAGGGCGCAATTGTTTTAATACTTTGAGTTTAAAGTATATTTTCTTGGTTGTATTTCTTATGTGGGTGTTCATACTAAGGTGTGTATCAAGTATCACCCCTAGGTATTTTATTTCGTTTTTTATGTGGATGTCATGTTTCTGGAGTGTAATGTGGGTAGGGGGGGTGTAGGATTTGTTTTTTGTTACAATCAGTATGTCAGTTTTGGAATGGTTGATATAAAGGTTATGGTCTTCTAGCCAAGTTGTTAGTTCCTTGAAACAGTCAGTTAATAGCTGAAGTGGAAGCGTTGGGATTGTGAAAGGAATGTATAACATGATGTCGTCCGCGTATATGTGATAGTGGATTTTGAATTTTTTAAAGATGTTGCAAATTGGTTGGATATATATATTAAATAGGAGTGCAGAGAGGGCAGAACCTTGGGGGAGGCCAATTTCCTGTTTGTATGTGTTGGAGGTTTGTGTGTTGATCCTGACAGTTTGGGTTCTATTGGATAGGTACGAGGTGAACCATTTGAGAACTAGTGAGGTGGCACCTATTTGACTGAGCCTATTGAGCATTAGTGTATGGTGGACACTGTCAAATGCTGCAGAAATGTCTAGAAAAAGTAGCAGGAATGCGTTTTTGGGGCTGTCTATTCCTCTTACTAGTGTGCCTAGGAGTACGGTTAAAAGAGTGTCTACCCCATGGCCAGGGCGAAAGCCATATTGTTGGTCATCCAGGGGAGCTGATGTGTCAATGTGTTCCTGTGTTTGTGTTTGGACTACTTTTTCTATGAGTTTGGCCATAAGTGGTATACTAGAAATGGGTCTATATGAGTTCGGTGACGTTTTGTCCAGGGTATTGTTTTTTAATATGGGTCTGATTTGTGCATGTTTTAGTATGGGCAGGAGGTAGCCTTGTTTTAGTGAGAGATTAATTAATGGGAGAATGAAAGGGGATAATGTTGGGAGGGTGTTCTTTATCCAATTTATGGGGCAGGGATCGAGGTGAGAAGTTGTAGTATTTAGATTCGACATTATATTCTTAAGGGTCTCTTTAGTTATGGGGTAGAAATGATTCCAAGAGTCTGGTAGGGGTTGGCAGGATGTGGTTTGTGTAATTGGTGTAACTGGTGGGATATTCTTTGTTTTTGATTTATTTATGTAGTGATTTGCTAAGGTTTGGGGAGATATATCATCGGCTTCATGACTGGAGTTGTATGTGTGTTTGGTTAGGTTTTGGATGAAGGGTGTGTGAGGCTTTCTGCATCGGCTGATAGAGTGCTCATTGCTCCTCTTGCTTCAAAAGTCACTGAAGTCCACTAAAGTGTCCAGCTACATTTGGGGCACCACCATGGCACTGACCACAGGATCTGTTAATGGGAGAATTAAAGCAGCTGAGTGTATCTATTTAGACATTATGGCAGGTTTCCTAAAAGTTGAACAAGAATTTTAACGCAGACATATCCTTTGTGGCAATGTGAAACCAAAATGAAATCTGCTTCTTTGTAGTCATTTCTGTTCCCTCGTCCACAGTTAAACTGTCCAAAACAGCTTCTTTGGTCTCTGTCACTAACAGATGTGGAATTAAATACAGTATCCCATTCACAATAGAAGGTGGAATCTATTTGTACTTTTTAACTACAAATTCAGCTGAGGAGCATCAGTATGAAGCAAAAAAAATGACTAAGGTTTGACTCTTCCCCAGGCCAGCCCAAAGGTTTCTGTCGCTCCAGGCAGAAACCCCAGCTGCGATGCCCTGCGCCAAGCCACCCCTGCTGAGCTGTGCCACCCCCCTCCCCCACTGCTGCGGATTCCATCTTGGGGGGGGGATAGGTGGCAGAAGCAGCAGTTTTTAAAAGTGGAGGCTTTGTACCGCCGCTTTGTTGCCCGCAGCTTCAGCACACATGGCCTGATGCTTCTGACCTCCCTCCGACAGTAAGTTGCGTCGAAGAGGGATTATTTGTGCTGAAGCACATTGCCTGCTGCTTCCGACCTCCCTCCGACAGCAAGTTGCGTCAAAGGGGGATTATTTGTGCTGAAGTACCTGACCTACCACAGGCAATAAAGTGGCGGCACAAAGTCGCCCACCTGGGTTGGCCACCCTAGGTGGCTGCCTAGCTCGCCTAGTGAATGGGCTAGCCCTGACTCTTCCTTAACATGAGCACAAACTACCAGATCCTGACAGGCAAGTACCTTAAAGAGGATAAAAATAACAGTTGTGCTTTTCTATCATTTTAAGGTTTCAATTTGTTTGATATACTCAGGGCATTTTTTGAGGGCTACTTGGTAGTTCTGAATACTGGCACCTTTTCTATTGCATTCTAAAATTAGAACATAAGAAATGCCATACTGGGTCAGACCAAGGTCCATCAAGCCCAGTATCCTGTTTCCAACAGTGGCCAATCCAGGTCACAAGTACCTGGCAGGTTCCCAAAAAGACACACAGGTTCCACAAGCCGTGGATTTCCCGTGTCCTCTTTAATAATGGATTATGGACCTTTCCTCCGGAAACTTGTCCAAAACTTTTTTTAAACCCAGTTATACTAACAGCTTTATGACATCCTCTGGTAATAAATTCCAGAGTTTGATTACACATTGAGTATGCATTTATTAATCTTAAATGGGTTGCATTGTAGCTTCATTGTGTGTCCCCTAGTCTTTCTACTTTTTGATGGTGTAAACAATTGATCTGTGTTTACCTGTTCCACATCATTCATTAATTTATAGCCCTCTATCATAGCTCCCCTTAACTGTCTCTTTTCCAAATTGATCTATGATCCTCATCTATTAATGAAAGAGTCCTGCATATGAGTACCGGCACCTTTTTTTTTTTTGAAAAATGAACTGTATATAATGGGTGGTGGGTGGCTAGTGGTGGCTAGTGGTGGCACCCCCCCCCCCCCCACATCCTGCCTCCTCCCCCTACACTTACCCGGCTTACCGGGTAGCGCCAGCCTTGTTTCTCTATCATTGTTGATAGTACTTTTTTTCTTCCTGTTTCCTCTGCCTGTAAACTGGGGGTCATTTTTGATTCCTCTCTCTCATTGGGGAAACCTCTTGGTACTTTGGGGAAACATCTAGGTACTTATGACCTAGATTGGACCTTGTTGGAAACAGGATACTGGGCTTGATGGACCTTGGTCTGACCCAGTATGGCATATCTTATGTTATGTTCATTCTCCTCACATATTCAACAAATTGTAAATTCCTGTCATTTCTTTCTCTCTAACATTAACAAGATTCACCACTCTCTCTCTCTGAACACGCTACTAAAGCTCTTGTCCACTTTTTAATAACCTCCTGTCTTGACTACTGCAATCTCCTCCTTGCTGGTCTTCCCCAGTGTCGTCTCTTCCCTCTTCAGTCTATCCAAACCTCTGCTGCGCAGTTAATTCTCCGCCAGCCACATTACACTCACATAATCCCTCTTTTGAAATCCCTTCATTGGCCCCCTTTCAACTACTATATTCAGTTCAAACTATTTCTTCTGATGTATAAGTGTATTCATTCTGCTGACCCTCCTTACCTTTCCTCTCTCCGTACACACCTCCTCGTGATCTCCTCCGACTTCCTTCTCTCTGTGTCCCTCTCTTCTTGTGTCAATGCCAAGGCTTTGTTCCTTTCACCTTGCTTCTCCTTTTGCCTGGAATAACCTTCCTCTGTCCTTGAATCAAATCTTCTCTCTCCCTCTTTAAGTCCATGCTCAAAGCTTAGCTCTTTGAAGCTGCCATTGGATCCTAGACTCTTCCCATATGTTTCATCTCCATATTTCGTCAATTCTTATATTGCATTGTATTATACTGTATGTTTGTCTTCTAGAGTGTAAGCTCTACGAGAGGGACTGTCTACTTGCATGTCTGTACAGCGCTGCCTACGCCTTGAAGTGCTCTATAAATAATAATAATAATAATAAAAGGTAGTTCTGTTCAAAAAGGTCATATATATTAGAGTTCTGGTCCAGTACCAAAATTACTCCTCGGGTTGTAAGTGAAAATTTCCAAGAATAAAATGCTGGGCTGAAACTCACTTCATTTTCGCACTGGAGCAAAACTTGATACATCTGCCCCTAAGTCGGTATCATCATGGTTATGCCTAGGACAGAAGGAAAAAAAGCTTTCAATTTCAGTGAATTCAGCAAGAGTTTGCCTTGTGCATAGGGAGAGGAACATGTCATGTATCCAGGGCCGGCCCGTCCATTGAGCAAGAATGTTTTTTGCACAGGGCCCCGCGTTTCAGAGGGCCCCGCGCAAAAAACATTCTTCAGCATCCCAAGTTTAAAAAAAAAACAACAAACCGGCTGCTTCTGCTGCGGCAGCATCAAGAGCTCTGCCGCGGGGCCCCCCCCTGCCCGGCAGAGCCTCCCTGCATCATCAGCTTTCTTCAAGTCCCAAAACACGGGCTTCTTTCAGAGCTGCGAGAGTTTCTTTTCTCGCGGCTCTGTTAATCCCGCCGGGGCTGATGGGGTGGGGGGGGTGGGGGGGGGGTTAGGACTGGAAATGGGCTGATGGGGGGGTAGGACTGGTAATTGGCTATGGGGGGGGGCTAAGACTGGAAATGGGCTGATGGGGGGGTTAGGACTGGTAATGGGCTATGGGGGGGCTAAGACTGGAAATGGGCTAATGGGGGGGTAGGACTGGTAATTGGCTATGGGGGGGGCTAAGACAAAATGGGCTAATGGGGGGGTAGGACTGGTAATTGGCTATGGGGGGGCTAAGACTGGAAATAGGCTGATGGGGGGGCTAGGACTGGTAATAGGTTATGGGGGGGGCTAAGACTGGAAATAGGCTGATGGGGGGCTAGGACTGGAAATATGGTGATGGGGGGTTAGGACTGGTAATGGGCTATGGGGGGGGCTAAGACTGGAAATGGGCTGATGGGGGGGTAAGAACTGGTAATTGGCTATGGGGGGGCTAAGACTGGAAATAGGCTGATGGGGGGGGGTAGGACTGGAAATAGGCTGTTGGGGGGGATAGGACTTGAAATAGGTTGATGGGTGGGTAAGGACTGGTAATGGGCTATGGGGGGGCTAAGACTGGAAATGGGCTGATGGGGGGGTAGGACTGGTAATTGGCTATGGGGGGGGCTAAGACTGGAAATAGGCTGATGGGGGGGCTAGGACTGGAAATAGGGTGATGGGGGGTTAGGACGTAATGGGATGATGGGGGGTTAGGACTAGTAATGGGCTATGAGGAGGCTAGGACTGGAAATGGGCTGAGTGGAAGGAAGGCTTGAACTGCAAATAGCTGATGGGGATGGGGGCTTGGAATGGAAATGGGTTGTGAGGGGGAGGGAGCTAGGACTGGAAATGGGTGAGTGGGGGGGGACTAGGACAGGAAATGGGCTGATGGAGGGGCTAGAATAGGACTGGAAATTGGCTGTTGGGGGGGAGTGCTAAGATTGGAAATGGGCTGTGGTGGGGGTTTGGATTGAAATGGACTCATGAAGGGGCTAGAACTGGAAGTAGGCTCATGGGGGGCTTGGATTGGAAATGGGCTGAGTGGAGGAGAGCTAGGATTTGACATGGGCTGATGGTGGGGCTAGGAAAGCACTAGAAATGGGCTCATGGGGGGCTGGGATTGGAAATGAGCTGATGGAGGGACTCGGATGGGACTGCAAATAGATGGGGGAGCTAGGACTGGAAATGGGCTTATGGGGGGCTAGGATTGGAAATGGGCTGATGCGGGGACTAGAAGGGAGCGGATGCTGGGTGGGACTGGAACTAGAATGGAGCTGATGTTGGGGGAGGATTAGAATGGGATGGAGCTGGGAGAGTGAAATGGAGAGGGAAAAATATTTTGTGTGGGAGGGAAGACAAATCTACAATTGTCCGGATATTGGCAGAGTAAGTGGGGATTGAGGATGGAGGGGTAAAATTTGAGTGGATGAAATAGGAATGAGGAAAGAGCAAAAGGAGAAAGCTTAGTATGTTAAAGCAGATGTAGAGAGAGAATGGAAAAAAACTAGAAGAGAGAAGAAAAGACAAATGGACAGCAGACGATGAAGAGTTAGCGGAAGACACGAAGAAACCAGAAGAAAGTGGCTGTGCTCATTGCAGCTGAAAAAAAATGCACAAAAGGTAGAAAAATATCTCTTTATTTTGAATTTATTAATTGGAATATGTCAGCTCTGGGAAATGTGCATCATTAACGTCTGCGCTTTGTTTAGTACAAGAGCAAATTAATGTATAGTTTTATTTCTACAGTGTTGTACATTCCAAGTTTGGCTTTTGGGATTCCCAGTTTAATTATTGTCTTCCTGTTTCTAAATTGTGATTCCTTGTTTGGTGATGGTCTATGTTCTGCATGTGTAACTGAGCTGAGGTATTCTGTTTATGTAATTCCTATTTGACATTGCCACTTGTTCTCTTTTCCCAGTAGGTCATGTATTGTTGTTCTCTGAAATGTATTGGTTTAATATTTGCAGCGTTTCCTTTTGATAGTTAGGGTATGGTGCTTTATGAGTCCTGGTAGTGCTGTTAGGATACGGCGGGTTTGCTATGGGTTCTAAATGGGCAGTGTTTGTAGTAGTTCCTAATGTGTCTGGCGGTTGGCACTGGATTATAGTAATGTAGAAGTCTTTTAGTCTTTCTTTATTCATACACTCATTAAGAGGCATGTTTACCAAAAGTTCGTGTATGGTAACATTATGCAAATATTTATGCAAATGAGGCCCCTTATTTTATTTTATTTATTTTATTTATTTACATTTCTTATATACCGCACTATTTGCGATCAGCGCGGTTTACGCAAATGAGGCCCCGCACCGAGTCTCCGCACATGGCCCCGCACCTCCCTTGGGCCGCCCCTGCATGTATCCAGTTCTGGGCTCGCTAATGAAGCTGCTGAATAACGTGATACCACCTTAACACTTATTATATCTATTCACTCCTCATCCTTCAGGTGACAGTCAACATTCTAAAGCTCAGAGAGACGGACAAGCGTGCTTCAAGAAGATGAGCATTGGGAAGAAATCTACAACCGTTTTGCCTCCTTCTCTAAGTGTCAAGCAAGGAGGGAGATTGAAAAGTCCAAGAAATGGTGTTTCCTGGATTATTTCATACTGTGCAGGTTGATGGAATTCAGCCATCGTTGTACTTTTGGGATCTGCAGTGTCCCTGTGAGCCAAACTGGCCACTGTTGAAGACAGTTTTCTGGGACAATGGACCTGGGTCTGACTCATACTGACTCGTCTTATGTTTCATTATTGAAATTCCTCCCATCAAACTGAACATTTATAAGTTTCTACCTCTTGGATGCTATTTGGGACATTTCAAGACATGTGTGACTGTGGTAAGGAGAGAGACCATGTCATAAATCTCCCGTGAAATGCATTGGGCAACGATGGAGTTTTATCTAGGACAGAACAGGAAAACAAATCATTTTTGATCAAATAAAATTTCTGTCTGCCAGTGCAGAAAAAAGGCATTCACTTTCTCCTCACCGCCTCAGGTCAGACCTGTCCGCCAAAGGCTTATGCAGTATTTGCTATAAATGGGTTTGTGCAGTCGTCCAAAGCCTTTTCTGCAGCACATAAATGGGGCCTTTGAAAATGGCCAACCCTATATGTGGGTAAAATTAGGCATGTTAGTCTATTGACACTAGGGGAGGCATCTCAGGAGTGCGGGGAAGAGGGTTGGGGAGAACTTTTGAATTATCAGAAACGCGTGTACCTTTAATGGAAAGAGGTAAATGCAAGAGCAGATTTGTGTGAGTACTGCAAAGTCTATAGCTAAAAAGTACTTGCTGATGTTTCACTTGAGCCCACAGTTTGAAAATTTAGGCATTTTATTGTTTACTGAATTTTTGGAGGATACTGAGAACTAATCCTTGCAAATGGCATTAGTGGGGGGGGGGGGGGAGAAAGGGAGTCCGTCCACAATTCTGAGCAGGAAAAGGTGTTTGATGGCATATTTATGTCACAATGGAGTATATTTGTATGTATTTGTTTTTATAATTTTAATTTTAACTTTTGTTTTTATTCTGTACATTGTCTTGGGTGGAGTTGCTTAAACCAAGGAAAATGATTTATAATTTCTGGAGTCCACTGAATTAATGGTTTAGAGGCAGCATGGATTCACCAGAGGCAGGTATTGTCAGAGAAATCGGAATGATTTCTTTGACTAGGTGACCAGGGAGTTGGACCGAGGGAGAGCCCTAGATGTGGTGTATTTAGAATTCAGTAAAGCCTTTGACACCATTCCACCCAGGCGACTTATAAACAAACTGAGCACTCTAGGGATGTACCCTAAAAGTTACTGCTTGGGTTAGAAATTTGTTGAGTGGGAGGCAACAAAGGGTACAGGTAAATGCAGTTCACTCTCAGGAGGAAGAGGATACCAGTAGTGTGCCGCAGGGTTCTGTCCTTGGTCCGATTCTTTTTAACATCTTTGTTAGTGATATAACGGAAGGGCTGTCGAGTAAGGTTTACCTTTTTGCGGATGATACCAAAATCTGCAATAGAGTAGACACCCAGGAAGGTGTAGATAACATGAGGAGGGATCTAGCTAAGCTTGAAGAATGGTCTAGAATCTGGCAGCTGGGATTTAATGTTAAAAAAATGTAAGGTCATGCATTTGGGCTGCAGCAATCCAAGGGAGCAATATAGTATAGGGGGTGAAGTACTTTTGTTCACTAAAGAAGAGCAGGACCTAGGCGTGGTTGGGTCTGATGATCTTAAAGTTGCTAAACAGGTAGAAAAGGTGACGGCAAAAGCTAGAAGGATGTTGTCGCCTTATCTACCTGTTTAGCTACTTTAAGATCATCAGACACAATCATGCCTAGGTCCCACTCTTCTTTAGTGGATAAAAGTACTTCATCCCCTATACTATATTGCTCCCTTGGATTGCTGCAGCCCAAATGCATAATGTTGAATTTTTTAACATTAAATCTCAGTTGCCAAATTCTAGACCATTCTTCAAGCTTAGCTAGATCCCTCCTCATGTTATCTACACCTTCCTGGGTGTCTACTCTATTGCAGATTTTGGTATCATCCGCAAAGAGGCAAACCTTACCCGATAGCCCTTCCGCTATATCACCAACAAAGTTGTTAAAAAGAATTGGACCAAGGACAGATCCCTGGGGCACACCACTGGTAACCTTCTCCCCAGAGTAAGGTCCATTTACCTGTACCCTTTGTCACTTCCCACTAAACCAATTTCTAACTCAAGCAGTAAGTTTAGGGTCCATCCCTAGGGTGCTCAGTTTGTTTATAAGTTGCCTGTGAGGAACGGTGTCAAAGGCTTTACTAAAATCTAAATACACCACATCTATGGCTCTCCCTTGGTCCGACTCCCTGGTCACCCAGTCAAAGAAATCAATCAGATTTGTCTGACAAGACCTGTCTCTGGTGAATCCATGCTGCCTTGGATCCTGTAATCCACTGGACTGCAGAAACCTCACTATTTTCTCTTTCATCTGCACTTCCAATAATTTACTCACCACTGAAGTTAAACTAACTGGCCTCTAGTTTTCTCCACATCCTTACTTCCACTTTTGTGTAAAGGCACTACATGAGCCTCTCTCCAGTCCTTTGGCAACACTCCCGACTCCAACGAGGCATTGAAAAGGTCAGTCAGTGGAGCTGCTAGAACGTCCCCAAGTTCCCTCAGTATTCTAGGGTGTATCCCATCTGGTCCCATCGCTTTGTTTACTTTAAGTTTAGCTAGTTTCTCAGAAACACAGTCTTCTGAAAATTGCTCAAGATGCCCCTCGCTTCTGTTCCTGTTTGTGTATAACAACATTGAGCCGACTGCAAGGACTGCCAATGGAAAACTCAGTTCAGGGCAGGAGCAACTGGTGATCCCTCCTGCCTTGTTCAGACTTAAGGAATCTATGGATAGGGGAAGATGAGCTTGGGAGAGAGGGGCTGCAGTTTTCAAATTGTGGGCTGCCTATATTTTGGAAGGAGAGGGGAAATAGCAGCCTGCCTTTGTTTTAGTTTTTTTCCTTTTCTTTTTCCATTTTTTCTATTCCTTTCAAATAAAGATACTGAAGCAAAATAAATTTTTACATAGGCCCTCTTCAGTCAGATCATTGGGAGGAGATATGCAGCAGCACAAGGTTCCAATCCATTAATTGTTTTTTTTTAAAGATATGGGGGGGGGGGGGTAATCCTATGACCGTCCTTCATGTTTCAGGAAAGCCTGGTTCCTGCCCACAAATGAGGGTATACTACACGTCGCCTCTTCCTGACCCGGAATGCAAGACTGATTTTGATGGGCTACAGAAGTGTTGCCCCCTATGTGCGATGACGTGCCTGGACCCAGCATAAGGTTTCAGCATCATTCTCATTCTTACACAGCTGAGCATGGAGGAGTAGCTTAGAGCCGGGGCAGCTAGGGTTTCAATCCCACTGCTGCTCCTTGTGATCTTCCGTAAGTCACTTAACCCTCCTCTGCCTCATCTAGAAACTCAGGGGTAGGTTTGCTAAACCTCATGTTATTAGCAGGGGTTTGGGCTGCATTACTAACATGGGACATTGTGCTACATCCCACTGAACTTAGCACAACTCACTATTGACGTGGGGAACAACTCCGCTGTCCTGGAAATAGTTGCTCCCCATCAAGAGCTGCCATGGTGGGAATACCCCTTGTGCTGCCCAGTGCTACTTTATAGTGTGGCACCAAAACCGTGCACTACCTGGGTAGCATGCTTTTGTAAACATGCCCCTTAGACTGTAATCCCTCTTTGAACTTCTGAGTAAAGGAGCAAGGTAAATCCAATTCCCTTTCCCTCTTATTTGATTTTATGAGGTGACGGATGGTTTTAGGGGCACAAGGAGGTACATATATCCTCAGGCACAAAGAGAGCAGGAAAGCCACATGCCACTGGATGAACTGCAGCTTTATTGGTATCTACAGGTCAGCCCAACATGTGTTTCAGCCAATGGCCTTCTTCAGGGGACAATGACCTAAAAACATTATATACAAAGTATGATATAACATACAGACATAAAATGTGAAATAAATACATATCATAAACAGTTAAAAAAAAACAAAACAATAATAAATAAAAAGGTATGTATGTGCGTGTATCTCTTTCATGACACCATGGGGCGGATTCCAAGGCAACTGGAGCAGTCATAGCACTACTACTACTACTACGCATTTGTATAGCGCTACAAGTCATACACAGCGCTGCACAGATATGTAAGAGACAGTCCCTGCTCATCAGAGCTTACAATCTAGTCAAGACAAACACAGAGGGTGCAGACAGGGATAAAACAAGGGGGAAGGGTAAAGAAACAAGGAGATCAGGTGAGCCAAGATCCAAAAGCAGCAGTGAAGAGGTGAGTTTCCAGCCTGGATTTGAAAAGGGTCAGAGAAGGTGCCTGGCGTACAGACACAGATAGTTTGTTCCAGGCGTAAGGTGCAGCAAGGGGAAAGGAGCTAAGTCTGGAGTTAGCAATTAGCAATAGAAGAGAAGGGCACAGATAGAAGCAGTCTGCCAGAAGAGCGGAGTTCCCAATGGAGGGGGGGGGGTGTAAGGAGAAATAAGAGAAGAAAAGTAGTATGGAACTGCAGAGTGAATGCACTTATAGGTCAGCAGGAGAAATTTTAATTGGGTCTGGAAATAAATAGGGAACCCATGAAGTCACCTGAGAAGAGGGGTAATATGAGCAGGACAAGGCTGGCAGAAAATTAGCCGCGCAGCAGAATGTTGAGCAGATTGAAGGGGAGAGAGATGAATCAAAGGGAAACCAGCAAGAAATAGGTTACAGTAGTCAAGACGGGAGGTGATTAAAGAGCGGATACGCGTCTTAGTAGTGTGTTCAGAAAGGAATGGGTAGATTTTGTTGATGTTAGCCAAGACCTGCTGTTTCTTTCTCTATCAGATGAATGTGTGTGGAAAAAGAGACAGAGGAGTCAAAGACCTCTAAGATTGCGAGCCGAGGAAACAGGAAGGAGTAGAGAGTTATCCACAGAGACTGAGAAAGAAGGAAGAGGAGAGGAGGTTTTAGGAGGAAAGATAAGAAGTTCAGTCTTGGCCATGTTCAATTTCAAGTGGTGGTGTCAGAAAGGCAGGCAGAGATCCAGGTCTGGATCTCTGCACTGTCCTGGGTCCCGCAGCCTCAAGTCCAGGTTGGTTTTTCCAGACAAAACACCTACAAGTGTTCCTCTCAGGTCCATTGCAAAGCCCAGCAGACAGTTCTATTATGCCAGCTCCTATACCCTGGGTTTCCCTCAGCCCCAAGGCCAGGCGTTGCCTCTCCTTCTAAGTAAAATAGTTCAGAACGGAAATGCACACAAAGTCACAAATAGCCAAATCAATCATTCAGGTTTAAACCCAGTGTTTTGTCAGAACAAGACTGTGTTGCTCAGGTGCACAGTAGATAGCTGTGTAGCTGCCCTTTCTTTCTAACCTTCAGGTTCACTTTAAACTGACTGAACCTGCCCCAGGGCAGGAACTGTCATTGTCTCATCCAGGGGTGGCTCAAGGCTATCTGCTGCATGAGACAAAAGGATGAGATGGTGCCCCCCAGAGCCAGGGTGGGGGGGGAGGCTCTCTCAAATCTACAGTCAGGGATTGAATTGAATCAAATCAAAAAGTCAATTAGATAATGTGGAGAAAAAGATGTCCGCACACCATGGAACTAAAAGAAAGAGCAAGAACCACTGCACAGTTTATAACACCAAATTATAACTCATTTTTATTTTGTTATTATAAACTGTGTTATGGTTGTGGCTTTTTCTTTTTGATCATATATTTTGCATTCACAGAATCTCCCCCTCCACAACGGGTGCAGAGCAGAACTAGGACATCTACCCACAAAACTATTTTAAAAAAATTAAATCTGATTCTGGCCATCACACTAACCAACATTCTCCTGTACCAGGCATATTGTGAACTAATAGGAGTAGAGAAATAGCCTAATGGTTAGGGCACTGGCTTAAAGGCCAATAAACCTTGTAGATGATTTAGTTGGGGATAGTCAACAGCACTTACATGGTTAGTGCTGTTGGATATCCCCTCCTAAGTCCCCTACGTGTTCCGATGCTATTCAATTAGGGCATGCTGGGGGTGTTCCGGGACGGAGAATGGTGCTAACCGAGCAGCAGTAATATTGGATGCTGCCCAGTTAGTGAAATGCACCTTAAAGATAGGCGAGGAAAACTGCCTCCCTGCAGTTATCTATGTCCCGCGTAAGCAGACTCTGGAATTAGTTACTGGAGGATCATAGTAAAAGCTGTTAGTGTAGATGGAATTAGTTACTGGAGGATCATAGTAAAAGCTGTTAGTGTAGATGGGTTTTATAAAAGGATTGGGCAAGTTGCTGGAGGAAAGGTGCATAAACTATTATTAAAGAGGACCCAGGAAATCCACTGCTTGTCCCAAGAGAGGAATTGTGGAACCTGTGTACCTGTTTGGGAAACTACCAGGTACTTGTGATCTGGATTGGCCACTATTGGGAACAGGATACTGGGCTTGATGGACCTTGGTCTGACCCAGTATGGCATTTCTTATGTTCATATGTTACCAGCACAAAGCTTAGGAAACATATTGCTAAATATGCCAAAAAAGAGGGACTCAACAGCACCTCCCAATTTCCATATAACATGAGTGACTTGGCACCCCAACACAGCACTTTTCACCCTCTGAAAAAACAGGAAATGCAAGATGCTCATACGCCAAGGAACTAAAAGACAAAGTGAGAATCACAGTGCAGTTTATAATACCAAATTATAAAATTATAGCTCATTTTATTTTTTGTTATAGACTGCATTATAGTTCTCTCTTTTTAAATATATATTCTACATCCATAGAAACCTCTCCCTGGACAATGGGTGCAAAACAGAAGTAGGTCATTTACCCACAGAATTAAATATGTTAAAAAACATTCTGATTCTGATCATTTCACTAACAAATATTCTCCAGTGCCAGGCATATTGTGAACTAATACAAAAGTCACCGATGATCTACAAGGCCAAATCAACCTTACTATACCAGCATAAACTTCCAAAACTCATATAACAAGGGGCCTAGCCAGATAAAAGCAGCATTGTAAATACTGTAAAGGGGCCCTAGAATATCCATACACCTATTGAAAAGCTAAACAAGCCAAATTACTACAATACAGGTCCCTTTGAACAAACTCCATGTTAACAGAACGCCTGGCCTCAGTCACACACTCGGCACATAGACCCTCACCAAGTACAGAATAAGGGAGGATAACCTAAAGTGAAAATAAGAATATATAGACAAAAATTTAAAAAAGCCCAGGAGGCCAGACTGTGAATGCAGTGCAATAGCAGAAAAATAAGAGACATTTCCCTGTACTGGGTAAAATATAAACATAATGCAAAGTCCAATCACTCATTTGAAAATAAAATTATATTTTCTATCTTTGTTGTCTAACCATTTTATACTCTGATCATGCCGGTCTCAATCTGAGACTTCTGCTTTCTTCTGTCTTCTCTTAGCTCTCTTTCTATGGTCTGTAGTCCATCTGCCATTTCTTGTCTCTCCTTTTGTTTTCTTCACTTCCTTCCATCTTGGATATTGATTTTTTTTCTTTCCACCTTTCTTCCATTTCTCTCTCTCTGGCCACCAATATTTCACTACTCCTTACTGTCCAGTTCTCAGTCTCCCTCTTTTTTATGCCATCTACCTACCACTTTTCAACCTTCACCCCAGCACTTTCATTCCCCAGCTCTTCTTCCATGGTTCATTATTCCCCAGTCTTTTGTTCACGCTCCATGTCTAACATCTCTCATCACCCATATGGTGGGCTCCATCCTGTACCTCCTCTCTGTCTTTCTGTCCATGTCTGCCATCTCCTTTCCTATCCCCCCTGCAACCAACATCTACCCCATCTCTATACCATGCCATCCCCTCCCTATTACTCACATGTCCAGTATCTCTCCGGCTTTCTCAATCTATTTACCCCATATCCGTCTTCTCTCCTTTCTGTTCCTATTACCTCCATGTCTTGCATTTCCTTCTCTCCTTATTAACCAGTGTACAGCGTCTTCCCTCTGTCTCTCCCTCCACAAGTCCAGCATTTTCCCATAGTCTCCCAATAACCCCCTGGCCAACATCACCACTCCATCACCTTTCCGTGCTTCTCCCTATACCCATTTCCATGTCCAGTATCTACCTAGCCCCCCACCTCAATCTTATCCCCGCTGCCTCCCTATCCCCCTCCCACATCTCTCTTCTGACTCTGTGTCCATTCATGTCCACCTCCCAATGCCCCCTCATGTCTACTCCCCCCTTCCCAATGCCCCCCCCCCCCCCCCATTTATGTACAAGAGGCAGAGCCTGCCCACGGAGCAGCATGTCCCATGAGCAGGGACTGTGCAGACCATGATTCAAGCCCAGAGCATCAGGGCACAATTGGCCTTGTACAGCCCCTGCCTGCAGGACATACTGATCCTGTGGGCAGGCTCTGCTTCTTTGAGCCATGATCATTGCCTCACACACCCTTCTGCCTGTGCAAGCCATGACTGAGGCCCAGAGAGATAGAGCCTGCCCGAGGAGCCGACATCAGGAGGGCACTCTTACTGGTTGCCTCCCCCCATTCCCTATTCAGGATGGTCTGCAGAGTGCTGGCGGCCTAGTGGAGAACCTGCCCAGAGGACATGCTGCTCCCATGGGCAAAAGGCTGTGAGAGGCTGCAATCGCTAGTCACAGCCTTCCGCTCGCAGGAGCAGCATGTTCTGTGGGTAGGCTCTCCACAAGACCACCGGCACGCCACAGGCCACACTGAATGGGGAGTGGGCAGCTAGTGACAGCACCCTTGTGACATTGGCGCCCCCTGTCACGCTTACCCAGCTTACTGGGTAGTACTGGCCCTAGTCCAGAATTTGTCTTTTTGCTTCCCCCCCCCTCCCTCCCTCCCTCCCTCCTTTGTCTTCCTGTCTCCCCCCCCATTGTCTAGCATGTCTCCCTACTTCCCCCATCCAACATTTGTCTCCCTGCTTCACCCCTCCAGCATTTGTCTTCCTGCCTCCTCCCTTGTTGTCCAGCATTTGTCCTCCTGTTCTCCCCCTCCCCGTTGTCCAGCATTTGTCCTTCTGTTCTCCCCCTCCCCAGCATTTGTCTCCCTGCTTCCCCTTCTCCAACATCTGTCTTCCTGCCCCACTTCCCTGTTGTCCAGTATTTGTCCCCGTGTCTCCCCCCTTTGTCTAGCAATTGTCCTCCTGTCCCCCTTTCCTTCCACCCTTCAGGTTCACTATAAACTGGCTGAACCTTCCCCAGGGCTAGAGCTTTCACTGTTCCATCACAGTACCTTCATGGGTTCCTAGTCCTTATTGTCCTCATATGCATGAGTTTCCTTGCTCGACTGAAGCACAGGGCCTTTTCAGCAGCAGGGACAGACTCCTGAAGTCTGCAGTTCCCTCCTTCCAACTTCCCCTGCACTGTTTTCTACACCAAAACCCTGGCCTCCCTTGGGTCTTCTTCTCTGGTTGCTTATTGCTGGAGCCTTCTGCCAGCTGTGTGTTCTCTTAATTAGATCACCTGATTTTTCTGTAGTGGGCCTTCTTATCCTAAGGGATTCTGGGACTTGTAGTATGACTGACCCTGCGACATATCCCACTTCTTATGTTTCTATTAGCCTTATCACAGGCTGATAGAACTTACATTCTGGATTAGTGGCATAACCTAAACATACATTCATTCCTCAATCAACTATACCTTCCTCAGATGCATACTTAATCCTTCCACACTCAAGGTTGAAGAGACCATCTTGTAACATGTCTCCTAGCACTGTAATACCTACAGACTACATCACACCCATCAGACTACATCAATGGCTTTTTCTCACCATTGTTTCTGGGAGTTCTCATTCTATCCCCTCTTAGGAAAGGGCTTTGCTGTGAAACGGGCTATGCTTCCCACCTCATAATCCTCCCACCGTACCTCTTCATGGGATAAAGATCTGTACTGGGGCAATAGTCCTATTGAGTGACCTCTGTGGAAGATCTGTTCCTCTCCCTCGGACTCCCATATCCCTGGGCCAACTGGACATCCCTCCTTTCCTGAGGCCATGCCTCCCCCAGGATCTTCATCATCAACTGTGGCCTGCTGGTCCTTCTTGGACTGCTGAACAGACACCACTGGGGTCTGCTCCAGCTGCACAGGGTCTTTAACAGTTTCCTGCACTGAACGATCTTCCTGAACTATTTTCTTTTTAGCTGGGAGGGTTTCCAGCTTTCCTTCAGGCTGCCCTGTAGCCTGTGAGTCCTATGTGCTCAGGACATTGTCAATGTCTTTACATTTATCAGAACTATGGTCTGAGCCTTGTACTGTTGGGTCTGCAAGCACTCCTAAGACTTCCACTCTCAGCTATTCAGTAATCCCTTCAGAGCCTGTTACTCCCTTTGGCTTTTGTTGGGTTTAACGGGACTCTTCCCCCTTTATCCCCAGGGGCTTTTGTGTCCCATCTGCATCTTCCTATTGACCAGGTTCTAAAGTACCAGGTGTTTTCTTATCCCCGCCTCTTGGCTTGGGGGTCTCTCCTGGACTCCCTACAAACTCTACATTAGCCTCAAGTTCTGCCACCAACTTAGGAACACTCTCGCCAGGGTTTTCTGCTGTACCCCCTTCCTTCTTCCTCCAATCCACCTTCTGAGTGGATTACTCTACTGCATCACTCTCGTGGGCCTCTATTCTATATGTTTTATGTTTGTTTATGTTTTATTATACTTGATATACCGCCTTTCAAATAACAGCAAGGTGGTTTACAAAATTCCAATAATACCGAAATGGGCCATAGGCACTCAAAAGAAATCACATCAATTAGACAGGAAAGTAGGAGTCAGAGACAAGTATACAAACAAACACAAAGAACATGACTGATAGAAAGAGAGTACACAAGACTAGATTTGGGCAGTATGTAAATCGAATGCTTTGTTAGAGATAGGTTTTTAGCTGAGTCTTAAAGGAGCAGTAGTTTTGTTCCAGGCGTAGTGAGGACTCTATGGCAGGACCCATCACATTCCACTGGTATTTTCATGGGGGGGGGGGATCCCTCTTACCTCTAGGCAGGACTTTGGGAGGCTTGGACTTTTTCTATTCTGCTCTCCCTCCAAAATTTCCGGGCCTGTCTTGGGCAGAGACTTATCCCCCCTCGTCATACGGGAATAGCTTGGCCGGACTCCCCATCTTCACTTTCTCCTCACTGCTAGATTCTTGCTTTGTCAGGGCGGTGACCCCTCTTGAAGGCTTAACTAACCCTCCTTCAAAACTTTTCCAGTCTCTATCTAGAATAACTGGTATGGCATTTGGGCCACCACCGCCATATTAAGCTGTTGGGACAGACTTTGTCATTCCACAGCAACCTTCTGCACTAAATGGGATGTAACAGCCCCATGAATACAACAGATCTGCACAAGACCCTTCTGGTGACACGCAGAGCTTGGGCACAGCCTGTGAATATTCCGCTACACACTAGCCACTATTAAAGATTGAGTGGCTCCCGAGTCCAATAAGGCCAGGCAGGGGATCCCCGCTATTCTAACGTCCTGAGTCACTGATCTCTCGGGGTAGTAACCGGGTCTACCCTCGTGGTCAGGGTCTCCTTATACCAACAATCCCTTTTCCTGTGCCCGCGCTTCCCACATCCATAACAGCATAGCTCCCTCACCTTGGGCCCTTTCTCATAATGGCTAACTGTGCAGTGCCTAGCCCTTGGCCAAGGGTATGTTGCCTCCCTACCCAACTGACACGCAGTGGCACTGAAAACATCCCTCTGTGACTCATTCATCTTAACCCTTGCTGTTAATACTTCTTTGACAAGGCATTCCCACCTGGAATGTCCTGGACTCCCGCAACAAAAACACCTTGCTTACGGTGGATTTCATCCTGCTCTGGGTCTATCTCCCTGCTTATTCCCGGGTATCCCTCTGTACCGTCCCTTTCCTTCCTCAAGGCCAACCCCTCTTCCCCCATGGACCTTCTTTCAACAGGACCTCTGCCCGATAAAACCTCTAAATAATAGTCTGTCTTCTGAATGGCTGCCCCCACAGAATTCACTCCATATTTTACCAACCATTCCCTCAGATCTGGGGTTAAAGTCTGCAAAAACTGTTCCAGTACTACTTCAGCAACTAGCTGGGGAAATGTTTTGCTCTTCAGCTCCAGTTCATGCCATCTCTGGACCAAAGCTTTGGGCATCTCATGGGGTTCCATTGTGGCAGTCCTAAAGAACTTTCTATAATGCTCCTGGGTCAAGCCTAATCTGTCCTTGATTGCTGCCTTAACAGTAGGATAGTCCATGGCCTGCATAGGGGTCCTGTATGCAGCCAAAGCTTTGCCAGTCAAAGAGACAGCCAATCTGATGGTCCATTGTTCCTGTGGCCAACCCATTGCATTAGACACTCTTTCAAAGGTCACCAAAAAGTCATCATTTGTATTGGTCAGTTTTCCAAAAGAAAAGGGTCCATATGGTTGTAGTCCTACTGGGATAGCCAGGGCAGAGTCCTGCACCACAGACGATCCATTTTCCTTCCTTCCTGTTACAGCCTTGAGGTACCCCTGCAGCAGGTCCAGAAGGGGACATTCTAGTTCCTGCATGGCTTCCAGAATGGTTTGCTGGGCCCTTAGGGATTCCTCTTGCTGTTTCTGAAATGTGTGTCCATCCATTGAAAAACCTCTTTAGGATCCATCAAGAGGTGTCTGCAACAAAACACAACAAAAAGAAACCAAGTGTGGCCCCCTAGGCACCCACCTAAGCCCTCATCCCACAGAGCCCTTTCGCCTCCATTCCAGCGGCTTTACCTCCTCTGCCTATACTGGTTAAAGCTAAGCCCACCCCAGATACCCTTTCCAGTTATGGCCGCTGAAAATTGCATGGGCTGAGGAATTGGAGTCCAGGTTCCAAGAATTGAGACTTCTTCGCCGGATTACTGGCCAATGCACAACTGTGACACCGCAGGGCAGGTTCCAAGGCAACTGGAGCAGTTATAGCACTGTCCTGGGTCCCGCAGCCTCAAGTCCAGGTTGGGTTTTCCAAACACTCACAAGTGTTCCTCTCAGGTCCATAGCAAAGTCTAGCTGACAGTTCTGTTATGCCAGCTCCTACACCCTGGGTTTCCCTCAGCCCCAAGCCAGGCATGGCCTCTCCTCAAGTAAAATAGTTCAGAACAGAAATGCACACAAAGTCACAAATAGACAAAGCAAATCAACCAGGTTCAAACCCAGAATCTTTTTCAGAACAAAACTATGTTGCTCAGCTGCACAGTAAATAGCTGTGTAGCTACCCCTTCCTTCCACCCTTCAGGTTCACTATTTTACTTTATTTTATTTAAATGGATTTGTATCCCGCCTTTTCCTAGCCCCAGGGCTAGAGCTTTCACTGTCCCATCCACAGTACCTCCATGGGTTCCTGGTCCTTATTGTGCTCATACGCCTGAGTTTCTTTGCTTGACTGAAGAACAGAGCCTTTTCAACAGAAGGACAGACTCCTGGAGGCTGCAGTTAGTTCCTTCCTTCTTTCCTGGGGCCTACCCTCCAACTGTCCCTGCACTTCTTTTTCTACCCCAAAACCCTGGCCTCCCTTGGCTCTTCTCTGGTTGCTTACTGCTGGAGCCCTCTGCCACCTATGTGTTCTCTTAATGAGATCACCTGATTTTTTTGTGGTGGGCCTTCTTATCCTAAGGGATTCTGGGACTTGTAGTATGACTGATCCTGTCACGATATATATATATAGACAGATAAATAAAAGAACCAAATAAATACTAGAATGATAAACAGTAAAATAGGTAAAAAAATACTGTAATCATAAAAGTGAGTGGATAAAATGTCATATCAAAAAGTGACATTGTTGGTAAAATATTAGTGAAGAAATGCCAGTAAATGTGGAGGCACATTCCAATGTGGCCATCTAGCCCCATGCGCAGCCGATCAGAATCGGGACGCCCAGAGGTAGACCCGATTCTGATCCCACAGGGGCTAGATGTGCCCTGCGGGATCAGAATTGGATCTAGGGCCTGTACATGCAGGCTGGGACCCGATTCTGATTGGTCTGCATGCCCAGCCACTTGCCTGGCTAACTCAGTGAGGCTCCTGAATGGAGCCGTGGTGCCATGGTGTCCCATTGCCATGGCACTGTGGCTCCATTCAGGAGCCACAATCCTGGCTACCGATCATAATCTTCTTTCCCCACAGCCTGACCCCCAATCTGGCCTTCCATGGCCAGGGTCGGGCTGCGGGAACTCCTGCACCCCCTCACCTTTCGGCCGCTGCCCGGGCCTGCCATCCCCCGACATCCATTATAGCTGCTGTTATTGTATTGATCCATCTCATTGCTGGCCTTCCTCTTTTGCGATGACCTTCTACCCTGCCAAGCATGATGATCTCTCTCTTCGCATGATATGTCCCAGGTTTGAAAGTCAAAGTCTTGTTGTCTGAGCTTCTAAAGAAAGCTTAGGTTTGATCTTCTCTAGTACTGACTGGTTTGTTCTTCAGGCAGTCCATGGTATACATAGTATTTGTTGCCAGCACCATAATTCAAAGGTATCAATTTTCTTCCTATCTTTTTTACTGTCCATCTTTCACATTCATATGACGTTATTGAAAATACCATGGCTTAAATAAGTCGAATCTTTGTATGGAGCGAGACATTTCTTCTCTTGACAATCTTATCTAGGTCCTTCATAGCCATTCTGCCAAGAGCAATGCGTTGCCTGATTTCTTCACTGCATGTTGCTTCTTTATTGATAGTTGATCCAAGTAGGTTAAAGTTGTCCACTATTTCAATTTCTTCTCCATCAGCAATGAATTTATCGATTTTGCCATTTTCCAGGATCTTTGTCTTCTTTACATTAAGGTGCAGGCCCATTTTAAGACTATGTTCCTTGATCTTAAGAAGCAAATGTTTCAGATCATCTTCACTTTCAGCCAGTAATATGGTGTCTTCAACCAACCTTCACACCTTGGTTGTCTTCATATAGTCCTGCTTCTCTGATGATTTGTTCTGCATATAAATTAAACAGGTATGGGGAAAGTATGCAGCCTTGTTGTATACTTTTGCTGAATTTAAACCATTCTGTTTCTCCTTGTTCCATTAGAGCTGTTGCTTCTTGATCAACATAAAAGTTGTGCAAGAGAACGATCAGGTGTTCTGTTATACCCATGCTTCTTAATGTGGCCCAGAGTTTCTCATGGTTTACACAGTCAAAAGCCTTGCTGTAGTCAATAAAACACATATAGATATCATTTTGGTATTCTTGTCTTTTTAAGGATCCATCTCACATCCGAGATGATGTCTCTTGTTCTTTGCCTTTTCCTGAACCCGGCTTGCACTTCAGGTAGTTCTTGTTCCAGGTATGGTTATAGTCTCTGCTGAATAATCTTCAGTAGAATCTTGCTGGCATGTGGGATCAGAGCAATTGTTCAATAATTTCCACAGTCAGTTTCTTTAGCATTGGTATAAACACAGATCTTTTCCAGTCAGTTGGCCATGATGTTGTCTTGCAAATTTCCTGGCAGAGCTTTGTAAGAATGGTAACAGCTGCATCAGATTGCTGTAATACTTCAATGGGAATGCCATCAATGCCTGTTCTTTGATAAGGCTTTCAATGCTGCTTCAACTTCTTTCATCACCAATAGTTCTGGATCATAAGGTACAGGTTGAAACGGCTGTTGGTCCACTTGATCTTTATCATATATTCACTCTGTATGTTCATTCCACCTTTTCTTGATTTTCTCAGCATCATTCAACATGGATCCTTGAGCATCTTGTAACATTCCAATTCGAGGCTTGAATTTTTCTTTAACTCTCGTAGCTTTAGGAAAGCCAATCTTGTTCTTCCTATAATAGTTTCTGCTTCTATTTCCTTGCATGCGTCACTGTAGTACTTCTCTTTTTCTTGTCTTGCTGCACGTTGGAAATCTCTGAGTTCTGCGATTGCCTCTCTTTCTCCTCTGGCTTTAGCCTCTCTGCATTTCTGGGCAATTTTCAGAATTTCTTCAGTCATCCATTTTGGCTGATTTTGCTTTTTCATTTTTTGTAGAGATTTCTCACTTTCTTCCAACACAGTCTTTCTGATGTCATCCCATAACTCTACTGGAGCTCTGTCATTTGAATCTAAAGCAGCAAATCAATTTTCAGGCAGTCTTTAAATTCTGGTGGTATATTCTCAAGGTCATATTTTGCTGCATTCATGAGTGGCTTGCTCTTTTTCAACTTGAGCTTGAGTTTGCATACTAGTAGCTGGTGATCTGTACCACAGTCAGCTCCAGGTTTTGTCTTTGTTGATGTTATAGAGCTTTTCCATTGTTGACTTCCACAGATGTAGTCAATTTAATTTTTGTACAGTCCATTGGGTGAAGTCTATGTGTACAGTCGCCGCTTATGTTGCTGGAAGAAGGTGTTTGAGATGAATAGATCATTGGTCTTGCAGAATCCTATCAGTCTTTCTCCAGCTGCATTTCTGTTGCCAAGTCCATATTTTCCAACCATTTTGCCTTCTTTTTTGTTGCCAACGTTTGTGTTCCAGTTACCCATGACTATCAGGATATCCTGTTTGCATGTTCTGTTAATTTCAGCTTGTACTTTTTTATAGAACTCATCAATTTCATCCTCTTCTACAGCTGTTGTTGGGGCATATACTTGGTTTATAGTTGTGTTGATGGGTATTCCTTGTAGACAATAGAAATTAAGCGTTCACTGATTGCATTATATTTCATTATAGTTCTTGTAAGTTTCTTCTTGATTATAAATGCAACATTATTTCTTCTTTGTCTTTTGTTTCCAGCATAGTAGGACCATGTGATCATCAGATGCAAAGTGCCCGATGCCAGTCCATTTCAGTATGCTGACACCCAAGAGATCGAGTTGTACACGTTCCATTTCATTCTTGACCACCTTCAACTTCGCTTGGTTCATGCTTCGTACATTCCATCTCCCAATATGTAAGACATCTTTGTAGCTTCTGACTCTCATTTCATGCGCAGCTGCATCAGCACTCAGACGTCCCGAGGGCTTTGATCCAACCACATCATAAATGTTGGTTTTACTCTGAAAAGTCTTCAGCTTCTCCCCAGTAGCCATTTGAGTGCCTTCCGAACTGGGTGTCTCATCTTCCATCACTATAGTGCAATTTGTTTTGTTGTGACTATCCACTGGGTTTTTGTGGTAAGATATGGAAGTAGATTGCCAGGCCTTTCTTGACTTGAAGGACTAGAAAAGGGGACTGCTACTTCTGGAGAGAGATCTGCAATTGTGAGTATATACTTCTGGGAATTTTTCTGAAGGGACTTCTTTGGATTAAAGCTGATTAATCTGTGAACCCAGTGCATTTGTTAAATCAGTCAGGGCCTAGTAGCAGCAGTTTAAGTTTAAATTTAAAACACAGAAGAGAACTTTCTGGTTAGATTTCATACCCAGCAGAGAGCTTCTAGATTAAATTTCATAATAAGTCAGAGCCCAGCAGCAGCAAAGAACTTTAATTCAAATCAAATCAGAATATAACTTAGCATAAAAGGCAAAACAGGGTCAGTATTCTTTGAGCAACAAATAGTCTTCTAGAGACCTTTACAAAGAGGCCTTCTACGTAGGGGACAAGAGACCTGTGAAACCTTTTCAATAGGTGTTAACGCAGGTGGCTGGTCAAAAGGCCATTTTGAAAGAATCCTTCTATCCAAGCAAGGACTGTTAATCACCCAGGAAGTTGGTCACAGCTTACCTCAGAAGCACAGGACAGGGTACTGTGTAGCAGCCCTCTTTTAATAAGTGTTATTGGACCTAGTCCTTAGTGGAACACCAGATCTGGTGCAAGAGATAAGGGTGTTGGGGCCACTTGGCAATAGTGATCATAGCATGATCGCGTTTGATTTAATTAGTGGAGGAGGGATAGTAAGGAGATCCACAGTACTACCTTTTAACTTTTGAAAGGGAGACTATGATACAATTAGGAAAATAGTTAAGAAAAAACTAAAAGGAGCAGTTGCAAAGGTTAAAGACTTACATCAAGCTTGGGTGTTGTTGAAAAATACTATCTTGGAAGCCCAGACCAGCTGTATTCCACGCTTTAAGAAAAGTGGAAGGAAGTCCAAAAAACTGCCAGCATGGTTTAAAAGTGAGATCAGAGAGGCAGTTGTTGCCAAAAAAGCATCTTTCAGGAAATGGAAAAAAGAGCCAAACAACGAAACCTGGAAACAGCACAAGCACTGGCAAGTTAAATGCAAGGCATTGATAAGGCAGGCAAAGGGAGAATTTGAGAAGAAGCTTGTTGCAGAAGCAAAAACGCGTAATAAAGCCTTTTTCAAGTACATTTGTAGCAAAAAACCTGTGAGAGAATCAGTTGGTCTATTTGATGATAGAGGGGTTAAAGGTGCACTAAGAGGCGACAAGGCGAAAGCGGAGAGACTGAATGAATTCTTTGCTTCGGTCTTTTCTGAGGAAGATGTAGGGATGTTACCCATGAGTGAAGTGGTATTTAAAGGAGTAGAAGAATTGAAGGAAATATTGATACATCGGGAAGATGTATTACAACTATTAGATAAACTGAAGAGTAGCAAATCACCTGGGCTGGATGATATACATCCAAGGGTGTTGAAAGAACTGAAATATGAGATTGCAGACCTGCTATTAGTAATCTGTGAACTATCACTAAAATCATCTGTAATACCTGAAGATTGGAGGATGGTGAACGTAACATCAATTTTTAAAAAGGGTTCCAGGGGTGATCTGGGAAACTACAGACCGGTGAGCCTGACGTCAGTACCGGGAAAATGATAGAAACCATCATAAAGAACAAAATTGCTGAACATGTAGATAGTCATGGCTTAATGGGAGACAGCCAACATGGCTTTAGACAAGGAAGATCTTGTCTTACTAATCTGTTATGTTTTTTTGAAGGTGTGAATAAACAGGTAGACAAAGGTGAGTCGGTTGATATAGTGTATTTGGACTTTCAGAAAGCCTTTGACAAGGTCCCTCATCAGAGACTTTTGGCAAAACTAAAGAGTCATGGGATAGGAGGCAGTATACTATTGTGGATCAGGAACTGGTTAAAAGATAGAAAGCAGAGAGTAGGACTAAATGGCCAATTTTCCCAATGGAGAAAGGTGAATAGTGGTGTACCCCAGGGATCTGTGTTGGGTCTGCTGCTTTTTGACATATTCATAAATGACCTGGAAAAGGGAATAACGAGTGAGGTTATCAAATTTGCCGATGACACAAAACTATTTAAAGTTGTTAAAATCCAAGAGGACTGTGGAAAATTGCAAGAGGATCTTGATAAATTGGAAGACTGGGCATCAAACTGGCAGATGAAATTTAATATGGACAAGTGCAAAGTTATGCACCTAGGGAAGAACAACCCAAACTATGGTTACACGATGCAAGGTTCCACATTAGGAACCACCACCCAGGAAAAAGATTTAGGCATCATTGTAGATAACATGTTAAAACCCTCGGCCCAGTGTGCATCGGCAGCCAAGAGAGCAAATAGAATGCTAGGTATCATAAGGAAAGGAATGGAAAATAAAACAAAGGATATTATAATGCCTCTATATTGTTCCATGGTGAGACCACACCTTGAATATTGTATGCAATTCTGGTCGCCGTATCTTAAAAAGGATATAGCGTTATTAGAAAAGGTTCAGAGAAGAGCCACCAAAATGGTATAGGGGATGGAAGGATACCCCTATGAAGAAAGGCTAAAAAGGTTAGGGCTCTTTAACCTGGAAAAGACACGGCTGAGGAAAGATATGATAGAAGTCTATAAATTAATGAACGGAGTGGAACGGGTAAACATAGATCGATTGTTTACATTATCAGAATATAGAAAGACTAGGGGACATGCAATGAAGTTACAGCGTAAACTATTTAAGACTAATAAAAGAAAATATTTTTTCACTCAATGTGTAATCAAACTCTGGAATTTGTTACCGGAGGATTAGTAAAAGCTGTTTGTGTAGCTGGGTTTAAAAAATGTTTGGACAAGTTCCTGGAGGAAAGGTCCATAAACCATTATTAAGAAGGGACCCAGGATATCAATGCTTGACCCAATACAAGCATTGCGGAACCTGTGTCTTTTGGGGATACTGATAGGTACGTATGACCTAGGTGGGCCACTGTTGGAAACAGGATGCTGGGCTTGATGGACCTTGGTCTGACCCAGTATAGCATCTCTTATGTTCTTATGTTCATGCAGTTTAAGTTTAGTGTTGTTGCCGTTGTCACAGAAATGTGATCCCCGTCGCCAACACTGCCCCATTCTGCTGCTGCCCAGATGGGTTGTCTGGCACTTCAGCTGAGACCTGTCCATTTTGGGAGACCCTGCTTGTAGTTAAGCTACTGATAGCTTAACCCTCTGCATCACTGACGTACACAAGCCCTCAGAGCACGACAAGGTGCAAACAAGTGAGGGGGGAAAAAAATTGTATCTTCTGATATGGAGTGGCAGAAGCCGTATAGCTAGAACTGAATCAAAGCTGCGCACAACTAAATCACAGCATTGCTCTTAGTATCTAGAGATATGCCTTTACATTTATCCTGAGTTATACAGGACAGTGTAAGGCAAGCTGGAAGTTTTTTGAAACACCACATTTAACAGCCCTTTTCCAGCAAAACTATGATATCTATTATTTGTTTTACTTGGATTTAGTTCCTGTCTCTCAGTAGCAGCTGAAGGTGAGTTACACTTAGAGGGCCCGATTTTTGAAGGCAGTTACATGGGTAGTACTTTTGGAAAATCCCACTTAAGTCCCTAATGTGCCCAGATGCTAGATGCTTAGTATCGGGCGTATTTGCGGCGTTCCAGGGCGGAGCAAAGGCGGGAAATGGCATTAAGACAGTAGCAGCGAAAACCCTTGCCTATCTTTAAGGCACTGGGGCTAAATGGGCAGCAATAAAATTCACTACTACCCACGTAGCCTTGGCAGCTGCCGGTCTGTGCAGCGTGACCCGGATTTTCATTTCCGTCGCCGCGGAAATGAAAATCTGGGTAAAGGGGGTCGGCAGGCAGGCTACTACTGAACCTTTATATAGCGATACAAGATATACGCAGCACTGTACAGAAACATATATAAAAGACAGTCCTTCCTCATCAGATAAAGCCTTTTTCCTGGCCTAAATGTATCTGTTAACTATACAGATGGACTGAATGTTGCCGC
Organism: Ichthyophis bannanicus; assembly: GCA_033557465.1. Taxonomy (NCBI): domain Eukaryota; kingdom Metazoa; phylum Chordata; class Amphibia; order Gymnophiona; family Ichthyophiidae; genus Ichthyophis; species Ichthyophis bannanicus. Next base: position 90,831,850 of record CM066049.1, on the reverse strand, counting down.
TGTCCGTACAGTTGGGCAAAATGCCCCAGGCTCCTTCCATGGCCCTTGTTCTGCTCCAGCACTATCTGGATACTGCCTCAGTGGTCTAAAGATTTTCAGCGGCACTTTCTGGATAGGAACGCCTAGGGCACTTATCCGTATAACGTGCCGTTGTTCAGCGTCAGGGCCTAAGTCTCTACCTGGGGCAATGGAGCACCGGTGAGATGTGAACTCTGGCACTCAGCTCACTACATTAACCAATAGTGAGGGGGAGGGGGAGTGTGTGCGCGTTTAGAAAAGCTCAAATACTTCATCTCCAGAAAATTCTTATGTTCACCCATAAAAGCATCACAGCCTGCAATAATTCCAGTTGAGAGGTTGGGGAGGTTTCAGAAAGCAGAAGAGAAATTGGGAATGAACTAATTTCCTTTCAACGAATTTCAAGTCTCTGATTTTTTCTTTGCAGGTGATATTGGGATAGAGGCAGATGCCTGATCCCTCTCAGATATGATACTCAGTGGAATGTATGAAGTTCATGCTTTTCTGACATGGATCGCGCTTATGGAAAACACAGTGTCAAACAACCAGGACTTTCTTTAATATCTGTATTCCCAGCTGCTTAATTTCACTGGCTCAAGGCAAATCTTATGTGGATGCTGTAGGTTAATCACTGCTGTATATACTACTAATGGGTTCAATCTCAAACAAGGGTCAAGAAATCTAGAATCTGTGGATCCAAATCCAGATTTTGCTGTGTGAATTTTTTCTGATGCTGTAAAACCCTTACAACTGAAAAAAAAAATCCAAAGAGATTAAAGTTCAGATAAAAATTTAAGAAACTATTTGAGCTGTACAGTTATTGCCAGAATAAAATGCATGAATGACACATTCTGCTTATTTCTTTGGCTGCAGTTTCCTTCTGCCAGGTTTAGATTCACCTGTAGGGATGTCACGATGGGTAATGGGATCGTATCAGTATAGGCAGGGCCGGTGCAAGGAATGGAGTTGCCCTAGGCAGGCCTTCTATTACTGCTATTGATCATTTATATAGTGCTACAAAGCGTATGCAGCACTGTACAGACACATATAAAAGACTGTCCCTGCTCATCAGAGCTTACAATCTAATCAAGATGAGAACAAAGGTACAGTAGGGAAGGGTAATAAACAGGAGAACAAAGGATTAAGACCCAAAAGTGGCCTGAAAGAGGTGAGCCTTTAGCATGAATTGGAAAGGGGGAAGAGATGAAACCTGATGTAAAGATACAGATAATTTGTTCCAGGCATAAGAAGCAGCAAGGTGAAAGGGTTGAAGTCTGGAATTGGCTGTTGAAGAAAATGGCATAGAGAGAAGCAAGTCAGATGAATAGCAGAGTTCACAAGGAGGGGTGTAGGGAAAGAGAAGAGAGGAAAGGTAGTGAGGAGCAAAAGAATGAGTGCACTTATAGGTCAGAAGGAGAAGTTTGTATTGGATACAGAAATGGAAAGGAAGCCAATGAAGTGATTTGAGAAGAGGGGTTAAATGAGTATATTGGGACTGGCGGAAGATTAGCCGCGCAGCAGAGTCTTCTACAGAACGCTAGGAAAAAATAAGTTTTTATGGCTTTCCTAAAATCCAATAGGTCTTTGATTACATGGGTTGAGGCAGGGAGATTGTTCCACAGCTGGAGTGCGTACAGGGAGAAGGCTCTACTGCAGGCGGATTGATTTGCTGTTCTGAAGTTTGGTGGGGTCTCCAGGATGTTGTTGTCTGCTCCTCTTCTTGTTCTGGTTGGGGGTGTCTTTCAGATCAATGGTTGGAGAGTTGCTGGAGAGAGGTTGTTTAATATTTTGAAGATTATTCTTATGTTTTTGTATTTAATGCATACAGTGACAGGGAGCCAGTGTAGTTGGTGGAGTGTAGGGGTTATATGGCTGTATTTTGTTGTTCCAGTAATGATCTTGCAGCAGTGTTTTGTACCAGTTGTAGGGGGAGAAGTTTTCTTTGGAAGGCCATGGTAAATTGCGTTACAAAAATCTATTATGGGTGTTATTATGGCTTGGCATACTGTTCGGAAGTCATTGTCGGTGAGTAGTGGTTTGAGTTTGTGTAACGTTCTCAGCTTGTGTTAGACTGATCTGGTTGTTCTTTTGATGTGAGATTGGAAGCTGAGTTGTTGATTGAAAGTAACTCCAAGGTATTTGACTTCCTCTTTATTGTTTATGGTATGGTCCAAGATTTTTATTGAGTCCGGTGGTGAGAATATAGTATTCCTGGTAATATGCACCAATTCAGATTTTTTGTAGTTTATGAATAGGTTGTGACTGTTGAGCCACTCTGTTATTGATTCAAGGCATGCTGTGATATGTGTGTAGTCTGGATGTATGATGTTTATGGGGGTGAATACCATGATGTCTTCTGCGTATATTCTGTAGTGGATGTTGAATTATTTTATAATGTTGCATATTGGTTGAATGTAAACATTGAATAGTAGTGCTGAGAGAGCTGAGCCTTGTGGGACACCCTGGTGTTGTATGAAGGGTTTGGACTGTTGTTTTTTGATTCTTACTTGCTGGGTATGTTGGGACATGTATGAGAGGAACCAGTCTAGCACTGTACCATTTATTCCTACATCTCAGAGTCTTTGTAACAGAGTGTTGTGGTTAACAGAGTCAAAGGCAGCAGTGATATCTATGAAGCATAATTCGAAGCCATGGTGTATATTATCCATGCGTGTTACAAAGGTGTCCATGAGAGATGTAATGAGTGTTTCTACACTGTGATTTTGTTTAAAACCATATTGGTGAGGGTCCAAAGGGGCGTAGGTGTCTAGGTAACTGGGCATGGGTCAATAGGTGAGGTTGTGGTGTTGATGTTGGCTATGAAGGAATCAAGCTGTTTTCTTGATAGGATGTGGAATGTGTCCCATGTTTCATCCTTTATATGCTGTAGGTTGGATTTGGTTGGTTTCTTGAACGATATCTGTGTGTATTTGAGCTGTATGTAATCTGCTAGGTCTTGTGGGGATATGGAGTTTGGATCATCTGGTTTCATCGATTCTTTTGTTAGATTTTTTTTTTTCCAAAGGGAAGGAGCAGCTAATGAAATAGCTCCTCTTGATGTTATTTGCTGGCTTTTATATAATCATTAGGGATTGCTAAGATGTAACTTTTGGATTGTCTTCTGGGTCTGTTATTTGAATCAATAGTGATGAGAGATTTAAGAATAGTTGCAGTAGAGTCTGTATGATTTTAAAGATGATCAGAATCAATGTTCCCTCTAATTTTTTGTAGGCTGTGTGCGCATAAAATATCAGCTGTGCAACTTTTGAAGGAAGGTTAAATTTTTGTGCGCCACATAATGACAACTTGGAGTTATATACTTTAAAATTTGACTACACATCAGAATACAGTATGTACACCACATTGATTGCACTAGAAAACATTGTAGAACTTGTGAAAACCGTAAATACATAACAACTTTTAAATTTTAAGACATCTGTGTTGTTTTCTATCAGAATCAGAACTGTAATTTTTGTGCGTTCTGTTGTAAAGTATGTGCGCTCGCTCGGCGAGGTGTGTGCGCGCGCACATGCGCACAGCTTAGAGGGAACAGTGATCAGAATAGACATATTTAATATGGGAGATGATAGGCAGCCAGTGAAGTCGGTTCAGAAGGGGGGTGACATGGTCTCACTCCTCTAGAAGTGCCAGTTAAGATGCGTGCTGTGGTATTCTGTACCATTTACAGAGGGTGGATTGATTGTTTGGATAGACCAAGGTAAACAGAGTTACAGTAGTCGAAAGATGGTGTAATTATTGTCTGGAAAACAGTGCGTATCTGAGGATATGCATTTTATAATAGGCTGATTGGGCTGATTTATTGATCTGAGAGCATAAGTTTAGATTACCATCAAGCATAATTCCAAGATATTTCACCTCAGGTTTTACAGATATAGTGATGTTATTCATAAGTATTGACCTTGGGGAGAAAAACTTATATTGCGAGTCACAAAGAGAGCTTCAGTCTTACTGTAGTTAATATTTAGGTTGTTATCCGATAACCAAGTAGTAATGTCATCCAGACATGAACTTATTAATTAATAGTCTGGATTAGCAAGGTTTATAGGAGTGTATAGACCATTATATCATCAGCATAAAGATTGTAGAGGATTTTGTGTTTTTGATAATATTGCAGATAGGTTGAATGTAGATATTAAATAAAAGTGCTGACAGTGAAGAGCCTTGTGGAACATATTGACTAGATAGGAATGGTGATGAAGAATTATTTCCAGCATCCTGTCTGCTATAATGGCAAATGGAAAGCCCTTAGAGGCAGTGTACAAGAAACATGGCATATGTAGAGTTATCCATCCTGGTTTCCCCCTCTAGTTTCTAGCAGTCATGGTTTAGGGGCACACTGAACCCGGTGTGAAATCCCTGAATATTATGTTCAATAGCCTGTGACTGATCTGTCTTCCCAGTGGATATAGTGAAGGAAAATAATATTAAACTTAAAAAAAACATGGGTCAAGTACCCGGGATCCTTAGGTGCGGGTAAGGGGGAGCGGTAGAAACCAATAGTGTGACTGAATTCAAGCATGCTTGTGACAGATTTGTCGGCCAGTGATAGGAGCAAGGTTAGGAGAGAACAAGGCACAGATAAAGAGAAGCAATGCAATGCAATGTGTGCCGCTGAGACACTGCTGACTTCTGGCAGCCCCACCCTGGGTTTTATGGGCAAGGTACAACAGGAAGTAGATTGCCAGGACCTAGAAGGTTGTTGGTGGAAAACAACAGGTTTACTGCTCTCCAGACACCAACCAAGTCGATGGTAGCAGGTAAACAGTAGCTGAACACCATCCAGCAAGGCCTCAGGGCAGAGGCAATCAGAGGTTGGAGCAAGAGCCTCATTAGCTTTGATAGCTGCTTAGATCATTACAGAATGTGGTGCTAAGACCCGGGAGCATGGAAGGTGGGGGTGAGAGGGTCTAGTGTTAGATTAAGTATGAGAAATACTACCCAGGATGGGAAAACACCACCACCTGACTTGAATCAGGAGTAATGTTCTACGAGCCATGATGTTCTATGGCTGGCCACTAGGAGAGACACAACAATATTCAGTAATGAGCAGACTGGTTGGGCTAGTTGGTTTATGCCTGCTATTGTCCATTATGTCACTGCATAAAGTCAGAGATCTGATAGGCTACTACTTCTACTATTAATCAGTTATATAGCGCTAGAAGGCATAAGCAGCGCTGTACAAACACATAGAGAAGACAGTACATGCTCGTAGAGCTTACAATCTAGTTAATACAGACAGCACAATACAAGATAAATAAGGGGTTCAATAGGGAGAGGAGACACAAGGGGAGCAAGAGATTAGGATCCAAAAGCAGCCGCAAAGAAGTAGGTCTTTAGCGTGTATTTGGAAAGAGAGAGAGATGAGACTTGACGTCAAGATACAGGAAGTTTGTTCCAGTCATAAGGAGCAGCAAGGTGAAAAGATAAAAGTCTGGAGTTGGCAGTATAAGAAAAGGGCAGAGAGAAGAAAGCCAGAGGAGGAGCAGAGTTCACGAGGAGGAGTGTAGGGAGAGAGGAGAGAAGAAAGGCAGGTGGGCGGTAGAGTGAGAGAAGTTTGAAATGGATATAGAAACGGAGGGGAGCCAGTGAAGTGATTTGAAAAGAGGGGTTATGTGAGTGTATCAGGGCTGGCAGAACATTAGCCATGCAACAGAGTTCTGAATAGATTGAAGAAGATAGAGATGACTGTGAGGGAGACCAGCAAGGAGGAGGTTGCAGTAGTCAAGAATGGAAGTAACTAAAGAGTGGACAAGAGTTTTAGCTGTGTGTTCAGAGAGGAAGGGATGAATTTAGTTAATGTTATAGAGAAAGAAACAACAGGTTTTAGCAATCTTTTGAATATTTGTGGAGAAGGAAAGGGAGGAGTCAAAGATGACCCCAAGGTTGTGGGCTGAGGAAATAGGAAGAAGAGTATTGTCAACAGTGATAGAGAAAGGAGGAAGGGGGAAAGAGGGTTTAGGAGGAAAGATAAGAAGTTTGGTTTTGCCCATGTTCAATTTCAGATGGCGGTGAGAAATGTCAAGTGAAGAAAAATAGATTTGAGTGTTATCAGCATAAAAATGCTACTGAAAGTCATAGGAAGAGATGACGGCACCAAGGGACTGGGTGTAGAGAGAGAAAAGGAGAGGGCCCTCAACAGACCCTTGGGGTACACCAACTGAAAGAGGGATGGCAGTAGAGGAGGAAGCACCAGAACAAACACTGAAAGAGTGATTGGAGAGATAAGAAGACAATCAAGACAGCACAGAGCCTCTAAAAGCAAGAGAGGATAATGTATCGAGGAGGAGGAAGTGTTGGTCAACAGTATCAAAAGCAGCAGAAAGGTCAAGAAGAAAAAGAACTGAGTAAAGACCTTTGGACTTAGCCAGGAGCAAGTCACTGGAGAATTTGGCAAGGGCCATTTCAGTAGAATGAAAGGGATGAAAACCATGCTGGAGTGGATCAAAGAGGGCATGAAAGGAGAGAAATTTGAGGCAGCGGCGGAGAACTGCATGTTCAAGAAGTTTGGAAATGAATGGAAGAAGGGAGATGGGTTGGTAATTAGAAGGACCAGTAGGGTGAAGTGAAGGTTTTTTGAGGAGAGGAGTGATCACAGCATGCTTGAAGGCTGCAGGGAAGGTTGCAGTGGAGAGTGAAAGATTGAGAATATGCGAGATGGAATGGATGACAGAGGAGGAGATAGAGATGAGGAGATGGGTGGGGATAGGATCAGAAGAACAGGTAGTGAGATTAGAGGAGGAAAGAAGAAGGGAGGTTTCCTCTTCAGAGATTTTAGAAAAGGATGAAAGGGTGGTAGAAGTTGAGGGGGAATGTTGGCACTGGAGAGGGGGAGGAGGGGATGAAGAAGAAATAGTAGGGAATTGAAGAGTAATCTTATAGACTTTGTCATGAAAATAGTCGGCTAAGGTTTTGGCAGGGAGAGAAGGAGGGATTGGAGGCGGTGGTGCCTTAAGAAAGAAAATGAGGATTGAGAAGAGACGATGGGGGGCTAGAGGCAAGACAGTCAGATGGATAAAATAGTTTTGCTTTGCAAGTGAAATGGCGGACTGGAAAGAAGTAAGCATAAATTTGAAGTGAAGGGAGTCATAAAGGGAGTGGGATTTGAGCCAAGTGTGTTCAGCTGAGCAGGAACAGGAGCGTAGGTAGTGGGTAGTTGTAGACAGCCAGGGCTGAGGTGAAGTGTGCTTCATAGGATGTGCTATGGGTGGAGCAAGAGTATCCAGAATAGAGGAGAGAGCAATGTAATAGGAAAATATGGCCTCATCAACAGACTTAGAGGACAAAGTAGAAGAAAGAAGAGAAGAGACAGTAGTAGATAGTCAGTGGACCAATAGCATGAAGATTCCTAAAAAGATAGGAGGAGACTGGGTGAGATTGAAGAGGGGAGTGATGAAGAGTGAAACTTAAGAGGTGATGCAGATAAGGGAAGAACTGAGGTGCGGAAATTAGAAGGTAAACAATTAGAATAGAAAACGAGGTCAAGGCCATGACCAAGCTGATGAGTGGGGGCAGAAGAGCAAAGTTGGAGGATGAAAGAGGAAGTAAAGGAAAGGAGCTTAGATGCATAGGCGTCAGAAGGATTATCAAGATGAAAATTCAAGTCACCAAAAATAAGAGATGGGGAGGAAAAATCCAGGAATAAGGAGAACCAAGAGTCAAAATCATTGAGGAAGGGGGTCTATAGACAACAGCGATCCAGAAAGGAAGGGGATTAAAAAGATGTAGTGGACTTCAAAAGAAGGAAAGGAATGGGACTCAGGTAGAAGGAGGGGTTGAAATTGCCAAGATGGCACTCTACTCTTTAACAGGAAGGAGAAACTCAGAGACTTGATGGTCCTTTCTGTTAGTTGGCATTATGTTCTATGTTTCTGCATTTCATAAAATTCTAAAATTCCCTTTTCAACCTATTAATGTCATTGGTTTACACAAGTGACGAGTTTCAAAGTTAACAATAATAATAATAATAATAATAAAGGAAGTCTTCATTCCAGTGATGGACTGGAGGGGACCCGTGGCCTCTTCTTAAGTTATTTTATGAAAAGAAAGTGTTGTGCCTGGAGCAGAATAGACCAGATCCCCGTGATCAGGAGCTCGGAGCATATCACAACCTTATTTTCTTCCATTAAAAGAAAAAACAAAGAGAGACTCAGTCCCATATGCGTATTGGGGGGCATTTTCCTTGCGATTAGTGTACATTTGTGTTATGTTTCTATGCTTGTTCACTGCCTTCAATGTTACGCCCTATGGCGGTATGCAAATGTTTTGATATAAATAAATACATAAAGAAATATTCAGCAAATGCTGCTAACGTGGCTGGCTCTCATTTTAATTTCCCCTGGATATTCAGTGCCAGGGCGATATCCAGTCAGTGACACGGAATATCTGTTTTCGCTGGATAGCGATTTAGTTATCCGGTCAGTGGCGATATTCAGCCTCAGGCCAGATAGCTAAAGAAGCTAAAAATGGGACAGCCTTTTTCTGCCTAACCTTAGCCAGTTAGTAACTCAATACTGCTGCTGATCGGTTAACCTTTGTCGCTCCTGCTCTTTGCCTAGAATGCACCGACGCTAAGCAGTTAATGGGGCATTTTCCCGGGCTTTGTGAGGATATTCAGTTGCACAAACCGGATATGTACCTCTCAATATCCTACAGAGCGGCACTGCAAACTGTGTAAATGCTTTTGAATATGCCCTTTGTTGAGGCTAATTTTATAAGGGACTCGAGCAAGTAGAACAGCATTTTATGTGCTTACATGGGCGGCTCTATAATGAGACTGAGTGAGACGGTGGCCTCAGGTGACAAGTTTTTGGGGGCGGCAAAAAATGCCCCCAAAAAGACCGTCTCACTCGGCCTTCAAAATCGAAACAAAACAAAACAAAACAAAAAAAAAACAGAGAAGCTGCTGCTGCTGCTAAAGCAGCAGGAGAATGAAGTGCCCCACGAGCCCCTGCTGCCCTGGAAGAGCCCTGCCATTCTTTTCCCGGCGCCAGCTCAGCTTTGCAGAGCTACGAAGGAAGAGCGTTTCGCTTTCCCGTGGCTCTGTTAAAGTTGAGCCCGCCAGCGCTGATGGGAAACAGGCATTTCCTGCGCGAGACAGGAAATGCCTGTTTCCCATCAGCGCAATCTAGTTGGCTTTTTGGTTTGGTTCAGTCCCTGATTGGAGTTCTGAAAAAGCCCCACCCCCCCTATGGGGGGGGGGAGGGGGGTGCCATCTCATCCTTCGCCTCAGGCAACAGATTGCCTTGAGCCGCCCTTGTGTGCTTAAGTAAATTTGTAAAATTGTCTGATGAAAGTAGGCACAGATAAATCATGGTGGCTACATGTATGATCATTCCCAGGGCACAGAGTGGGCAGACCTGGGGCGGGACTGGCACTTAGGTACTTATGAAATACAGGCATGTGCACCAGTTCTTACTGGCACTAACACACTCATGCATGCGCACACACACACTCACACGCATGCACACTTGACTTGGGGCAGGTATAAATGTGTGTGCCTTCTTTCCCTGGGGTAAGACATATATGTTGCCCTTTTAAAATAGGCGCAACCCCTGTACTTATGTACCTTGATAGATTTGCCACCCTATCCTGATATGACCCCATTACCCATCGTGACATTCCTACAGGTGAATCTGAATCTGGCAGAAGGAAACTGCAGCCAAATAAATAAGCAGACTGCATCGTTCATGCTTTTATTCTGGCAATAATTGTACAGCTCTGCATGCAGTTAGTTTCTTGAAATTTTTACCTGAATTTTAATCTGTTGGATTTTTTTCAATTTTATGGGTTTTACAAAATCAGAAAAAAATCACACAGCAAAATTTGTATTCGGATCCATAGATTCTAGATTTCGTGACCCTTGTTTGAGATTGAACCCATTAGTGGTATATACAGCAGTGATCAACTAACAGCAAGATTTGCCTTGAGCCAGTGAAATTAAGCAGTTGGGAATACAGATATTAATGAAAGTCCATGGTTGGTTGACACTGTTTTCCATAAGCGAGATCCATGTCAGAAAAGCATGAACTTCATACATTCCACTGAGTATCATAGCTGAGAGGATCAGGCATCTGCCTCTATCCCAATATTACCTGCAAAGAGAAAATCAGAGACTTGAAATTCATTGTATAGAAATTAATCTAGTCCCAATTTCTGGATCCTCCCCAAACTCTCAACACACACAAGATTGGAATTATTGCAGGCTGTGATGCTTTTATGGGTGAATATAAGAATTTTCTGGAGACATGGTAATTCTTGAGGAAAACCTTTTTCCATCTGACAGAGATTTGAAGTACTGTCCTAAAGAGGTATTGTCCTAATAAGGTATCACTGTGTTTTTAACTTCTTAATGTATCTATTTATATGTTAAATTATTATTGATTAGATAGACATTATAACAATTACAGTATTTATTTTACCTATTTTACTGTTTATCATTCTAGTATATGTTTGGTTCTGATATATATATATATATATATATATATATATATATGATTTGTATTTATTTCACATTTTATGTCTTTATGTTATATCATACTTTGTATATAATGTTTTGAGGTCGTTGTCCCCTGAAGAAGGCCAGTGGCTGAAACATGTGTTGGGCTGACTTGTAGACACCAATAAAGCTGCAGTTCATCCAGTGGCGTGTGGCTTTCCTGCTCTAATGGTGCCTAGCTCAGGATCTATGTACCTCCTTGTGCCCCTAAAACCATCCGTCACCCCATAAAATCAAATAAGAGGGAAAGGGAATTGGATTTACCTTGCTCCTTTACTCAGAAGTTCAAAGAGGGATTACAGTCTAAGGGGCATGTTTACGAAAGCATGCTACCCAGGTAGCGCATGGTTTTGGTGCCACACTATAAAGTAGCACTGGGCAGCACAAGGGGTATTCCCACCATGGCAGCTCTTGATGGGGAGCAACTATTTCCAGGACAGCGGAGTTGTTCCCCACGTCAATAGTGAGTTGTGCTAAGTTCAGTGGGATACTGTCCTTGCATCTAGCACAATGTCCCATGTTAGTAATGCAGCCCAAACCCCTGATAATAACATGAGGTTTAGCAAACCTACCCCTGAGTTTCTAGATAAGGCAGAGGAGGGTTTAGTGACTCACCAAAGATCACAAGAAGCAGCAGTGGGATTGAAACCCTAGCTGCCCCGGCTCTAAGCTACTCCTCCATGCTCAGCTGTGTAAGAATGAGAATGATGCTGATACTTTATGCTGGTTTCATGCACTTCTTCCCGCATAGGGAGCAACACTTCTGTAGCCCTTCACAATCAAAATCAGTCTTGCACGCCGGGTCAGGAAGAGGCACCTTGCAGCTTGCCATTATTTGTGGGCAGGAACCAGGCTTTTCTGAAATATGAAAGAAGGTCATAGGATTAAAACCTCACTCTCTGTGGGCTGTGCAGGTCTCAAATTCTTTGCAAGAACCAAGACATAACTTTCAAAAAATAAATGGGTTGGAATCTTGTGCTGCTGCTTGTCTTTTGACTGAAGAGGACCTACATCAAAATTTTATTTTATTTCAATATCTTTACTTGAAATGAAACAAAATGGAAGGAAAAAATGGAAAAAGAAAAGAAAAAAACTAAAAGGCACGGACTGGGATTTCCTCTCTCCTTCCAAAAAATGGACAGCTCAGAGTTTGAAAACTGCAGCTCTCTCTCCCAAACTCATCTTACCCTCTCCATAGCTCCTTAAGTCTGAACAAGGCAGGAGAGAACACCAATTGCTCCTGCCCTAGGTCGAGTTTTCCAAATAGCTCTGGCGGGCATTGCAGTCGGCTCAATGTTGTTATACAGAGGTTTCAAATGAAAACTCATCTCTAAACCTACTGAGGATAATTCTATAAGTTGCCTAAATCAACACGTGTTGTCATGTGTGTATTTGGCATTGATTTTTTTTTTTAATATCATTTTTATTAGTTTCAGACACCTCAGTAAACATACATAAAGCAACACAATTTCTCAACAGTGCTATTAGCCCCCAGTATACACGTCCATCTTGTCCTACTAACATTAGATAGGTGGCTAAAGTCAGCACACAAACTCTGGGTCACAGAACGAACCAACTAAGCATCATTTTTGATCATCTCCATCATCAGGCTCTGCCTTTGTTGTACAGACAAATCCTCCGAGCCCAGTCAGTTTTTCATAATTACTTTTTTCACTAGCAGCACCACTATATGAACAAATTTCCATTGTAACTTCGGGACCCCTTTATCTCACAGAGTAGAATCCTCCCCCAACTCCAACAAGCCATATGTCCAGTCTATCGATGTGCCAAGTACTTCCTCAATCGTCTTTAACGCCTCCTTTCACAATCCTCTCAACTTATCACACTGCCACATCCCCCATCCTCTTGCCCTGATCTTTGGTGATATAAGCCTGGTGCATAACTTAACACTGTATTTCCTGAAGGGACACACTAGGCGTCCTTTCCACATACCCCAGAACAGGGGCCCCATACTTTTCTTGTCTATCATTTCCAGACCATCTGCCCTCCACTTGGCAGCCAACTCTTACAAGTAGCTTACATCCAACAGGCCCTTCCCACCAGTTGGACAAGGTGTTCAAATGGGGAGGAACACTCCAGAAGGTTTTGTCAGAATCTGTTAATGCATAGCCCCTTGCGTCTTTATAATGTCAGATCTGCAAATAGTGGAAGAAGTGGGAATTAGGATTCCCCCGTTTTTGCTTGACTTGCTCAAAGGACAGAAAAATCTCATCTGACAGCCATAGCAGATGTCCCAGTTCCCAGCACCCCCTTGTTTCCCAAATCAGAATCCCTGCCCTCTCCACTCCCAATAGGAAAACCAGATTACCCATCAGCTGTAACACTGAAGATAATGTCGGCACTCCTCTCCCCTGGACTCAGCACTATTCCCAAGCTTTTACAACTGGTGACTGCAACCATTGTCCCTCCTCTAGCTGTCGCCACTGCTCCTGAGTATAGTCAGGGACGGCCCATCCACTAGGTGAAGTAGGCGGCCGCTTTGGGCAGCTGATCCAGACGGGTAGCGGCAGCGGCACAGGTGATTGCCAGTGGCGGCAACAGCAGTGGCATACATGGACTACCGTGCTGCTCCCCCAGCTGCTGCCGATTCCATTTGGGGGGAGGCGGGTGGCGACAGTCTTTCCAAAGGTAGACAGCAAAAAGCCACCACTTTTGGAAATACTGCTGCAGCCACCTCCTCCTCCCAAATTGGAATCGGCAGCAGCAGCTGGGGGGGGGGGAGGGGGCATCAATGGTGTTGGTGTCAGCTTATTTATTTATTTTTTATTTATGGTTTTCTTCTATACCACCCCTTCCAGAGATCAAGGGCGGTTTGCAGAGAACAATTGAATAACTTGAACAACTTTTACATGGAACGTCAGTTATAACTATTTACAAACAACTTTTGTATGAAACTGTGGTGCTAACTATTTACAAATGTGATGCTAACTATTTACAAATAAAATATATTGTATAACATATTGTACAAATAATCTTGAGTCGATCTTTGATGGGGATTTTGTCAGTGGGGGGGGGGGGGGGGGATGTGGGGGGGTGAAGCAAAGCAGGAGTTTCTGTCTACAGAAGCAGAAACCCTTGGGCCAGCCCTAAGTATAGTGCAGTAGATTAGAAAAGTGTAAGGAGCCCATCGTTGCTGGCACAAGCCCGCAGGCCCCTAGTTACACACTGCCGTATCCGTATGGCCAATGCAGCTATGTTATACAGTCTTAAATCTGGCATTGTAACTCATAGAAACCTAGAAACACGACAGCAGAAAAAGACCATATGGACTATCTAGTCTGCCCTTCCGAATCAACTACTACAGTCCCTTTTCTTCCTTTAGAGATCTTCTGTATTCATCCCATGCTTTCTGGAATTCAGATACTGTCCTTGTCTCCACCACCTCCACTGGGAGACTATTCCACACATCTAGCACTCTTTCCGTAAAGAAGTATTTCTGTATTTTACTCTTGAGTCTATCTCCTTTCACCCTTATCCCATGTACCCTCGTTACAGAGCTTACTTTCAATTGAAAGAGGCTCTCCTCCTGTGCATTTATGCCATGGAGGTATAAAAGTCTCTATCATATCTCCTCTATCCTGCCTTTCCTCTACATATTGAGATCTTTAGGTTTGTCCACATATGGTTTAAGATGAAGACCACTGATCATTTTGGTGGCCACCCTCTGCACCGACTCCATCCTGTGGTCTCCAGAATTGCACACATAGGGAGAGGAATGGCTAGCAGATAAAAGGAGGTGAAAGTATCTCTGTATACGAGTCTTTCATGAGACCTCATTTGGTGTTTTACATAGTAACATAGTATATGACGTCAGATAAAGACCATCATGGTCCATCTAGTCTGTTCTGCAAGGTTGCAAGAGCATGTGCACCTGCCGCTCCGTGCTGGCCACCCCTCCCCATGCCCTCCTAAACAAAGACATGGGGAGGAGTAACCTACATGGCGCAACCAGAAATAGGGAAGTAAACAACTAAGAACACACATTTTCCATAATTGATGCACCCCTGGTTTAAGCAATCAATTGGTAAGAGTGAAAGTGTAGTCCTTTGTCCAGTAAGGGTCGTGCATGACCTGTCCTCCACAGTGCTCCTCCTCGCCTCTTTTGCACCATCGGTGAACATTAATAATGCTGCCAATGGTGTCAATTCTCTCCCACCAAACTCGCACCCACCAAGGTTACTCAGGTTACACTTACAAAATAACTATTATCATGGCCCACTATGGTTACATAAAATAGCCAGCCTTCACCCAGTTTTCTCCAGAAGCAGTTAGCAGTAAAGAGTCCACCTCCTCGTTCCAGCATACAGGGAAACCTAAAGTCCAAGAAGACCACCGACTTCAGCACTGCTCATCCACTCTCATGTCAATGGAGTGCAGGAGTAGCCTAATGGTTAAGAACACTGACTTGGGAACCCAGAGACCAGGGTTCAATTCCCACTAGCACTCCTTGTGGCCTTGGGCAAGTCACTTAACCCTCCATTGCCTCAGAAAAGTCCAAGTTATCAATGTCCCTGTTTAATGTACATTACCAAGTTTAAGTTTCAATGTAAGCCACTTTGATTGAAATGATAAAGCAGTATATAAACCTGTTAAATAAATAAGCTTCCTTGCAGTAGTCTCCTCTACTGCTAGCCTGCTCTCAGTTGGTGTACCCCAAGTCTTGGGACCACTCCTTTTCTCTCTTTATACCCAGTCTCTTGGTGCACTCATCTCATACCATTTTTATGCTGATGACTCTGATCTACCTCTCTACACCTGAAATCTCTCTGAGAATTCAGGCCCATATCTGCACCAGCCTATCTGATGTTTCACCATCATTTGAAATTGAACATGGCCAAATTTGAGCTTCTTATCTTTCCCTCTAAACCCACCTCCCCCTTCATTCTTTCTATGTTTCTGTGGATAATGCTGTACTCCTCCCTGTTTCCTTAGCTCACAACCTCGGGGTCATCTTTGATAGCTAAAATTTGTTGTTTCTTTCTCTACAACATCAGCAAATTTGCCCCTTCCTTTCTAAACACATTACTAAGATTCTTATCTACTATTTAGTCACCTCCCATCTAGACAAACTCCTCCTTGCTGACCTCTCTCTGAATCATCTCTCTCCCCTTAAATCTGTTCAAAATTCAGCTGCATGGTTAATCTTCCACCAGTCTCACTATGCAAAAATCGCTTCATCGGCTCCCTATCCATTTCTGCATCCAGTTCAAATATCTCCTGACCTATAAGTGCACTCATTCTGCTACTCCTCAGTACCTTTCCTCTCTTATCTCTCCCTACACACCTTCTTGGGATCTCCGCTCTTCTGGCAGATCGTTTCTTTCTGTGCCCTTCTTCCCCGCCAACTCCAGACTTCTATCTTTCCATCTTGCTGCTCCTTATACCTGGAACAAACTACCTGAGCTGGTACATCAGGCTTCATCTCTGACTCTTTTCGAATCTAGGCTGAAAACTCACCTCTTCAAGGTTGCTTTTGGACCCTAATCCGTGTAGTCTCCTGCTCTCCAATTATGTGTTCCCTTACCATTCCCCTAGACATATCCTTGTCCCCAGCTGTTGTGTTGTCTGTCTTGACTATACTGAAAGCTCTGATGATCAGGGACTTTCTCTTACTTATCTCTGTACAGCGCTTCATACGCCTTGTAGCAGTATTCAAATGAGTAGTAATAGTAGTAGTAGTAGTAGTAATAGTAAACTCCAGGAGCTTTTATCAGCAAAGTCCAAGGTTCCTGCTATAACAGTTTGCAGCCTGTGGTCTCCCACCTTCCTCACTCTTAACCGATGTCCACTTTCTACCTAGATGGGCAATTTATCAGGCTGCATTTGAACTAATAAATGAAAGAAAGATGGTAAGGAATTCCACATTACTACCATTTAACTTTCAAAAGGGAGACTATGATAAAATGAGGAAATAGTTAAGAAAAAAATAAAAGGAGCAGCTGCAAAGGTTAAAGATGCATGGGTGCTGTTTAAAAGCACTATCTTGGAAACCCAGAACAGATGTATTCCACACATTAAGAAAAGTGGAAGGAAGGCCAAAAAACTGCCAACATGGTTTAAAGGTGAGGTCAGAGAGGCTGTTGTTGCCAAAAAAGGATCCTTCAAGAAATGGAAAAAGGAGCCTAATGACGATCACCGTAAACAACATAAACATTGTCAAGTTAGATGCAAGGCATTGATAAGGCAGGCAAAGAGAGAATTTGAAAATAAGCTTGCTGTGGAAGCAAAAACTCATAATAAAAACATTTTCAAGTACATTTGTAGCAAAAAACCTGTGAGTCATTTGGACTATTGGATGATAGAGGGGTAAAAGGGACGTTAAGGGAGGAGAAGGCCATAGAGGAGAGACTGAATTAATTCTTTGCTTCGGTCTTTACTGAAGAAGATGCAGGGAAATTACACTTGCCTGAAATGGTATATGAAGGTGACGTATCAGAAGAATTGAAAGAAAATTGATAAACTGGGAAGATGTATTATTTATTTATTTAACCATTTTTCTATGCCATCTTATCCATTAATCAAAGCAGTAACTTAAACTGGGTACATTTAACTAGAACTTATGTGGAAGGTTTGACAGGCAGGGTAGTTTATTTATTTATTTATTTATTTTATTTGTGCATTTTATATACCTCTATATCAAGTAATCATAGCGGTTTACAATTAAAACAACTAATACATTAAATATTGTAACAATAAATGGTGCAATAACAGGCAATCAAGAATATACACGATTCAAGATAGTTTTAACTTATATGTAGCATATTTACAGTTCTGTTGATTAATAATATCCGTCAGTACAGGATGGGGTTAAGGGATGGGTGATTTATTGAGCAGTTTGATTGGTCGGATAGCCTTGCTCTTACTTTTGACCCCTTCCCTCCCTTCAAGGTCATTACTCCTTCCAAAGAAGACCAAATGAAGACTGGGGAGGGGAAAAGCAAACCTCTTTCTGTTCTACTGTAGCTAGCCTGCTTTAGCCCCCCCTCCCCCAACCAACCACGCACACACATTTCTGTCCCATTTCCTTCTCTCTCCCCTTTCCTCTGATCCCCTCGTTCTTCCTCTGACCAGCATCTCTATTTCTCTCCTCTTCTCTGTCCTGGTCCATCTCCTTTGCTCACTCAGTATCCTAAAGTACTAAACAGCATGTATCATTTGCAGTTTGGTTTGGACAATAATCACCCTTCAGGATGTTGGTGCCCTAGAATACCTTAAGCTTTACACACCCTTGGCTGTCTGAATTTATTGTTCAGCTTTGAATGCAACATTTTTTGCCGCATCCGCCTCCCACCATGAAGTCGCCACCCTTGGCCATGGCCTTGCCTGTCTAGTGGTTGGGGTTGGCCCTGCATCGAGAATAAAAGGGCTGAAAAAGAAACCTGAACTCTTCCCCTCTATCACTGTCTATTTTCACACTATACAACTGTTACCTTGAGTTGCTTCGACGCATTGGAATCCACATTGGTAGAAACAGCACTTCTGGTTGTCTGAGCACTGACTGTCAAAGTCACACTTGGAAGGAAACTGTCCAGTACAAAATGCGCTATCAGGCGGGCAAGATCCGGGATGACCTGTAAGGAAGGAAAATCCCTGTGAAAAAAAGAACGTGCCTCTGGAGGTAGTGATCAGAAATAAAATGAGTTCTAATGTGCCGTAGAGGCTTGCTCTGGTGCATGCGGGGCTTGATATTCAGCAGTGGCGGCTAGTGCAATTACAGTGTCTTGCCATTGCTGCTGAACACTAAACTCGGATATTCAAGGCCGGGTCCATATCCAGCCTCCGGCATTGAAAATCCGGGATGGCCGCAGAAGCAGAAAGCTTACCAGGCTGTGGTGATATTCAGTTGCAGCCCGGTTTGCTTTGTCAATGAATGTTAAGTCCACCATCCCACCAACTTATCTACCTCCACCCAAGTATCTACCCCCACCAAGTAACGCATCTCCTACTTTATTACCCACTCCACCAGTCCTCACCCTCAATCACTCACTAACCAGTCTTCACCCACCTATATACCCCATCCACCCCCACCTTCCCATTCTTTAGAAGTAGGAGTTATACCAGGCTTCTGCCTCTAATTACACAGGTACACTAAAAAAATTTTTTTTTAAACTGCCTCTAATGTTTCGATTGATTTTTACGTTTTTTGGTGCGCTGAATCCAAATCTGGTAACCAATTTGCTCCATCACGTACAGATTTTTTGCTACATTGGGTTAGCAGTTTGAGGTGAACGTTTCAGATTGAGTGCGATCGAGATAAAGGTTTCTTGGATGAATTCTTTATACTAATTGTTTAGTAGTTATTCAAATAAGAATAAAGAAAATTGTAACAAGGCAGCACATAAGAATAGAGTAATGTCAACAAAACACACTGTGATGGTAGCAAAATTGTCTGCACTTAAAACAGCCACATACATGTGCACAAACATTGAGCATATAAGAGCGAAGTTAGACACAAAGCAAAGCAATGTGCAAAAAATGTTGTACAGGTATGTATGTAAGAATAGAAAACGCAAACCGCACCATTGCAATACATGAAGACAAACACCCGATGGTGTGAAAATAAAATTCTAATAAATGAGATCCGACACTGTGGTAATAACTAGCAAATTTTTATTTCAAAGTTTAGTAAAAACACGATATTTGTCAACACAGTTTAGATTTTAAAGTCATTCTTGGGTCAATCAATCTCCTGGTGGGCCCGTTTCTTCTTCCCCCGAATGCTTCTCTTGGTGCGCTGCTTGGCGTATTTTTCATCTGGGGTTTCCCGCAGCAGCAACCAGCAGAAATCAGCCATCATAGTGGTGTTCCATCTTCCTTGGTACATTCTTTCTGCGTCCTTGATGTCCTGGTGAAACCTTTCACCTTGTTCTTCACTGTACGCCCCCAGGTTTTCGGGAAAGTAGTTCACATGGGAATGCAAGAAATGGACTTTCAGGCTCATGTTACAGCCTTGTTCTTTGAAGGCATTGAGCATCCTGGCAACAATATCCTTATAGTTCTCATCCCGCCTGTTCCCCAAGAATTTGAGAACAACATCCTTGAAGGAATCCCAGGCTTCTTTTTCCTTCTCAGACATCGTTTCAGCGAATGCTCCATCTGAAATGAGTTTCCTTATATCAGGGCCAACAAACACTCCTTCCTTTAGCTTTGCTTCAGAAAGTCGGGGGAACTTTGAGCAAAGGTACCGAAAGCACTCACCATCTTTTGGAAGGGACTTGATGAATTGCTTAATGAGACCCAACTTAATGTGGAGAGGTGGTAATAGAATTTTATCACGAGGTACCAAGCTCTCATGAAGAACATTTTTCTCACCGGGTCTCAAATACTCCCAAATTGGCCAGTCTTTTTTCCCCCAGTGTAGGTCGCGGGCCCGGCTATCCCACAAGCAAAGGAAGCAGGGATATTTGGTGAAACCGGATTGCTGCCCTAATAGCATGGATAACATTTTAAAGTCTCCACAAATCATCCACTTATGCTCATCATAACAAATCTTCTGAAGAATCAGGGCCAAATTCTCGTATTTTTCTTGGAGAATAACAGAGTGAGCAATAGGAACCTTTTATGCTGTCTTTTGACGAATCAATGAACAGCCGCCATTCAGCAGGATCATACTTGAGTTTAAACTTTTCCATCACTCCGTATATATCGTTGCAAAATACCAAATCTTCCTCTTTGCTGAAATACTTCAAAAATTGTGTCTCGCGGTTGCGGTACCAATAAAAAGTTGTTCCTGGTGACAATAGATTTTTCTGTTTAAGCCGAGAACCTAGCAGTTGGGCAGCATCTTTTGGGAGTCCTAAATCCCGGACTAAATCATTCAATTCAGCTTGAGAGAAAAGTTCAGGTTTCGGATCTGGTTCAGTTTCAAACTCGGAAGTACTGGACTCATCGGGAAAAGCCATCTGATGAGTCTCATCATGATCAGAACCGTCCACACAAATATGATCCAAAGATTTTGGTGGTTCAGGCACAGGTACTTCGTTGCTATGAGGCATAGGCCTAATTGCTGAGGGAAGGTTGGGGTAACTTATTACGTTCTTATTTTTTAAGTTGTATCCCTTCACAATGCAAGAGCAAAAATAGCAGTCACTGCTGTGGTCTCTTTGTTCACGCCACATCATAGGTATTCCGAAACAAAATGCTTGTTTTTTACCTTTCATCCATAAGCGTAGATCTTCCTCACATGTCTTGCACACTTTGTGAGGAGCCCACGGTTTGTCTTGATCGCCTAACTTCAAACCGAAATAGGCGAAATATACTTTTTTAATAAATGCAGAAATGTTCCTCTGCCGCTTTTTCACGGTATATTCCCCACAAATAAAACAAAAACTGTCCGGAGAGTTGACGCAACCTCTGGCTCTGTGAGCCGTCACAAATACACAGCACTGCAAACTACAACTGTAGTGAACCACTTCGGAATAAAGCTGGATTATGACTGAGCAAACAAAAGGTAATAATGAACTTGCAAGAAACTGAAATTTGACAGGAACGTTCATGTCGCAACCACCGTGTTTGAGCGAGCGAACGAGGCGAGGCGAACAGGAAAGAACATGCGCCAGCGTGAGTACTGGATTTAGCCCCCCGCCTCCCAATTGTCCTGTTAATGTATAAAATTCATACAAAACACTCTAAAATATCATGAGGGAGTGTTTCTAGTTAGTTAACCATTACAACCTCTATTTTGGGCCAAGAAAATAAACTGCAGTCGGCTAAAAAGAAATTATGTGAACATTCCTTATATGGGTAAGAAATCTAATTTTGCAAGAAAACGTGACGTGATGGAACATTTTGGCTATTTTTCCTGGATTCAGCACCCCAAAATCTATAGGAATCAGTTGCAAAACTGGAGGCAGTTTTTTGGTAGTGTACCTGTGTTACTGAAGCTTACATGGATTATTTTACTTCAATTTTAGCATGTAATTTTATTTTATGTCTGATTTTGCACTTAAATTTTTATCTATTATGCACTATGCACTTATTACTTATTACATCAGAATAAAATACATATTTACTACGGTAGTAAACAAACAGAGCCAAACATTTGGTGGTGAGTTTTACTATGATCTTTTTACATCGGCTCCTAAGTTCGGTGACTAGGGCTAAAAACCACTGCTGATCTCTCAACATTTCCCACCCGCCCCTAAATCTACTTCCAAAGTCACCCACTTTTTAGGACCCTAAACATAGGTGCCTAATGAAGTTAAGAACCCAAATTGAAGTTTCAAAGGAGAAAATGTAGGGGACTAACTCCCAGAATTAGGTATCCAGCTAGGCAAATCTACGCAAATGTCCAATCAATTCGCATTGTACAGATGTAAATAGTTACCATTGTTTCTTTCCAAGTTCCTATTCCTGTTATTTGTAAACACAAATCAAGTCATTTGAAATGTGTATGTAAAATGTTCCATGTAAACCGCACTGATGGAAAATAGCGCGGTATATAAGAAAATGTAAATAAATAAATAAATAAATAAATTAGGCATTTAGACCATTTGAAAATTGGACTATAAATGCTTTCCAGCCTTAGCCTTTAGCTGTGGGCACTGCTCTGAGCTGTGCAGGAATAAGGTGAAATGTTCTGCTCAATGATTACTTTCAAGTCTCTTTGGTATTATTTATGAAGCTTGGTTGGTGCTGTTTGGCTCTACCTAGGACAATTTACTGATGTGCCAGTGTATTTCTGTTGATTTGCTTCTATTCTTCCTCTATAAAGTAGATCTATCAGTCTTTCCAGTGCCAGAACCGTTCTGGATTTATTAGTGAAAAAATTCTATCATTTTCAGTGGAAAAAATGGCAGTGTAAAACTTTAATAAATGTCCCTCTGTATGGCGTCCTTGTTTGCAGCAGGGAAAGTGTTTGCATGTCCTGAGCAATCCATGGTTTAAGAATATACTGGCAGGGCCATGTCAAGGGCTATGTGAGCAGTGTGGTTGCACAGGACGCAAGCACAGAAAGGGCGTTGGTGTCATCGCAGGGCTTCCAGGAAGCTCAAAAAGAGCGCAGGACTACACGTGGCTGGGGCGGAGGGGGGCACCAGATTCACTAGTCACATGGGACACATTTCTAGCTTGGTACGGACGGTCCTGCATATGGGGCAAAGATTTGTAATACAACACTTCCCAAACTTGCCCTGGTGACCCCAGATCAATTAGCACAACTACAATAACTACTAGAGGATACAACTCCAATTAAATTATACAATGATGAAATATAGCCAACAGCCTTACAAAAGGCCCATAATAAATAATGGTGAATAATAGTAACCCATAAGTGGATACACCAATAAAAACTTAAGGCCTGATTCCATCCCCGACGTCGATCCCCTCTGTACGTCCTGTCTGAACTGGGTATACAGAGGGGATCGCGATTCTGATCCCGCGGGGCACATCTAGCCCCATGGGATCAGAATCGTGATCAGGCATATACGTGCAGGCCGGGACTGCGATTCAGTCCAGCCCACGTACATGCACAGCCTGGCTAACTCAGTCAGGGCTTTTAAATGGAGCAGCGGTGCCATGGTGTGCTGTTGCATCGCATCACGACCCCGTTTAATAGCTGCGATGCCAGCTGCCTGAAAAAAGTGTTTATTCCCCGCAGCCCAACCCCCAATCTGGCATCCTAAGGCCAGGTTCAGGCTGCGGGGAATGTCCCCTGACCCCCCTGCCCAATCTGCGCCCCGGGGCAATAAAAAAAAACCGCGTCCAGAGAAGTTATTCCACCTCGGAGGTGGAATAATTTCCCCGCACATGTTGTTGGCCCAGGACATACAGGGCTGACATTAGAATCGGCTCTGTATGTCCAGGGCTGGCGACTGCCCACTGCCGGCCCAGACTCCGCCCCCAGGCTTCCCCTTCCCCACCTCCATCTAACTGCCCCGCAGAACCGGCAGGGAAGTTATTCGTGAGCAGGAGAAGGCACAAATAGCGGGGATGGACATCCCAAAGATATTCCTGTTAGCAAATCCCTGTAAATATTACAAAAAAACTTTCAGTTCATAGTATAGAAAACATTATTTATAATAAATACTCAAATTTGAATTACACATCTTCACATTCTCATAAATACATCAAATGCAAAATTACATATGCACCATAAATGTTTGTAATTATAGAAAATAACATAGATATAATAAATGTTTTTCAATTTTGCAATTGTACAAATTTGCATTTAATAAATGCAGATTGCATCCAAATACCTCATTCAATAAATACAAATTACATCCAAGTACCTAAAAATCAAAATGTAGAATGTTAAGTTCACCCAACTGCACAATTGAAATTATATCTATGTTATTTTCTATTTAATTAAAAAGCATTAATAGTGTATATGTGATTTTGCATTTGATATATTTGTGAGGATATGAAGATGTATAATTCATATTTGAGTATTTACTAAAAATAATGTTTTCTACCTTATGAACTGAAAGTGTTTTTGTAATATTTACAGGAATTTGCTAAGCTTTTATTGGTGTATCAATCTATGGTTTACTATTATTTTCTTTATTTATTATGGACTTTTTGTAAGGCTGTTGGCTACATTGTATAATTGACCCCAGATTAATTTGCAGATACGTATTTCTAAAGTATGCAAGTTGATCTCATTCATATTTATTATGGATATTCTGATAACCCAACTGGCTGTGGGGTCACTAAGACAGATTTGGGGAGCCCTGCTATAATGGGAGATATTCCTTTTCTTTCATTGGAACATAGCAAGAAGATGGCGCAGCGGAGCATTTAGTAAAATGTATAAGAAATAACTGTAAAAAATGTTAAACACCAGCTTTCAAGAAGAAATAAGATTCAGCTGCAAACAGTGATCCAATACTTTGAATACAGACTTGGGACTAAACATGTAACTTCAAAACTACACGGTGACTTCTCATGGGTGACTTACACACCCTGGCCTATATGCCAACAGTATGACCTTGCTAGACAGTACCTCCCAAAAACGTTGTTGGAAAATCCAGCATTATCTATTTACTGGGAAGACAAGCTGGTTCTGAAATAAATAACTGCAATGCACATTAACTGTAATTCATGAGTGTAATTAGTTCTTTCATAGCTGAAATTTGATATCTTCACAGTGCTGCAGATATTTGCTATACTCACCTTTGGAAGTGTCTGATGCCAAGGACACCCCTATGCAAGAGAGAAGCACCAAGAAGATGGCGACTGAACCGGCGGTCTTCATTCTGCTTCAAGTGTCTGAATCCTCAGCAATGTCTACCCTAAGTGTTATTTAAATAGTGACATGGGTGGAGCTAGTGCAAGAAGGAGGAGTCAGCTGACAGGTACTTTTCAATGACGTGTCCCATTCATCATGCCAAGCTTCTATTTAGTAATCAAATAGTACTTTCACATGTCTCTGCCTAGCATTAACAAAGGATCTAGTTTTTCTTATTTCCTTTCCATCCCCTCCCATATTATAACATTTTGGGACACACACAGGTGTCATTTATGAACTTAGCTAAGGCGGAATTAATCAAACATGAGGCTGCCCATGTGCTTCACAAGTAGCTGGAGTTCAAAACTCTGAAGCTGCATTCACTCTACACAGAGCATGAAACTGTACCTACATTTCCTCGTATGTCCCACACTGCTGGAAGGCTCCTGCTATAGCGCGTAAGGTGGCTACATCCTGTTCGGGGAAGATCCATCTGACTGTTTGTTTCATTCTGCCCTGCAAACAAGCCACTGCACTATAGTGCATGCTGATAGACTATTAATGAATGTCCTTCAGCCCCATTTTACAGGTTTCAAAAATCCCTCAAATATTATTTATAATAACCCCCTATTGCTTTGGCCACCAACTAATCAGATGCTGCTTTAAGCTTTCCATGCTGAGTAACGAGATCTAACTCTGTGGCACAGGAGACCATCCCTAGTCTCCTTTCCCTCATGTCTCCCCATATCACCTAAGGTCAGCCAGTGCGCTGTGGCACCTCAATGAGCAGAGATTACAGCTCTCACTACATTTTACTGGGGAACAGACTGATAACACTGGTTGCCCCCCCTGGCTTTGTGTATGTGAAGCTCTTTATGAACAAAGTATTTTCAGTATTTGCAACCGCAACCACACTAATGAGCACATATCAGACTTTATCCATTAATTATGGAGAATTACACATGGTATAATTAAAGAGAATTAATAAGGAAGCCCAAAGCAATCTTTAGTCAGAATGAAAGGACTAAAGTGCAAAAAACGTGCACAATTTTGAACCCAATGTTTTAATTCTATTTTTGTGAGAGAGTAAAGGGAGACTATATTAGGAAATGAAAACTAGAAATTCAAGATTGCAGTAAAGTAAGAACTATGTTAATGAATCCCCTAACACCAAAAAAATATCTAGAAGCATTCAAGAAACACCATGAGGGCTGGTAGAATGGGAAAGGAAAATATTTCAGACAAAGGATCTTGGTATGTAAAGCTGTACTGTGGCTAGGTCCATCCATCCATCCATCCGAGGCAGCATAACTTTCACAGGAATACACTGATCCGGTGCAAACGCTGGGGGAAAGTGGAGCCTGCACGTAGCACCTATCCTAATAAAGATTGCCATGATCCAGTAAAACAAAACACGAAAATCACTCCAATATACACATATGTGTTTCTTCTTAAATAACACTTGAAAGTCAAAATGTACACCGGGTCTCAGCATACAAGGGCATACGGTGAGAAAACAGCCAAAATCAAGTTCAGGCCGTCTACACCAGTACCAAGCCCAATAACATCAATGACCCAGTGATTAGCAACTGGCGATACCCACACCAAGCTTCTTGAAAGTAAAAATACCAGCACTTAACTTGAGAGCCAGGTAGGGAAACAAACACACGCCAGCCACATCCCCGACGTTATCACACAAGAGAGCCCTTTAAACGTTTTGCGGGACTACCCGCTGCTTCAGGGGAATCTATAAAAACACATGCAAACACACAAGTTAAACATAACCTCTATTCTACTGTGAAACACATCTAAAACCACCTATAAAGCTTAAAAAAACACAACTTCAATTGCTTCAACCACGCCGAGCAGAAAAACGCCGCCCATGCGCACTCCACACAGCCACGACGATTTAAAGGGAACCCAATGACGTCAAAACACCACATGAGACAGCCAACCCAAAATGCCAAAACTGCCAAAGCTGCAATGTCAACCTAGAAACCAACCCAGATCATAAACAAACAGACCAATCGATCCAAAGATTCAGACCTGCCGGGGCTACAGTATTAAGCCGAAAAATCCAGCTTTGCTCACGCAGCAATAAAGTTTGCTCCCTACTTTTCCCATTACGCCCAGAGGAAACCTGCTCTATACAGAAACAAACCACATCACCGAAGGAATGGTGAAACTCAGCAAAATGAGACACAAGAGGCGCCTCCCGAACACCACACCGGAACCAGCTCTTGTGTTCCAATAACCTTTTGCGAAAGGGCCGACATGTGCTCCGAATGTAAAGAAGCTGACACGGGCATCTGATAGCATACACAACAAACGATGAGTCACAAGAAGTGACATCACGCAACTTATATCGAACTCCATGGTACTCAAAAGACCCAGTTACGCTCGAGACCTCACAAATTGCACAGTGCCCACATGTCGAATGACCACCCACTGGCTCACTCCGCTCCCCTGAAGAATTCAATAGCTCACAGATGTTGCGCTGACGCTGCCAGACACATCTAACCCCTTGGTTTTCTAACCCGGGGACCGTGTGCACCACCGCCAAATGTTTGCGAACAATACGCTGAATACTAAAGCTCAAAGGTGAATACTTGGAGATGAAATTAACCGAATCACTGTCCATGTCAGCCCGTTTGACCTTAGGGGTCAATAACAGGGACCGATTATTAAATAATGCCCTCTTGTAAGCGTCCCCCACCACCCTTTTGGGATAGCCCCGGGCCAGAAAACCATGAGCCAACAGCCTAGATTGTTTCTTAAAATCTCCCACATCTGAACAGTTCCGCCTATACCGGATGAACTGGGAGAAAGGCAGGCTATTCCTTAGAGCCATTGGATGGGCACTAGAATAGTGTATTAGGGTGTTCTTATCAGTGGGCTTTCTATGAACTGAAGTGACCCATCCCTGGGTGCCTTTACTAACTTCAACATCCAAAAACACAATCTTCTGAAGACTGTGGACACTGGTGAAACAAATATTATCATCACAAACATTGAGCCACTGTACAAAGGCCTGGAAAGCTTCAATGGTGCCACCCCATAACAGGAAAACATCATCGATCTACCTATGCCACGACAAAACGTGAACAGAGAGAGGGGACCTACCAAGCCATCGTGCCTCAAACCGGGCCATGTACAAGTTAGCAACAGAAGGAGCGCACGTCGCGCCCATCGCAACCCCGGCCTTCTGATGATACAGGGACCCCTCAAATTGAAAATAATTCTCAAAAATAGCTAACCGGGCCAACCGCCTAACAAAACCTACCATTGCAAAATCCAAATCACCCCGCCGCATGAGACACTCCTCAACAACATCCACCGCCGCAGCCTGAGGAATCGACGTGTACAGCGAAACTACATCCAGTGTGGCAAGCAATACATCCGCGGAACCAGCCAGATCAGAATGCTCCTGCAAAATGTTTAGGAAGTGCATAGTATCGCGAATATACGCGGGAATTTGCAACAACATGGGCCTGAGGAAAGAGTCAACAAACACTGACAGGGGCTCCAACACCGTGCCCTTAGTGGACACGATAGGACGCCCCGGAGGCCGCTGCAAATTCTTATGTACCTTAGGCAGCAAATTAAATTTAGCTAATGCAGGACTACGTGTGTTCAGGAAGGAAAACTCCTTTTTAGAGATCAATTTAGACAAAAAGGCAGAAGTAGTTAACTCTAAGATGGATTTCTGTAAGTCAGCAGTGGGATCCATTGTCAGCACCTCATAGGTGACAGAGTCAGATAGCTGACGATGGGCCTCTTGCAAATATTCATCCCTCCCCCAAATCACAACAGCACCCCCCTTATCAGCGGAGCGTATAACTAAATCTGGATTCATTCGCAAATCAGCAAGAGCCTGATTTTCAGCGGGGGTTAAAGTGGACAACTGTCTACACCGAGAGTGTTCCAAAAGAGCTACATCTTGAAGAACAAGTTGCTTAAAAATCAGCAACCCCGGAGGTAACTGTCCCGGCGGGGACCAAGAGGACTTCAAAGGCAAAGGAACCCGGTGAGAATCCACAACTGCCGTGCTGGGCGAATCTTCCTGACATTTAGCAAAAAAGAATTTCAAATGCAACTTACGAATCAACCCCTCCAGATCCACACGGAACTGGAAGGCATCAAAAAATATTCTGGGCACAAAAGAAAGTCCCTTCTCCAACACCTGAAGTTGATTCGCTGTCAATGGGATAGAAGACAAATTAATGACTAGGGAAGAACCCAGAGCAGCAGGGGCAATAACCTGCAGACAATTGCCTAACGCCTCCCCCACCCGACCTTTGGCACGGCCCCGGGTGCCACCGCTTTTGTCGTGAGTCCCTCCCATGTCCAAAAAAGCTCCCTGTAAGGATCTTCCGGAATCGCCAGTGGACGAATCCTCAGAGGTGCTCTCGAAATCGACTCGCTTCCGTTGTCTTCTCCGCACCCGCCGATTCGGATTGAGCCACAGATATGTCTCATTTTGCTGAGTTTCACCTCTTATGTCTCATTTTGCTGAGTTTCACCATTCCTTCTGTGATGTGGTTTGTTTCTGTATAGAGCAGGTTTCCTCTGGGCGTAATGGGAAAAGTAGGGAGCAAACGTTATTGCTGCGTGAGCAAAGCTGGATTTTTCGGCTTAATACTGTAGCCCCGGCAGGTCTGAATCTTCAGATCGATTGGTCTGTTTGTTTATGATCTGGGTTGGTTTCTAGGTTGACATTGCAGCTTTGGCAGTTTTGACATTTTGGGTTGGCTGTCTCATGTGGTGTTTTGACGTCATTGGGTTCCCTTTAAATCGTCGTGGCTGTGTGGAGTGCGCATGGGCGGCGTTTCTCTGCTCGGCATGGTTGAAGGTTAGCTGGCAGGTAAGCAATTGAAGTTGTGGTTTTTTAAGCTTTATAGGTGGTTTTAGATGTGTTTCACAGTAGAATAAAGGTTATGTTTAACTTGTGTGTTTGCATGTGTTTTTATAGATTCCCCTGAAGCAGCGGGTAGTCCCGCGAAACGTTTAAAGGACTCTCTTGTGTGATAACGTCGGGGATGTGGCTGGCGTGTGTTTGTTTCCCTACCTGGCTCTCAAGTTAAGTGCTGGTATTTTTACTTTCAAGAAGCTTGGTGTGGGTATCGCCAGTTGCTAATCACTGGGTCATTGATGTTATTGGGCTTGGTACTGGTGTAGACGGCCTGAACTTGATTTTGGCTGTTTTCTCACTGTATGCCCTTGTATGCTGAGACCCGGTGTACATTTTGACTTTCAAGTGTTATTTAAGAAGAAACACATATGTGTATATTGGAGTGATTTTCGTGTTTTGTGAAATTTTTCACTCCGTGAATTTTGACCAATTGTATTTGGATGATCCAGTAAAAGGCAAGTCACTTTTTATATGCCAGAGTTTAGAGCCTTAAACATGCCATGGTCTTACCTTCTTTCCCTCTTTATACCATAAATGCTAAAGATCATTTTGGCTTATGCTTGGCACCCTGCACTGGGCGCCTTATGACATATATAAACTCTAATAGTAATAGTAAATAAACCACTGGATAATGAAGACACTGGTTTATTTAAATGATGGTGGTGCAGCTCAACAGACTGAGGCTATTCTGCTGATTTCTGCATTTCTCCAGTTGCTGCACCCCAGAGAAGAATGAAGATAATAAAGCTCGCGATAGGATGATGAGGTAACTGCGATGGCTTTGAAGTTCCAATGAAATAAGACTACATGTGTGTGCAAGTTCTGAAGGGGAATACAACAACTCTACGCATCAGTTCAATCTGTTGCTTCATTACACTCCAACTAGCCCAACTAGCCACCCACTCCAACTAGCGCAACTAGCCATCCACTCCAACTAGCCATCCACTCCAACTACCCCAACTAGCCATCCACTCCAACTAGCCATCCACTCCAACTACCCCAACTAGCCATCCACTCCAACTAGCCCAACTAGCCATCCACTCCAAGTACCCCAACTAGCCATCCACTCCAACTAGTCCAAAACACAGCTGCAAGGATCCTCTACAATGCCTCCAGAACCGGACACCTCACCTCATTACTCAGATGACTACATTGGCTATCCATTGCCGAGCAAATAAAGTACAAAGCCCTGCTCACACCCTTCAAGATCAATCATGACTGTCATCAGTCTACCTCTAATCCCTTATACAGAAAATGCCCTGCAACAGATCCAGAAGAACACACACCCTTTACACCCTGCACACTTCCTCAATAATCACCAAGACCGGACACACAACATCCAAGAGGGCCTTAGCCTATTTGCCCCAACTCTCTGGAATGCACTACCGGATGACCTTCATGTCACGGATAACTAAGCAACCTTCAGAAAAAAAGCTGAAAACACACTTCTTTATTGGACACTTCAATGAACCAACATAGCAAATGGTAGTTAATGATCCACTGAACCATAAAAGCATGTCACCCCCTCCCTTGACCACTCAGTCCTCCTCCTCCCCTCCCACACCAAATATTGAAACATGTGCAAATTGTCATGATGCGGGCACTGATAAAGTTGGTTTAAAGAAAAGAAATCCTGTTTCTTTTGAGGAACTAGGGGTGCAATTACCCCCAGGCACAGCTAGAGGGAGCAGGAACAGACATTCGGGAGTTAATGAACCTAGGAACTCTGATGACTTGCAGCTGGAAGGGAATCACGAAGTAATCCAAAACAGTTTGCTTTATAAGTCAGAGCAGAATGCTTCTAGAACAGGAAGAGTGAGAGAGAAGGCTGAGAGCCAAGAGGACAAGCCTGGGAGCTACCGAGGAGACAAGCCTGAGGGCTGTGAAGGAAGCAAGGCTGGGAGCCATCAAGAAAGGACAGAGAAGAACTTGAGGAGAAACAGACTTCACAAGGTGGGGAGCCAGAAGGCCCAAACTGACCCTGTTGCACAAGGGGAGTTTGGTAGAGCTTGCCCTAAGGTGAGAGTGTCTGCCACACCTAGTTCTTATACTCTGCCTGGATATAGAACAGAGAGACGGAAGCCAAGAACCAGGGAGGAAGGTTCTGAGAAGAGCTTACTATCTCTGGAGGATTATAGCCAAGTTTTACCAGGTCAGAGAGAAAAGCACTTTTATAATCAACAAGAGTTTTTACCCAGAGTGAGAGGAGAATCCGGGATAAGTTTTACTCCACTGCCTAGAAGCACAGCTGTGTCCCACGCTGGCAGGCAGAAGTTCAGCTACCAAAGGAGAGGGGCCGGAAGAGAAAACACTGTGGATTTCCACTCAGCTAAACCAAGGTATGAGACATTAACCATTGACTGTAATTATTGTGATCCTAAAGGCTCTGCTAAAACAAATGTTCCTTCTGTGAGAAAAAAGAAACCAGATTGGTTTAGTAAAATACCAGCAGCCTTGAGAATCCCTGGCTATGGGAAGCCAGACTCCAGACTTTTAAATTACAAGGCTGAGATAGACAGGGACAGTGAATACTCCTCAACTGAGTACAGTGAAGGAGACTCCATGGAAATAGATTACTCAAACACTGTTCCCTCACCTGTGCCAGAACTCATGGAATGTGATTGGTGCACTGCCTCAGCTCCAGACTCTGTATGTTCCATATAACACAGAAGAATGAATGAAATGTAAATAATGTTTCTTGCACTGAATTCTACTATTTGAAAGCCTGCTTAACTGTGAAGCAACAGTTAAGCATTCATTATAAATATTGGTACCTTTTGACACAAAGGACTTTCTGTTTTCTTGATTTTGTCTCTTATATTGGACCTTTGCACTAACCAGGGAATAAAAGCCTTTATTTCCCTCCACCTGGTCTCTTTAATCAATAACGTCGTGACATCATGGCGTAATCTTTAGTGTCCGGGGAACACCCTCGTGACAAAATGTATTGTTGTTCTACTTTATCAGTTACTATTTTCCTTTTTTTTCTTATTAACTGTAACTATGCTATAACATTCTATATAAAGCCCCATTGGCCATGTTGTTCTCAGGTGAACCGCTTAGACTTGTAGATTCCGTGGCATGGAAAAATAGCTAAGTAAATAAAATAAATAAAATAAATTTCCCTTTGTGGTAGAGGAGCTAAGAATAAGACTAACATATTGGAGTCAAGGGCTTTGTCCATACTGCTGAGACAGTTTGTAGAGTTCTGTAAGTGAGACTTTTTTTTCTTCAATTTGCATATCTTAGCTGCTGCACCACAGCCGTTTGGCAATGCAAGACACACTTATGGGTTGTAGTGAGGACAATTTTCAATGCCATAACCATCGGAAAAACCGTGCTTTATCCATGGACACGAGCAGCAGCACACCCTTTGGACTGGAAAGACGAAACAAATCAATCTCTAGTTCTCTAATTGCCTATATTGTGTTGAGCAAAATTTTGATCAGGCCATAGCCCTAGTGACCTAGCACAGTTTTCTGCCTATGCCCATGAAAAAAGACTTTTTGAACATTCCATATTCTCTAGGCAGGTAAAATGACATATACAAGAAAATTACAAGGCAAAATATGCAAAGAATATCAATGAGTATAATAGCTCTTATCATCCTGGAACAGGCCAAAGACCATCAAGCCCAGTATCCTGTTTCTAACAGTGGCCAATCTAGGTCACAAGTTCCTGGCTCGGCCTATCCTCACATCCAACTGATTAATACCAATTTATTGATTTTTCCACAGTATCAATAGCAAGGTGAAAGATGACTGACAAATTAAAATCGCTATGTGGATCTCTATTGAAGGGTCTATGATCTCGACAATAAAGATCCATATAATTTTAATTTGTCAGTCATCTTTTACCACAGTAGTAGTTCAGAGTCTTCAGTTTAGCTCCACCCTCTACCTCTCGACTTCCTCCTTGTCTAATCTTCTTCTTCCTACTCTGTTACCATCAAGCTCCATATAATATGTAGCACCATGTCCTCATACATACATTATTTATTGCTATATGAAACCAGACTGACATAAAGCTTCAGTAGGAAGCTATAATCAAGGAAGCACAGATTGCATTTGAACGTTCTCACAAGTTGTTTGTCCTCAGCTAAACAATTCTCCTTGAGTCTAACTAGAGGAGTGTTGATTAATAAAGGGAGATTCGGGGATTAAGGGCTTTTCCTAAGTGCAACTAATAACTACTAGGGTAATTTCACTTATTTATACACAATTTTAAATCACTTTCTTGAGTTTCAGCAATTTTATCCAAAGCGATTTACAGAAGAAAAACAAAAATTAAAATAACATCATAAAACACACACTAATACAAACATACTCCACAATGACATAAATACTCCGTCAATAATGTTCTCCTTCTCAGAACTGTGGACTCCCCCCTCTTCAGTGCCATCTACAAGGATTAGTTCTCAATGTCCTCCAAAAATTCAGCAAACTGTAAAGCTTTTACATTTTCAAACTGTGGGCTCAAGTGTAATATCCACATATAGTTTTTAGCTATAGACTTTGCAGTATGCATACAAATCTGCTCTTACATTTACCTTTTTGTCATGAAAGGTACACAGATAGATATTTTGGAAAATACAAAAGTACATATGTGTGGTTAGACTAACATGCCTAATTTTACCCATACACAGGGTTGGCCATTTTCAAAGCCCCATTTATGTGCTGCAGAAAAGGCTTTGGATGACTGCACTGCCCCCTTTATAACAGACCCCACATAAGCTTTTGGCAGATGGGTCTGACCTGAGGCGGTGAGGAGAAAGTGAATGCCTTTGTCCTGCACTAGCAGAGAGAAATTTTATTTGATCAAAAATGATTTGTTTTCTTGTTGTGTCCTAGATAAAACTCCATCGTTGCCCAATGCATTTCACAGCAGATTTATGACATTGTCTCTCTCCTTACCACAGTCACACATGTGTCTTGAAATGTTCCAAATAGCATCTGGGAGGTAGAAACTTGTAAAATGCTCTGTTTGATGGGAGGAATTTGAATAACATAAAATGAGACAAGCTGATGCAGACTCAGGTCCATTGTCCCAGAAACCTGTCTCTAACAGTGGCCAGTTTGGGTCACAGGGACACTGTAGATCCCAAAAATACGATCATGGCTGAATTCCATCAACCTGTACAGTATGAAATAATCCAGGACACACCATTTCTTGGCCTTTTCAATCTCCCTCCTTGCTTGACACGTAAAAAAGGAGGCAAGACTGTTGTAGATTTCTTCCCAATGCTCATCTTCTTGAAGCACGCTCGTCCATCTCTCTGAGCTTTAGAATGTTGACTGTCACCTGAAGGATGGGGGTGAATAGATGCAATAAGTGTTAAGGTGGTATCACGTTATTCAGCAACTTCATTAGCGAGCTCAGAACTGGATACATGACATGTTCCTCTCCCTGTGCAAGAGGCAAACTCTTGCTGAATTCACTGAAATTGAAAGCTTTTTTCCTTCTTTCCTGGGTACAACCATGATGATACAGACTTAGGGGCAGATGTATCAAGTTTTGTTTCAGTGCAAAAATGAAGTGAGTTGTAACCCAGCATTTTATTCTGGGAAATTTTCACTTACAAACCAAGAACCAGAACTCTAACATATATAATGACCTTTGTGAACAGGATTACCTTTTAAATGAATCCTTTAATTAAAAGTACATTTAAAATGTCCAACATATGGCAGTGTTTAGTCTGTTTAAACATCGAGAGAGTAGGAAAGCAGGGAAGGAGTAAAAGGGAAATGTCACAAATATTTATCCAGGTTTGCGGTGACTGTGCCAAGATCTTTGCATACTAACGTAAATCTCTTTATCTGACTGTAGGTTCAGTGTTGGGTGCTGGATTGTGTATTTTACCTTTATATTTATAACCTTTCCAGAGGTTAAACTGATTCTGCCTGTATCTTGGACATGAGATGGGATTTGAGTTGTCTATAACGTAGAGAAAGAGTCACCGAACTTTGACTGAAGTCATTATCCTGGAGTTGACTCCCTTGCCTGAATGAGAGTTATTAAGAGGGTGCGGCCTTCTTGGCTTCAATTTTGGATTTTACATAGCTGTAACAGACACAAACAAGAAGACTGCAAAACCTTTCCACATGAATTTAGGTGGTGTCTCTTTTATGTCTGTACAGCACTGCATACGAATGGTAGCGCTATAGAAATGATAGATAGTAGTATAGTAGTACATCATGCCTGCTAGCATGGATAGTTTTGTTCCGAAGGTTGCTAGTTTTAGGAGAATTCTTTCTGAGGATTGTTGCAAAGGACCAGTTCATTTCCTTTGCATATTCCAAGAAAGTATGAGAGGTATCTAATAAGCTTCTGATTCATATAGAATATCCTTGGCTAATACAGCAACTGCTCTTTTAAGCAAGTTAGAAGACAACATTTGTCTAAAGACAATATTTGTCAATATTTGTCCTTTCTGAACACACTACTAAGTCACTTATCCACTCTTTCATCACCTCCCGTCTTGACTTTTGTAGCCTACTCAATGCTGTTCTCTCTCTCTCCCCTTCAATCTGTTCAACACTCTACTGCACGGCTAATCTTCCACCAGCCTCGTTGTGCTCATATTACCCCTCTTCTCAAGTCTCTTCATTGACTTCCTGTCCATTTCTGCATCCAGTTCAAACTTCTCCTGTTGACCTATAAGTGCATTCACTCTGCAGGTCCTCACTACCTTTCCTCTTATCTCTCCCTACACCCCTCCTCGGGAACTCCGCTCTTTTGAAAAATCGCTTCTATCTGTGCCCTTCTCTTCTATTGCCAATTCCAGACTTCGCTCCTTTCACCTTGTTGCGAAGAGGTGAGTTTTCATCCTGGATTTGAAAAGGGCCAGAGAAAGCTCCTGATGTAGTTTGCTCCAAGCATAAGCACTAAGGTGAAAGGAGAGATGATTGAGAGGAGGACCAGCAAGGAGTAGGTTGCAATAGTCTTGATGGGAGGTGACAAATGAGTGGATAAGTGTCTTAGCAGTGATATATTTGCGGAGGTTAGAAACATATAAACATATAAACATGATGGCAGAAAAAGACCACATGGCCTACCTAGTCTGCCCTTCCATATCAACCACTACAACAGTCCCCATTTTCCCTTTAGAGATCTTCTGTGTTTGTCCCATGCTTTTTTGAATTCAGATGCTGTCCTCATCTCTACCACCTCTACTGGGAGACTATTCCATGCATCTACCACTCTTTCTGTAAAGAAATATTTCCGCATATTACTCCTGAGTCTATCCTTTTTCACCCTCATCCTATATCCCCCTCATAGCAGAGCTTGCATTCAATTGAAAGAGGCTCTCCTGTGCATTTATGCCACGGGGGTATTTAAACGTCTTAATCATATCACCTCTAACCAACTTTCCTATAAAGTATACATATTAAGATCCTTAGGTCTGTCCTCATATGCTTTATAACGAAGACCACTAACCATTTTAGTAGCCACCCTCTGTACCAACTGCAACCTGTTTATATATTTTTGATGGTGCGGTCTCCAGAATTGCACACAATACTCAAAATGAGGTCACAACAAAGACCTATACCACCTCCTTACCTCTGCTGGCCATTCCTCTCCCTATGCATCCAAGTATCCTTTTAGCTTTTGCCATCACCTTTTCTACCTGTTTAGCTACCTTAAGATCATCAGACACAATAACACACCTAGGTCCCGCTCTTCATTAGTGGACAAAAGTACTTCACCCCTATACTATATCATTCCCTTGGATTGCTGCAGCCCAAATGCATGACCTTGCATTTTTTAAAATTAAATTTCATCTGCCAAATTCTTGAAGCTTAACTAGATCCCTCTTCATGTTATCTATACCTTTCCCGGTGTCTACTCTATTGCAGATTTTGGTATCATCTGCAAAGAGGCAAACCTTACCCGACAGCCCTTCTGCAATATCAATAACAAAAGTGTTAAAAAGAATCAGACCAAGGACAGATCCCTGTAGCACACCACTGGTAACATCCTTCTCCTCAGAGTGAGCTCCATTTATCTGTACCCTTTGTCGTCTCCCACTCAACCAGTTTTTAACCCAAGCAGTAAGTTTAGGGTGCATCCCTAGGGTGCTCAGTTTGTTTATAAGTCGCCTGTGCGGAATGGTGTCCAAGGTTTTACTGAAATCAAACTACACCACATCTAGGGCTCTCCCTCGGTCCAACTCCCTGGTCACCCAGTCAAAGAAATCAATCAGATTTGTCTGACAAGACCTGCCTCCGGTGAATCCATGCTGCCTTGGATCCTGTAATCCACTGGACTGCAGAAACCTCAGTATTTTCTCTTTCAGCAGCACTTCCAATAATTTACTCACAACCAAAGTTAAACTAAACTGCCTGTAGTTTTCAACCACATCCTTACTTCCGCTTTTGTATAAAGGGACCACATGTGCCTTTCTCCAGTGCTCTGGCACCACTCCTGATTCCAACGAGACACTGAAAAGGTCAATCAGTGGAGCTGCTAGAACGTCCCCAAGTTTCCTCAATATTCTAGGATATATCTCATCTGGTGTATCCTTTGTGTGTGTTTCATGTGTGTACCTGTCACAGAAAAACATAAATGTGCGTACTGCAAAGTCTATAACTAAAACGTTCCTGCGAATGTTGCACTTGAGCCCACAGTTTGAAAATTTAAAAACTTTACTGTTTGCTGAATTTTTGGAGGACACTAAACTTATCTATCTATCAATGGGGGGAGGGAGGGAGGGAGTCCACAGTTCTGAGTTATTACTGGCAGAAAAAGGTGGTTGGCAGAGTTTTAATGTCATTATGGAATATGTTTGTATGTGGTGTTTTTATGATATATTAAGTTTTTAAAAAATTCTTTACTTCTGCTTGTGTTTAGAATTCATTGGAATAAGACTGTCAGAAATCGTGGATTGGTTTAAAATTTCACTCCTGGAACTGGATAAGTTAGCAACTCTGTCCAAATACAGGTACTGGTATACCTGTGGTATAAAAGCAATTAGTGCAGCTGGGTTTAAAAGGGGTTTGGAAAAATTCCTGGAGATAAAATCCAAAAATTGTTATTTATCATTTGGATTTGGGGAAAGAGTCATCCAGGAACCTGTGACCTAGATTGGCTATCTTTCAAAACAGGACACTGGAATGATAAGATCTATTAAACTCGTTGATTTTCTTTACATATTTGGCCATGTAATTTTCTTGTATATGCCATTTTACCTGTCTAGAGAATGGGAAATGTTCAAAAAGTCTTTTTTTCATGGGCTTAGGCAGAAAACTGTGGTGTGGGTCACTAGGGCTATGGCCTGACCAATATTTGGCCCAACACAATATGGGCAATTAGAGAGCTTGGGGACAGGGCTAGAGGTTGATTTGTTTGCTCTTTCCAGTCCAAAGGGTGTGCTGCTGCTCTTGTCCATTTATTTATTTACATTCTCTTATATACCATGCTATTCTGCATCAGTGTGGTTTACATTGAACAAACTGAAATTACATTGAACAGGGCATTATAACTTGGAGATAACTATTTTACAGGGAACATGGGCTATGAAGGGTTAAGTGGCTTGCCCAAGACCACAAGGAGCACCTGTGGGACTAGAAACCCCAGTCCTTCTGGCCCAAGGTTGCTGTCCTCTAGTGGGATTTGAACCCCCGACCTTCTGGCCTGAATTACCCTGCCCCAACCACTAGGCCACTCCTCCACTCCACTCCAATAAAATAAAATAAAATAAATAAATCAATTTCAGTGAAAAAGATTTTCCTGACATTACCTTTCAATTTACCATCTTGCAGCTTCATGTTTTGCCCTCTAGTTTTACAGCTTCCCCGTCTTTGCAAGAGGTTTGTTTGTCCATTATTTCTCTTTAAGTATTTAAAGGTCTGAATCATATCTCCCCTGTCCCTCCTCTCCTCCAGAGTGTACATATTTAGGTCTTCAAGTCTCTTCTCATAAGTCTTCTGACGCAGGCTCTAAATCATTTGTACTTCAAAGCCATCGCAGTTACCTCATCATCCTATTGCGAGCTTCTTTACCTTATCCTTTCTCTGGGATGCAGCAGCTGAGGAGATACAAAAATCAACAGAAGAGCCTCAGTCTGTTGAGCTGCGCTACCACCATTAACCTAAGCCAGGGTCAGACCCTGCATTGTGGCCTGAGACCTTTCAGATCTGTGCTAGAAAAGGTGAAAACAGAACAAAATTACATACCCAGCATCAGTTAATGTTATAAAGTAATCCATTGGTCTTCAAGGTCATTCCGAGGCGCGAATAGCAGGGATGGACATTGTACAGGGAAGTTTTATGGAGGTGGGAAAGGTGCAGGGCGGGCAGTGGGCTGTTGGCAGCCCTTGACATACAGGGCTGATTCCAATGTCGGTCCTGTAAATCCGGGGCCGGCGGCCTGAATGGAGAACTTATTCCACCTCTGAGGTGGAATAAGTTCCCCTAATCGGGTGGATCGGGTAGGCCCGGGTCTCAAAAGAGGCGGGAGGGGCAGAGGAAGTTCTCCACTGCCCAACCCTGGCCTTGGGAGGCCAGATCGGGGGTCGGGCTACAGGGAATGAACATTTTGGTCTGGCAGCCAGGAATCATGGCTTTTGAATGGAATCGTGGTGCCACTGTAACTGGACACCATGGCGCCGCGGCTCCATTCAAAAGCACTGCCTGAGTTGGCCGGGGAAGACCTGTATGTGTAGGCCAATCTGAATCGGCGTCCTGGCCTGCACATGCAGGCCTGGATGTGATTCTAATCCCAAAGGGCTGGACATACCCACGGGATCAGAATCCTGGCTCACTCTCTGCGTCCGGTTCTGACTGGGCGCACAGAGGGCCAGTACATCCAAAACAGAATCGGGCCCCTTCTATGTATTTAGCGGTGTGTTCTGCACCAAATTCAAATGGTTTATGTACTATTTATGTTATAGTTTATATATGCTATAAGGTGCCCTGTGGAGGATGCCATGCAGAGGTCAAAAAGATCATTATTATTTATATTAATAAACAGGAAAAGAATGCTTTTAATCAGTGATCCTATTGAAGGTGACCTACTTGTAATCGGATCAAGGTTATTTTCATTAGGATAGGTGCTAGGTGCAGGCTGCATTTTCACCCGTGTTTTCACCTGATCAGTGTATTTTTGCTGCCTCAGATGCAGAGGCAGGTTGTCCTAGCCCTAAAAAAAAGTACAACTTTGGATACTAAAAACCTTTGTCTCAGATATTTCTCTTTTCCATTCTACCAACTCTCATAATGGTTCTTGAATGCTTCTAAGCATATTTTTGCAGGGAAAGGGTTTTAGTTTCATAGTTCATTATTCCACTGAAATCTTGAATTTCTAATCTTCCTTTCCTAAAACAGTCCCAATTTTTTGCTCTTCCGAAAATAGAATTAAAGCATTAAAGATTCATCAATTCAGAATTTTGCAGGCAAACAGGCTTGCAG
This sequence comes from Ichthyophis bannanicus, assembly GCA_033557465.1. NCBI lineage: Eukaryota > Metazoa > Chordata > Amphibia > Gymnophiona > Ichthyophiidae > Ichthyophis > Ichthyophis bannanicus. The sequence continues at coordinate 90,790,808 of CM066049.1, read as the reverse complement.
GCCTTTTGAACTTTTTCGACCAGTCCTTTAATCCTGATTAAAGATTGCTTTGGGCTTTCTCATTAATTCTCCTTCATTCCACCATATGTCATTCTTCATAGTTAATGGATAAAAGCACATATATGCTCATTGATGTGTGCAGAGTTGCAAATACTGAAACACTTTATTGCTAAAGAGCTTCACCATATAGACAGCCAGGTTTGAGAGAGCAGGAATGTCAATCTCGTCAGAGCTGTAATCCATGTCAGGAAGGTTATGTTGGAAGAAAGTGATTCCCTTTTTATACTTCTTTCTCTTTATTTTCAATTGCGGTACGGTGGATCAGAGACATTGTATCTTGTTTTATTAATCTGGTCGTCATTCACAAGATATATATTTATTTTAGGCTGCCTTGCTTTCCAGTGTTTGAGTGTCTCCCTAAGAAGCTTTTTGCACTTTTTTAACATGACGCGGACATTATACTTATACTCCAACTGCCTATTTAGATCCAGTATTACAACATTTCTTTTCAATCGGCAAATGTGCATTTGTTTTAGACAGTTTTCATTCCCCTCGCTGAGGTCTTGTTTCTCCTTGTGATACTACGAGCGGTTACTGTCATTCTTCCCCAAGTTCCCTCTCCTCTGTTCCCTTCCTCTTTATGGCCGTTATGCATATTTTATCAGTTTTTAATGTATATAAATGATCGTGCAGCTATGATCTTTTATAACGGCTATCAAGAGTTTTAAATATAGTTGTAAATGCCCCCCTTCGCTTTATAATTCACTGCATAGTTTTAGACATCAGATTCATTTTTATTTTTCTTATTCATTGCACATAATACACTATTCTTTCGGTTTGGACAGTTTTTACAGCACATTTTTAAATGTTCAGATTACGTATTGATATGCAGCAGCTCTATAAGGGTGAACAAGATTTATGTTTGTTTAGTTTTTACGGCTACATATGCTATTTGTTGGTGTTTTTAAAGCTTTTAATAATTTAATTGCCATGTTTTTCAGCATTATACAGGCAAGCTTTGCATTTGACTTTGTCATAAACACTTTTAATTTTGTTTTTGTTTTTTTGTCTTTAGTTTTTTGTTTTCTTTTATATGTGCTATATAACATTACTTGTAGTATTTGATACAATAATGTTAAGCTAACATTGATGTCATTTCATTTTTTAGATTATTGCTTTTCATTGTGTTTTTGAACATATACAATGCAATTTAATTTCTGCTCAGTAAGTCTTTTTTTTATTTTAATTGCGTTAGTGGATCTTTAGATTGTTAAATTGATCATGACATTTGGTGGTTTGTTTCATTATATTTCTCTTCTTCTCTCTTCCATATTTTTCTTTAACAATTTTCTTTATAGAATTTAGTCTGTCTAGGATCAATGCTTTTTATTGCTTTTTAATGTTTATGATTATATGTATAGTTATTTGTTTTTATGCATTGTTTTACTCATTTATTTATTCATTATGATCTTTTACTTTGACATAAGACATGTAAATCAAAATACATTATGTTAATGTGATTTTTAATGTTTATTTATTTATGTTTTGAGATTTACCCCCTGACAAATCCTTATGCCAAAATGTGGCCGTGTCGGGGTTGCTGTTTGCAAATAAAGGACTTTTTCAGTTACGTCTTACTCTCTATGTTTTTCCAAGATCAGCTTTCTTACAGCTACAAGAGTTAAAGAAAAAATTCCAGCCTCAAATTGGAATGTTACAAGATGCTCAAGGATCCATGCTGAATGATCAAGAAAAGGTAGAAAGAATATACAGAGTCATTATACAATAAAAATCAAGTGGACCAACAGCTGTTTCAACCTCTACCATCTCAACTGGTGATGAAATAAGAAGTCGAAGGAGCATGGAAAGCCTTATCAAAGAACAAAGCACCGGGCATTGATGGTATTCCCACTGAAATATTACAGCAATTGGATGCAACTGTTAACATACTGTGGCAGGATCAGATATATGAGCTCACTACACTCCCGGAATCCCTCAGGATGGAGTTAGGAAGGCCCCTGCCACAGTTAAAGCCCAGGTGTTTCAATTAGCTTAAAAGCCCAGGAGTTTCAATTAAGAAAGAGCACTTAGGAGAGGGTGGAGCTGGGGGGAGTTTTTCCTCAGACCTGGTTATATTCTTGGAGTAGATATCTTCTGTGGTGGCTGGGGAGAGCTACCAAGGCAAAAAGCGGAGGGGAAGATCTATCCTGACAAAGAGGAGGAGGCCATGGAAACCCAGTCCTGTGAAGACGAGGAGAACCCTGAACCCATGGAGTATAAGTGATGGAACACTAAAAGTTCTAGCCCTGGGGCAGGTTCCGCCAAAGATTAAGTGAACCTGAAGGGAGGAAGGGTGGGGCAGCTGCACAGTTTCTAAACATGCAGCTGAGCTTTGTAGACATTCTACGAAAGACTTTGTGTCGAACTGAACTGATTTGAGAAGCAGCATTTATTGTGTGTGTTCTAGCTTTTTTTTTTTATTTTTTTTTTATATACTTTATTTAATAACCATCAACACATTCAACATACCATGAACAATAATCCTCAGAGGGGTGTACTCTGATCCCCTCACAGAGGATAAACAGAACAAAGATAACAGATGGTGTAATTTTTCCCCTTTAATCCCCCATTCCTCTCCCACCCTCCCCCCGCCCCCCCACCGCCCCCTCACCCAAGCACACCACCCAACCTCCTCCAGCACCTCTCACCATGCTGCATATGGTTCACATCACTCCCCAATCACTTTATTTATTTAGAACACATTTATATACCGCTGCTTCCAGCGATCAGCAGCGGTTTGATTCTTCTTTTGGGAGATGTCGATCAGGACAGGGTGGGGGGAGTATATACATAGGTCTGAGGGGGTCACGGCACACATGGTTAATGTTTTGGGGCATGGAGTTAAACATATTTACATTTATACAATACATATTTACACATTTTGGAATTCACATTTTTACATGGCTATACATAGTTACACATAAGGCAGATTCAAAAAGCATATATTTATCAGTTTACTTTGCTACTGTTCCATGGAATTTGCGACTTATGGCTGGTTGTAGTAGCATTTAAATAGGTGGGTTTTTAACTCTTTCCTGAAACTTTTAATGTCCTGGATTAAACGCAGGTCAACAGGGAGCTGATTCCATATAGTAGGCGCAGAGAAAGAGAAGGCTCTGCGACATGTACTTGTTTTCACAGTTCGGATTGCGTTGGGGACCTGCAGGGTGCCCAAGTTGTTAGTTCTTCTATTCCTATTTGCTGGTTGTGTGCTGGGGTTGACTTGATTGACAGGAATGTTCAGGCGAGCAGCAATGTCCTCCACAGTTTCATTGCCTTCAGAAATTATGCCTACACCCTTTGGAATGGCTTTAGCTGTGATTGGATGATCTCCTGTGACCATGATGACCTTTATTCCAGCACTCCGACACTTTCCGACAGCATCTGGCACTGCAGCACGGGGAGGATCAATCATGGAGATCAAGCCCACAAAGCAGAGGCTCTCAGTTGGAAAGTTCACATCATCAGTGTCAAATTGGAATCCTTCAGGGAACTTCTCATCTGGCAGTGCCAGATGGCAAAAACCCAATACTCTCTCCCCTAGGCCTCCCAACTCAAGGTAAGCATTCTGAAAAGCATCCTTCAATTCCTCATCCAGAGCCTGTTCCTTGCCCTGCAGCAGAATAGTAGAGCACCTGTCAAGGATCCTCTCGGGAGCACCCTTCATGACTAGCAGGTACCGGGACTCAGATGGATTAGCATTCTTGTGGACAGACAGCTGGTATTTGTTGGTGGAGTTAAATGGGATTTCTGACACTTTAGAATTTTTCTCTCTCATATCTCTGACAGAGCCACAACAAAGCTCAATGCATTTCAGCAAGGCAGATTCTGATGCATCACCAGCAACATCCCTTTTAAGTATTGGTGTGTTTTCCTGGCCTGCCTGGAACACAGCACGGTTGCAGAGACCAGCAATTCTAGCCAGTGCAGTCCATGTGGCAGAGCTCTTATCAAATGAGGCACCACTCTGGTTCTCTGTGGTGTCTGCTTCATGGATTTGGTTGTCAAACCACATATGGGCAACTGTCATTCTGTTCTGTGTCAGAGTTCCAGTCTTATCAGAACATATGGTGGATGTGGATCCCAAAGTCTCCACAGCTTCCAGGTTCTTCACCAAACAGTTCTTACGGGCCATACGTTTGGCAGTTAGTGTCAGACATACCGTGACTGTGGCAAGGAGTCCCTCTGGTACATTAGCCACAATGATCCCAATGAGGAAGATGACAGCTTCTAGCCAGGTGTACTCAAGTATCAGGGAGAGGATAAAGAAGGAGACACCCAAGAACACTGCCACGCCCGTGATGATATGGATGAAATGCTCAATCTCAATAGCAATTGGAGTTCGGCCACCTTCCAGCCCAGATGCCAGGGTAGCAATACGGCCCATAACGGTGCGATCTCCGGTGTTAATGACAATACCACGTGCAGTGCCTTCCACACAGTTGGTAGAGAAGAAGGCAATGTTCCTAGTTTCCAATGGGTTTTCATTTGTGAAATCTGGTGAACGGGTCTGAGGCTCCGATTCACCAGTAAGTGAAGAGTTATCCACCTTGCAGCCATGAGCAGATACGATCCTGAGATCTGCTGGTATTCTGTCACCTCCTTTCACCTCCACCAGATCACCCACCACAACTGCCTCGGCATTGATGCTCAGTTTCTCTCCGTTCCGGATCACAAGGGCTTGCTGAGGTACCATGTTCTTGAAAGATTCCATGATCTTTGAACTCTTTGCTTCTTGATAGTAAGAGAAACAGCCAGTAATTATGACAACAGCAGCCAACACAACACCAAGATATAAATTATCATTAAGAGGTTCCTCTTCAGTTGCTACTAGAATACCATAAGCCAGGAAACAGAGGATAGCTCCAATCCATAAAAGCATGGAGAAACCCCCAAACAGCTGCCTGCAAAATTTGATCCATTCAGGAGTGGTAGGAGGAGGGGTGAGGGCATTTGGACCATCCCTAGCCAAGATCTCCGCTGCACGAGCAGTTGTCAGACCCCGACTCAGGTCAGTCCCAAACTTTCGATGGAGCTCATCTAGGGTGAGTTTGTGATCTTCCAGCGCTACTTCCTTCTTCAGTTCATCCATATCTTTCTCTTTCTTGCCCTTCTTTTTAGCGCCATGTTCTGACATGGCAGCTGGTTCATACTTATCACGCCCCGTCCCGTAGCCCATGGCGGCTCTGCGTGCTTACAAGAAACCTTCTCCGGGGAAACAGCCAAGAAGCGAAATATTTTAAATTAAACGGACTTTTTGCTCGCTCGTCCTCTCCTCCTCCACTTTTCCTTCTTGTAGAGCTCACAGTTTTTTTCCCCCCCAAACCTGCCACGCGTCCCCCCCTACCGCCTCCAACCTCTCCCGGCTGCTGCTGCCGCCTCTAGAAAACTAGCACACTACACTTGACTCCTCAATGACCAACATGTAAAATCTCATTGCAGCACCTGGTAGTTAGCTGCTGTATATAAGGCTCCCAGACATGCATGAAAGCTGTCCAGCGTTTGACACTGCCCCGTGCTCTCCATCTCTCGGTGAGCAAAAGTTGGTGGAAACAATTGCGCCATTCACCAAATGAAGGTGGACTACGTTCTCGCCAGAGACGCAGAATGGGTCCCTTCCCTACCAAGCAGGCCTTACGCACCAACACCCGCTCACCCTCCGCCACTGGGCAGGGGGGGTCGAGCCGGTCCAGCACAACGAGGGCCCCGGTCCATCGCACCCGCCGCTGTAATAAGCGGTTAAGAAAAGCACTAATCCTAGCCCAATAAGAGCGCACCAACCGACACCCCCACCACATATGGAATAGAGTTGCCATAGGCTCTGAGCATTTCGGGCAAGACCCGTCCAGCGTTAAGCGGCTGCGGAACACCCTCCGTGGGGAGAAATGCGCCCTAGTGATACATTTGAATTGAATCTCCCTCCATCTGGCCTCCAGGGACAACTTCCCTATACCTTTAAGGGCCTGCAGGACTGCCCCTATGGGCACTTCTTCTCCCGATTCCCTTCCCCAAGCAGCCTCAACACCCCGATAGTCGGGGCCAGAGCAAAACTTAGCCCAACGCTTCTTATAAGCCGAAATCGTTGGGATCTTCCTCCCCCAAACCAAAAAACTCTAGAATCCGCGCCGAGCGGTCCACCTGTATCTCCTCGCAGGGAAGGGACGACACGTAGTGTGCTAGTTGTAGGTAGGCAAAACGATGCCGAGGGGAGAGGTCGTATTCTCTACTTAGAGTCGAAAAGGATTTGCAGTGTCCAGAAGGCTCAACCACATGTCCAATATTCTGAATACCTCGGGTGGCCCACTCCCGAAACACCTTCGTCTCCGAGCCTGGGGCAAATGTTGCATTCCCCTGTAAGGGGAGCCAACTGGAAACCCTCCACGAGCTGCGCCAGCGAAGATTAAAATACTTCCAAGTGCGCCGAGCAGAACCAATCAACTCACTACACAGTACATGACGAGGAAGGGTATGGTGGGTCCCATGTAATACTCCCAGTAACGTCCAAGGTGCCACAAAACACTCTTCGAGGGCTCGAGGTGTATAAACCTCTGTCCCCCCCAGCCAGTCCCCAAGGTAACGCGCCTGACAGGCCACGGCATATCCCTTAAGATCCGGAAGGCCCATCCCCTCCTCACGCCAGGACCCCACCATTCGGGCCCATGAGATGCGTGCCTTCCCTCCCTTCCAGAGGAACCGTCTCAGGGCGATCTCAAAGCGCCGGATATCTCGACTTAACAGCCAGACGGGCAATGTTTGGAACCAATACAACAGCCTTGGTAAGATCACCATTTGAATCGCTGCAATCCTCCCTGAAAGGGATAGCGGGAGTAATTCCCATGCTTTTAGCTGTAGCTGAAGCCGCTTCAGGGATCGCGCTAAGTTACGCGCATACAACAGTTGGGGGTTGCAAGTCAGCGTTATACCTAAGTAGGTAAATTCATCGCCCGCCCATCTAAGGGGAAATGTCCCCGCCCAAGTCCCAGCCAACTGCGTGGATACGTCTAATGCCTCAGACTTATCTCGGTTAATACGCAATCCGGCTAAGGAACCAAACCGCTCAAATTCCTCCAACAATTTCGGTAGCGAACGTTCCTGGGCGAGCAAATGGACCAGAATATCGTCAGCAAAGGCCGAGAGCCTGAATTCCTGTGAGCCTATTCGAATTCCCTGTATCTCTATGGAAGCCTCTATAGTCCGGATCAGTGGATCCAATGACAGCACGAATAATAGGGGGGAGAGAGGGCACCCCTGTCTTGTGCCCCGTTCCAGCGAGAATTCCTCAGACAGGATACCATTGCAGAGCACCCCCGCCGTTGGCCGTATATATAAACTCCCAATCATTCCACAAAATTTATCTCCTAACCCATAGCGTGGGAGAAGTTGACGCAGAAATTGCCAGTCCACCCTGTCAAAAGCCTTCTCGGCATCAAAACTTATAAGCAGGGACGGCATTTGTTGGGCATGCACCCACTCTAAGGACGCCAGGATCTTCCGTAGATTACGAACCGCATGTCTCCCCTGACAAACCCCACTTGAGAGTCGTGCACCAGCTGACCTATAACCGTTGCCAGACGCGTCGCCAATACCTTCGCGTTCAATTTAATATCAAAATTAAGCAGGGAAATGGGGCGATATGACCCTACCAATAAGGGGTCTTTTCCCGGTTTGGGGATCAACGTAAGATGGGCATGGTTATTTCCCCAGCGGTAGGCCCCTCTCTCCGCCCTCCCATTGAATACCTCCGCTAAGAGGGGGCTCGCCGGCTCAGCCAGAAGCTTATAGAACTCGGCTCCCAGACCGTCCGGCCCCGGTGATTTATAGCAACTAGCTGTGGAAATCGCGGAGGATATCTCCTGTGCAGTAATAGGCAGTTCTAGGGTCTCTCTCTGTTCCTCTGTGAGCCGTGGTAGATGTAACGAATTCAGATACTCGTCTAGATCCACCAGGGACGGGGGCTGCGCCTTATATAAGTTATGAAAAAAATTCCGGAAGGCCTGAGCTATCTCAACAGAGTCTTTCAATAAGCGGCCTTGTTCATCTCGAAGGGCTGTCACTAAGGAGGACCCCCTTTGTCCCCGCAAACAGCGCGCCAGCATCTTCCCCGGTTTATTTCCAAAACAATGTAGACGGTATTTATAATAGAGGACAGATTTCTTTGCTCTTTGGTGGAGCAATTCATTAAGGTCTACCTGGGCCTCCCAAAGTGTTTTCTTGTTCGCTGCGGTCGGGTGGTGAGCACACACCCGTCGCAGACGGGTAACCAGACGCTCCAGGCCTATCACGCGCTCCGCTATCAGCCGACGCTTCCGGGCAGCAAACCCGATAATATCACCCCTGAGCACCACTTTTGCGGTTTCCCACACCAACTCTGGGGCGCCACTATGGTAGTGATGGTCATCTACAAACTCCCGCCAGCGCCGCTGCAAAAAATGCTGAAACTCCATGTCCTGGCATAGCCCCAAGGGAAGTCTCCAGAGTCTCGTCCGATTCTGTACTATCCCCCAGTGCAACTCCAGCCCGACCAACGCATGGTCGGAGATTTCTAGGGGGCCGATCTGTACCTCCCCTACGTGAGTAAATAGGGCCCCGGACACTAAGAAATAATCAATTCGGGCACTAGAACCATGGGCCCTAGACTGGTGGGTAAAATCTTTCAGCAGGGTGAAGCAACCGCCATGGGTCAACCAATCCCAGTCTATCACGAAGACGCTGTAGCACCCGAGCCAACGGAATCCGCTCTCTCGCCGCCTCACCCCGAGAGGTATCAAGTTCGACGTCCAGAACCCCGTTGAAATCGCCCCCCAGAAGTAGCGGGTAGTCCGGAAGTTGTTCAATTTTAGAGGCAAGAGCGTTATAGAAGCCAGGCTCTATCCCATTCGGGCCATATACATTCCCAATAATCACTGATCGCCCTTCCAGGCTCCCTGCCAATAAAAGAAACCGCCCATCTTCCGACGCCACCATCGTTTCCATAGCAAAGCGTATCTTCTTATGTATCAAAATGACTACACCTCCCTTTTTCCCTCGCGCCGGGGATCCCCAGACCTGCCCCACCCAACCCCGACAGAGTTTTGCATGTTCTGCCTCAGATTGGTGTGTTTCCTGGATCAGGGCCATATCGCAGTGCTGCCTGGTTAAGGCCTGCAAAATTTTATAGCGCTTGGTTGGGGTCCCTAAGCCACAGACATTCCAAGTAATTACTTTCAAAGGCATGGGGCAGTGTCAATAGGCCTCCAAGACAGAAAACCTGAGCCCATTGAGGGAGCTCCCCCAGCCTGGAGCTCCCCCTCAGCAGCCATCAAAACCATACAATACAGCATATCTGGTACCGAGAAGGTGTGTGCTTTCCCTCCCCTACGCCTCCCCCCCCCCTCCCCACTACCTCCCCCCAACCCTCTCACTATCCGACTTACCCATCCACCCATGGTTGGGCAACTTCCCTACGGCAGTCGGGACTGCCCCAAACATCCCCGATCCATGTAGTGAGCATAGGGCATTTCTAGCCAGGATCTTCATCGCTGGCCCGATTGGGGGGTTCAGGCGGCTCCCCAAGCCCCCCTCCCCCACCCCCACCCGATCAATTTTACACAAACCCTTAGAGTTGGTTAAAATTCAAACCCCACTATCTGGGCACCCCCTGGGCTCCCCCATATACCCATTGAGGCTCCCCTCACAGTCATCGTTAGTGAGCTTCCGCTCCCCCCCATAAGAGGGCCCCCGTTCGCCACTCTTTCTCCCGGAGTCCCAGAACAGCTGCGATCCAGCTTGGTATCCCTAGGGACCCCTGGTATACGGTCCGGCCCAATTCCCTGAAGGGGGATCCACCCAGTGTCTTCTGCAGGTCGCAAGGGGGCCGATTTCTGGGCAGGGCTTTCTTATTCAATCCATAAACCGGCTCTGCCGGCCCGCCCGCTCAAACAGGCCCTGCCGTGAGCTATAAACGTATGGATGCTCCTCACTACGTTCTCGGGCAACAGACTGCTAGCTGGTCCTGGGGCACCGCTTCGTCTGGCTCCCAGTGACAGTATAGATTAGGTTTACATACAGGCCGGACCAACACCCAGCTGTGGAGGGGAAAAGGGGGGGCATTGAGCTTTCAATGGGGAACAGAGAGTAACAAAGAACTAAAACCTGTTAACTAATTTACCCCTGGGCTCGATTCTGGGCTCCGCGCCATCGGGCTCCCAGTTATAGGGTATATGGTACTTACATACAGGCCAGGCCAGGGCTCAGCGCACAGAGGCCATTGCTATTCTCGCTCAGGAGGGGGGGGAAGCTTCGACCCCCGAGGGAGGGCATAATGTGAGAAGAAGTGGAACCCGTCAGCGAAGTTACTCCACTTCACAGTTCCGCCCCCACTCAGCTCCCCCATCCCAAGCAGCACCCACGAGGCACTGGACCACTCTTACCTTACCTCCTAGAAAGTAGCTTGGAGATGGCAACAATAAAACAGTGTAAACAGTAACAAGTAGCAATATTTGTAAAAAGTTTAGCACTGTTATCCAAGTTTATGTAGTAAGTTTTGTAAATAGTTACCCCTGTTATCCAAGTTATTTGCCCTGTTATCTGTAAACTCATACGTGTTAACTGTACTGAGCATTTCTGTTCCATGTAAACCGCGCTGATGCTGAATAGTGCGGTATATAAGAGACTGTAAATAAATAAATAAATAAATAAAATGAACAGTGTAATAATGTAACTATTTGTAGCAGGTTACAACAGAGTCAGTGCCGTACGTGCTACAATGTGGCGTTTAAAGCCACGTGTAGAACCAACACTACAATCCAGGTCTCACACTGGGCCCGAGTTCCTCTCTGTCAGGAAACCAATAATTCTCCAGCCATGTGCGCGGTGCAGGCTTCATGAGGGAGACGGGGCTGGGGAAGATCCAGTTCTCAGCAAAGAGGCAGCCGCCTCCGGCGTTGTCAGAAAACGTGTCTGTCCGTTGGTCTCCACTCGTAGGCGAGCTGGGTATAGGAGCGAGAAGCACACTCCTTGGTTCCGAAGTTGTGTGCAGACCTCGGAAAAGGCCCGTCTCTGCTGGCTCACTAGCGCCGAATAGTCCTGAAAGACCAGGATTTGCGGCGAGTCCTGTTGCTGCAGAGTGCGACCACGGGCAGTCCGGAGAACCAGTTCCTTCTGTCTGTAGTCCAAAAATCGGGCTATTACTGCCCTCGGGCGCCGTAGCTGTTCCTGCCATTGGCCCAGCCGATGGACACGTTCCAGCTTGATAGGATCCTCATTCTGGCCCTGCAGTAGTTTTTCAATCCAGGACTGTAGATATGCAAACAGCGCGCCATCAGCCACACTCTCCGGGATGCCGATGAATCGTAAGTTTTTCCTACGTCCCCGGTTCTCAAGCTCGTCCAGCTTGGCACCCTGCTGCCTGACCATATTCTCCAGGGCCGTGACTTTGACTTCCAGGGAGTGCCGGGCGTCCTCGACATCAGAGACCCTCGCCTCCACCTGGTCCATGCGCCCTGTGAAATCGGTCAGGTTTTGGCTAACAGTCTGGATCCGATCCACCAGCTCCTGGAGGCAAGCATCCAGAGCCTGGACCACAGCTGCGCTCACTTCCTTCACCAGATCTGGGGGACTGTTAGGTTTCGGGCTAGCTGGGGAGTTTTCCGCCATTTTGCCCTCCGGGGCTCTCGACTTTTCTTTCCGCGGTGTTTTCGTCGCCATCGGGCCCGCGGTGCCGTTGAGACACTGCTCTCAGCGCCAATTATCCCCTTGTCTTAAATAGTCGAAATACAGGGATTGCGCCCACTTTTAGAAGAGTTAATAGCCGATATGCGGGGCAGATTTCCCGGAGCTGATCGTAGGCGACCCGATCAGCTCATTGCCCAACCGGAAGTCCCTTGTTCTAGCTTTATGTTGTGAACTGGAGAGATTGGAGCCAGTGGCCATCTCTAACTCTGCTATTGAATCCCAATGTCCAGCTGATAGAGCGGCCATTCATGAGACTCTGTTGGCCCCATTTCCTTGCTGTGAGTGGGGAAGAGAAGCTTAGGGAACTGAACTTGAAGTGAGAGGATTGTGTGCAGTCTAGGCGTGGATCTTAAAAGACGGTTCTAAGAAGACCTGGATTGAATCCGTATGCTGCTGGCACCAAGGAGATTCATCTTTGGTGCTACAATACTTACAGGCTCTGCCAGGAAATTTGGAAGACAACATCATGGCCAACTGACTGGAAAAGATCTCTGTCTAAACCAATACTGAAGAAGGGTGATCCAACTGACTGTGGAAATTATTGCACAAATGCTCTGATTTCACATGCCAGCAAGATTCTGCTCAAGATCCTTCAGCAGAGACTACGACCATACCTAGAACGAGAACTGCCTGAAGTGCAAGCAGGGTTCAGGAAAGAGCGAGGAATGAGAGACATTGCAGATGTGAGATGGATCCTTGAAAAGACAAAAGAATACCAGAAGGATATCTATATGTGTTTTATCAATTACAGCAAGGCTTTTGACTGTGTAAACCATGGGAAACTCTGGGACACATTAAGGAGCATGACTACACCAAAACACTTGATCATATTCTTGCACAACCTTTACATCGCTCAAGCAACAGTTCGTACGGAACAAGGAGAAAGAGAATGGTTTAAAATCAGCAAAAGTGTATGACAGGGCTGCATACTTTCCTCCAACCTGTTTATTTTATATGCAGAACAAGTCATCAAGGAAGCAGGACTGTATGAAGACAACCGAGGTGTGAAGAATGGTGGAAGACTCATCAACAACCTTTGCTATGCTGATGATACCACATTGCTGTCTGAAAGCGAAGACGATCTGAAACATTTGCTTCTCAAGATCAAGGAACAGTCTTAAAATGGGCCTGCACCTTAATGTAAAGAAGACAAAGATCCTGACAACTGGCAAAATCAATAAGTTCATAGTTGATGGAGAAAAAATGGAAATAGTGGACAACTTTAAACTACTTGGATCAACTAGCAACAAAGAAACACCAAGCAGTCAAGAAATCGGACAATGCATTGCTCTTGGTGGAATTGCTATGGAGGACCTAGACAAAATTCTCAAACAAAGATTTGACTTGTTCAAGCCATGGTATTTTCAATAACATCATATGGATGTGAAAGTTGGACAGTGAAAAAGATAGACAGGAAGAAAATTGATGCCTTTGAATTATGGCAACAAATACTGTGTATCCCATGGACTGCCTGAAGAACAAATCAGTCAGTACTAGAGGAGATCAAACCTAAGCTTTCTTTTGAAACTCAGATGACAAGACTACGACTTTCATACTTTGAACAGACACATCATCCGAAGAGAGAGATCTTTAGAGAAAGATATCATGCTTGGCAAGGTAGAAGGACAACGCAAAAGAGGAAGGCCAGCAATGAGATCAGTAGTTACAAAAACAGCTATGGGTGCTGCTCTCTCAAAAATGAGCTGCCGGACTGAAGACAGAATACTATTTAGGACAACTATCCAGAGGGTCGCCATGAGTCAACACTGACTCAACGGCACTTAACAACAACTGCAGTATTTATTGTTTGAGATAAGAGCCAAATTCTCTCACTTAAATTGCACATATACTGATGTTGAACCTTTGTACTATAGCCCCTGCTCTCTAGGTCAGACCAAAGGTTCATATACCCCAGCATCCTGTCTGCTATAATGGCAAACGGAAAGCCCTTAGAGACATTGTATAAGAAACATGGCACATGTAGAGCTATCCATCCAACTTCTAGCAGTCATGGTTTAGGGGCACACTGAACCTGGCGTGAAATCCCCGATTATTATGTCTTGTAGCCTGTGACTGATTTGTCTTCCCAGTGGATATAGTGGAGGAAAATAATATTAAAATTAAAAAAAAAAACATGGGTCAAGTACGTGGGATCCTTAGATGCAGGGAAATGGGAGTGGTAGAAACCAATTGTGACAGATTTGGAGGACAGTGATAGGAGCAAGGTTAGGAGAAAAGAAGTGATAGGAGAAAACAAGGCACAGATAAAGAGAAGCAATGCAATTCAACGTGTGCCACTGAGACACTGCTGACCTCTGGCCACCGCAACCCTGGGTTTTATTGTCAAGGTGCAACAGGAAGTAGATTGTCAGGACCTAGAAGGTTGTTGGTGGAAAACAACAGGCTTACTGCCCTCCAGAAACCAACCAAGTCAATGGCAGCAAGTAAACAGGGGCTGGACACCATCCAGCAAGGCCACAGGGACAGAGGCAGACAGAGGTTGGAGCAAGAGCCTCACTAGTTTTGATAGCTGCTTAGATCTTTACAGAATGTGGTACTAAGAGCTGGGAGCATGGAGGATGGGGGTGAGAGGGTCTGGTGTTAGATTAAGTATGAGAGATACTACCCAGGATGGGACGACAGCACCACCTGACTTGAATCAGGAGTAATGTTCTATGAGCCATGATGTTCTATGGCTGGCCACTAGGAGAGATGCTTAGCAATATTTAGTAATGGGCAGACTGGTTGGGCTAATTGGTTTATGCCTGCTATTTTCCACTATGTCACTGCATAAAGCCAGAGATCAGGTAGACTACTATTACTATTAATCATTTATATAGCGCTACAAGGTATATGCAGTGCTGTACAAACATGTATAGAAGACAGTCCCTTCTCATAGAGCTTACAATCTAGTTAAGACAGACAGCACAATACAAGATAAATAAGGGGGTCAATAGGGAGAGGAGACACAACGGGAACAAGAGATTAGGATCCAAAAGCAGCTTCAAAGAGTTAAACCTTTAGCATAGTTTTGAAGAGGGAGAGACGAGAATTGACGTCAAGATACAGGAAGTTTGTTTCAGGCATAAGGAGCAGCAAGGTGAAAAGATAAAAGTCTGGAGTTGGCAGTATAAGAAAAGGGAAAGAAAGCCAGAGGAGGAGCGGAGTTCACGAGGAGGAGTGTAGGGAGAGAGAAGAGAAGAAAAGCAGACGGGCAGTAGAGTGAAGTTTGAAATGGATATAGAAATGGAAGGGGAGCCAGTGAAGTGGATTTGAGAAGAGGGGTTATGTGAGTGTATTGGAGCTGGCAGAATATTAGCCGTGCAGCAGAGTTCAGAATAGATTGATGAAGAGAGATGACTGTGAGGGAGACCAGCAAGGAGGAGGTTGCACTAGTCAAGACAGGAGGTAACTAAAGAATGGACAAGAGTTTTAGTTGTGTGTTCAGAGAGGAAGGGATGAATTTAGTTAATGTTATAGAAAAAACAGGATTTAGCAATCTTTTGAATATGTGTGGAGAAGGAAAGGGAGGAGTCAAAGATGATTTCAAGGTTGTGGGCTGAGGAAACAGGAAGAAGAAGAGTATTGTCTACAGTGATAGAGAAAGGGGAAAAGAGGGTTTAGGGGGAAATATAAGAAGTTTGCTTTTGGCCATGTTCAATTTTAGATGGTGGTGAGACATCCAGGCAGCGATGTCAGATAAGCAGGCAGAGATATGAACTTGGAATATAAGAGAAATGTCACATGAAGATAGATAGATTTGAGAGTCATCAGCATAAAAATGATACTGAAAGCCATGGGAAGAGATGATGGCACCAAGTGACTGGGTGTAGAGAGAGAAAAGGAGTGGACCTACAACAGACTCTTGGGGTACAACAACTGAAAAAGGGATGGCAGTAGAGGAGGAACCATAAGAACATAAGATATGCCATACTGGGTGAGACCAAGGTCCATCAAACCAAGTATCCTGTTTCCAACAGTGGCCAATCTAGGTCAGAAGAAACTAGCAGTTTCCCCAAAAGGCACAGGTTCCACAATGCTTGTATTGGGTCAAGCAGTGATATCCTGGGTCCCTTTTAATAATGAACAAACACTGAAAGAGTGATTGGAGTGATAAGAAGAGATCCAAGACAGCACAGAGCCCCTAAAATTAAGAGAGGATAATGTGTCGAGGAGGAAGAGGTGAGGAGGAGGTGTTGGTCAACAGTATGAAAAGCATCAGAAAGGTTAAGAAGAATGAGAATTGAGTAAAGAAGTTTGGATGTAGCAAGGAACAAGTCACTGGAGACTTTGAGAAGAGCCATTTCAGTAGAATGAAAGGGATGAAAACCAGACTAGAGTGGATCAAAGAGGGCATGAGAGGAGAGAAATTTGTTGCAACGACAGATACTTTATGTTCAAGAAGTTTGGAAATGAATGGAAGAAGAGAGATGGGTCGGTAATTAGAACGGCCTGTAGGGTCAAGTGAACGTTTTATGAGGAAAGGAGTGATCATAGCATGCTTGAAGGCTGCAGGGAAGGTTGCAGTGGAGAGTAAAAGATTGTGAATATGTGAGATGGAATGGATGATGGAAGAGGAGATGGAGTTGAGGATATGGGTGGGGATAGGATCAGAAGAACAGGTAGTGAGTTTAGAGGACGAAAAAAGAAGGGAGGTTTCCTCTTCAGAGATATTAGAAAAGGATGAAAGGGTGGTAGAAGTTGAGGGGAATAGTTGGTATTGGAGAGGGGGGAGGGGGTGAAGAAGAAATAGTGGGACTTGAAGAGATTTTGTCATGGAAATAGTCGACTAGGGTTTGGGCAGAGAGAGAAGGAGGGTTTGAAGGCGATGGTACCTTAAGAAGGGCACTGAGAGTAGAGAAGAGATGTCGAGGGTTAGAGGCAAGACAGTCAAATGAATAAAATAGTTTTGCTTTGCAAGTGCAATGTCAGACTGGAAAGAAGTAAGCATGAATTTGAAGTGAATGAAATTAGAAAGGGAGCGGGATTTGAGCAGGTGTGAGCGGGCACAGGAGCATAGGTAGTGGGTAGTTGAAGACAGCTAGGGCTGAGGTGAAGTGCACCTTACAGGATGTGCTATGGGTGGAGCAAGAGTATCCAGAGTAGAGGAGAGAGCAATATCATAAACTATGGACTCATCAACAGACTTAGAGGACAAAGTGGAAAAAAGAAGAGAAGAGACAGTAATGGATAGAGTCAGTGGACCAATAGCATGAAGATTCCTAAAAAGATAGGAGACTGGGTGAGACTGAAGAGGGGAGTGATGAAGAGTGAAACTTAAGAGGTGGTGGTGGTCAGATAAGGGAAGAACTGAGGTGTAGAAACGAGAAGGTAAACAATTAGAATAGAAAGCGAGGTCAAGGCAGTGACCAAGTTGATGAATGGGGGCTGAAGAGCAAAGCTGCAGATTGAAAGAGGAAGTAAAGGAAAGGAGCTTAGATGCATAGGCATCAGAAGGATTATCAAGACGAAAATTAAAGTCACCAGGAAGAAGGGATGGGGAGGAAGAATTCAGGAACAAGGAGAACCAAGAGTCAGAATCAGTGAGGATGGAGTTCTATAGAAAACAGTGATCCAGAAAGGAAGGGGATTAAAAAGACGGAGTTGACTTCAAAGGAAGGAAAGGAATGGGACTCAGGTAGAAGGAGGAGTTGAAATTGGCAAGAAAGAGAAAGTAGAAACCCAACACTACCACCATTGGCACTCTGCTGTTTAACCTTCTTCAGCTGGTTGGAGCGGATGTGGGATACATACACCATGGAACGTGGGGTGGCGGTTGGAAGAATGCGGTTGCCACAATTTGAGCAAGTGTGGGAAACCTTTGTTTTAAAATATGGTTCATAATCCCTAGGGCAATCTATATTTCCATTGGAGGCGCTGGCTTTGTGCCTTCCCTTGCTGTAGAGTTTTTGGTTTCTTCCTCTTACTCATGTGGTCTGGTCCGTTGGCGTATCCCCTTCCTTTACAGATGATCTAGAGTTTATAGGTGGGAGGGATGGGGGAGGGGGAAGGGTAATGGATGGGGGATAGTATGGGGGGTTGCGAGGGGGGAGGGGAGATGGAGAGGAGTGGGAGTGGGTAGGGTGTTCTGGGAGATTTTTGGGTAGTCAGATGGGGGAGGGGGAAAAGACTTTGATGTTGTTGTAATTCTTTTGATTGCAGCTTTTGCATTGTTTTCTTGTTTATGTATTCTGCACTTAGCTTGTGTGGCTATTGCTTGTACTTGTTTGCTGCCTTTAAATAAAAAAAAAAAAAGGAAAAACAAAGAGACTCAGTCCCATTTACACATTGGGGGCATTTTCCTTGTGATTAGTGTACATTTGTGTTATGTTTCTATGATTGTTCACTGCCTTCAATGTTACGACCTATGGCGTTATACAAATGTTTTGATATAAATAAATATATAAAGAAATAGTCAGCAATGCTGCTAACGTGGCTGGCTCTCATTTTAACTTCCCCTGGATATTCAATGCAGGGCAATATCCAGTCAGTGACACGGAATATCTGTTTTCGCTGGATAGCGATTTAGTTATCCGGTCAGTGGCGATATTCAGCCTCAGGCCAGATAGCTAAAGATGAGACAGCCTTTTTCTGCCTAACCTTAGCCAGTTAGTAACTCAATACTGCTGCTGACCGGTTAACCTTTGTCGCTCCTGCTCTTTGCCCAGAATGCACCGACGCTAAGCAGTTAATGTTGGGGCATTTTCCCGGGCTTTGTGAGGATATTCAGTTGCACAAACCGGATATGTACCTCTCAATATCCTACAGAACGGCACTGCAAACTGTGTAAATGCTTTTGAATATGCCCTTCGTTGAGGCTAATTTTATAAGGAGCAAGTAGAACAGCATTTTATGTGCTTACATGGGCGGCTCTATAATGAGGCTGAGTGAGACAGTGGCCTCAGGTGGCAAGTTTTTGGGGGTAGCAAAAAATGCCCCCAAAAAGACCGTCTCATTCGGCCTTCAAAATCTAAACAAAACAAAAAACAGTCAGAGAAGCTGCTGCCGCTGCTGAAGCAGCAGAAGAATGAAATGCCCCGCAGGCCCCTGCTGCCCTGGAAGAGCCCTGCTATTCTTTTCCCGGCGCCAGCTCAGCTTTGCAGAGCCATGAAGGGAGAGCGTTGCACTTTCCCGTGGCTCTGTTAAAGTTGAGCCCGCCAGCGCTGATGGGAAACAGGCATTTCCTGCACGAGACAGGAAATGCCTGTTTCCCATCAGCGCAATCTAATCGGCTTTTTGGTTTGGTTCAGTCCCTGATTGGAGTTCTGAAAAAGCCCCACCCCCCCCTGCAGGGGGGTGCCATCTCATCCTTCGCCTCAGGCAACAGATTGCCTTGAGCCGCCCTTGTGTGCTTAAATAAATTTGTAAAATTGTCTGATGAAAGTAGGCGCAGAGAAATCATGGTGGCTACATGTATGATCATTCGCAGGGCACAGAGTGGGCAGACCTGGGGCAGGACTGCGACTTAGGTACTTAAGAAATACAGGCATGTGCACCAGTTCTTACTGGCACTAACACACTCATGCACGTGCACACACACACTCACACGCATGCACACTTGACTTGGGGCAGGTATAAATGTGTGTGCCTTCTTTCCCTGGGGTAAGACACATATGTTGCCCTTTTAAAATAGGCGCAACCCCTGTACTTATGTACCTTGATAGATTTGCCACCCTATCCTGATATGACCCCATTACCCATCGTGACATCCCTACAGGTGAATCTGAATCTGGCAGAAGGAAACTGTAGCCGAATAAATAAGCGGACTGCATCGTTCATGCATTTTATTCTGGCAATAATTGTACAGCTCTGCAAGCAATTAGTTTCTTGAAATTTTTATCTAAATTTTAATCTGTTGGATTATTTTCAATTTTATGGGTTTTACAAAATCAGAAAAAATTCACACAGCAAAATTTGGATTCGGATCTGCAGATTCTAGATTTCTTGACCCTTGTTTGAGATTGTACCCATTAGTGGTATATACAGCAGTGATTAACCTACAGCATCCACATAAGATTTTGCCTTGAGCCAGTGAAATTAAGCAGCTGGGAATACAGATATTAAAGAAAGTCCTGGTTGTTTGATATTGTGTTTTCCATAAGCGAGATCCATGTCAGAAAAGCATGAACTTCATACATTCCACTGAGTATCATAGCTGAGAGGGATCAGGCATCTGCCTCTATCCCAATATCACCTGCAAAGAGAAAATCAAAGACTTGAAATTCTTTGTATAGAAATTAATCTAGTCCCAATTTCTGGATCCTCCCCAAACTCTCAACACACACAACTTTGGAATTATTTGCAGGCTGTGATGCTTTTATGGGTGAATATAAGAATTTTCTGGAGACACGGTAATTCTTGAGGAAAAACTTTTTCCATCTGATAGAGATTTGAAGTACTGTCCTAAAGAGATATTGTCCTAATAAGGTATCACTGTGTTTTTAACTTCTTAATGTATCTATTTATATGTTAAATTATTATTGACTAGATAGACATTATAACATTACAGTATTTTATTTACCTATTTTACTGTTTATTATTCTAGTATATGTTTGCTTTATATATATATATATATATATATATACCTTTTTATGATTTGTATTTATTTCACATTTTATGTCTTTATGTTATATCATACTTTGTATATAATTCTTTGAGGTCGTTGTCCCCTGAAGAAGGCCATTGGCTGAAACACGTGTTGGGCTGACCTGTAGACACCAATAAAGCTGCAGTTCATCCAGTGGAGTGTGGCTTTCCTGCTCTCTTTGTGCCTAACTGAGGATATATGTACCTCCGTGTGCCCCTAAAACCATCCGTCACCTCATAAAAATCAAATAAGAGGGAAAGGGAATTGAATTTACCTTGCACCTTTACGGAGAAGTTCAAGGAGGGATTACAGTCTAAGGGGCATGTTTACGAAAGCATGCTACCCAGGTAGCGCACGGTTTTGGTGCCACACTATAAAGTAGCACTGGGCAGCACAAGGGGTATTCCCACCATGGCAGCTCTTGATGGGGAGCAACTATTTCCAGGACAGCGGAGTTGTTCCCCACGTCAATAGTGAGTTGTGCTAAGTTCAGTGGGATGTAGCACAATGTCCTATGTTAGTAATGCAGCCCAAACCCCTGCTAGTAACATGAGGTTTAGCAAACCTACCCCTGAGTTTCTAGATGAGGCAGAGGAGGGTTAAGTGACTTACGGAAGATCACAAGGAGCAGCAGTGGGATTGAAACCCTAGCTGCCCCGGCTCTAAGCTACTCCTCCATGCTCAGCTGTGTAAGAACGAGAATGATGCTGATACCTTATGCTGGGTCCATGCACGTCCTCGAACATAGGGGGCAACACTTCTGTAGCCCTTTACAATCAAAATCAGTCTTGCATTCCGGGTCAGGAAGAGGCATCATGCATTTTGCCATTATTTGTGGGCAGGAACCAGGCTTTTCTGAAATATGAAAGAAGGTCATAGGATTAAAACCTCACTCTCTGTGGGCTGTACAGGTCTCAAATTCTTTGCAAGAACCAAGACATAACTTTCAAAAAATAAATGGGTTGGAATCTTGTGCTGCTGCTTGTCTTCTGACTGAAGAGAACCTACATCAAAATTTTATTTTATTTCAATATCTTTACTTGAAATGAAACAAAGCGGAAGGAAAAACATGGAAAAAGAAAAAACTAAATCAAAGGCACAGACTGGGATTTCCTCTCTCCTTCCAAAAAACGGACAGTCCAGAGTTTGAAAACTGCAGCCCTCTCTCCCAAACTCATCTTACCCTCTCCGTAGCTCCTTAAGTCTGAACAAGGCAGGAGAGAACACCAATTGCTCCTGCCCTAGGTCGAGTTTTCCGGCAGGCATTGCAGTTGGCTCAATGTTGTTATACAGAGGTTTCAAATGAAAACTCATCTCTAAACCTACTGAGGATAATTCTATAAGGGTTGCCTGGTTCAATACGTGTTGTCATGTGTGTATTTGGCATCAATTGTTTTTTTTTTATATCATTTTTATTAGTTTCAGACACCGGTAAACATAAATAAAGCAACACAATTTGTCAACAGTGCTATTAGCCCCCAGTATACACGTCCACCTTGTCCTACTAACATCAGATAGGTGGACAAGGTCAGCACACAAACTCTGGGTCACAGAACGAACCAACTAAGCATCATTTTTGATCATCTCCATCATCAGGCTCTGCCTTTGTTGTACAGACAAATCCTCCGAGCCCAGTCAGTTTTTCATAATTACTTTTTTCACTAGCAGCACCACTATATGAACAAATTTCCATTGTAACTTCGTGACCCCTTTTTCTCACAGAGTGGGAATCCTCCCCCAACTCCAACAAGCCATATGTCCAGAGTATCGATGTGCCAAGTACTTGCTCAATCATCTTTAGTGCCTCCTTTCACAATCCTCTCAACTTATCACATTCTAAAAAGGAGGGTATCCATGTACCCACCTTGTGTTTACATGTCAAACTGGCATCCTTCTGCCACATCCCCATCCTCTTGCCCTGATCTTTGGTGATATGAGCCTGGTGCATAACTTAACACTGCATTTCCTGAAGGGACACACTAGGCGTCCTTTCCACATACCCCAGAACAGGGGCCCCATACTTTTCTTGTCTATCATTTCCAGACCAGTTTCAAAGGGGCAAATGTAGGGATCTAACTCCAAAAATTAGGCATAGCTAGACCCTTTGAAAATAAGACTATACATCCCTTGTAGCCCTTTCCAGCACTGTGGGCGGTCTTCTGAGCTGTGCAAGAATGAGGGGAAATATTCTATTGCCTGGAGAAGCACCATGTTCAGGATTCCTTGGCCTTTATCAAGCTTCTTTGATGTTATTTGGCTCTACCTAGAACAATGCCAGTGTATTACTGCAAATTTACTTTTGCAAGTGGAGAGAGCTACCCTCCTCCTCGAAGGAGATTTATCGAAGTGAAAGAATTCTAGTTCTCAATGGAAGAAATGCCCTTCGGTATGACTTCCTTGAGTGCTGCAGGGAAAGTGCCTCTATGTCCTGAACAGTTTATAATCTAAGAGCATACTGGGCAAGGATTTGTAATACAGCACTCCCAAACCTGCCCTGGTGACCCCAGATTAATTTGCAGATTCGTATTTCTAAAGTATGCAATCTGATCTCAATCATATTTATTATGGATATTCGGATAACCCAACTGGCTGTGGGGTCACTAAGACAGATTTGGGGAGCCCTGCTATAATGGGAGATATTCCTTTTCTTTCATTGGTACACAGCAAGAAGACGGCGCAGCGGAGTATTTAGTAACATGTATAAGAAATAACTGTAAAAAATGTTAATCACCAGCTTTCAAAAAGAAATATGATTCAGCTGCAAACAATGATACAATACTTTGAATACAGACCTGGGACTAAACACGTAACTTCAAAACTACACGATGACTTCTCATGGGTGACTTACACACTCTGGTCTGTATGCCAAAAGTATGAAATTGCTAGAGAGTACCTCCAAAAAACGTTGTTGGAAAATCCAGCATTATCTGTTTACTGGGAAGACAAGCTGGTTCTGAAATAGATATCTGCAATGCACTTTAACTGTAATTCATGAGTGGAATTAGTTCTTTCATGGGTAAAATTTCACAGCTTCACAGTGCTGCAGGTATTTGTTATACTCACCTGTGTCTGATGCCGAGGACAGCTCTATGCAGGAGAGAAGCACCAAGAAGATGGCAACTGAACCGGCGGTCTTCATTCTGCCTCTAGTGTCTGAATCCTCAGCAATGTCTACCCTGTTATTTAAACAGGAAGGTGTCTGCTGATAGGTACTTCTCAATGAGGTGTCCCATTCATCATGCCAAGCTTCTATTTATGAGTAATAATCATAATTTAGTTTCATGTCTATTTTTCTTTGCTTCCCTTCCGTCCCCTCCCATATAATACCATTTTGGAAGACACACAGGTGACATTTAAGAACTTGGCTAAGGCGGAATTAATCAAACATGAGGCTGCCCATGTGCTTCGCAAGTAGCTGGAGTTCAACACCCTGAAGCTGCATTCGCTCTACACAGAGCATGAAACTGTACCTACATTTCCTAGTATGTCCCACACTGCTGGAAGGCTCCTGCTATAGCGCTTAAGGTGGCTACATCCTGTTTGGTGAAGATCCATCTGGCTGTTTGTTTCATTCTGCCCTGCAAACAAGCCATTGCACTATAGTGCATGCTGATAGACTATTAATGAATATCCCTCAGCCCCATTTTACAGGTTTCAAAAATCCCTTAAACATTATTTATAATGACCCCCTATTGCTTTGGCCACCAGTCTAATCAGATGCTGCTTTAAGCTTTCCATGCTGAGTAACGAGATCTAACTCTGGGGTACAGCAGACCATCCCTGGTCTCCTTACCCTCATGTCTCCCCATATCAGCCTAAGGTCAGCCAGTGCGCTGTGGCACCTCAATGAGCAGAGATTACAGCTCTCACTACATTTTACTGGGGAACAGACTGATAACACTGGTCGCCCCACCTGGCTTTGTGTATGGTATAACTAAAGAGAATTAATGAGGAAGCCCAAAACAATCTTTAAGCAGAATTAAGGGACTAAAAGGCAAAAGACTTGCACAATTTTGAACCCAATGTTTTAATTCTATTTTTGTGAGAGAGAAAAGGGAGACTGTATTAGGAAATGAAAACTAGAAATTCATGATTGCAGTAAAGTAAGAACTATGTTAATGAATCCCCTAACACCAAAAAATATCTAGAAGCATTCAAGAAACACCATGATGGCTGGTAGAATGGGAAAGAAAAATATTTCAGACAAAGGATCTTGGTATGTAAAGCTGTACTGTGGCTAGGTCCATCCATTCATCCATCCGAGGCAGCATAACTTTCACAGGAATACACTGATCTGGTGCAAACGCTGGGGGAAAGCGGAGCCTGCACGTAGCACCTATCCTAATAAAGATTGCCATGATCCAGTAAAACTAAAAATTAACCCTAAACCAAAAACAAACAATTCCCCCAACTATAATCTTTTTTTGTTGGAACCGGCTGGAGGCGGCTGAGGGTAGCAACACAGCCGCTCCAGGCAGCCAGTTCCTTTTTACTCAAACCAAACAATTTTTGGTACTTATCCCTTCTATGTTCCAGTGAACTTCCATAAGTTATCTTTCAACTTCATTTGATCTTCTCATGTAAACGCGGTAACTTGCAGCTTAATCATTCCACGACGTGCACGTTTCGAGCTGGCAAGCTCTGTATCAAGTGTTTGCAATTGCGCCGGAGTCCCGCTTACAACTCATTAACCCCCATTCACCAGATATGGAGGACAAACCTTTTTAATAGGCTAACAAAAGTTGGCAATCAAACAGGAGCACCAATCACCAAATGGGAAACCTCATTGCAAAGCGGGGAATCCCTTGGTGAAAAGAGGTGATATCACATCAAGCTGGGCCAATCGATTTCTTTATTCATACCGGTAGGATGGACCGAAGCCATTTCATAGATCAAACGTTGTTCCCGATGTTGCAACCTAGCCAATCGATTTCCCCCTCGAGGGTTAGCTGGAACATGATCTAATACTGTCCAAAAGACTTCCACTCCAAATTGGTGATCCTTTTCTATACAATGTTCCACTATCGGAGCTGATAGTATTTTGTGACGTAACCTCTATACATGCTCACTAATTCTGATTCTTATTTTACGTGACGTTCTGCCAATATAGATCAATGGACATGTACATTGTATAACATATACCACATATTCTGAATCGCAAGTGGTCGTCCATCGGCGTTTAAATATCCTGCCTGTATTAGGGTGAATCCAATCTTCCCCCGTAAGCGCAGATGCACAAGATGTACACGCAGAACATACTGTGTGTCCCCGTACATCAGAATCTGGAACTGGAGGGCGATCTAACATTGTAACAGTGTGCATAAGCTTATCTTGTAAATTTGGTCCCCTAGAATATGCACATATTCACACATACCGCACATATTCACTCTCATCAAATAGAATTTCTTGACATGCTGATTATTAAGGATCAAGGCACGTTTCGTACCACGCTATATCGCAAAAATGTACAATGTAACAGTTTATTGATGTATGGGGTTAATGGGTTGTAAGCGAGTACTACTGTTGTTACTAAACCACGGGAATTTTTGATTTGCTATGATCCAGTAAAAGGCAAGTCACTTTCTATATGCCAGAGTTTAGAGCATTAGAAATGCCATGGTCTTACCTTCATTCCCTCTTTATACTATAAATGCTAATGATCATTTTGGCTTATGCTTGGCACCCTACACTGGGCGCCTTATGACATATATAAGCTATTATAGAAATAGTACATAAACCACTGGAAAATGAAGCAGAAGCCAAATGAATTATGTTATATCATTACTCAGACGACTATACTGGCTACCTATTATGGAGCGAATAAAGTACAAAGCCCTGCTCACAATATTCAAAATCAATCATGACTGTCATCAGCCTACCTCTAATCTCTTATACAGATCTAGAAGAACACACAACCTTTGCACCCTGCAACCTCCCTCAATAATCACCAAGACCGGACACAAAACATCCAAGATGGCCTTCGCCTATTTCCCCAACTCTCTGAAATCCACTACCGGATGACCTTTGTGTCACGGATAACTAAGCAACCTTCAGAAAAAAAGCTGAAAACACACTTCTTTATTGGACACTTCAATGATCCAACATAGCAAATTGTAATTAATGATCCACTGAACCATATAAGCACATCACCCCCCTCCCTTGACCACTCAGTGCTCCTCCTCCCCTCCCACAACAAATATTGAAACATGTGCAAATGTATTGTTATTCTACTTTACCAGTTACTATGTTCCTTTCTTTTCACCACGGGTTGTAGTGAGAACCCACCCGTTGAATTGGAAAGACCAATCTCTAACTTTCTAATTGCCGATATTGTGTTGGGAAAAATATTGGTCAGGCCATAGCCCTAGTGACCCAGCACAGTTTTCTGCCTATGCCCATGAAAAAAGACATTTTGAACATGTCCCTTTCTCTAGACAGGTAGAATGACATATACAAGAAAATTACAAGGCAGAATATGTAAAGAAAATCAACGAGTATAATAGCTCTTATCATCCTGGGACAGGCCAAAGACCATCAAGTCCAGTATCCTGTTTCTAACAGTGGCCAATCTAGGTCACAAGTTCCTATGCGCCTATCCCCAAATCCAACTGATTAATACCAATTTATTGATTTTTCCTCTAGGAATTTGAACAAAGCCATGCCAACTGCCTTTATACTACAGGCTCACCAGGGAGCAGGGTTCAGGACTGCCACTGGCCATGTACGTTTGCATTCTAAACACAATACTCCTGTTTAATCAAAAGGAAGAATTTGCACAAAAAGGCTATGGAAGTGCTGCAGAAGTTAATTCCATAGGCAATTTATATACAAAAATAGGAATTGTGCAATATCCATTGATGAAAAGCACCAACACATTTTGCAGGCATGCAGAGAAAATCAAAGGGCTCCCATTAGAGTTAGCTATTAATACAAAATAGCTGATTGTGTTCATTGTCGCCCAAATGACGCTTGCACGTCCCCTACCAATGTCTCAATTGGTAATTTCCTTAAGTCACTTTCTCTTTTAGCTGTCCTTTTCTTTGTTAGTTTAATTGATCTGTAAGGTTCTACAAGCTCTTACCATGGCCTACACAGTCATAGCTGTTGAAAGGAAGCACTCACATTCGCAACCAACAAGCCACAGTACCAAGAGCAAGGTGAAAGATGTCTGACAAATTAAAATCGGTATGTGGATCTCTATTGAAGGGTCTATGCTCTCTACAATAAAGATCCACATAATGATTTTAATTTGTCAGTCATCTTTTACCACAGTAGTAGTTCGGGGTCTTCACTTTAGCGCCATCCTCTAACTTTTGGCTTCCTCCTCGTCTGACCTTCTTCCTCCTACTCTCTGATATCATCAAACTCCATGTAATATATAGCACTATATCCTCATACATATATTATTTATTGTTATATGAAACCAGACTGACATAAAGCTTCAGTAGGAAGCTATAATCAAGGAAGCACAGATTGCATTTGAACGGCAACACAAGTTATTTGTCCTCAGCTGTACCATTCTCCTTGTGTCTAACTAGAGGAGTGTTGATTAATTAAGGGAGGTTCAGCTTAAGGGCTTTTTCTAAGTGCAAGTAATAACTAGTAGGGTAATTTCTCTTATTTATACACAATTTTAAATCACTTTCTTGAGTTTCAGCGTCTCGTCCAAGGAGATTTACAGAACAAAAACAAAAATTAAAATACTGTAACATCATAAAAACACACTAATACAAACATACTCCATAATGGCATAAATACTCTGTCAATAACGTTCTCCTTCTCAGAACTGTGGACTCCCCCTCTGCAGTGTTATCTACAGTTCTCAATGCCCTCCAAAAATTCAGAAAACTGTAAAGCTTTTAAATTTTCAAACTGTGGGCTTAAGTGTAATATCCGCAGGTAGTTTTTAGCTATAGACTTTGCAGTATGCATACAAATCTGCTCTTACATTTACCTTTTTCCATGAAAGGTACACAGATATTTTGGAAAATACAAAAGTACATATGTACTTGCAAAGCCTTCCCCAGCCCTACCCCTGGGATGCCTCCCCTAGTGTGGTTAGACTAACATGCCTAATTTTACCCATACACAGAGTTGGCCATTTTCAAAGCCCCATTTATGTGCTGCAGAAAAGGCTTTGGACGACTGCACCGACCCCTTTAAAATAAACCCCACATAAGCTTTTGGCAGATGGGTCTGACCTGAGGCGGTGAGGAGAGAGTGAATGCCTTTGTCCTGCACTGGCAGACAGAAATTTTATTTGATCAAAAATGATTTGTTTTCTTGTTCTGTCCTAGATAAAACTCCATCGTTGCCCAATGCATTTCACAGGAGATTTATGACATGTTCTCTCTCCTTACTACAGTCACACATGTGTCTTGAAATGTCCCAAATAGCATCTAGTGTTCAGTTTGATGGGAGGAATTTCAATAATATTGAAACATAAGATGAGTCAATATGAGTCAGACCCAGGTCCATTGTCCCAGAAACCTGTCTTCAACACTGGCCACTTTGGGTCACAGGGACACTGCAGATCCCAAAAGTACAACGAAGGATGAATTCCATCAACCTGCACAGTATGAAATAATCCAGGAAACACCATTTCTTGGCCTTTTCAATCTCCCTCCTTGCTTGACACTTAAAGAAGGAGACAAAACGGTTGTAGATTTCTTCCTAATGCTCATCTTCTTGAAGCACACTTGTCCATCTCTCTGAGCTTTAGAATATTGACTGTCACCTGAAGGATGGGGAGTGAATAGATACAATAAGTGTTAAGGTGGTATCACGTTATTCAGGGAGTCAAGAACTGGATACATGACATGTTTCTCTCCCTATGCACGAGGCAAACTCCTGCTGAATTCACTGAAATTGAAAGCTTTTTTCCATCTTTCCTGGGTACAACCATGATGATAAAGACTTAGGGGCAGATGTATCAAGTTTTACTCTAGTGCAAAAATGAAATGAGTTTCAGCCCAGCATTTTATTCTGCGAAATTTTCACTAGCAAACCAGTTTTGGTACTGGATCAGAACTCTAATGTATAATGACCGTTGTGAGCAGGATTACCTTTTATGTCAAAAATTGAAATTACACTAACCTGGTAATTGTAGTTCCTGGAGGGTCCAGTTTAGTCCTCCAACATCGGGTAGTGCCCCTCCTCCTGCAGCCTGGAGACTGGACCAATCAAGTCTTCTGTAGTATATATGCAGACGGAGCTCCCAGAAGCCCCTGGTGTACTAGTAACAAAGCATACTTAACGAAGCAACACATTAGATTAATATACAAAATGACATAATGAAAATGACATAATTAAAGAACAATTTGTTTCCCCCCCACAAAAATATCCAACTTTCTCTCCAAACGAGGAAGTCAGAACACTGTATTGCACTGGAACCAACGCCCCAGAAATCAAAATACAGCTCCGTATCAGAAATCTCAGGAGCTGACTGAACACCTGAGAAAGGAAGAGCCATAGCCAAAAACGCGGCTGCAAAAAAGGTTCGAACGGCAAGAGGAACCGTCTTATGATCCACCGTTCGGAAAGCGCGCCGCATTTTTATAACAGATAGTCGGGAGGGAAGGAGGACTAAACTGGACCCTCCAGGAACTACAATTACCAGGTTAGTGTAATTTCCATTTCCTGTTCGGTAATCCAGTTTAGTCCTCCAACATCGGGATGTAACAGAGCAGTTAAGACCGGGCGGGACCTTGCCATCCGGCGCGCAGAACCGCCGAACAAAAGAGGAATCCCGAGCCGCTGACACATCTAAACGATAGTGTGTACTGAAAGCATGCAGAGACGACCAGGTGGCCGCCTTACAGATATCTGCTGGCGGAACTAGGCTATACTCCGCCCAAGCGGTAGCCCGAGCCCTAGTGGAATGATCCAGTAGCCCCTCCGGAACAGACCGCTGCTGCAACAGATACGCAGACGCGAACGCTTCCTTGAGCCATCTTGCAACGGAGGCCTTAGCCGCCGCTTCCCCTTTACGTGCACCACCGAAGAGCACGAATAACCGGTCAGTCTTCCGAAAGATTCGGTAGCCTTCAAAGAACAACGAGGTGCACGACCCACATCGAGACGGTGAAGACCTTTGTCCGCCGACCCGACAGAGTGGGAAGAAAGAACTGGAAGAAACACTGCCTGATTCACATGAATAGGGGAAACCACCTTCGGCAAAAAGGAAGGGACCGGGGTAAAAGACAAAAAAGGTTCTCGGCAGGACAACGCATGTAGATCTGAAATACGCCGTGCCGAACCGATGGCTACAAGAAAAACCGTCTTCAGCGTAAAATCTTTCAGAAACGCCCTACTCAGGGGTTCAAAAGGTTCACGAACCAGGGCCCGCATCACTAGATTCAAGTCCCCCGAGGAACGAAAATCCTGCGGGAGGGCCGCAAATGAAAAACAGTCGTAAGAAGACGACGTACGTCCGGATAAGAACCGTAGAGACGGCCTAAAACTTTGCATCGATAACAAGAGATAGCCACCAACCGGACTTTCAGAGAACTAGCCGCAAGGCCCTTATCAAAAGCAACCTGAAGAAACTTAAAACGACGGAAACGAAAACCGTCGCCGCCCGGACTCCACGCCGGGAGCACCAGTCTTCAAAGATCCCCCAAATCCGAACGTAAGTAAGAGAAGTAGACGTTTTCCCCGCCCGCAGTAGGGTAGAAATCACCGCGGGGGGAGTAACCCTTCTTTTTCAGCCGAGCCCTCTCCCTGGCCAAACCGTATGCGAGAATTGACCCACTTGGGGCATCCGCAAGGGTCCCCGAAAAAGAAGATTCGGCAGCGTGGATAGGAGCCAAGGAATGCCGTCGCTCAGCCGGACCAGATCGGCATACCAGGGCCACCCAGGCCAGTCCGGGTCCACCAGTAACACTCGACCCCGATGGCCCTCGATGCGCTGAACGACCCGGCCAATCAGAACCCACGGAGGAAAGACATAAAGAAGCCGGACGTTGGCCACGGCTGAATGAGAGCGTCGAGCCCCTCGGACATACGCTCCCTTTGCCTGCTGAAGAAGCGTCCTGTCTCGGCCGATTGAAATGTCGCCATGAGATCCATGAAGGGCGGCCCCCCCCCGACGAACTATTTGCGTGTAAACTTGCGGGTTTAGCTCCCACTCTCCGGGGTCCACCCGCACTCTGCAGAGAAAAATCGGCCTGAACATTGTCTACGCCTGCAATAGGCGCTGCCGAGATGGCCGGAAGACGAGACTGCACCCAATTGACCAAGGCCATCGCTTCTGATTCCAGGGCCATGCTGCCGATGCCCCCTTGGCGATTGATGTAAGCTACGGTGGACGCAATGTCCGAAAGGACTCGCACCGGCCGGTCGAGAACTAGGGCTTTGAGGCCAAGAGGGCTAGCCGTACCGCCCGCCATTCGAGGAGGTTGATCGACCAAGAAGTCTCCAGGGGAGACCATTCCCCTTGAGCGAAGCGGGTCTCGCAGTGAGCCCCCCAGCCAGTTAAGCTGGCATCCGTTGTGAACGGAACCCAAAGTGGAGGCTCCAGGGAATCCCCCGCGCCAGGTTCTCGGAGGAGAGCCACCACCGGAGTGATCGGCGAACCGCCCTTGGGCAAGTCAATCTCCTGTTCAACGAGTCGAATTGGTTGGACCAACAGCGCAGCAGGGCACTCTGCAGCCGGGCGCATGTGCAAACGCGCCCAGGGCACCACCTCCAAGGTCGCTGCCATCGTACCGAGGAACTGTAGCTATCACCATGCAGACGGAGCGGGCATCCCCCTGAAGAGTCGGACAAGAGACCGAATGCGGCGCTCCGGCAGGCACACCAAGCCCCGTGCTGTGTCGAGGGTCACTCCCAGATACTCGAGATCCTGAGTCGGGCACAGACAACTTGCATTCTTTCACCACCCAGCCGAGGGACCGCAGCAGAGCCACCACCCTGCTCGTGACGTGCACACACTCCCGACTGGACTTTGCCCGAATCCACTACCATCACGTTTGTGAAGGCGCGGGGGGCCGTGGCGAGACCAAACGGCATGGTCGGAAATTGGAAGTGGCCCCACGGAAGAGCGAAGTGGAGAAACCGTTGATGAGACGGCCGGATGGGAATGTGTAATGTGGTCTGCAGCGGCTGTGGAAGATCCTGCAGCAGGGGCTCTGAGGAGGGGGGAGATAAGGTGCTGGGGGACCCAGCTAGCAATGCAGTGGGTATGGGGAAAGCCTCCGGGATGCAGCGTGCAGGTGTAACACAAGCAAGCTATTAATGTACCCTTCGGCTGATTACATTTCACATATAATACAGCCATAGAAAAAAGCATTGTAGAGACTTAAACCACCTTTCCTCTTCTTGTGTGGGGTTTCATTTATTTATTTATTTATTTATTTATTTTTTTGCATTTAAAACAAAAAGCAAGGAAGGCTCAGGGAAACCCAAGACTGTTTAAGAAAAGGATTTTGAAACTGCACGTGCCTCCACAGCATGATTAAGTGGGTGGAAACTGCTGTTTAGAGCTGTTGCCTCTAAAAAGAAACACTGAAGAGAAAAACAAAACAGCCGCTGGCACCGAAAAACTGTCAGGTATTCGCAGAACTGAGAAGGGAACTGTCAGTCATTCACTGTGCTGACATAGAGAAACTTTCAAGGTCAGGGTAAGGCAATTACAGTGACTGAAAGTAGGGAAATTAGAGTGGGATCCCTCCGCAGCCATTCAGACCTCCATGGTAGGGGCTGAAAGGTGTTTCCGGGGAGGGATGTAGAAGCTCAATCCAGCCATAGGAAAATTACAGTGAGCATGCTTAATTAGGCCGAGCCCAAAACAGTCAGGATCCAAAACACTGACTTAAAACCTCAACCAAATGGTATATTGAATAAGACAGGTACAATAATCAGTAGGACGTACAAAGTAACCCGGCTGCAGTTTGTGGACTAAAAAGTCAAAGTAGGCACTTCCAACTCAGGGGCAGCCGGTCCGGATACAGCTGAAAGCATCCCAGAGCAGCTGAGGCAAGGAAGAAAAAACAAAAACAGAGTACGCACAGTTTTCTTACAGAAAATGATACCTGAACTTCCTGGAGGTATTCAAACTCTCGTGGTAAAGACTCAGTGCAGCGTAAAGCCAATGGAGAGCTCCCCCGAAGCCAAGCTCCGGAGTTCCCAAGTTCCTCAGGGGAAGCAAGATGCGGGGGGAAGAGCAGAGCTGATGCCTGAGGTCCCTGTGTTTCTTCTGACAGCCTATGCAGCTTAAACCTGAATAAGGCACAGGGAGAACTAAAAAGAAATAACTGCGTCCCGCAGGAACAGGCATTTAACAATATTCCCCATAATAGGTAACGCCTCAGCCAGCCTTCTTTGTTGGGCACAGTGGGGAATAGAAGCCATGAGCCCTGCACCCTTCATCAGTGACTCAGCCTTGTACTGTGGCTCTGAATTGCATACTGTTCTCTAGCCATGCCTTCTGTACTTTTTATCCATTATGTTCATACAGAGGCAGAGAAAAAAGTAACCTCTGCACAACTGACCTCTAGCAAGTGTTGTGGAAAGAAGAAAAAACAAAACTGAAACAACAATATAGCTTTTAGAAGCCAGCAGAGACATAATCTGGCTTCCCGCCAAAAACCGAGGCTCATTAGCTATTCAAAATGGCCACCAGCAAAAATAAAACACCAAAAGAGTGTATTAAAACCCCCAAAAGCTAAGGAATTAACTTAAAAAGTCAAAGAAGAAGGTGGGAGGGTTGCAGGCATGAGAGAAATGCCTAAAATCGCTGAAAAATCAAGAAAAATCAATCGAGTTACCACAGAGCTGCAAACAGCAGAGGGAGAAGACATTCTAGTGCTGAATAAACTGCAGCACAGCTCTTACAGATGCCAGAGTCAGTCATTGTACCTCTGCGGGACCCACAAATCCCACCTTGAGGTTTGGCAGCCATGCTAAGGCAACCTGCTTCCAGGGGGAAAGAAGGAAACAGGAACAGGGAAGCCCACAGCAAAGGGACTAACCATATTCAAATCAGTACAGCTTTAAAATTAAAACGTTTTTTTTTTTTTTTTACAGAAAACAAAATACTCCCCAGAATCCTAGGGGTGCCCTGAGCAAAATCGCCAGCAAAAGAAACCCCAAAAATGCCAGGGGAATCCGTGCACAAGTGTTAAAAAGTGCCCTTAAAAAGCACACTTTAGAAATCCAAAATGGCCGCCGCAGTTTTTCACCCACAATAAAAAAAGGCGCGAAAATACAAAGGCAACCAAATAATATGGAAAAGAGAGAAAACGACCCTCTAATACAGGGCAAGCGAAAAAAATCAGGAAAAAGTGCAATTCGGAAGCCAGGGGAGCCGACAGAGCCTCTGACAATGCAAAAAATAACAGAGCTGAAAAGATAAAGCAAGGAAAATTCCTACCAGCTCAGGGAACAGCAAGGAACTCAGCCAACTCCTCCAAGTGACAGGCAATGCTGTAGCAGGTATGGCTCTTCCCTGAACAGTCCTGGGGAGAGCTCAACCCAGGCTTCAGATATTCCCAGGCAGGAAGGCAGGAGCCCAATGCAGGTCTGTCTTCCCCCAGGATGTCCCCTGTGGCAATGCTCTTTTTTCTTTTTTAAAGATACAGCTACCTAGCAAAGAAATGGTAAATAAAGGACCCAAAATAAAACCCCAAAAGAACTAACTAACTAGTGTTGCTCCTTCAAGTGTCACTTAGTGTGCCCAGAAAGGGCACAGAAGTCTGCAAGCTGCAAGGAGACTGGACACACTGGGGGCTTCTGGGAGCTCCGTCTGCATATATACTACAGAAGACTTGATTGGTCCAGTCTCCAGGCTGCAGGAGGAGGGGCACTACCCGATGTTGGAGGACTAAACTGGATTACCGAACAGGAATTGTTTTTATTTTCCACACAGAAACTGAGCAACATACAACTTATTTGGCACACAGTGCTGATCAAAACACTAATACAGAGCAGAGTCTAAAACAAAAACACTCCAGAGTCGTTCATACAGGTGCAATCCCCACTCTAGGGTCTGAAAATGAGCCCCAAGGTTAGCGCAGTTAGAAACAGCAGAACAACCATTACATAACACATATAACTACTATCAGCAGTGCAAGAAAAGAGAAGAAAAGAAAAGAAAGGAAAAGCAACATTCCCTGTCGTTGGTTACACCCACTGAATCCGTTGGTAAAACAATCTGAACATTACAGCTTTGCATAAAGAATTACACATTTCCCCCCTTTTCCCCCCAACCACCCTCCCATCCCTTCCCACCCCCCTACGAACCGTCCAGGTATCCGGGAATATTTTCGACTAGCCCTCAGAGGACCAGGAGGGACAGTTCTCCTCCCCCACAGTAAGCATAGTTCCTGCTGTGTCTGCGCCAGGTCGGCAGCAGGGAGAGAGGCCTCTATACATTCAGTACTGCACTTCGCTCCTGCGTGGCTAGCGTATTTATGAACGGCAGCCAAATGTCAAGGAATCGTTCCCAGTGCCTCCCCCCTACCTGCTTCGCCGTGAGCTTTTCCATATACATTAAGTTTATCATCGATTGTGTCCACGCCCCAAGTGGAGGCGGGGTGCTCTCAATCCAATTCCCCAGAATAATTTTCTTTACAAGGAGGAAACCCCTATCAATCAAAACTCTGTGGTGTGACGTTAGACCAGTCCCAACCCCCTCCCAGCAATGGAACAAACACACTGACCACTGTTTAGAAACCTCCAGTCCCAGCCACACCCCCAACTTATCCACCACTTGTTGCCACAGATATTGAACTGGGGGGCACAGCCAGAACTTGTGATAAAGCGTCCCCACTTCCCGCTGACACCAACTGCACACGGGGGTATCCCGTATGCCCACTCTATGCGCCCAGTGATCGCTAGCATACGCTCTCCACAGAAACTTATATTGTAGTTCTTGCAAATACATCCACAGTGCATCTCCCGGGATCCTCGCAAAGGCCGATCTTAAGGTTTCCACGGTCAGTTCTGGCAAACCATCAGCGGACCAACGCTGAACAAGTACTTGAAGATAGGCAGAGTCAACTAAGGGGCACAACAACTGCTGCCTTTCTGTCCTATCAAGCATGTCTTTATCCACCCATCCCCCGAACAGTTGCCGTGGGTCTTTCGCCATCAATAAGGTGGGGGCCCTCATTCTCAACCGATCAACATAATGCCGAATCTGCAGATAGCCATAAAAATCTTTGGCTCCCAGCTGGTAGGTGCGACTCAGGGCCTGATAGCTCCCCAAAGCACCCCCCTCCGTTCTATCCAAGTCCCCCCAAACACACAATCCCCTTCCGCTGCCAGCCATGGAAGAGTGTAAAAGTCGCGTGCCCCGGCTGAAAGTCCGGGTTCCCCACCAAGGGCAGCAGAAGTGAACACGCCGGGTCCCAACCCACTCTCCTACAGACCTCCCGCCAAGCCGTCTGCATAGTTCTCAAATACATATTTTCCTTCCTTCTCCCCAGGCTGTTCAGGCGCGGGACATGGAGTAGGTACAAAATATGGTAGGGAGATGCTAGTTCCCTCAATTGCTGAACAGGAGCACACCCTCCTTCCACCCCCAGCATACCCCAAATGTGTCGCACCAGGTATCTAAGATTATAATGTCTCAAGCAGGCATGACGCACCACCTAAATTCATGTTGAAAGGTTTTGCAGTCTTCTTGTTTGTGTTTGTTATAGTTATGTAAAATCCAAAAGTGAAGCCAAGAAGGCCGCACCCTCTTAATAACTCTTTTTCAGGCAGGGGAATCAACTCCAGGATAATGACTTCAGCCAAAGATCAGTGACTCTTTCTCAACACTGCTGCTCCTCTACGTTATAGACAACTCAGATCCCATCTCATGTCCAAGATACAGGCAGAATCAGTTTAACCCCTGGAAAGGTTAAAAATATAAAGTTAAAATACACAATCCGGCACCCAACGCTGATCCTACAGTCAGATAAAGAGATTTCCGTTAGTATGCAAAGATCTTGGCACAGTCACCGCAAACCTGGATAAACATTTGTGACATTTCCCTTTTCCTCCTTCCCTGAAATAATCCAAGAAACACCATTTCTTGGCCTTCCTTCTTCCCTGCTTTCCTACTTCCTCAATGTTTAAACGGACTAAACAACACTGCCATATGTTGAACATTTTCCATGTACTTTTAATTAAAGGATTCATTTAAGTCAGTTCAAATAGGTATGAGCTATCTGAAGCAAATATATTTATATATATATATAATTGGGGCTTTTTTTGAGGGTGGTATGCAGTGGTATGGACTGGTACTGGCCCCTTTTTCATTGCTTGTTAAGTTTTACCCATTGTCTTCATGTATTAACGAAAGAGCCCTGTATTTGAATAACGACAACTTATTTTTTTTAAATGCACTGCATAGAACATTCATAATGTGGCTGAACTATACATATTTACCTAGTTTGGACATCTGTGATTCATTTCTGATGCTAATAATAGCAAATTCACCTTATGGTGGAAAGGTTTATTGATAAGCCTCCTATGAGGAACAGTATCAAAGGCTTTACTGAAATCCAGGTAGTGTAATGCAGCGAGGACTGATGAAAGCCCAGAGGAGAAAAAAGAAGCTGTTTTTCAGAGGAAAAAAGATGTGCACAAGTTGCAATATTTGCAGGAACCAGCTAGAGGGAGCAGGAGTGCATTCAGAGAGACTGAAGGGCCACGCCCAGCTGGTCATGAGGAACTGACAACCAGCTCCCAATCCTCAAAGGCAGGAGTGCTTTATAAGGGGAGAGTGGAAGACTGGAGGGGAGAGAGTTTGAAGTGGAAGCCTGATTCCTCCGGAGCTAGAGGATCACCAGGAGTGAGAGGTGACTCACCAGGAGCTGAGGAAGGACCTAAGGAGGGACCAGCTCAAGCTAGAGAGAGAGCTGTTTGCCCGAAGAGGCAAAAGCACTGCACTAATTGCAAGCAGAAGCCAAAGGAGAATCAGCTGGGAAAGCTAAGCCATGCTGAGCAGGAAAGCCAAGAGCTGGGCTTATGCAGAAGTAGGCGCTTACCAGGAGAATGGGTTCAAAGGCTGCAAGGTAAATCAAACTTTCAAAGAAAAGGATTTCATCAAGCTGCTGACCGTGAGGGGCCAGCAATTGAAGAAAGCCATTTACCTGCTTGTTGCTGCTGCAATACAAGGTATGATAAATATATGCCTATGAAGAAAGCTATAAATGTTAAAGACTCTGGTAAAGCTGCTATAAAACCTCTAAGAAGAGAGAACACATTTAATCCTAATACAGCATGGGGCCGACGCCCTAGGCTAGGCCAAGGACATTGGCAAGTACTGCAAGAGATATACAAAACCCCTGGAGGTGTTTCCCAAGAAACTAGGGATACAGAGTCAGACATATCTGATTATGAGCCAATGCAAGTGGAACTGGCAGGAGAATTATCAGACCAGGGAATGGATTGTACTCTCTGTGTATCTGGTAGCATAGAGTCTTTGTCAGACTTGTGAGTTGCTTGAATTGCTAACCGAGCATTCTTTAATTGACTAAGCACTACTATTCCTGTGAAGTTCAACAGTTTTGCTTTAAACCAGAGTTTTCTTTCTTACCTGAATTAAGGACATTTACTTTGAGTTGTAACCCAACAATTGGAACCACTTTGTAAAGGGAATAAAAGCCTTCTTTTTCCCACCACTCTGCTTTAATGGTTTCTTTAAAGATTGGAGCTAAAAACTACAAGGACCAAGTGCCATTTGGCCCTTAAAAGACTCTCCTATCTTAATATTAAAAGTTTTATGTCCCACCTGCCCTGGCGCCCACTGGCCACCAGGGAGGCGTGCCAACAGTAGATGACATCCTT
The DNA here is from genome assembly GCA_033557465.1 of Ichthyophis bannanicus. Lineage (NCBI taxonomy): Eukaryota > Metazoa > Chordata > Amphibia > Gymnophiona > Ichthyophiidae > Ichthyophis > Ichthyophis bannanicus. The sequence goes on along the minus strand of CM066049.1, from coordinate 90,751,666 downwards.
TGCATGCCCCTGATCTAGTTCTCTGGTCACCCAGTCAAAGAACTCACTCAGATTCATTTACCAAAGGACGATCTTACCAAACAAATCTTATTGAGTTCTTTGACATCAATTAACTCAGTAGTTTGGGGATGGGTCCTAAGGTAATGAACTGGATCAGAAATTGGTTGACTGACAGACGACAGGAGGTGATGGTAAATGGAGCTCACTCGGATGAAAGGAGGGTGATTAGCAGGCTGCCCCAAGGTTCGGTCCTGGGCCTGGCACTGTTCAATGTATTTGTGAGTAATATTGCTGAAGGACTGAATGGAAAAGTCTGTCCTTTTGCAGATGACACGAAAATTTGCGACAGAATGTACTCCCCTGAGGGAGTGAATAACATGAGAAAAGATCTACAAAAGCTGGAAGAATGGTCTAATGCTTGGCAGTTAAGATTTAATGTAAAGAAGTGCAGTGTCATGTACTTGGGAAGCAGAAATACAAGGAAAATGTACGCGATAGGGGGCGAGAGGTTGGTGTGCACAGACCAGGAGAAGGACCTTGGTGTGATTTATTTCTGAGGATCTCAAGGTGGCAAAACAGTGCAACAAGGCAGTGGCCAAAGCCAGGAGGGTGTTGGGTTGCATACAAAGAGGAATTACCAGCAGAAAGGAAGAGGTACTAATGCCAATGTATAAGTCACTGGTGAAGCCTCACTTGGAATACTGTGTTCAGTTTTGGAGTCCATATCTCACAAAGGATGTAAAAAGAGTGGAAACTGTTCAGAGGAAATGATTTGGAGCCTGCATTAGAAGCCTTATGAGAAGATGCTTAAAGACCTAAATATGTACACTCTGGAGGAGTGGAGGGATAGAGGAGATATGATTCAGACTTTTAAATACTTAAAGAGAATTAATGAATCAACAAACCTCTTAAAAAAGATGGGGAAGCTGTAAAACTAGAGGGCATAACATGAAGCTACAAGGGGGTAAATTGAAAGGCAATGTCAGGAAATACTTTTTCACTGAAAGGGTGGTGGGTGCTTGAAATGCCCTCCCGATGGAAGTGGTGGGGGCAAATACAGTGACAGAATTCAAAATGGCATGGGACAGACACAGTGGGTCCCTTTACAGCAACGGGATAAAATCAAAATAAACTTATCTAATTTCTCAACAAACAGGGGTGTCCTACATGGAGCGGTGGGTTCACCCCTAAACAAAGACATGGGGAGGGGTGGCCTGCACGAAGAGGCAGGTGCACCTACGCTTGCCAACTTACTGGGCAGACTGGCTGTCATTTACTATGTTACTATGTATTTAAAAGGTAATCCTGTTCACAAAGGTCATTATACATTAGAGTTCTGATACAGTACCAAAATTGGTTTGTTAGTGAAAATTTCCCAGAATAAAATGCTGGGCTGAAACTCACTTCATTTTTGCACTAGAGTAAAACTTGATACATCTGCCCCTAGGTCTGTATCATCATGGTTGTACCCAGGAAAGATGAAAAAAAGCTTTCAATTTCAGTGAATTCAGCAGGAGTTTGCCTCGTGCATAGGGAGAGAAACATGTCATCTATGCAGTTCTTGGCTCGCTAATGAAGTTGCTGAATAACGTGATACCACCTTAACACTTATTGTATCTATTCACCCCCATCCTTCAGGTGACAGTCAACATTCTAAAGCAAAGACAGCAGGACAAGCGTGCTTCAAGAAGATGAGCATTAGGAAGAAATCTACAACCGTTTTGCCTCCTTCTCTAAGTGTTAAGCAAGGAGGGAGATTGAAAAGTCCAAGAAATGGTGTGTCCTGGATTATTTCATACTGTGCAGGTTGATGGAATTCAGCCATCATTGTACTTTTGGGATCTGCAGTGTCCCTGTGAGCCAAACTGGCCACTGTTGAAGACAGGTTTCTGGGACAATGGACCTGGGTCTGACTCATTCTGACTCATCTTATGTTTCAATATTGAAATTCCTCTCATCAAACTGAACACTTGTAAGTTTCTACCTCCTAGATGCTATTTGGGACATTTCAAGACACATGTGTGACTGTGGTAAGGAGAGAGAACATGTCATAAATCTCCTGTGAAATGCATTGGGCAACGATGGAGTTTTATCTAGGACAGAACAAGAAAACAAATCATTTTTGATCAAATAAAATTTCTGTCTGCCAGTGCAGGACAAAGGCATTCACTTTCTCCTCACCGCCTCAGGTCAGACCCATCTGCCAAAAGCTTATGTGGGGTTTGTTTTAAAGGAGTCGGTGCAGTCGTCCAAAGCCTTTTCTGCAGCACATAAATGGGGCTTTGAAAATGGCCAACCCTGTGTATGGGTAAAATTAGGCATGTTAGTCTAACCACACTAGGGGAGGCATCCCAGGGGTAGGGCTGGGGAAGGCTTTGCAAGTACATATGTACTTTTGTATTTTCCAAAATATCTGTGTACCTTTCATGGAAAAAGGTAAATGTAAGAGCAGATTTGTATGCATACTGCAAAGTCTATAGCTAAAACCTACCTGCGGATATTACACTTAAGCCCACAGTTTGAAAATTTAAAAGCTTTACAGTTTTCTGAATTTTTGGAGGGCATTGAGAACTGTAGATAACACTGCAGAGGGGGAGTCCATAGTTCTGAGAAGGAAAACGTTATTGACAGAGTATTTATGTCATTATGGAGTATGTTTGTATTAGTGTGTTTTTATGATGTTACAGTATTTTAATTTTTGTTTTTGTTCTGTAAATCTCCTTGGACGAGACGCTGAAACTCAAGAAAGTGATTTAAAATTGTGTATAAATAAGAGAAATTACCCTACTAGTTATTACTTGCACTTAGGAAAAGCCCTTAAGCTGAACCTCCCTTAATTAATCAACACTCCTCTAGTTAGACACAAGGAGAATTGTACAGCTGAGGACAAATAACTTGTGACGACGTTCAAATGCAATCTGTGCTTCCTTGATTATAGCTTCCTACTGAAGCTTTATGTCAGTCTGGTTTCATATAACAATAAATAATATATGTATGAGGATATAGTGCTATATATTACATGGAGTTTGATGATATCAGAGAGTAGGAGAAAGAAGGTCAGACGAGGAGGAAGCCAAAAGTTAGAGGATGGAGCTAAAGTGAAGACCCCGAACTACTACTGTGGTAAAAGATTTATTATTTATTTATTTTATTTATTTTATTTATTTACATTCTCTTATATACCGCGCCATTCTGCATCAGTGCGGTTTACATTGAACAAACTGAAATTACATTGAACAGGGCATTATAACTCGGAGATAACTATTTTACAGGGAACATGGGCTATGGAGGGTTAAGTGGCTTGCCCAAGACCACAAGGAGCAAAAGATGACTGACAAATTAAAATCATTATGTGGATCTTTATTGTAGAGAGCATAGACCCTTCAATAGAGATCCACATACCGATTTGAATTTGTCAGTCATCTTTCACCTTGTTCTTGGTACTGTGGCTTGTTGGTTGCGAATGTGAGTGCTTCCTTTAAACAGCTATGACTGTGTAGGCCATGGTAAGAGCTTGTAGAACCTTACAGATCAATTAAGCTAACAAAGAAAAGGACAGCTAAAAGAGAAAGTGACTTAAGGAAATTACCAATTGAGACATTGGTAGGGAACGTGCAAGCGTCGCTTGGGCAAGAATGACCCGGTGAAAAAGCGGGATATAAATACAGATAAATAAATAAATAAAATAAAATGAACACAATCAGCTATTTTGTATTAATAGCTAACTCTAATGGGAGCCCTTTGATTTTCTCTGTATGCCTGCAAAATGTGTTGGTGCTTTTTATCAATGGATATTGCACAATTCCTATTTTTGTATATAAATTGCCTATGGAATTAACTTCTGCAGCACTTCCATAGCCTTTTTGTGCAAATTCTTCCTTTTGATTAAACAGGAGTATTGTGTTTAGAATGCAAAAGTAAATGGCCAGTGGCAGTCCTGAACCCTGCTGCCCGGTGAGCCTGTAGTATAAAAGCAGTTGGCATGGCTTTGTTCAAATTCCTAGAGGAAAAATCAATAAATTGGTATTAATCAGGTGGATTTGGGGATAGGCGCACAGGAACTTGTGACCCAGATTGGCCACTGTTAGAAACAGGATACTGGGCTTGATGGTCTTTGGCCTGTCACAGGATGATAAGAGCTATTAAACTCGTTGATTTTCTTTACATATTCTGCCTTGTAATTTTCTTGTATATGTCATTCTGCCTGTCTAGAGAAAGGGAAATGTTCAAAATGTCTTTTTTCATGGGCATAGGCAGAAAACTGTGCTGGGTCACTAGGGCTATGGCCTGACCAATATTTTTCCCAACACAATATCGGCAATTAGAAAGCTAGAGATTGGTCTTTCCAATTCAACGGGTGGGTTGCTACTCATTTCCATGGCTAAAGTGCTGTATGGGCCAAGCCCTTGACTCCAGTATCTTAGTCTTATTCTTGGTCCTCTACCACAAAGGGAAATTTATTTATTTTATTTATTTACTTAGCTATTTTTCCATACCACGGAATCTACAAGTCTAAGCGGTTCACCTGAGAACAACATGGCCAACGGGGCGATATATAGAATGTTATAGCATAGTTACAGTTAATAAGAAAAGAAAGGGACATAGTAACTGGTAAAGTAGCATAACAATATATTTGCACATGTTTCAATATTTGGTGTGGGAGGGGAGGAGGAGCACTTAGTGGTCAAGGGAGGGGGGGGTGACGTGCTTATATGGTTCAGTGGATCATTAATTACAATTTGCTATGTTGGATCATTGAAGTGTCCAATAAAGAAGTGTGTTTTCAGTTTTTTTCTGAAGGTTGCTTAGTTATCCGTGACATGAAGATCATCCAGTAGTGCATTCCAGAGAGTTGGGGCAAATAGGCGAAGGCCCTCTTGGATGTTGTGTGTCCGGTCTTGGTGATTATTGAGTGAGGGTGCAGGGTGTGTGTTCTTCTGGATCTGTTGCAGGGCATTTTCTGGGAATTAGAGGTAGGCTGATGACCGTCATGATTGATTTTGAATATTGTGAGCAGGGCTTTGTACTTTATTCGCTCCGCAATAGGTAGCCAATGTAGTCGTCTGAGTAATGATTTAACATAATTCACTTAGCTTCTGCTTCATTATCCAGTGGTTTATGTACTATTACTATTAGAGTTTATATATGTCATAAGGCGCCCAGTGCAGGGTGCCAAGCATAAGCCAAAATAGTATAAAGAGGGAAAGAAGGTAAGACCATGGCATTTCTAATGCTCTAAACTCTGGCATATAGAAAGTGACTTGCCTTTTACTGGATCATGGCAATCTTTATTAGGATAGGTGCTACGTGCAGGCTCCGCTTTCCCCCAGCGTTTGCACCAGATCAGTGTATTCCTGTGAAAGTTATGCTGCCTCGGATGGATGGACCTAGCCACAGTACAGCTTTACATACCAAGATCCTTTGTCTGAAATATTTTTCTTTCCCATTCTACCAGCCCTCATGATGTTTCTTGAATGCTTCTAGATATTTTTTTTGTGTTAGGAGATTCATTAACATAGTTCTTACTTTACTGCAATCTTGAATTTGTAGTTTTCATTTCCTAATACAGTCTCCCTTTTCTCTCTCACAAAAATAGAATTAAAATATTGGGTTCAAAATTGTGCACGTTTTTTGCCCTTTGGTCCCTTAATTCTGCTTAAAGATTGCTTTGGGCTTCCTCATTAATTCTCTTTAATTATACCATACACAAAGCCAGGTGGGGCGACCAGTGTTATCAGTCTGTTCCCCAGTAAAATGTAGTGAGAGCTGTAATCTCTGCTCATTGAGGTGCCACAGTGCACTGGCTGACCTTAGGCTGATATGTGGAGACATGAGGGAAAGGAGACTAGGGATGGTCTGCTGTACCCCAGAGTTAGATCTCGTTACTCAGCATGGAAAGCTTAAAGCAGCATCTGATTAGACTGGTGGCCAAAGCAATAGGTGGTCATTATAAATAATGTTTGAGGGATTTTTGAAACCTGTAAAATGGGGCTGAGGGATATTCATTAATAGTCTATCAGCATGCACTATAGTGCAATGGCTTGTTTGCAGGGCAAAATGAAGCAAACAGCCAGATGGATCTTCCCCAAACAGGATGTAGCCACCTTAAGCGCTATAGCAGGAGCCTTCCAGCAGTGTGGGACATACGAGGAAATGTGGGTACAGTTTCATGCTCTGTGTAGAGTGAATGCAGCTTCAGGGTGTTGAACTCCAGCTACTTGTGTCTCGGAAGTTGCGAGATGCACATGGGCAGCCTCATGTTTCATTAATTCCGCCTTAGCCAAGTTCTTAAATGTCACCTGTGTGTCTTGCAAAATGCTGTTATATCGGAGGGGATGGAAGGGAAGCAAAGAAAAATAGACATGAAACTAATTTATGATTATTGCTCATAAAAAGAAGCTTGCAATGATGAAAGGAACATGTCATTGAGAAATACTAATCAGCTGACACCTTCCTGTTTAAATAACAGGGTAGACACTGCTGAGGATTCATACACTAGAGGCAGAATGAAGACCGCCAGTTCAGTCGCCATCTTCTTGGTGCTTCTCTCTTGCACAGATGTGTCCTTTGCATCAGACACTTCCACAAGTGAGTATAGCAAATACCTGCAGCACTGTGAAGCTGTCAAATTTCACCCATGAAAGAACTAATTCCACTCATGAATTGCAGTTAATGTGTATTGCAGATACAGTCAAACCTCGGTTTTCGTGTGCCCCGGTTTTCGTTGGTTTCGGTTTTCGACGTCTTTTCTAACTCAGATCTTGTCTCGGTTATCGGTTTTTGCCTCGGTTTTCGTCAGGAACCAGTGCTGCCAGATCTGAAAATCTACACCCTCGCGCTGGTCTGCCCGCCCAGTCCCGGCAGCACTACCCCCCCCCCCGGACTCACCCGATCGCGTGTTGAGAAGCCATTGTCAGCTGAGCAACATCCTCGAGCCAGAGATGCAAGGATTGCACAGAGAGGAAGGCCCCGATCTCTCCACCGCCTGCCTGTTCTCTGGAGCGCCCCCTCAGGCTCGGAGGTAGCAGGGTAGCTGTCAATGTAAGCAGGAGATGTTGCATGGATGTGGGAGGCAGCGATCAGATTACAGTGCCGTACAGTACAATATCTGTGTGTTTGCTGTCCTGTGGACGATCGGGCAGGTGAGAGAAGTGACAGGAGCTGGGTGTCTGGAACGGATTACATTGAATTTACATTATTTCCTATGGGAAATATTGCTTCGGTTTTCGTACGTTTCGGTTTTAGTCAGACTGCTTAGAACGGATTAATCATTAAAACCGAGGTTTGACTGTATTTATTTCAGAACCAGCTTGTTTTCCCAGTAAACAGATAATGCTGGATTTTCCAACAACGTTTTTGGGAGGTACTCTCTAGCAAGTTCATACTTTTGGCATACAGACCAGAGTGTGTAAGTCACCCATGAGAAGTCATCGTGTAGTTTTGCAGTTACGTGTTTAGTCCCAGGTCTGTATTCAAAGTATTGGATCACTGTTTGCAGCTGAATCATATTTCTTTTTGAAAGCTGGTGATTAACATTTTTTACAGTTATTTCTTATACATGTTACTAAATACTCCGCTGCGCCGTCTTCTTGCTGTGTACCAATGAAAGAAAAGGAATATCTCCCATTATAGCAGGGCTCCCCAAATCTGTCTTAGTGACCCCACAGCCAGTTGGGTTATCAAAATAGCCATAATAAATATGATTGAGATCAGATTGCATACTTTAGAAATACGAATCTGCAAATTAATCTGGGGTCACCAGGGCAGGTTTGGGAGTGCTGTATTACAAATCCTTGCCCCAGTATGCTCTTAGATTATAAACTGTTCAGGACATAGAGGCACTTTCCCTGCAGCACTCAAGGAAGTCATACCGAAGGGCATTTCTTCCATTGAGAACTAGAATTCTTTCACTTTGATAAATCTCCTTCGAGGAGGAGGGTAGCTCTCTCCACTTGCAAAAGTAAATTTGCAGTAATACACTGGCATTGTTCTAGGTAGAGCCAAATAACATCAAAGAAGCTTGATAAAGGCCAAGGAATCCTGAACATGGTGCTTCTCCAGGCAATAGAATATTTCCCCTCATTCTTGCACAGCTCAGAAGACCGCCCACAGCGCTGGAAAGGGCTACAAGGGATTTATAGTCTGATTTTCAAAGGGTCTAGCTATGCCTAATTTTTGGAGTTAGATCCCTACATTTGCCCCTTTGAAACTACTAGGGCTGAGCACCTCAATTTAGGTTCTTAGTTTCATTAGGAACCTACTTTTATGGTCCTAAAAAGGGGGTGGTTTTGGAGGTGGATTTAGGGAAGGGAGGGGATACTAAGAGCTTGATGGGGTTTTTCAGGATTCGGCACCGTTAAATTGTTGGCACTGTTTTTTTAAATAACCGTAGTACATATTTATTTCATTCCTATATGATAGCAAATAAGATGCAGAGAGGGGAATTTTAGAAGAAATATCCAAATGCAATTTAATGGAACCATAGAAGGATTGATATCAGCCTTTATTAGAGTGTCCAAGAGTCCCTCCCTACATGGGTCGTGGTTCAGCAAGTGGAAGCCTTCATCGGGGCTATGGGACTTAGGTAGCATACCACTCATCAGGACAAACTAACTAATTAGATAGTAGCTACTGGTTTCTGTTCTGCAAGACCTGTAGCAGTGCAGCATTGTGTTTTTTGTTTTATGCGGAACTGTGAATAGTTTCAGTAGTTTGACTGCCATGTCTCTTTCCATACTCGGACATCCACAGAGCCGGCTTCTGAAATGACTCTGGGGACGCCTCTAAGTCTGAATTTCTACATCAAAAGCACGAATAAGGCTTCTAAAATGCCCCTCTTAGTGCATAACAGATAAAAATTTTGTGTTAATCAGACTTCAAATAAAATTACATGCTAAAATTGAAGTAAAATAATCCATGTAATCTTCAGTGATTAGAGGTAGAAGCCTGGTATAACTCCTACTTCTAAAGAATGGGAAGGTGGGGTGGATGGGGGTATATAGGTGGGTGAAGACTGGTTAGTGAGTGAATGGGGTGAGGACTGGTAGAGTGGGTAATAAAGTAGATGTGTTACTTGGTCAGGGTAGATACTTGGGTGGAGTTCAGGTAAGTTGGTAGGATGGTGGAGTTAGATAGCATGGGGTCCTCGTAGAAGACATTAGTGGGTTGAAGTGCTTAAGGGATGGGGTTACATACTGTAGAGGAATAGTGTGAGGGTGCTTAGAGAACATCGGGCTCCTTGATGAAGAATTTCCCAACTCAAGTCTCCCAGATGCAGAGGCCCTGAACTCAGGTCTCTTAGAACTCCTAGATTTGGGGCTGCCTGGGTCTGATACTCCCCCAAACTGTGAATTCCGTGTCCAAGTATCTCCTGACTGTGATTCCATGTCCAAGTGTCTCCTGACTGTGATTCCAGAACTGTTGAGTGATTATTTATATTCCAGTCACTCCTCATATAAATAAATGGAAGTGGTTGAAGTAAAGTTTTGGAGGTAAATTGTAGGTACATATGTGCGCTCTTCCTTAGTGGGTTTTGCTGTTGTGGCAGTCAGTCCTTATGCAAGATAGAAAGAGTGATAAAATGAACTCAGCCTTTTACTTCCCTACCTTGCACAGATTTTATGTGCACAAAATCGTCCTCGGCACCCACTGTAATTTTCATTCACAGAAAATCTGTGCCGAAGCTGAAGTGAATCACGCCTCTAAGCACAACACAGCTTATTGCATTGACCTCTTTGGATCCTAAATGAATATCTGTCATTCATTTCAGAGCTGAGGATCCTAAATTGAATTTTCAGCTGAAAAGTTAGGAAACTCAGTAGAGCTAAACTGGGTAACTAATTTAGGAACTTAAATCACTAAATATTTTTGGTATTGGGCTCTTAAGGATTTCTCATCTTTAAAGAGAGTGCTGCTGTTACTCATTTATGCTCTCTGTATACTATTAGTTTTATTGTTGCTAATGGGATGGGGAGGGAGAGTGTGACTGGTTGATTGTGTTTTTTTTTTATTTTTTATTTATTGAATGTTTTGAAAAACATTCAAATATTACAATATTGAATGAAGGAAATACGGTAATAAAGAAACAAATTCCAAAGAATATACAATATAAACAAAGAATACAATACCTTTACCATAATCAGCCCACAAAAGTCGAAGAGAGGCAATAGGAAATTAAATTGCATAAGCTAAAGGAAAAACAAAATATACTAGCAGTGCAGACTTATGCGTCAGCCGTATGAGGAGATAAATTCACAATGGGTTCTTCTCTAGCAGTAAGAAAATTCAAGAGCTGACAGGGCTCAAAAAACATATACAACTTCTCTTTATACGAAGTACAACACCTCGCAGTGTAGCAGCAATCGCTGTGAAAAGCTCTTATTCTATCACTCACCCGCAGAAGGAAGACTCTCAGACAGGCTGGAATGCAAACAGGTTCTTTTAATGTGCACAGGATCAGACAGAGATACCAGCAACCTCCACAAGGGTCTGAACCCCGAGGGACGGCCTACAATGCCTTATATACAGTACAGTTTTAAACTCATTCTACAATCCCATTTGCCACAGGTATTTCCTGCCCACCAATCAGCAGCCCCTGGGGAGGTACCTGGGTGACCTGTCCAAACCGGTATGCTCTGGTCTGTTGGTTTCAGGGCTAGGGAAATACTGTGCTCAGACCTGGAGTGGGGGAAGGGTGCCTACTGGAATCTCAATGTCTCTCTTAGTAGGCTGATTACCTCATGGCTTGCGGGGGAAGGGTCAGGCTGATCAGAGCCTCATGGCTTGCAGCATGGCTTGGGGGAAGGGCTATCTACAGTTCGCAGCATGGCTTGGGGGAAGGGCTACCTATAGCTACCTCATGGCTGCCTCATTCCCCCCTTTTTAAGTAAGACCTCAACCGCTAGAGGCGGTTGAGGGCTTTATTACTGGAGGCAAGCCGCAGAGGAGTATATTGGGTCAGGGCCATGACCGTGGCAGCTGCCTTGCGTTCTACCAGGGTGCCAAGGGTGGAAACAACCTGTAAGGAAAAAGGCACCTGGTTAAAATGTACGGTACAGCAATGGGACAAGTTAAGGTAGAGAGTTACGTATACAAAGGTCTGCATGTTCAGAGCAGTTTGGGCAAGTAATACTGCTGTGTTAGTAGTCTCTGCACTTGTTTGAAAGCAAGTCTATATCAGCTAAGGCACCTTTTCTCAGTCTGATCCCGGTTCCAGGAAAGGTGTCTGTAAATCAGTCTCTCCGGTGGTCCAGAGTTCGTCGGCAGTCTGTTAGAACCCCGTACTGGGCAGAAGTGTCAAAGCGTAGGGGCTGGTTTGGAACTGTGACAGAAGTCCAGGCTGGAACAATTTCTGGTGCAGCGGCCTTGACACGAGAGTGATGGATCCTCGGAGCAACTTCAGCCACCTTGACAGCCGTGGGGGTGGTCCGCAGAACAGTATACGGGTCTCGCCACTGGGGAGTCAGCAGATCCTGCTTCCACTCCTGGATCCATTATCACTGGAGGTTCCTTTGCTGGTAGGAAATATTCCATTATGCCCTTGACTGATCTCCACATGTTTACAGATCAGACAAGTGCACGCGCGTGTTCTGTAATTCTGACAAGTTTTAGAATCACACCAATTTTTTTTGCCTGTGAGAATTTGTCATCAATTTATCCCCCTTTGCCTCTGCATGCCTGGCCAGGACACACAGAGGAAAAGTAAGGCAAAAAAAAAAACATCTGGAAGTACCACATGGTCAGTGCGGGGTTTTTTCCAAAGCTCATCAGGATGCAAGGTGCACCCAGCCTGTCTCCAGGTGCCTACTTACAATCTTTGAGTATTGTGGTGGGGCCTAGATGACTTCCTAAATTGAAGATACTGGAGATGGCATAGTTGAATAAAATGCTCATCATTTTTTATATTCATTAGCCAGGTACATCACTTCACATCATTAAATTGCCTTCACCAGTTTACTGTCCATCAGAGTCCTTCCACATCATTAATTACCTTCATCAGTTTACTGTCCATCAGAGTCCTTCCTCTTAATATATCACTTTACCCCTCACAACACTTTCCACCAACTACATACATAGGTCCTTCAATTTTTTTCTTTTTCTATGCCATACTAATGTATCCTTATCTGGCAAGGCTGCTAAAACAATTGTTAGAGACATAGTATTGTTGTAAACAGTGTCCATTTCCCACTAACTTAATTGGTGCAGTTCTAGATTGGCATGGGTGCTCATTCTAAATAGCGACTGTCTAAACAATCTTCAATATAAAACGATACATCAATTCCAATAGAAAGAAATATGGCTCCTAACATGACAGCCACATATCTCTCATGTATGACTAGAGTCTATTGTACACCTGGTTCCCAGTGAGAGTACTGTAGGAAACTTAAAAATACTTGGACTGATCTTGAAAATGCAGTGGTCCACAAAGATTTATGTAAGCTATCCATTAATTATGGTGTCAAAAGAGATCCTCTTGAGGTGAGAGACTAAGAGGGTACAAGGCATTGGTGGTTGGGCCTCATGGCGATACTCCTTCTGGTTCTTCTTGGCCTGCAAGGCATTTGTGAATAGGCCTCATGGCAATACTTCCTCGGGTTCTTCTTGGCCTATTCCCCCCTGCCTATTCATGTCTCTTCAGAGGCATAAATGTACAAGGTTCGTGTTTTCTCAGGCCTTGTGGGTCCTCGAGGAGTCTTAGAGCAGTCAGAATTCCAGTGGCCCAGATCATCACACTTGGAGTAGCACGTTTTATTGCCTTTTTCCTAGGCTGTCGTCTCACCTTCTGCCCCTCTCTCTCATTCATTTTCTCAAAGCTCTCCTGGATCATTGCTGACAAGTAAGATTTAGTTTTATCCAATCAACTCGAGTTAATGTTATCATTATATTTGTAAATAATATTTTTACAAATATTTCCATATTTCTGGGAATCACAGTTCCATCTTTCCACTAAATTTGCTTTATATACTTGGGAACCAAGCGATTTCAGATCAGCCCCTTTCCAAAATTTAATATTTACTCATCTTATTGCTGTGTATACTGGACCTCTACATAATGTACTCCTACCAGTATATTTGGTAACAAAGTACAAATGTATAAACTAAAAAGATTTGTATCTCACAGTGCTATAATATATTGTGCTCCTGAACTCTGGACACCAACATGTAAAATTCAAATACAGCAGGACAGGTGAATTTATTCTAAATAGCACCTATGATGTTACTGTCCTGTTCATCATTCATCAGCACAGAGCTTAACAAGGCAAAGTGATTACCTTGTATCTTATAGTTCAAAACAGGCATGAAACTGATACTTTATAAGAAGGTTGGTGGATATCTGGAATGCAATATCATTGTAGTATCAGAAAAATGAATACAGTTGATCAAGGCAGTTTAATGTATCAAGCAGGAAAGAACGCAATCATCAGCACAGCATTTACTGTCTGCAGAATAAACTGCCAAAGATGGCATATCATGCAGAAGTATTACTTGCTTAAGTTTGTATGTGCAGTCAAAACCAAATATATGTACCAGAGAAAATCCAGGCTTTAAAGGACAAGTAAAAAAAATCTTCATTTCTTCATGATCTTATAAGGATTTTTTTTTTTCTCCAGCCTTTGTTTGCTTCCAGCAGACATTTGAGGATGCTCAAAGGAGGCACCTCATGGTTCTAGAAGCTCAAACTCTACAATTAAAATTGATGACAAGAGGATTGTTTGCAGGCTAGGTGTGGCTAGGTGAATTGGGGTTCTTTGTCCTCTAGGAGAAAGACTCCTAGATGATTTTTTTTTTCCTTTTGTCCTCTCTAATGGGCCTCCATTCATCTGCTAGAAGAAGGAACTCCTCCCAGTATCTTTCTATAGCTATGCAAACTATTTCAGCAGTTCCAACTATCCCCCAGTCACCGCTGAGAGGTGTGACCAAAACACCTGGTTCCCTGACCACTGATCATGCATGAAACATAGCAATGAAATTGGATATGCATCAAACAATGCAATTGTCTTCCTTCACTGATATACCAGTACCACAGTCCACACACAGCAAACCCCACCCCCCCCCCCCTTTTCCAAACTGTCCCCTTCCCTGCAATCAGTAGACCTGGTGTTTTTCACTGTTTGGGGACACAGGGGCGACTCGTCAATAACTTCACCTTTTACTGATAGAGTATCAAAATCAATCCTGAAATATAAGACCTAATGTCTGGACAAAAACTTTCTTTCCCTAATGTCACAACTAAACACAGAGCCACTAACAAACACAGAGCCACTAGCAATTTTTACATAACAGTACATTAACTATATGGGCCAGCCATGAATCTATATAGGGAAGCTGGTCCGGATACTCCTTCACTATAATTTAGCCTCCGGACCCCATGCTCTAATCACAATTCACAAATCACAATGTTCAGTGTAACTTTTCTAATCTCACTTCTGGGAATACAATATACAATATAATCCTGGTAACAGGCAGAGTTTGGTTGCACAAAACACACAGGACCACAAAGGGAAAAAGAAAGAGGGAAAACAGAAAACAGAGACGTCTCAGCAGCGAATACTCACACACTCTCCTTCCCCAGCAGCAGCTTGTTACAAATACATCACAGACACTCTCTTTAGCTGTATCATAGGATCTAACTTTCACCATGAGGATATTAGAAATACAGTATGAGAAATATAGCTAGCTATTTTCTAATGTCCACTAGATGGAGCTCCAGGATCACTTTAACCATAAGGATAAAAATACAGCTAGTTTTTAAATGACCACTAGATGGAGCTCCAGGATCACTCCAGGGCAGCCCAATACCTCTGCAGAGAAACGCACGTGGTGTCCACAAGATGGCTGCTACCTCCTCGTGCTTCTCCACACCGGCTCTCCACAGATGGGGAAAAAAAAGGGGAAATGGTGGACTTCCAAGCATCACCTCTCTTTCAATCAACCAAAAAAAAACAAAAGGTTAGCATTTTATTTATTTATTTTTGGTTTTAAAGGCAGGAAACCCAGCGGGGGCCCAGGGAAGGCAGAGAAATTTGGCGGGGGCTCAGGGAAGGCAGAGAAATTCAGCGGGGGTCAGCTGTGCACCGGGACAGCACCGAGAGGCACAAAACCTCAGCGGAGGCCCAAGAGAAGGTAGTAATTCACATGGGAGCACATGGGGAGCATGGATTCAACATCGGACAGCATGGGAAAGGCAGAAAATTCAGCGGGTCAGCAGGGGGGCTCAGCGGTGCATCGGGACAGCAGGGAAAGGCAGAAAATTCAGCGGGTCAGCAGGGGGGCTCAGCGGTGCATCGGGACAGCAGGGAAAGGCAGAAAATTCACATCGGGGTACAACGGAGAGAGAAGTTCACATCGGAGCAGAAATTAACACAGCGGCAGCATGGGAGGGGGGACAGAAATTTACGTTGGAGCACAGAAACTACATCGGGGGTTCAGGGAAAGGCAGTAGATCCACACCGGAGCACATGGAGGGCAGAATTCAACATCGGAGCAGAAATTAACACAAACTAGAAACGGAACACAACGGAAGCATATCAGAGCCCTCTCCTTGCAGTCACGCTTCAGAAAACTCTCCACAAGCAGAAAGGAAAGAAGAGAAGCAGCGATCTATTCTTTATCTCAGGTATGTTTAACTTATCAAGTGCTATATTTAGTTACATTTTTTCTTTCGGCAGCGCTTTTAAAGGATCTCAGATTACTGCAGTTTCAGATATTCAGATTTTACCGGTATTCAGATTCAGATACAGGACGAGCAATGGCTTCAGGGCCACTAAGGCCCATACTAGGACTGCTCGTGCAGTTGATCAGGCTGCTACAGGTTCCCAGAAATTACCAGGACTCACAGATAGAGTACAGAACTAGCCCCAGACAAGGTAGCAGTACTCACCAGAACTCTGATCAGACAGGAAGTTTGGATGCCAGTCTATCCAGCTGGTTTTTCAATCGGGGATTCAACCGCAGGGACCAGCTGTCCAGACAAATCAAGGTGTCCTTCCGAGCACAAAGTGGCCCGGGGGCGCCAAGGACAGTTAATCACCTGGAGGGGCCGGTCCCTGACTGGTGGAGGCCCAGATGCTGCAAAAGCAGAAGTCTTCCCACCGTGGGTGTGATGAGAGAGGCTTTTCTTTTAATATTTCCCGGCCAATGCACCAATTTGTAGCAGCAATCGCTGTGAAAAGCTCTTATTCTATCACTCACCCGCAGAAGGAAGACTCTCAGACAGGCTGGAATGCAAACAGGTTCTTTTAATGTGCACAGGATCAGACAGAGATACCAGCAACCTCCACAAGGGTCTGAACCCCGAGGGACGGCCTACAATGCCTTATATACAGTACAGTTTTAAACTCATTCTACAATCCCATTTGCCACAGGTATTTCCTGCCCACCAATCAGCAGCCCCTGGGGAGGTACCTGGGTGACCTGTCCAAACCGGTATGCTCTGGTCTGTTGGTTTCAGGGCTAGGGAAATACTGTGCTCAGACCTGGAGTGGGGGAAGGGTGCCTACTGGAATCTCAATGTCTCTCTTAGTAGGCTGATTACCTCATGGCTTGCGGGGGAAGGGTCAGGCTGATCAGAGCCTCATGGCTTGCAGCATGGCTTGGGGGAAGGGCTATCTACAGTTCGCAGCATGGCTTGGGGGAAGGGCTACCTATAGCTACCTCATGGCTGCCTCAGCAGGAAATTTTAACAAAAATGTCCCACCGAGGGAAACAACCCTGGGTTTAAACCCCAGAAACTCCTTCCTCCTCAGCTGGGTAGCTCTAGCTAAATCAGGGAAAATACGCACACTTCACCCCATAAATTGCTCACTGAAATTTCTAAAATACATATGCAGAATTAATGCTTTATCAGACTCAAGGGCCATTGTAATAAGGAGGGTAGTTCGGTCAGTAACTAATTCCAGGGAACTCTCCAAGAAACCCGTAAGGTCTCCAGGATCCAACGGAAGATCACTGAGAACTCCCTGAACTCCCCTACCAACACTCAGATATTGAACTCTGATTAATGGTGGGAGATTCTCCCCAGGGATCTTCAAGACCTCCTGGCAGTATCTTCGAACCATTTCCAGAGGAGGACATATAGGAGACCTGGGAAAGTTCACCAGTCTAAAAGTGTTCTTCCAGACTTGGTTTTCAAGATATTCCAACTTTCTATTGGTCACATTCCGGTCCTTCATATGGGCAAGATGTAATTCTTGGAGTTGAGCCAGCTCTCCACTCAACCGTGCCAGCTTCTCCTCCTGTTCCTTCTGGACCATTGAGACCTGCTGAAAATCAGCTTTCAATAACTTAGTGTCAGTACTCACAGATACAGCTATTCTTTCCAAAGAAGAATTCATTGTTGAAATTGCCTCCCATAGCACTTCCAAAGTTATATTTGTGGGCTTCACCAAACCACCGCCACCAGCGGTAACTCTCGGGGTCACTCTCTCCTGAAGAGGGCTGGTCGATAGCCCCATTCCAGCCCCAGATCCTCCATCAACTCCAGGGGACCCACAGACAACAACTACATCGGGTCCAGAGGCCTCCTCAGCCTCCTGAATCGGCGTGCTGGCCAGCACGCCAGCCAGAGACTCACTCCTGCCGGAGAAACCGCTTCCGGGACATGGCAGGGGGGGGCCCGCTGCTCCGGGGACAAAAAAACCCCGTATGTGTTGTCATGAGGTGCAGCGCTCAGAGCCCATGGAGACAGGGGATTCTGAACAAAACGGAGCTAACTTTGACAGCTCAGAGATACACAGGGCCAAAGGTTGCCATAGGAACTATACACAAGCTATTTCACGTGGTGTAGGGGAACGCCCAGACCCAAAGCTAGCTCGTGGCTCATCAGGAAATGAGGGGCAGCTGACAAGGGGCGGAGCCAAAACGAACACCACAAACTACGCACTTAAAAATCACTTACCTGAGGGTAGTGAGGAGAGACGTGCTGGCAGGGAGAGAAGTCCCGATAGCAGGAGAACTCCAAGCAAGGAGAGAAGCTTGAGAGGCAGGAGAGAAGGATCTCCATGCTGGTTAAAACCTGTTGCTGACCAAAGGAGACTACCAAGGAGGTGCAGAGCTGAGAAACCCAGGAAGGGCTGCTTAGAAGAGCAGTGCACAGCTGACCCTTGCATCCAAGAACCTTGCTACAGAGGAAGCAGAGGTAGTAGCTCTGAGGCCAGGCTAAGGCAAGACCAGTCACCCAGCACAAGGTACCAAGCAGGAGAAAATCATTATCCTGAAGATTATTTGTTGCCAAGGAGAAAGCTCAAACAGACACGGAGTGAAAAGCCTTCCCATGAGCAGAGCTGTGCTCGAGGGAGGAACGTTGAAGGGAAACTGCTGGAAGGTAACCTTATTCTTCCTAATAGGAGAAGCATAGAGTGTAGCAAACAGCCTTGCACTTACCAAGAATTATGTGCCGCCTCTGAGAGAGACTATAGTGATTACGATAATTACCCATTCACCTCTAGGCTGGTGGGGGAAGGGAACTCCCAGAGCTATAGAGAGGAACTCAGCAGTCAGAACAGAAGTTTCACTCACCGGGAAACTTGCCCCGGTATAGAAGATATGCAATGTGAGCCGTATGAGGAATATAATGATGATATTTACATGGACTGTACATACACTTTATCTGATAGCATAGTTTCTCTATGCTGAAGAGCTGTAGGAGCTAATTCATAAAGAAAACAGACAGGAAGAGTTTTGTGAAGGAAAACTGTTTTCTTTTTCCATTTTTGCCTCCATTGTGAAAGCTGAAGATAAGCATATCCTTTGTTCAAATGTTTCTTTAATTTTGATACCAGACGTATGGTCTTTTGTGTTGCCTTATTTCATTGTGTGAAAATCCAACCCTGGGAAGGGAATAAATCCTGTTTCAAACCTTATCACTCTGACTGCAACTACTTTCTTTTTGCTAAAGTTGTGGAACTACAAATCCCAGAAGGCATTGCCAAGCCTCTCTACTATAATCCACAGCTATTAAAGAACTTACCCTGCTAATCCACCCATGCCTATGGCCTCTGGGGGGTGAGTGGGCGACAGTGTTCAGTTCGAGAGAACCCTCAGGACCTGCCGAAGACGCCGCTGACTCCCTTACAGCAGATAATCCAGACATCTGAAGCGTCTGTTGGCCTGCTCCGATGACTCCAGCCTCACCCGGAGGATGGTGAGTTTGTTTGCGCTTTCTTCTACCCATACTAGATAGGAGACGCACTAACCGCCGACACAAAGACACTCAGAAAGGCAGACCTCTGACAGAGAGAATCACACTGCCGCCATCTTGCCTCCCCTAGTTGATTGTGGTTTTATTATTACTTTGATACCATGATAGGAGCTTGTCTAAGCAGACATGTTATCAAATGCTGTAAATAAATACATGCAATGACGCAAGAACCTATGTCTAGATGATTACATAAGGACACTTAGTACCCATTCTGGAGCTTCAAGCATGAGGAATTATTGCCTAGTTATGCTCCGTCGGCACAGTGTGGCTGCTACCTGGGGGGGTCACACTGTAAACAAGCGACAGTGTCATTCTGCATTCAGAATAGCCGTGTGCCTGGAGGGTCACACACTGGATACATTAGGCACACAACAGATTTCTCTGACTTTAGAGGGGTTTGGAGGCAGATCACTCTGTGGTGCCTCTCGCTCAGCATCTGCTCTTTTTCCCTTTACCCCACTAGCAGAAGGAAAGCATCACTTCTTACCCAGATCTGCTTCCTCGTCTGCTGGCTTCAGTCTGAACATGTGGTGCTGGCAAGTCTTGTGAGTTATGGCTCCTGTGCGATTCAGACCTCAGAATGAAGCCAGCACAAGCGGAGGCGGTGGAGCACAAAGTGCTGCTCTTCTCATGCTGGAGAGAGGTCCTCGACAGCACGCTCAGGTTCACCCCTCCCCGGTCCTGCATCATGGTGCTTTAGGGGTGGCGCCTGGGGAAACCGGTCATAAGAACATAAGATATGTCATACTGGCTCAGACCAAGGTCCATCAAGCCCAGTATCCTGTTTCCAACAGTGGCCAATCTAGGTCATACGTACCTAGCAGTTTCCCCAAAAGACACAGGTTCCACAATGCTTGTACTGGGTCAAGCATCGATATCCTGGGTCCCCTTTTAATAATGGTTTATGGACCTTTCCTCCAGGAACTTGTCCAACCCTTTTTTAAACCCAGCTACACTAACAGCCTTTACTACATCCTCCGGTAACAAATTCCAGAGTTTGATTACACGTTGAGTGAAAAAATATTTTCTTTTATTAGTCTTAAATAGTTTACCCTGTAGCTTCATTGCATGTCCCCTAGACTTTCTATATTCTGATAACGTAAACAATCGATCTACATGTACCTGTTCCACTCCGTTCATTAATTTATAGACTTCTATCATATCTCCCCTCAGCTGTCTCTTTTCCAGGTTAAAGAGCCCTAACCTTTTTAGCCTTTCTTCATAGGGGTATCCTTCCATCCCCTTTACCATTTTGGTGACTCTTCTCTGTACCTTTTCTAAAATAGCTATATCCTTTTTAAGATACGGCGACCAGAATTGCACACAATATTCAAGGTGCGGTCTCACCATGGAACGATACAGAGGCATTATAATATCCTTTGTTTTATTTTCCATTCCTTTCCTTATGATACCTAGCATTCTATTTGCTCTCTTGGCCGCCGCTGCACACTGGGCGGAGGGTTTTAATATGTTGTTTATTTTTTATTGTTTAGTTCACATTTACTATACCGTCTCCCATTACATCGAGGCGGTTTACAAATAAAATCAATGGTTAAAGAGAAAAGAAATTACAATAATTGAGAGCAAAGAGGAGAGTTATCCACAATGATGCCTAAATCTTTTTCCTGGGTGGTGGTTCCTAATGTAGAACCTTGCATCGTGTAACCATAATTTGGGTTGTTCTTCCCTAGGTTCATAACTTTGCACTTGTCCACATTAAATTTCATCTGCCATTTTGATGCCCAGTCTTCCAGTTTATCAGGATCAGTCAGTGATGATACTCAGCCGCTGCCTAGTTATTCCACAGTGGTGAAAGCTGGGCACATTGAAGGCTGTCCTAACATACATTGCCAAAGCAAACTGGGCTGTGACAAAGCTTTCTGCTTCTGCAGCCATCCCGGATTTTCAATGCCGGAGGCTGGATATGGACCCGGCATTGAATATCGGAGTTTAGTGTTCAGCGGTGATGGCCAGACACTGTAATTGCACTAGCCGCCACTGCTGAATATCAAGCCCCGCATGCACCAGAGCAAGCCCCATGCTCTGGAACCCGCTCCCTCCCTCCCATCCCCATGGCTCCTCCTTAAGCTCTTTGTCCTGTCTTGTCTGCCCCGGTCTGTCTGTCCCCCTTTTCTCTTCAGCCTACTTTTTGCTTTCTCTTTACCTTTGATTCTGTCCCTTTCCTGTCTTACCAACGGAGTTCTGTTTCTTCTATCCCTCTTTTTACAGCAGCAACTCTGATTTAGTTTCTGGTTTTGCCTATTGTGAACCGCTCTGGTACCCATGGTGGGGATGGTATATAAAGAAACAAATAAAGATAAAGATAAAGAAAGCCTCTACAGCACATTAGGACTCATTTTATTTCTGATCATTACCTCCAGAGGCAAGATCTTTATTTCACAGGGATTTTCCTTCCTTACAGGTCATTCCAGTTAGGGGCGGCTCAAGACAATCTGCTGCCTGAGGCAAAGTACGAAAATGCGCCCCCCCCCCACACACACCTTAGAGGGGGCGGGGCTTTTTCAGAAATCCAATCAGAGACTGAACCAAACCAAAAAGCCGATTAGATTATATGGAGGAAATGCAAGATGTTTGCACACAGAGCCGTATCAAGCTGCAATCGCACCCTGTGCGACTTGCTGCTCGGACGCACACCCCTCCTTTCCCCCATACCTCCATCCAACGCTGCCTGCTCTTTCCCTGCTGCTGCTGCTGCCCTCTGTTTTTTCACAGAGGTGCCAGCAGCAGGGAAATAGCAGGCAGCACTGGATGGAGGTATTGGGAGGAGAAGGGGGGCATGCGCCCAATCTGAAAGTCGCCGGCACTTTAAGCAGATCTGTCCCTCCTTGACATTGAGTCGGAGGAGGGAGGGACTAGACCTGCTTAAAGTGCTGCGAAAAGGCCTGGGGAGCGCATTTCGGATGCCTGCTATTGTCCTGCCAGTGGCGGCAGGGCAACAGCAGACAGCCGAAATGCGCCCCACAAACCAAATTGTAATAAAAGGGACATAAAATGTTTATATATATGAACCACATTAACGAGAATATCCAAAAACCTTGTGTATTCTAAAGGGGAATCACAACAAATATTTCACGTTGATGATTTTTCGAATTGCGACACTACACACTTTATTTATATCATCCAATGCCCATGTAATCTCTTATATGTAGGTAAGACCATACGGAGTATCCGTGTGCATATTATAGAACACAAAAGTTGCATTAAGAGGCAATTGATAGAGAAGCCTTTAGTCCAGCACTGGACAGATAAGGCACATAAAATTTCTGATTTAAAGTTTTGTGTTATTAAGAAAGTGAGAGTTAATTGGCGAGGTGGCAATATTGAGAAGACTATTCTCCGCCTTGAGCAGAGATATATTTTTGTTCTTAACACACTTGCACCACATGGTTTGAATTCTGAGCACGATTTTCCCGTTTTTTTGTGATTCCCCTTTGGAATACACAAGGTTTTTGGATATTCTCGTTAATGTGGTTCATATATATAAACATTTTATGTCCCTTTTATTACAATTCTTTTTTGGCATAGGGTCCTTTTTTGTTCCCCTCTCTTCCCCCCACCCCCCTTTTTTCCGTTTTTTTCGGTTTCCATAAGCTGATTTTAGGTCTTTTATTTATATAACATCATCTGTTTTCGTTTGATTTGTAGTGGTTTGGTATTTATAATAATGATTTTATTGGCACAAATTCTAATAGATGGCTCTTATGTGGTGTATTTTTTGCGTATTGATTTATTCATTGATAGAATATCTTTTTTAGTTTTTACATTCATACATATTTTAATATTTATTGTGTTATGAGTGTATATATTGATATCAGGTTTTTACTTTATATATTTATTGAGAGTGTTCTTCACACGGGGTACTTCACATTTTATTCTGTTTTAGTTATTTATTTAACGAGTCGTTTTTTAACCTCCATTTTTGACATATCCTTTTCTTATCCTTTTTGCGATAAACTCAACACTTCGCAAATCAATTCATAAGTTTTTTGAATGATTGGTTTTTTACCCCCTGAGGCTTATAGATTTATGTTTCATGGCATAAATAACAACGTTTTTTTACATGAATTTTTTCCATTGTTTTCATTTACATGTCTTGTGTTATTTTGCTTGTCTTCTGAGGTCTCCTTATATACGCATGCATCGGCGTTCTTTTACAGAATGAACTGGTGCCGCTTCACTAGCCTGCCGGCTTTTTCTTCACGGATAGTGTGATTTGTGATTTTCGCAAGTAGTAAGCAGCATTTTTGATTTATAAATATTTTGTTTTATTTGTGGACACATTTTGATTGGTTTATTTATTTAACGAGCCGGTTTTTAACTTTTTATTGTTGATATACACTTTGGTATCTTTTTTGCGATAAATACAACACCTCACATATTATTTTATATGTTTGAATGATTGGCGTTTTTTTTACCTTTTTAGGCATATTAATTTATGTTTTATGGTATAAACAATAACGTTTTTTAACATGATATTTATTCATTTGTCTTTATTTACATGTTTTTTGCGGCTCTCTTTGATTTTCTGAGGTTTCCATAGATACGCATGAGCCGGCGTTCTTTTATAGAATGAACTGATGCTGCTCTACTAGCCTGCTGTTTTTTTCACGGATGTGTGATTTGAGATTCGTGCAAGTATTAAGCAGCATTTTGATTTATAAAGATTTCGCTTTATTTGTGTACACAAGGCATTTGTGTAGGTTTTATGTTTCTTTTGCGCCATAAGTTGCAAAGGATAACACCGTTTTTTTGTTCTTAGTTTGTATAAAAAGTTATGCGATTCGTTTGTATCCTTTTCTTTTAGTTTTTCTTATTTGAGGGTCCGGCGTACTTTTAAGGCATCATTTTTGTTCTTTTTTGGATTTATAATTACCCCCCTCACAGAGAGAAATAAAATGGGTTATCCTATGACACGTCGACATGTTCTGGGTCCTCAGCGGTGTAGTCTGGTTCTGCACATTATGTTCATATTGATATTGATCGATTTGTATCCTGTGCTTAGAACATCTGCACCCAGTGTTTTGGAACACACTTTTTAATTATTTATTATTCTTTTTGTAATGTTCTTGTTTTTAAATTTATTTATCGTATATTGTTTTTACAATATAGGAAGTATACTTTTTATCTTCAATGATATGCTACCACCGTCTATGTGTGCCTAAGGTCCTAAGGTAAAAAAAAAAATTCACTCCTGCTCCTCCATGCATAATAGTTTTTCCATCTTCATTCTCTTTTGTTTTTCTCCTGTTTTTCTCCTTTTTTTAAAATATGATGTTCATTTACTATTTATAGATTACTATTTATTATTTCTTTTTATCTATGTTGAGGTATTATTTATTATGAATCTTTTATTAGCTCACAATTTGGTTTTTATTTCTATAGCATTTGTATGCCTTACTTTGTATAGTTTTACTTTTCATCAGCTTATATGTATATTCCCCAGGGGTGTTTCCCTTGTCCAATTTGACATGTTCACGTGTTTTATATGTTTATAGCTTATTTGTATGCATATACATATATATATACCTTTTATGGGATTTATGTATTTAGAGTATTCATTATTTATGCCTTATTTATCCTGAGTACCTCTTTGTTTTTATCTTTTTAATGTTAATTATTTTTATGTATGCAGCTTTTATTATTTATTGTTTATTATGATGTGTTTTTAGAGTAAGGTGTGCCTAACCCCTGAAGAAGATTCTTTCGAAACACGGCCTGTGTCGGGTCTGGCCTCCCTTAGGATGTATGGATCAATAAAGGAATATATGGCTTAATTAAGAGTCGTGAATCGTGAGTGGGCTTTTCCTGCCTACGTTCTTTGTACTGTTCCCTCTCTCTACGTGGCAGTTTGCTGTTTTTTCTTGGTAACTAGTGTCACCACGCCCTTCGCCCCAGGCAGTTGCCTAGGTGTTGGGAATGGTGATAGTCTTTATTTATTTGAAAAATGCCTATAATTGTAGTTGTGCAGTTGAAATAACTTCAGCCGAGAAGGGATATAGGCACGCAGGATTTTTATTATTCGTCAGGCCAAAGGAACTTCTTATAAACAGTTCTAGATATCAAACATAAGGTGGGGATATTTTCCAGAGTAAAGCCACAAGGTAAGAGGCTTCTACATTCAACTTGTCAGCAAACTCAAACAAAGTATTTCTTCATACAAAAACAGTAAAGCAAATTTGGTGCTCCAAAAACCTTCTTCTCAAAAGGTGACTTTAAAACAGGTACAGCTTTAAGTAATCCAGCAATGCAAAACTTCAACTGCACAATGTTTTCTCTCTTCTCAAAAACAACGTTTCCTGTACCTGCTGTCTGGCAGACTCTATACTTTTTACAAACAGTCTTTCAAAGAAAGGGATAAGCTTTCAGAATCTCAGCAATCCTAATTTGCATATTCTTTTCAGCTCGGCATCTTTGAAAACAGCTGCTAGTTTCTAGGCTTCAGGAAAACGTTCTAGCTTTCAGCTACTGTATGGAAACTAGAGAACATTCTATTTCCATGTCGGAGCTAGATTCCTGTCTCATAGAGGTTTCAAACTCCATGCTCTCGACGTCTGATTCTACCAGAGAAGCATTGGATTTGAACTCAGAATTATCTTGCTTTATGCTTTCTAAGATTTGTAAGACCCTGTTTAATGCAGACTCTTCTCTTCTCTGAGGAACGTTTTTACCTTTAGGTAACTCCTTAACTTTCAAAGGCTTATTAGAGGATTTAACCTTGCTCACCTTATTCTGAGGAAATAAGCTTCTAGCTGGCTTTACAGCTGACTGCTCAGTTTCCATGTAAATTTCTGGAGAATGCTGTCGGTTACTCACATGGCTTGCAACCTTCCCTGGGTAAGCTTTAAAACCTCTGGCTGGTTCTGCCTTTCTCCACGGAGCTTCTGGTGAAGTTTCCTTCACTCTCTGGGTGCCTTCCTTGGGTAGTCTTGCCGAGCTCCTAGTGCCTCTTCCCCTTCTAGGACTCTCTGACCCATTCACCTCAGCATTGGGCTCGTAACTAGAGCTCCTCCTTCTCCCCTCTCTCTCGGTAGAAGATTCACCGTCACTGGAAGTCAGTCTCCCAAAGCACCTTTCCCTAAGGCTGCTTTCTCCTGCAGTGTACCTCTTTCCTGCACTCTGAGCACCTCCCTCTCGGGCACTCCTTTGCTGGGCAGTTTGAGGATCTCTCTGCTGGGCTTTCCTTGCACTTCCTTTCTCCTTGGTGATTCTAGTATTTCTGGCACTTCTTTCACTCCCTCTACTTCCTCTCTCCTCTCCAGATTCCTCGCGTTTATATCTGTAGTTTCCCTTTCTGCTTGCTAGCTCCTCCCCCAGCTGTCCCTCGTGAGCAGGGCTGGTAACTAGGGAGCTAGGGCGTGTCTCTTGACTACAAACTTTCTGTGAGGAGTTTTTTTTCTAAACCAGGAGTTTTAACCCCTGAACTTCTGGTTTTGATTCCCTTCTCTGGGGAAAACGCTTGATTTTTCCCTTCTTTCTTATGCTCTCTCTCTTCTGCGCCACCACACTAGACATCCCCCTTCCAGTGACATTTGCATGTCAGCTCCCTTCCAGCCTTCTCCTCATTACCCAGCCACCTACCACTCCTTTCCAGTTCCCCTTCAGTACATCCCAGGTGTCAGCTCCTTTCCAGCCCCCTCCTTCCCCCATGTCAGCTCCCATCATGCCCCCTCCTTCCCCTGGCAGACCCTCCCATTATCTGCTCCCTTCCAGTCCCATTCTACCATCCTCCTGCATCAGCCCATTTGTAGCCCTAGCCCCTATTTTTCTTCCAGGGCCAGAAACACTCTCATCCCCTCCCCTCCCCCATTAGCCCATTTCCAGTCCAAGCCCATTTCCAGTTCTATCCTCCCCCATCAGCCCACTTCCAGTCCTAGCCCCCCATAGCCCATTACCAGTCCTAAACACCCCCCATCAGCCCACCTCCAGTCCTACCCCCCCATCAGCCCACATCCAGTCCTAGCCCCCATAGCCCATTCCCAGTCCTAACCCCCCATCAGTCCATTTCCAGTCCTAGCCCCCCCCCATAGCCCATTACACGTCCTAACACCCCATCAGCCCATAGCCAGTCCTAGCCCCCCATAGCCCATTACCAGTCCTAACCCCCCCATCAGCCCATTTCCAGTCCTAGCCCCCCCATAGCCCATTACCAGTCCTAACCCCCCATCAGCCCATTTGTGAGTGCTTTTCTGCTTTTCTGTAAATATCAAGCCACAATGTTACCTGTTTAAATGTATATAGTTTTCCCCTGTTCATACCCAGTTTATATTCCCTGTTATCTGTAAACCTATGTCAGTTTTATTCTGTCTAGGTAGTATGTTGTTTGATGTAAACCGCACTGATGATAAATAGTGCGGTATATAAAAACTGTTAAATAAATAAATAAATAAAATAAATTTCCAGTCCTAGCCCCCATAGCCCATTACCAGTCCTAACCCCCCATCAGCCCATTTCCAGTCCTAGCCCCTCCCATAGCCCATTACCAGTCATAACTCCCCCATCAGCCCATTTCCAGTCCTAGCCTCCCATAGCTCATTACCAGTCCTAAACACCCCCCATCAGCCCACCTACAGCCCTAACCCCGCCCCCATTAGCCCATTTCCAGTCCAACACCCCCCATAGCCCATTACCAATCCAACCCCCCCCCCAACAGCCCATTACAAGTCCTAACCCCCCCCCCCCCCCGGGAAATAAAAAAAAAAAAGAACCTGGCTGCTCAAGGAAGGGAAAGGCAGTATTATCAGCCTATTTTTAGACTTTTCATATCCTATAAGGTGATTGAACCGCTGATTTTGAAACGGCTTGTTTGAGGTGGAAGGACACCATGGATCACGATTATCTTTCAAGTACTTGATACAGGGAGATACATTTCCTGAAACGTGCACATCGTGCTTCTTTGGACTTGAAATTTGCTGCAATGTTAAGCATGAGTACGCTGCTTCCACGATGTGAGATAAGGGTTTTTTTGATTACACGAAGGAACTCTTTGAATAAAATGGATGGTGTCAGTTGGTGGGGATAAGTTATTTATCTTTCCCTTCCTTGATGCGATCCGACAAAAAGAATTAACAATTTTTCATGTTGGGACTGCTCCAGTCTTAGAGAACTGCGGCTGTGCTATGACTGCAGTTTTAAACAAAAATGAAACCGGTGCGGAGCCTTCCCGCATCTGTGAAGGACCCCGTGTAGTTTTGTCCCGCCCCAAAGGAAGTTACAACGGAGGTGAGAAGGCTCCGCGCCGGTTTCGTTTTTATTTAAAACTGCAGTCACAGCACAGCAGTGGTCCTCTAAGAGGCAGGGAGCCGCGGCTGCCTGGAAAAGGAGGGTGAGTTTGTGCACTTCCTTTTTGGGGATTTTTTTTAACTTTTGAAGGTGAGGTGAGGTGACTGATTTGGGGGCATTTTTTGCCGCCCTCAAGACTTTGCCGCCTGAGGCAGCCGCCTCACTTCGCCTCATTATAGAGCTGCCCCTAATTCCGGGGTTTGCCCAATAGACGGGATACGATGCAGTAAAGAATTACCTTGCCAGTGTTACACTGACAGTGAGTGCTCAGAAGATGAGAAGTGCTGTTTCAACAAATGTGGATTCAAATGCGTCAAAGCAACTCAAGGTAACAGTTGTATAGTGTGAAAATAGACAGTGATAGAGGGAAGAGTTCAGGTCTCTTTTACAGCACTTTTATTCTCGATGCAGGGCCAACCCCAACCATTAAGCAAACTAGGCCATGGCCAAGGGTGGCGACTTCTGGGTGGGAGGGGGGGTGCGGCTCAGATCATTGCATTCAAAGCCGAACAATAAATTCAGACAGCCAAGGGTGTGTAAAGCTTAAGGTATTCTAAGGCACCAACATCCTGAAAGGTGATTATTATCCAAAACAAACTGCAAATGATACATGCTGTTTAGTACTTTAGGATACTGAGTGAGCAAAGGAGATGGACCAGGACAGAGGAGAGAAATAGAGATGCTGGTCAGAGGAAGAACGAGGGGATCAGAGGAAAGGGGAGAGAGAAGGAAATGGGACAGAAATGTGTGTGTGTGGTTGTTTGGGGGAGGGGGGGGCTAAAGCAGGCTAGCTACAGTAGAACAGAAAAAGGTTTGCTTTTCCCCTCCCCAGTCTTCATTTGGTCCTCTTTGGAAGGAGTAAGGACCTTGAAGGGGGGGAAGGGGTCAGGAGTAAGAGCCCTCTTCCATATGATGTATGATATCTAACTGTGGTGGTCAGCATTTTTTAAAACACTGGCTGCTTTTAAATAAAAATGTGGATATTCAGCCCTGGTATCTGGATAGTGGCCAGCGCTGAATCTCCACATGATATGGTCGGTGTGGCTCTTATCTACTCAGCGCAGCACAGACACACGTAAAAGACAGTCCATGTTCATCAGAGTTTACAATCTATTCAAGACGGTCAACACAGTAGCTGTAGACATAGAGTACATCTAGGGGGAATGGTAAGGAAACACAAAGGAGATTAGGTGAATCAAGATCCGATAATTATCCACCTAGGGTTGTATTAATTAGATTGTGAGCTCGGAAGAGCAGGGACTGTCTCTTGTTTGTTCTTATGTAAACCGCGCTGATTTTAAATAGCGTGGTATATAAAACCAAATAAATAAATAAATAATAGCAATGTCCGCCACTCTCTGGATCACCTGTCTGCATGGCACTTACGGTAGCTCTCTTGCTGGTCCTAAGATACGTAGATTGTTATCCAGACAGCACACTGAAAATCATCATTCTCTGTGCAAGTTCCGCCCATGGATGCCCCAACACTATCCAGATAGTGCCCCAGAATATTTCTCTCACCAGCACTTATCTGGATTGCAGGCTCTGTCATCCAGAAAGTGATCCTGAATTTCTGGCCCCCAGATTCTTGAGTTTGGAAGGAAACCATTATTCCTCTTGCTTCTAGAATGGGGTAGGGCTCTTATTTGGGGACTGACAACACCTACTGTTATGTTTGTGTCCTTCTATATGTCTGATTCCAGCATCATGTGTGCATCTACACCTGGGGTTCTGGAATTATAAAAATTATAAAAAAATTGCAAGTGGAACTTGATAAATTGGGAAACCCGGCATCCAAATGGCAGATGAAATTTATTGGGGACAAATGCAAAGTTATGCACTTACAGGATTATTCTGAGCCATGAAGAGCTATCCGGCTCCTCTGTCAACCCCGACTAACTTTCCCATATCTTGTACGGGGAGGACAGACAGGAGCGGGAAAGGGGTGGTGCAGGGGCAGAGTTAGGGCGGGCAGTGGGCAGTCTGTGGCCCCAGACATACAGGGCCGATTCCAATGTCGGCCTTGTATGTCCAAGGCTGGCTGACTGAAGGGTAACTTATTCCACTTCTGAGGTGGAATAGACGGGTGGTTATGGCAGGCCCAGGGTGCATCAAAGGTG
Organism: Ichthyophis bannanicus; assembly: GCA_033557465.1. Taxonomy (NCBI): domain Eukaryota; kingdom Metazoa; phylum Chordata; class Amphibia; order Gymnophiona; family Ichthyophiidae; genus Ichthyophis; species Ichthyophis bannanicus. Next base: position 90,721,049 of record CM066049.1, on the reverse strand, counting down.
GGAGGGCATGCAGGAGATTCCCCGCAGCCTGACTCTGGCCTTGGGAGGCCAGATCAGGGGTCGGGCTATGGGGAATGCAAAAAGTGGTCGGCGGCCAGGTATTGTGGCTTCTGAATGGAGCCGCAGTGCCATGGTAACCAGACGCCATGGTGCTGCAGCTCTATTCAGGAGTCCTGACTGAGTTAGCCAGGTGGAGGCCTATAGTGCAGGCCGATCATAAGAACATAAGATATGCCATACTGGGTCAGACCAAGGTCCATCAAGCCCAGTATTCTGTTTCCAGGATCGGGGTCCCGGACTGCACCTACAGGCCTGGACGCGATTCTGATCCCGCGGGGCTAGACGTTCCCCACAGGATCAGAATTCCATCTACTCTGTGCGTCTGGTTCCGACTGGGTGCACAGAGGGCTGGGACGTCCAGGATGGAATCAGTCACTTAGGGAAAAACAACCCAAACTATGGTTACACAATGCACATTATGTCTACCACCTAGGAAAAGAATCTAGACATCTTCATGGATAACATGTTGAAATCCTCTGTCCAGAGGCCAAGAAAGCAGATAAAATACTAGGAGAAAGGAATGGAGACTAAAACCAAGGATATTATAATGCCTCTGTATCGTTCCATAGTGTGACCGCACCTTGAATATTGTGTGCAATTCTGGTCACCGTATCTTAAAAAGGATATAGTGGAATTAGAAAAGGTACAAACAAGAGCCACAAAATGATAAAGGGGATGGAAGACTACCCCTATGAGGAAAGGCTTAAGAGGTTGGGGCTCTTTAACTTGGTAAAAAGACGGTTGAAGGGAGATATGACAGAGGTCTATAACATAATGAGTCGAGTGGAATGGGCAAACATCGATCGGTTATTTACTCCTTCAAAAAGTAGAAAGACTAAGGAACACGCAATGAAGCTACAATGTAGGACGTTTAAGACAAATCGTAGAAAATATTTTTTCACTTAACATGTTAATCAAACTCTGTAATTCATTGTCAGAGGATGTAGTAAAAGCTGTTGGTGTAGCTGGGTTTACAAGAGGTTTGGACAAGTTCCTGGGGGGAAAGTCCATAAACCATTATTAAGAAGGACCAGGGAAATTCACCACTTACCCCTGGTTAATTGGTGGCATTTATTTTTATTTATTTATTTCATTTGTGAGGCATTTTTATACCACTCCTTCCCAAGATCAAGGGCGGTTTACAATTAACAAACATTTTACATTGAACAATTTTGCATCAAACGTAGAGGGAGTCATTCCAGAACAGGAATAAGGGTTTATACGTGTGGCAGGGACATTTATGTGCCGAAAATGTCCCCAACCATATTCTGAAACACTGCTATTATAGACGTACACAGCGCTAGCATGGGGATCTCAGAACATGCCCAGAAAGGGCGGAAGGGGACTGGTCAACTGCAGAGACACATAAAACATAACCAGGAAAGACCTGTGCATTCCAGAAATGTCCATGTTATTCCTGCTGAAATGAAAATATTCCGCTGTGTTCTGCAATTTGTCCCATATAGTAGAATGCTTGTGACAAGTATGTGCTGAACTGGTGTGACTGCAGTTTGTAAAAACATAAGATGCAGTTACAAAGAACAGAAAGCAGAGGTGAGGGAACACTGTAAGGGAAAGAAACATTAATAAATGCCCTTATAGAAATGTTAATAGTGTTTATTCAGGTTATACTGAAATGTGCTGTTTGTACTAAAACAGCAGACCCTAACAAATTCTGTGTTCTGAAAACTGGGATCGCTGAGGTAAGAATAGTATGTGAGTGAGTCTGGAAATAAATCATATGGGAGTGAGAAAGGGAGATCATATGTGTAGCCCTGGGACGTCATGCCATTATGGTATAGCAGCTCTTAGTCTTAGGTTAGGTTTGGCAGGATGATGTCTTTTGTGAGTGCAAGTGAGAGTGTGTGGTGTGGAGGTAGTATGGGAGTATCTGGTGTGCTGATCTGCAATTCAGGGAGGCCATAAATGGCTGGCTAGTACCTGGACCATATGGATGACCGCAGTGTGATAGGGCAGCCATACATCAGCTGTGCCAGGCACTGGAAGACATGACCGGTGTTGTGCCAACGTCCCCCAGAGTGTGCCAAGAGGCCTACATCCTTCCCCAGGATCTATGCAGGCTGTGAGAGTGGTGATATATCTGGAGGTTGGCTACCTGGGTATGATGGCACATGGCTCCCCCCCTCCCATACCAACACAGGCCTGACCAGGGGAGCAATGCCTCAAAGCAGACTGTGGGAAGGCAGACAGGGTTGCCCCACAGAAAGCAATGTATACGGACCGACATACACCACTGTGGGACAGGTGTAGCAGCTGTGGGAATCAGATGCCTTAGCCAGAAGGTCCTACTACTACTATGAATGATTAGTATAGCGCTACAAGGCACTCACAGCGCTGCACAGACACATGTAAAAGACGGCCTCAACTCAGAGTTTACAATCTAGTCAAGATAGACAACATAGCAGCTGTGGACAGGATACATTTAGGGGGAATGGAGAGGGAAACAAGGGAGCTTATGCGGATCAGATCCAAAAGTGGCAATGAATAGGTGGGCGCTCAGCCTGGATTTGGGAAGGGCCAGAGAAGAAGCCTGATGTACAGACTCAGGTAGTTTGTTTTAGCCATAGGCAGCAGCAAGGTGAGAGGAGCGCAGTCTGGTTTTGGCAGTAGAAGAGAAGGGCACAGATAGAAGCAATCTGACAGAAGAGCGGAGTTCCCGAGGAGGGGTGTAGGGAGAGATAAGAAGGGAAAGGTAGTGCGGAGCAGCAGAATGAGTGCACTTATAAACCATCAGCATGAAAAGGGCATAAGTTTGTTGCTGAGCAATATTGTGCATCCTTTGGGGAACTGCAAGGTTAGTTTCTGGTTCTGTGCACTTGATAAGGGTCCATCCTTAGCAGTTTAAAGCATGTTTGTAGAGATGACCAAGGCAGGGATCACTGAGCTGGTTCCTAATGCCAAGTACCATGCACTGGACTTACCTAGCACTTTTCAGGGCCATGTAGAGGATTGGTATGTGGTCTAAGTTGCAGCAACAGTCATTTCTCATTGGTATTTACATCTAGTTTGCATGAGCACACTACTGTCAGCATGAAGAGCAGCTTAGAAGATGCACGCTGTTCCTGAAGGGCGTGGTGTCCCACGGGTACATTCCGGAGATGAGCAGGATCCGAAACGTGTAACTTTTCAGAATACAATGAGTGCCAGGACGTCCAAAACGTTTACCTGTGTCTGATAATATTGACGAGGGATGTGTTTTCTCCATTATATCACATGGCCCGTGCCTGCATCCGTGAGCGGGCCAGGCGCCAGAAGACTGTACAGGCTGTCTAAACAATGCTTTGCCTGTGCTGTGCCGAAAATGTCTATCTCCTCGATTCCGGACCTGCAGGCACGTCTAGACCCACGGACGTAGAATTAGGTTCAAATGGGGCTCATTTTTAATTTAGATGTGTCCGTGGGTCAGTCATGCATGTTATGGAATTGGCCTCAAAGGGGTTATTTTAGAAGCTCTATTCATATTTTGGACATCTGAAAATGGGCGTGCAGACAATCCAAATCACAGAGATGTCCCTGGAGCCATTTTAGAAACCAGCTCTATAAATGTCCCCAACGCAAGGACATCCAAGTCACAAAGGGGCTATGGAGACATGATTGGGGGCATTCTGGGCAAGTTGGACATGTGCTCATAATTTCTGAAACAGTAAGCCTATCCCTACCTATTAGAAGGACCATCTATGTCTATTCCTGTTCCAGGGCACAAATAGGCATAGGAATAGCTCTTGTTCTGCCATTCAGACAATCTGATGGGCGTAGAGAGGAAGATACTCTGAACCCCTATACTTTCCATTATGATAACAAAAACTGCAGGGACATGAGGACACTTGTTTTTGGTTCGACACGCTGATGCACATTCCCAAATGCAAAATAACTTGCATGGTTCTGGTTCTGGTTATTGGACATGCATTCAGCACAGGATAGACATCACCACCCCAAGGGTTCGTAGCAGGGATATCCATGATGCCGGCCCATGTAGCTGTCCATTTCAGTGACGTCCAAGTTCTAAAATCAGGCCAAAATGGAATATCCCTGGTGTGTTTTTTGAAATTTTGCTCTAGACGCCCCAGATTTCACCTGGGTGTCCTTTCTAAAATGGCACTTACAGGTTTGCAAAATACTAATTTATATATGCAAGTTACATGTGCAAGTTGCAAAATCCCGACTTATATGTGTAAGTTGCCGAGTTGCCTTCATTGATTTTTCCTGTGTGAAGATTTGTCAAATGGCTCCTCCAGTTTTTCGTGCGGGCAAAAACAGGTCCTTTTCTAAAATATCCTCGTAATTGTACACATCCAGCCTTAATGTTTTAGTTCCGATCGCCACTTACTATCTCCAATTTGCCTTCAGATGACTACTGGATATTTTAGTATTAAAATAAATTAGGTGCTATCAGCTGAGTTCACCCTTAAGCTGATGCTATTCTTTTCTGGCCACCGGAAGTCACCAACCTGCACTATTCCCAGGGCTGGGTGAAATAAAGGCACAGTGCAGATTGTCAACAAAAGCTTTCATGGAGTGGGTTGGGGTCGGGCTGGAGTGGGGTGGGGAGGAGCAACACATTCCATACCTTGTTAAACAAAATATTTTGTCACTGCAGTTCAACAGCTTTTGAATCTTATTTCCTAAAATGTATTTCCTATTATTTTTGTGTGGTTGTGATTCATCCATACTTTCTCCTTTTCTTTTGGGTTCTGCCCCCTTTCTTTTACTGTGGTCAATTTTTGGAGAATGATATTTTTCCTCTTTCTTGTTTCCTGATTGTATTTGCTTATGTGCATTTTACCTTCATATAAGTTTGTATTTTCTTGAAAGTAAAAAAGAAAAAATAGAACAAAAAATGATTTTGAATCCCACGGTTGCACAGGGTCAGGGATTCCTTATGAGCACATTCTGATTTGGCCATCTAGCCCCCTGTATGGGCGACCAGAAGCTGGACGCCCAGAGTTAGATCCGATTCTGATCCCACGGAGGCTATCAGAATTGGGTCTATGGCCTGAAAGTGCAGGCCGGGTCCCAATTCTGATAGGCCTGCAAGCCCAACAGATCCCTGGCTACCTCAGTCAGGCTCCTGGCTCCATTCAGGAGCTGCAAATGCTAGCCGCCGCAGATTTTCTTCTTTCCCCACAGCCAGATCCTCGATCCGGCCTCCCATGGCCAGGGTCTGGCTGCGGGGATCTTCCTGCACCCCCTACCTCTCTTTCCGGGCCTGGCTGCAGGATCCCTCAATATCTAGGGGGACTTATTCCACCTCTGCAGTGGAATAAGTCCCCAGTCTATGTTCATGGCCCTGGATGTACAGGTCCAAACTCAGAATCGGCCCTGTACGTCCAGGGCTGCGGCCTGCCCATGCCCCACCCTCGCTTCACCTCAGAAATGCTCCCTCCCACCCCCATCTAAGCCTCCCCCAACTAATGCGCTGTTCATATGGAGAGGCATTAGCCGGGGCTGGTAGGGGAACAAATAGCAGGGAATGATGTCCAATCTGGATGTCCATCCCCCCTATTTGCTGTACTGAATGATCCCCTATGTGTTCAGAAACAGACTCCAGGGAATCAGATGTCACACTATTGCTCTGCTGCCTTTTCAAATTCGATACAGAAAGAACATTAATAAACTAAACTAAACTATTCACTGGGCCAGAAAATTGAATAAAAATTGATCAATGATTAAAAAGTTGTTAGGGGGAAAACACACTCATGGGAAGGAACAGACCCACACGAGCCAGATCACGTTATTAGGCCAGTTCTCTATAGGAAGCAAGTCTAAAAGCTGCAAGAAGAAAAGATTTCAAAAACCTATGACTAGAGCAAACACTGAGGGGAAGGAGCTGCATAGTACCCGTGGGTGTTTTAATCATTCTCTATAAACCAATTCCCTAGTCCCTGTTTGTTCTGTTTGTCTGTCTTGAGTAGATTGTAAACACTGTTCAGCAGGAACTGTCTTCTACACGTGTATATAGAGCGTTGTGTAGCCTAGAAGCACTATAGGAATACTGAGTAGTGGAAGTAGCAGTTTCTATCTAAATGAAAGGGCAGAAATTTCAGCTCACACCCTGCTGTTGTTGTGCATTGAATCCATATTTCAGTCTGGATCCGGGACTTTTCTGTGAAGGTACCATGCAGGTGGTCTCAAATTTTGAAAGCTCACTATGGCTCCAATTCTGTGAAGCGAATTGCCAGGCTGAACGTTCTGGTGGAATGTGCAGCCCCGCTAGCCATCCTGTCCCGATCCCCTATTCCTCTCTCCCCACACACACAGAACTGCTATGCAGGGAGAGCAGGATGGGGGTGACACAGCGGCGGAGATAGGGTGGGCTGAGGGAGGGCCAGGCACTCGGATGTACAGGGCCGATTCAGGTCATGGCCCTGTACGTCTGGGGTGCCCTGTGCTTATTCCACCTCAGAGGTGAAATAAGCATAGGGCACCCATGCGCCCAGGCCCGGCAGCCCCCAGAGGCATTAGGGTGAGGGTGGTAAGTCACCGCTGCCAGGCCCCAGCTCTGGCAGACCCCACCGGGCATCGAGCGGTGGGAGAGCTGGGCAGGGGGGCTGTCCAGCACCAGCACAGCAGTGGGTGTGAGGAGGTCTGGCCGTCCTACTGGCTGTGCGTTCCCTGCAGCTGCTGAAGGGGCACACCGGGCCATCCTATTGCCCAATCCTGCTACTGCGGAAGCGTTTTTCTTCCATGGTGCAGAATCGGGTATAACAGAGCCCATCCTGGTCTGGGACGTCTGGATGGCCCAGATGTGACCCTTCCAGGATTGGGCTCTAAGGAAAGACTCATCTGCATATCCATCTCAGTAGCCCTAGCAGAGGACTCTAGAGGTCACCGTGAGTCAACCAGGCAAGAACTGCCATAGACTCCACACTCTCCCCAGCAGCAGAGGACTGGAAGACTTATTTGCATATCTGTCCCAGCGGCCCCAGCAGAGAACTCCAGAGGTCACCACCAGTCAGCCAAGCAAGAACTGCCACAGCCCCTGCACTCTCCCCAGCAGCAGCAGACTGGAAGACTCATCTGCATATCCATCCTATCTCTCCCATTTACATCAACCGGTGCCAAAGCTACACCAACTGAACAATGACTGGGATGTTGCTCCCATTATAGCTTCTGCCCCTGTCTGGACTGACAGCCCAATGGCAGTCAAGGGATCATTTCCAAGCAAGCTGAAGCCCTCATGAAACTAGTGGAAGAGCTCAAAGAAGAGGTGGCAAGACTGAGAAGCATGTGAGACACTGAGACATACTTTGATAAGATGCTTCTTGAAGCATCCAAGCTCTCCAACAGAGGTGAAGATGGTATGCTACAGAATAAAGACAGATGGACATAAGCCACCAGAGCCTGCAGAATTGAAAATCCAACTTCTCCAGCACTCAAACTGAAGAACCAGTATGCAACCCTGGAATTGGAGGAAGTAAAAACATCCCAGGAAGAACCAGAGCTCAAGTGCTCCAAAGATGCCGAATCAGTGACCACAAGAAAGCAAAGAGTAGTGTAGTTGGTGACTTTCTTCTGCGATGTATTGAGGCATCCATCTGCTGACCAGACTTGATGTCCAGGGAGGTGTGCTGTCTACCAGGTGCCAAAATCCGAGATGTTATGGAGAGTTTGCCGAGACTCATCCAGTGGATCACAGAGAGAGGAAGACAGGCATCTATATTTGGAAAAACTTAGAGAGGCTGGCAAAGTAGTCAAGAAAGCAAAGACACAAAAAGAAGAGGGAATAGTCAATGCAATAATATGGGGGATAAGACATTTCTCAAATATGTTAGTGACAGGATGAAGGGCAAAAGTGGTATTGTCAGACTCAAGGGTGAAGGGGAGGAATATATAGAAGCTGATGAGGATAAAGCGGAATTGCTTAACAAATATTTCTGTTCTGTGTTCACAGATGAAGAACCAGGAGCAGGACCTCAGACAACACCCAAAAACAGGAACAAAAGTGAGGGACATCTCAAACGATTTTCAGAAGACTGTTTGGGAGGAACTAGCTAAACTAAAAGTGGACAAAAAAATAGGGCCAGATGGGACACATCCGAGAAAAATGAAGGAACTTGGGGACATTCTAGCAGCTCCACTGACTGACCTTTTCAATGCCTCACTAGAGTCAGGAGTGGTATCAGAGGACTGGAGAGAGGCACATGTGGTCCCTTTACACAAAGGCAAAAGTAAGGATGTGGTTGAAAACTACAGGCTGGTTAGTTTAACCTCGGCGGAGTAAATTATTGGAAACACTGCTGAAAGAGAAAATAGTGAGGTGTCTGGAGTCCAAGAGATTACTGGATCTGAGAGAGCATGGATTCAGCAAAGGCAGGTCTTTGACTGGATGACCAGGGAGTTGGACAGAGGAAGAGCCCTAGATGTGGTGTATTTAGATTTCAGTAAAGCACTAAAACTGTATCGCACAGGCAACTTATAAACAAACTGAGCACCCTAGGGATGGGCACGCAACTTCCTGCTTGGGTTAGAAATTGGATGAGTTGGAGGCGACAAAGGGTACAGGTAAATGGAGCTCACTCTGAGGAGAAGGAATCTACCAGTGGTGTGCTACAGGGATCTGTCCTTGGTCTGATACTTTTTAACACTTTTGTTAGTGATATTGCAGAAGGGCTATCGGGTAAGGTTTGCCTCTTTGCGGATGATACCAAAATCTGCAATAGAGTAGACACCCAGAAGGGTTTAGATAACATGAGGAGGGATCTAGCTAACCTTGAAGAATGATCTAGAATTTGGCAGCTGAGATTTAATGCTAAAAAATGCAGAGTCATGGATTTGGGCTGCAGCAATCCAAGGGAATGGTACAGTATAAAGTGTGAACTACTTCTATCCATGAAAAAAGAGCAGGACCTGAGCGTGATCGTTTCTGATAATCTTAAAGTGGCTAAACAGGTAGAAAAAGGCAACAACGAAAGCAAGAAGGATGCTGAGCGCACAGGGAGAGGAATGGCCAGCAGAAGAAAGGAGGTGATGGTGCCTCTGTATAAGTCTTTGCTGAGACCTCATTTGTAGTATTTTGTGCAATTTTGGAGAACATACCTTCAAAAGGATATAAAGAGGATGGAGTCAGTGCAAAATTGTCAGTGGTCTTCATTATAAACCATATAGGGACAGACTTAAAGATCTCAATATGAATACTTTAGAGAAAAGGTGGGATGCAAATGCAGTGTGTGCCTTTGAGTCAGTCCTGACTCCTGGCAAACCAGAAGCTCCTGGGTTTTCTTGGCAGTGTCACCGGAAGTAGATTGCCAAGCCTTTCTTCTGAGGCAATGGAGGGTTAAGTGACTTGCCCAAGGCCACAAGGAATGCTAGTGGGAATTGAACCCTGGTTGCTTGGTTACCAAGCCAGTGTTCTAACCACTAGGCTACTCCTCCACTCCAAAAGGTGGGATAGAGACATTTTAATACCTCCATGGCATAAATGCACAGGAGGAGAGCCTCTTTCATTTGAAAGTAAGCTCTGCAACAAGGGGACATAGGATAAGGGTGAAAGGGGATAGACTCAGGAATAATAGGCGGAAATACTTCTTTACGGAAAGAGTGGTAGATGCATGGAATAGTCTCTCAGTAAAGGTAGTAGAGACGAGCACAGCATCTGAATTCAAAAAAGCATAGTACAAACACAGATCTCTAAATGCAAAAAAGTGACAATAGTAGTTGATATGGAGGGCAGACAAGAAAGGCCAAATGCTATTTTTCTATGTGGAAAAGTGTCACAATGTGCATGCCTCTCACTGACATACAGGGTCACAACAGATGCACTGTGAGACATGACAAAAATATCAGCCACCTGGAACTTGTAGAAACTTGAGATTAACTTTCCAAAGAGAGTCACAGTATACACAAGGGCACAAAACTGGGGTCAAGCTGATCATGGAATATATAGTATTATGCTAGAGTGTGTCAGAGACATAATCCAGAAGCTCTGCATTTGTTTTCCGGTCAGCTCACAATTCCAGGGTTCCTTTGTTGAAACCTGGGATATATCCTTGCAACATAGCTTGGTTTGCCTGGTTAGTGTGCAGGGGCAACAGATAGGGAATCCCTTTATCATTTTGGTCACTCTTCTCTGTACTTCTAGTTACGCTAAATCCTTTTTAAGATATGGTGACCAGAATTGCACACAATATTCAGAATGCAGTCGCACCATGGAATGATACAGAGGCATTATAATACCCTTGATTTTATTCTCGATTCCTTTCCTTATGATTCCTAGCATTCTATTTGCTCTCTTGGCCGCCACTGCACACTGGTTGGAAGGCTTCAACATATTATCCATGGATCTCTTTCCTAACATGGAACCTTGTTTCATGTAACTTTTATAAAAGCCTCGAGTGTGTAGAACAGCATGCAAAGGGTAATTCTGTAACAAAGGACCAAGGTTAAACTGCCCAAACATGCCTATTTTAAGCCTATTTTATAAAAACAAGTAGACATCTACATATCTTTCTCAATCATTGACATAAGTGGCAGAGATCAAGTGCAGATATTTACACCAGCTTCACGGCACATAAAGCATGCAACTATGGACAGAAATTATAATCAAAGCATATGCTTGCAAACTCTGTTCATGCTTTTATATTAGAGTAGGGTGGCTGAGGTTTAGGGACGGGGCAAAGTATTCTTGAAAGAGGAAGGTTTTGAGCCTTTTCCGGAATTTGGAGTGGTTGGAGCATCCTCTTAAGTCAGGTGGGAGGGCATTCCCAATGGAGGGGGCATAGAGGGAAAAGGCTCGGTTACAGGTGGATTGTTTGGATTTTTTCTTCTGAAGTGGTATGATTAGGATGTTGCAGTTTTTGGTCTACGTGATCTGGAGTTGTTTGGTTTGGCGAGAAGGGAGAGTAGATAGAGGGCTGATTCATTGTGTATTAGTATGATGGTTTTAAATTTTATTCTGGCCAGCATGGGGAGCCAGTAGAGATCTTGGAGGATTGGAATGATGTGGGCTCATCTGGATGTATTCGTTATTAGGCGTGCGATGGTATTCTGGGCCATTTAGAGGGGTTGGATACTATGTTTAAGGAGGTCATGATATATGAGGTTGCAATTGTCAAGGTTCGGTGTGGTTAGGGCTTGGCAAATGGTAGAGAGAGTCTGGATTTACAAGGGGTTGGAGGTTTCTCAGGGTTCTTATTTTGGCATATATAGTTAGTTGTTTTTTGCATATGTTCCTGGAAGGTGAGGTTCTGGTCTATTGTTAGTCCAAGATATTTGACTTTGCTCTTTATTGTGACCAAAGAGATGTTGGGGGAGGGGACAACGACAAAGGATGGGTTAGAGAAGACTGAAGTGCTTCTGTTTTTGCTTGGTTAATTATGAGGTTGTTTTGTTGGAGCCACTGTCTTATCTTGGTGAAGCAGTTGCTAATATTGGTGAAGTTTGGTGTTGTTATGTTGAAAAAGGAGAAGAACATTATATCGTCTGCCTATAATTGGTATTGTATGTTGTGTTCTTGGAATATTTTGCATATGGGTTGGAGGAAGATGTTAAAGAGTGCAGATAAGCTGGAACCTTGTGGAACTCCTTGTCTGAGAGTGAATGGTAGGGAACTCTTATCATTGATTCGTACCTGTTGTGTTCTATGGTCAAGGTAAGAGCAGAACCAATTTAGTGTGGTATCTCTTAGGCCGATTTCATGTAGTCTGTTCAGAAGATGACCATGGGGGAGGGAGTCAAAAGCAGATGTTATGTCAAGGAAGATTAGTAGGCAGCCTTGGGTGGGTGTTTGGGTGTATGTAATCACTGAATCTAATAGGGATGTGATCAGAGTTTCCACCCCATGGTTCCTTTTGAACCCATGTTGGAAGGAGTCCAAGGGGGCATGGTCGTCGATATAGTTCTGAAGTTGAGTTTGAAAAATCCTTTCTATTATTTTTGCCATCAGGGAGATACTTGATATCAGTCTGTAAGAGGCAGGTGAGGTAGGGTCAAGTTTATTTCCTTTTAGGATGGGGCGAACAGAGTACTTTTTGAGGGGCATTGGCATAGTTCCAGTGTAGAGTGAGGTTTTTTACTATGAAATGGATGTAAGAGCTAAGGTTTTCTTGTGCTCTTTATCCAAGTGACAGAACATGGGTCGAGGGCAGAGGTTGATATATTGAGGTTTTTGATTACTATGATTATGTTGTCAACGGATAGTGAGTCACACTCATTCCAGGTTGTTGTGAGTGTTGTGTTATGAGTGTAGGGCTTTGAATGGTGGCTAAATTGAGATAGAGATAGGCGGCGTTTAGAGTAGAGGTGGCCTGCTATTGCTGTGGGGTTATTTGTGCATCCAGGCCACTGTGCACCCAATCAGAATTGAGTTGCACAGAGGTAGACCCGATTCTGATCCCATGGGGGCTAGACATGCCCCATGGGATCAGAATCGGGTCTAGGGTCTGTATGTGCAGGCCAGGACCAGATTTCGATCGGCCAGCATGTACAGACCCCTATCCAGATAACTCAGTCAGGATCCTGAATGCAGCCACGGTGCCATGGCGTCCCATTGCCATGGTATTGCGGCTCTGTTCAGGAGCCATGATCATCGGAAGCCGACCACACTTTCCTTTCCCCGCAGCCCGATCTCAGATCTGGCCTTCCATCTCTTTGCTGCTGCCCGGGCATGATGTCCCCGTCCAGTCTGCTGACCCTGAAATGTACAGGGCCGACCTCAGAATTGGCCCTGTATGTCTGGGGTTGCGGACCGCCTATACCCCGCCCTTTCTCCACCTCAGGAACGCCCCCTCCCACCCCCAGCTAAGCCTTCCCATACAAACTCCGTGTTTGTACGGGGAGACTTCTGCCGGGAATGAAAGGGGAGCGAGTAGCGAGGATGGACATCCCAAAGGGACATCCATCCATCCAAAGGGACTATTTGCATTACAGAATGACCTCCATAGTTTATAAAATACATGAATTTCTACTGACATATAACTAGCTTACACCTGGGAACGGGTATAACTTAATGTAGGAGCTGTTTTGGTATTTTAAAGAGGAACATAGGCAAGTATTTTGTCTTTATAAAAATCAGTGCAATATGTTCACTTATGTGCCTTCACAGTCTGGGCCTCTACTATAAAATTATTTATTTATTTACTTATTTAGACAGATTTGTATCCCACCTTATCCTTCAATCAAAGTGGTCACAATACAAGTGGAAGGTTACAAATAACATAGGGTAGATAAGACATTAACAGATAAAACTAAGATGAATTAATGTAATAAAATGGGCTTATTGTTAAAAAACTATTAATTATATATCAAATTATAAGTTTCAGCAAATAGCAGGGTCTTCAAGGCCTTGCGAAGATCTTTGATATCAGTCATAATTCTGAGGTCCATCAGGAGAGAGTTCCAAAGTTTGGAAGCCAGTAAAGAAGGCGCTCTTTTTGAAGTTGCTTGTTTAGTCCTACAGTATCCAGCAGGGGTACTAATTATGTTGTCATTATTGGTGCTGCTTCTTCTTGGTCTATTGATAATGTCTCTAGTTAGACTATTTTGTAAAGAATCCACTGACAGGTGATTGTAAATCCTAAAGATAATTAAAAGTGTCTTGAATTTTGACCTGACACTTACTGGATGCCAGTGCAACTGTTGTAGGACAGGGGAGATATGATCTGGTTTTGCTGTACCAGTAATAATACGTGCAGCAGTATTCTAGGGCCTTGAAGAGGCTACTTTTATAAAACCCCGTGCAGGCAAGAAACTTAATTATGCTCTATTTTATAAAGCGAAGTACTCGTGCTTTATTTTATAAAATACCAACATACATACATGCCTCAAGCTAGTTATGGCTTTTATGTAGTTGGCCGTGCTTAGGTTGGAGCAGAAAGCCACATAGGTAATGGTTGTTCCATAACCTATGTGCGTGAATTGAGGCTCCACCTGCGTTCTACCCAAGGGCCGCTCCCTTTGTACTCTCGTATGGAAAGTAAACACGATGGGCATTGTCGTGTGCAGTTAGAGAATAGCAAGTAGCCAAAGCACACGCAGCAATGCTCATTCATGTGCATAAGTCCTTCAATATAGGGACTTATGCATGTAAATTATATGTATCTTTCTGCATGGCCATTATATAATTGGCCTTTATGTTTTCAGAAATGGTTTGAATCTTTTGATCCAGTTTATTTTGGATGGTACTGGATTTTTCTGATTTGTTTTATCAACGGCATTAAACTAGATTGTTCTTCTATGCTATTGCCTTTCTATGTTCTAGAGAAACCTGGAACATGTCCAGAGCCGCGCTTTATACACCCCAATGACGCCAGTGGATTCTGTGATAATTTCTGTCACGTGGATGGAGACTGCCCGTCGAACAAGAAATGCTGTGATGAGGGCTGCGAGAAGGTCTGCAAACCTCCTGCAGCAGGTAGTTGTCATTTTAGTCTAGCTTCTTTCAGGGAAACCAATCTCATAAAATCATTATTTAGTTATTTCCTGCACACAATATACATCTATAGAATTATACAAGCAGACTACATATACAGTATATATAAGTGGCATAGAGAGGATTTTCAAACATAAATAAAAATAACTTACAAATTTAATTAAAAGTAATAAAAACTCAAAAAAATCTTCAGGCAAAATTCAATTTTTGAATGCACAAGAATAGAAAACCCCCCACAATGAAATCTAATTGCTCCACCCCTGCTTCCAGTTAGTGTTCTAATCTTTGGTCGACAACTTCAGCATCCCTATTTCAGGTAGTCAGATAAAAGCATTTTGTATCCTCTTATAATTTTAGAAGGATAGGAATTTGTATATTTCACTGTGATCATCCATCCTAACAATACACAATTACCTACACTTACAATGATACAAGTAGCTGGATGAGAGAAAAACATACTTAGCAAGTTTTCTGGGAATGTGTCATTTCTAATTGTGGTTTACTCTTCCTCCAGATAAACCTGGTGTTTGTCCAAAAAAACCTTACCATGGAGTCAGAGAAATGCAGCGATGAGTGTAGGTCCGACAGTGAATGCGGCGGGTTACTAAAATGCTGCTTTCATAGGTGTGGGTTCGCATGTCTGGCACCCATGGGAGGTAAGGTACCTGCACATTATGAGGCTTTTTATAAGAGATGTATGGAAAGTTATACTCTAGTTATGCACATAAATCCCTGTTTCAAAGGACTTACGTGTGCATTTTAAACAGTTGCTGTTCTGTAAGTGCACACATAAGTCGTATTGCACATACTTTCAGCTTTTTAGATATGCACAGACGTGGAGCTTGCACAGAGTGTAAACAGAGCCTAAATGTTTGCACGTAAGTAATAAACTATTATAACTTACATGCATTTCTGGGCATTCACTGCTGCAACTAGATTGCTTTATAAATTAAGGGTGTAAAGACGTGCCTCAAAATACATGTGTCCTTCATTTTATAAAATGGGCCCTAAAACATGCCTGGAAGCAAGCATTATTGTGTGGGGGTTTATAAAATTACCTTCCACGTCTCTATCTGATGCCCCTCTGGAGCTTCAGCACCCACACATGACAGGAACTTGTAGAAAGGGATTCAAAGTGGGGTACCAGGGCCCTCTGAAAGAGTTAACAATATAATGAATGAGAATAGCATGGATTTTACTAAAAGCCTAGAAGTACCGGTATGTGCTATAGAAGACAAGGTTGTATTTTGTAAATGTTTGTGAAAATGAGACTGAATATTTTTGTTTGCAGAATGCTTGTCCTGATTAAGCATGAACAATATGTTTGTGCTTGGCATGACCTGTAACATGTAATATTTAGCTTGATCTGTAACATGCAGATAAACAAAGAGTGAAGCAGAAGCATGATGCAGAGTAATAAGGCAAAACTGTACAATGTGGCAGTTTTTTTCCTAATAAAAGAAAGTACTGCGGCCTAGCTGGGGAGAGGAATTACAGGAATCTGCTCGGGTTTGCAGGCCTGAATTCCTCCGCTGAAGTGCTCCAGTAGTACTGTGTTAGATATAACTCTGTGTTTGTGTGTTTCCTTCCTTGCACCAAGTCCAGGGAATTGGAGTCTAAGAGCCGAAGTTAGATTTTTTATACTGGTCTCCGGTCAGGATTAGAACACGCAAACAGAATTTATATTCCAATGATTTGATTTCTGTTTTGTGTCTATCAATGTTATTTTGGAAAGGCTGGGTGGCGTTTATACCTGTAAATGGCTGATCTACACGCGTAAATCATTGATTTTAGAAACATATCTACTTATATATATATCTATGTCATGTATAGTTTTGAAGGGAGTGTTCTGGGTAAGATCTGGGCAATGGAAAAACATAAAGACTTCAAAACATTTCCCCTTCTTTCCTTTGTAATCCATGAGGTTACTCTGTTTTTGGGTTCTAAGGTTCCTTTCTCATGCAGGTTGATGCTTGTAATGTATTGTAAAAGTCTAATAAATATAAAATAAAAAACTTTCCCCTTTGGCTACATCTGCTCCCCAGCACATTTAAGTCTTAGCTAACCGTTTGGATCTGGTATTTAGAGGACTAAAGGACAATTGGGCTTCTCTTTGGCTTTTACAACCATCTCAAAAATCTAATAATTTGAGTTTTGGGCTTGGTTCCTTCATGGGCTCCGCTGGACGTGTAATTTTGCAGAATCTGCCACTTAAGTGCGTAAGTGCCAACTGCGTTGGGGTTTACATGCGCAGAGGCGAGTGATGGCACTTTTCTTCTAAACGTTTTGTAAAATGGCTGCTCCCGTTGTATGTGCCACCGTCTGCCAGCATTTCTCTTGTGACCTTTTATATATTTTAAAAAATGCTCCCCGTTCAGAGTCTTTTACAAAACATGCTGCAAATTGTGAATGTCCCATGTGGGATTCCCTTTTCCTACCCAAAGTCTATAAAATTGAGCTTAATGTCTCATAAATAAGAACAGCCATGTGTTTTCATCCCTGTTGCAGAGGTGCCTGGATTTTGCCCGCCTAACATCCTCCCTCCTGGTATTGATGTCACCCCCTGCATTGTAAACTGTCAGAACTGTACAGAGGAGGAGAAATGCTGTCCCACAGGTTGTAGCTTGGACTGTGTGCCGGCATCCCCAGGTATATTGCACCTACCGCACAATATTCTCTTACTGTGTTTAATATAATGACCTTTGTATTTATTATGTACATTACCACCTTGACATACCTCATTTATACAGCATATAAAGGTATGCAACTGTTTTCATTTAATGCTGTTTTTATTCATTCTTTGCTTTGCTTTTTTGTTTGAAATAATACATCTCTGCCTTTCACAAAACAAAACAAAAAGCTAGCTGATCTGCACATAAACTAAAGTAAAAGAGCTGATGGGCTCTCTTTCCATTCGCCCTAGCCCTTGGACACTCCCCCCTCCAACTCTCACCCACTTTTAGGTCTTGATGGCGTAAGAGAGATCTTCAGTTGCCCCTGCCCCTTCAGTGTGATATCGAAAAATGGTGCTGACTGTCCATTTTGAAGAGCAGACCATGTTCCAAGGTGGTGCCAGCCACAAGTCAGCTGATTTTGAAATAGAGCATTGGCAGGTAATAATGATTGGAGATCGCTGCCGCTCTGAGAAGAGGCAAGAAAGAGGTAGCAGGGGATCTAGGAGGTGGGGAGATGGAGAGAGAGCTTGGAGAGGATGGAGGCTGGGGAGGGGCTTTTCAAAAAATGCAAGTTGGGAGTCAGCTGGCTTATATTTTGTTTTGCAGCAGTCCACTATTTTAAAATTTGAATGCAAAATGAATGACATTTTTTTCATTTTTTATTCATTTTGTTTTAAAAATGAAATTTCCTATTTGGTTTCCAGCGAAACAATGTAGAAATATAGGAACATAAATGGCAGAAAAAGATCACATGGCCTATGTAGTCTGTACTTCCCTATCAACAACTACAGTAGTCCCCTTTCCACCTTTAGAGATCCACTGTGTTTGTCTCATGCTTTTTTGAATTCAGATACAGGCTCATTCCATCCCGGATGTACACCCCTTCTGTATGTCCAGTTCAACCGGTCGTAAAGAGGGGGTTGCAATTATGAACCCACAGGGCACATCTAGACCCGTGGGATCAGAATTGCCATCAGTCCTGTTTGTGTAGGCCAAGACTATGATTCAGCCTGACCTGCACGTACAGAACAAGCCCGACTAACTCAGTCAAGGCTTTTAAATGGAGCCACGGCACCATGGCGTCTGGTTGCCATGGCACCGTGGCTCCATTTAAAAGCTGCGATGCCGGCTGCAGGAACAAACTGTTTATTCCCCGCAGCCCAACCCCCGATGTGGCTTCCCATATGGCTCTCTGCCCCCTGAGGCCCTTTCCTGGCTCTGGACTCACCGATCCCCGACATCCAGGGATCCCCGTTCAAGTCGCCAGCGCTGGACATACAGGGCTGACATTAGAAGTGGCCCTGTACATCTAGGGCCGGCGACCGCCCATTGCCCGCCCTAATGCCATCCCCGATCCTCCCCTTTCCTATCCCTGTCTAGCTTCCCCGTACCAACTGGCAGGGAAGCTAGACGCTGGCGGGAGGGGGCATGAATAGCGGGGATGGACATCCATCCCCGCTATTCGTGGCACAGATTCAGCCCCTCACTGTCCTCATCTCTACCACCTCCACTGGGAGACTATTCCACGCATCTACCACGCTTTCTGTAAAGAAATATTTCCGCATATTACTCCCGAGACTATCCCTTTTCACCCTCCTCCTATGCCCCCTTATAGCAGAGCTTGCCTTCATTTGAAAGACTCCTGTGTACTTATGCCATGGAGGTATTTAAATGTCTCTATCATATCTCCTCTATCCCGCCTTTCCTCTAAAGTATACATGTTAAGATCTTTAAATCTGTCCTTATATGCTTCATAACGAAGACCACTAACCATTTTAGTAGCCACCCTCTGCACTGACTCCAACCTGCTTATATCATTTTGAAGGTGCGGTCTCCAGAAATGCACACAATATTTCAAATGAGGTCTCACCACAGACTTAAACGGAGGCATTATCACTTCCTTTTTTCTGCTGGTCATTCCCCTCCCTATACACCCAAGCATCCTTCTGGCTTTCGCAGTTGCCTTTTCTACCTTTTTAGCTACTTTATGTTTCAATATATTCTATTGCATTTTATCAAATACAATACTACAAAAAAGCAGAAAAACCATCATGTCAACCACACAATCACAAGCAATAAAAGAAACAATTTAAGGAAACAAAGAAAACAATTTGAAGAAAAATAATAGAGAAAGGAGATGACCAAGCCCACATGAAAAGGCTGTGCTGAAAAATAACACATGAAACACATTTTTAAGAAATTAGGGACAAATATAGATATGCCAATATTGGAGAGATAACACATTTGAACCCAGAACCACAGTCTCCTCACTTCTGTCTATCCACTAGGAACCTTTCTAATTGGGAAACTTCAACAAAAATAAAAGTTTGTCCATGCAAGGTAACAAGACACTTGCAGGGAAACATCAAGAAGAAAGTATCTTCCAAAGCCAACACTTTATGCTTCAACTGGAGAAACTGTTTCCTGCGAGCCTGTGTGGCTCTGATAACATCAGGAAACATCTTCAAGGGTTGACCACAAAATAACGCCTCCTTATTTTTAACAAACAACTTTAGAATTTTTACTTTGACAAATTCAGTAACAAAAGTAACAGTGTATCCCATCTAGTAATATTATCAGTAGTCTTCCAGGAAGTCAGTTAGGTTCTGGCTAACAGTTGGACCGAAGGAGTCAAATCCACCATCCCCCGCGGGAGGCAACTGAACTTTAGCTGGAACATAAAAGGCCTGAACAACTTCAATTGGATCTGTCAATTTCAAAATCTCTTTAAAATATTTCTGTAGCAAAATTTCCGTTGATAAGAGATGTGTTAAAGGAAAATTCAACAAATATAGATTCCTTGCTCGCGAAGCAGTCTCCAACGCCTCTGTTTTAGCATGCAGAATTGTGAAATCCTTAACATAAGCAGCATTCATAGGTAAGCAAGAGAAGCATCTGAATGTTCAAGTGAGAACGGACTTATCTAATACCAAGACTCTAGCATCCAAATCAACCAGTTTCTCGGCTGCTCCCTGTGTAAAGTTACACACAGAACTAACCGTGCTGGACAATTTAGAGTCAATACTCCTAACTGCCCCGCAAATATCCTTCAAGGTAATATCCCCCTCCTTAACACCCTCTGTTAACACAGTTCCCCCTGCCAAAGCAGATACAGTAACTGGCTTTGGAATAGATATTACAGAAACAAATTCATTTACCCAAGGCAAATCCTCTGATAAAATAGTGCAAGACATAGGAGGAAATAGATGTGGCGGCAGAGTTCTACCCCCAGAGCTAAGCAATGCTGCATCTGGGGATACCTGACCCACCAGGAGGGAAAACACATTTTTATCCATAGGTCCAATCAATGTTCCTACCAGGAAGGCAGCAGAACCCTTTTTCAAAGGACTTTTGCTCTTCCTCTTTCCCAATGGTATTCTCCAAAGTCTAGCAACACGCCTCCCTTCTGCCTATTACCTCTGGTGCACCAAAAGGAAGCAAGTCTTTATCAGCAGGAAGGACCTCCACTGAGGGTAGGCTGTCCACACAGCTGCCTGCTGAGCACTGCAGACGGCAACAGGATTATGCTGCAAGCCAGTCGGGGCAATTGGCAACCCCCTTCCTCCTTCTCCTTCACTCCTCCAGTACAGCACCCCCTGTTTAGCTACTTTAAGATCATCAGACACAATTATGCCCAGGTCCCGCTCTTCTTTCGTGGACAGAAGTAACTCACCCCTATACTGTACCACTCCTTTGGCTTTTTGCAGCCCAAATGCATGACCTTGCGGTTTTTAGCATTAAAATTCAGCTGCCAAATTCTAGACCATTCTTTAAGATTAGCTAGATCCATCATCATTTATCTACTCCTTCCTAGGTGTCTACTCTATTGCAGATTTTGGTATCATCTGCAAACAAGCAAACCTTACCCAACAGCCCTTCCACAATATCATTAACAAAGATGTTAAAAAGAATGGGACCAAGGACAGATCCCTGTAGCACACCACTGGCAACCTCCTTCTCATGAGAGTGAGCTCCATTTACCTGTACCCTTTGTTGCCTCCCACTCAACCAATTTCTAATGCAATCAGTAACTTTAAGGTCCATTCCTAGGGTGCTCAGTTTGTTTATAAGTCACCTGTGTGGAATGGTGTCAAAGGCTTTCCTGAAATTTAAGTACACCACATTTAGGACTCTCCCTCAATCCAATTTCCTGGTCACCCAGTCAAAGAAATCAAACATATTTGTCTTATAAGACCTGCCTCTGGTGAATCCATGCTGCCTCAGATTCAGTAATCCGCTGGACTCCAGAAACCTCACTATTTTCTCTTTCAGCAGCGTTTCCAATAATTTACTCACCACCGAGGTTAAACTAACTGGTCTGTAGTTTTCAACCACATCCTTACTTCCACATTAATGTAAAGGGACCACATGTGCCTCTCTCCAGTACTCTGGCACCATTCCCGACTCCAAAGAGGCATTGAAAAGGTCAGTCAGTGGAGCTGCTAGAAAGTCCCCCAAGTTTCTTTGGTATCCTTGGATGTATCCCATCTGGACCCATCGCTTTGCCTACTTTTAGTTTAACTAGTTCCTCACAAACTCAGTCTTCTGAAAATTGTTTGAGATCCCCATTGCTTCTGTTCCTATTTATGGGTATTTTCTGAGGTCCTGTTCCTGGTCCTTCAACTGTGAATACAGAACAGAAATATTTGTTAAGCAATTCTGCTTTATCCTCAGCAGTTCCTACATATTCCTCCCTTTCATCCTAGAGTGACAAAACCACTTTTGCCCTTCCGCCTCTCACTAACATATCTGAAAAATGTTTTATCCCCCCATTTTTTGCATTAGCTATTTCTTTTCCTTTTTATATCTTTGCTTTTCTGACTATTTTGCTAGCTTCTCTAAATTTTTCCAAATATAGATGGCTGTCTTCCGCTCTCTGTGATCTTTTGTATTTCATGAAGGCCTCCCTCTTTTTCTTTCACCTTCTTTTGAGAAACATAGTGGACTCCTTTTCCTTTTACATTTATTTACCTTTCTAATATAAAGGTTTTTTGCCCTTAAAATATCTTTCAGTTGTGCCCACTGTTTTTCTACATCTTATTTATTTATTTATTTATTTAAAATTTCTTATATACCGCGCTGTCATCAGTGCAGTTTACATTGAAACAATATAACACTGGTCAGATATATCAGACCTATTTTACAAATAACAGGAATATTAACATGGAAGTAAACAGGGAAATCATATGCATTTCTAGCAAAATACATGTAGGTAATATATATAATATATATATATATATATATATAAATATAATACATCCCCCTGCTGTTCCCATCCCACTAACAACTCCTTGATGCATCGTTCCCTTTTAGCAAAGTTAGTTTTCCTAAAGTCGAAGACCCTTGCTTTTGAATGGATTTTATCAGCCCTGACCCTAATACTGAACCATACCATCTGGCAATCACTGGATACGAGATGATCTCCCACTATGACATCAGAAAGACTTTCCCCATTGGTAAGCATTAAGTCCAGTATGGCCCCATCATGTGTAGGTTTTGTTACAAGTTGCCTGAGTAGTTCTCCCTGTAGAGAATCCAGGATTGCCTTACTTCTAGATGAACCACAGCAGGGATGTGCCAATCCACATCCAGCATATTGAAATCACCTATTAATAGCACTTCTCCTTTCATGGCAATACTGCATATATCTGTTATCAAATATTCATCCACATCTACTCCCTGTGAGGGGGATCTGTATATAACTCCAATGCAAATGGATTTCCCTTTCCCTCTTTCTAGTTTAACCCACAGTGCCTCCTCTCTTCCTTTTAAGCCTTGTAATTCTATAGCTTTAATATTATTTTTACATATTGTCCCCACTCCATCTCCCCTTCTTCCTACCCTGTCCTTCCTAAGTAAAGTATAGTCCAGTAAAATTACATCTTAGTCATGGATTTCCGTGAACCATGACTCTGTAAGTGCCACTAAATCCAAGTCAGCCTCTTCCATTAAAGCCTCAACATCTGGGATCTTATTGCCTATACTATGGGCATTTATACACACCACTTTCCAGATATTGCCCCTTTTACCCATTTCTACAGAGGTATTTAATGTTTCACATACCTGGGGGCTTTCTTCACCCATCCCCAATGAATCTAGTTTAAAGCCCTCTTCAGTATGTTGCTGAAGACACTTTGATCCATCTTGGACAGATGGACACCATCTGCTATCATTGTGATTGTGCAGAGTACCGGGGATGGTGGAGAGCCATCTTCTCTACACAATTTGGATATTTTACAGCCAAAATGAGCACTATTCATGCCAGGGGCAGGTCTAAACTTGGATGGGATTGCAGAGGTCCTTGACATTTCTAAACTGAGCGGGGATGTCTAAGTCCATTGCATCATCCCAGACACGCCTCCACCATGCCCCCTGCCTACTTGGAGATCCCCACACCGGAGAAGTTTTAAAAGCCATTTGTAAAAGGTTTCCGGGAACATCTCAGTGATTTGGACACCCT
The DNA here is from genome assembly GCA_033557465.1 of Ichthyophis bannanicus. Lineage (NCBI taxonomy): Eukaryota > Metazoa > Chordata > Amphibia > Gymnophiona > Ichthyophiidae > Ichthyophis > Ichthyophis bannanicus. Next base: position 90,697,468 of record CM066049.1, on the reverse strand, counting down.
CATGCACATTTTCTAACATCTAAATTGTGCCTAAAACTTTTATAATAACCCCCTAAGTGTCTATAAAATTGGGGCAAAAAATTTATTTATTTTATTTACAGCCATTCCTCGCTTAACGACCGAGTTCCGTTACAACGACCCGGTCGTTAAGCGAATTGGTCGTTAAGCGAGGAAAGGCATACTTCAGCTTATGGGATCCTGCGCAGGAGAAATCGACGCTGACAAAAGCAAGTGCAGACATACCTGATAAAAGGGAACACCAGGACAGATGAGGGAAAACATGAACAAGCAGGAATGACTGTGAGAGCTCGCACCTACGACCATCGCTTCGCCGTTACGACCGCTCACCGTCGGTGATATGGTCGTAAGTGTGAGCGGTCGTAACGGCGAAGCGATGGTCGCAAGTGCGAGCGGTCGCTAAACAGGTAGGTCGTTAAGTGAGGACTAGCTGTATTTATTTATTTAGCTGTATTTATATCCCGCTTTTCACCGGGTCAAAGCGGTCAATTGGGGGATACATTTAACACGAGGGGATATGAGACACATATGCTAATACTTACAGGGAACATGGGCAATGGAGGGTTAAGTGGCTTGCCCAAGACCACAAGGAGTGCCTATAGGACTAGAAATCCCAGACCCTCTGGCCTGAGATTGCTGTCCCCAGGTGGGACTTGAACCCCCGGCCCTCCGGCCTGAAGTACCTTGTCCTAACCACTAGACCACTCCTCCCTAAAAAGACACCTTCTTGCCCTCTAAACCTAAGACCCTCCTAGCATACACTAATGCTCTTAATGCATAAATTGGGACCTGCTTTGGGATGCACTTGAACTCTCTCTTCAAAGTTCTTTTCAACTTTCCTTAAAGTACTTGTTGACTATCGGTCTCATGCTAGTATTTAGCTATGAAGTTCAAGTACAGTCAAAAGTGTGTGGTAAACTCCATCTAAGGCTAAATACTGACATGAGACCAATAGTCAACAAATAGCGTAAATAACACACAGAGAGCTAGAGGAGGATAGGCAAACAGATAAGGACAAAAGAAAAGAGATGCAGTAAGAGCAGGAAGATGAAATGAAAATATAAGGACAAGGGGGGGGGGGGCAGGGCAACAGGGTGAAAAGGGAAGAAGCCCCCTCACAGCTAGAACTGCTGGATGTGAAAGTGTCATTGCTGGCAATGAGCAAAGCAGAGAACCCGCTGCGATTTCCTTTTCTTTGGAGGACAGAATGACTTTCCTCTTTACCTGGGCAACTTTTGTTGGAAAAGTACATGCAGGGATTTGAAAATACCCTCTACTTATGTCCTTTCCCACCCCCAGGAACATTAGCTCTCAATGTGGTAAAAAGTGCTTGTGTCATTGAGGGAGAGTAACTTTCAGACAACCAACTAATGTGGATAAAACACTTTTTGCCCATGTAAATTGCTTTGAAAATGGACCTCCCTGTAAATGTGTGATATCTAGCAGGCATGGTAAAGGGTTGCAGCACTGTAATATACTGGTCCCTGTATCACCCAGTAGTAAAGCTCCACATCCGAGAGATGCTTGTTGAAGGACAGACAGATATGGGTATCTCTTATATGCACAGAGACTGAACAATAAATCACTGGGAATTGTCCAGACTTGCTGGACATTTGTGATGGAACTTATGGACTCTGTGCTGTAAATTTAATTTTCTTGCAAGGATTCTGAAACCGTTCACTTTGTAGCTCAAAATTTAAAATAGTTTTATTGGGTAAGAAAGATGAATGAGGGGAGAGGCAAAGATGTAACTGTGCCTACCCTCTGTTCTGATCAGTGTTTTTGCCAGCAGACATGTTTATACTTGAATTTCTCTTGCTATTATAGATAAACCAGGATTCTGCCCCAATAATTTGATTCGGTGTTTGCGTGCAACTCGTAGCCTGTGTACCAGAGACAGTGGGTGCCCAGGAGATGAGAAATGCTGTTCCCATAAATGTGGGATGGATTGTGTTGCAGCACTGCCAGGTACCAGTATACCATAAAGTGTCCTTCATGGTGACAGGATCGGGGAAATCCTGCTTCCTTATATATTAGTTAGGTCTCGGACTATGATACTAGAACAACCATTCAGATCCATGAATGTCCTTCAGACAGTGGAATGACAGCTGCAACAATACTTGATGATGTCACAATACACATTCCATTATTCCGTGCATTCCACTCTGAGATTACAACACCCCACATAATCACAGGAAAGCCATAGGTTTTCCATTGATTACATTCAGATTAAAGGACAGTGCCAGCATACCTGTCAGTGGACAGGATGAATATATCAAATCCATTCTATAGCCAGGAGCTTTCAGAAAGAAATATTATTAACTAATGCATTCCGATTCCTCAGTTTAGCATACCACCTGCCAGGTCTGTGCCCTTTTGCTAATCCACATTTACACCAGTATGCACAAACAGATTGCCATGACAGAGAAATTATAGCAAAGAAATCAACAAAAATGCAGAGGAGAGTTTTTTTTCCAAAGCAATCTAGTTCCATTAAAAAGGATTAATGCACCTACATTGTACCAGGCGTACAGAGGGCATGTGAAGCACGTCTAGCCCCGCGAGATCAGAATCGCAATCAGGCCTGTACGTGCAGGCTGGGACTGCAATTTAGCCTGGCCTGCACATACAGGCCCTGCCTGACTAACTCAGTCAGGGCAGTTCAATGGAGCCGCAGCACCACGGCGTCTGGTTGCCATGGCACCGTGGCTCCATTGAAGAGCCACGATCCCTGGCTGCCGGCACCAGCATCGATTTCCCCACAGCCCGACCCCCGATCTGGCCTTCTAAGGCCAGGGTCAGGCTGTGGGTAATGTCCTTGGCCCCCCTGCCTCATCTCTGCCCCGGGCTGCCTATCCCCGACGTCTAGGGAAGTTATTCCACCTCGGTGGTAGAATAACTTCCCCGTACAGGTTTCCAGCCCTGGACATACAGGACCAACATTAAAATAGGCCCTGTATGTCCAGGGCCGATGACCACCCACTGCCTATCCTAACTCTGCCTCCAATCCGCCCCGTCCCTGCTTCCGACTAACTTCCCCATACAACCGGCAGTGAAGTTAGCCGTTGGAGGGAAGGAGCACGAATAGTGGGAATGGACATCCTGTTGGGACGTCTGTCCCTGCTATTCACGAGTCAGAATGACCCTGTGGGTGTACTTGACACTTCCAAAAGTACATCTGCTATTTTAGCTTCCTCAGCCCTCCCCAGGCAAAATAAAAGATGCAAAATAAGAAGGCACTTTTAGAGTGCGTATTTCATGCTAATTTTCAAAGAGAAACTACCCAGGGATAATTTCCCTTTGCACCCACAAAGTGCCCAGGCATTATGTGGATAGTGCCAAGGCAGTCAGTATAGGACCACTGAATATTCCCCTCAGATGCTGCTAACAGGATGTGCTTTTGAAAACGGACTCACGAGACTGTAGTTTTCTTTTGGAAATTTGCTTCTATGCATCCCTGAACACAAAAGTGCCGATGAATCTTGCACATTCCCTTCCCTGCGAGTGGAGGAAAGCAGGAAACGGGATTCTGCAGATTTGAAAATTCATTTCTATGTGACTACTTTGGGCCCCCAGCTTAAACTCACCCCTGGGAATTCCCCTTTTTAATGCACCTAAATGTAGGCATTTAAGTGCTTCTTAAAGAGCAAGTTTGAGGAAGGTCCGTTTGCCAAAGGAAATGGCTATTTTCCTGCTAAATGGTTTGAAAACAATGCTCACAAAGTTAATAGAGAGCAAAGAAAATAAAGGACAATAATCACATTTTTACAAAAACTAATTGGGTTTACTACTAGAATTACCATTGTAAAAATGTCAAAGTTCTTATGCTGCTTTTTAAAGCAGTACGGACAGGTATAGATGGGGACCAGCTTCTTGCATTAACATCAGTTACGTATGGTTATGTGCACTGAAAAATTCCTTACAGCTTGTCCTCTAAGATGTATATCTGCTCCTGTGCATTTTAACCAATGTAAATCTCTGCTCCCCTCTCTCCAAGAAAACATTCCTGCTATGAATTTGCAAACATTGCCTGCATATTGTACCAAAGAGATGACCTCTGGTATTGCAACAGAAAAGGAAAGCAGAAATACTACAGATCTGTCTAGTAACAGAAAGGCCAGGCTGGAGTCTTCAACTGAATGCACTGCATATTAAATATGGTAAAAAATAGGTAATATTATGAATGAATACAATTGGAAGATTAATCATTGGTTCCTATCCTCACCCTTGGAAACAACCAGGGAGATGTTCTATGAGGATTTTGGCTAAAAATAATAAAGCTAGTCCCTTGGAACTTTATAACATTTTAGTACTTTTCATTTGCACAGATGAAAGAAACATAATTGTGCTTTTCATATGCATGGATACAGAAAATAAGAAAAGAAAATAAGGGCCCCAGCCGCCCTTACACAAACAGAAAATGGTTAGCCTACTCATAAGCCCCATCGCTAACCATCACACGTGTACTATCCACCCACAAATGCACATGTAACAACTAGATGAGTTAGAGAAGTGTACATAGTATAAAGTTAGCTTGTACATAGTTTTCCCGGTTTATTCCATGTTTAATATCCTGTTCACTGTAAACTCAATGTTGCCTGTATGCATTGTAGTATGTTTTTGTTCGATGTACACCGCACTGATTATAATAGCGCGGTATAGAAGAAATGTTAAATAAAATAAATATATATTTTCCATTTTCAATTTCTATTGTTTTTCATCATCTGTCTTGATGATTAACCATTCCAGGATCCAATTATATTCAGGGGGTCAAAAGTCAAAATAAGATGATTTCTATGTCATGTCCAGGTATTTGGAAGCAGCTACAGTACCTGTTGATATTAGATTGCTAGTTGATTTGTCTGACTTTTAGAAGAAAATAAAAACATTTTATTTTATGCAGGCTTTTGTTGGGATATTATTTTGTATAGTTTAAATTCTATATATTTTATGTTTATTTTAGTATTCTTAGTTTTGCTTTGTTTCTGTGTTATAATGTTGTGGATTACGTTTACTTGGTAACCACTTAGAACTACTAGTGACTCACAGGATGCAAATATGTTTAAATAAATAAACAGTTTTGAGCGGGTTGTGTAACAGCTTCTCACACATAAGATTTTCACTATCTGAATTCTGCTGCACACATCATCACGATGAAAAGACACGATAAGAAAGACAGCCTCAGTATGACTGTCATGGAAATAAGTCAGACGATATTGCAGAAATAAAAGTTTATTAATTTTGGTCACAGTGCTGGGGAACAGAGATCTCAGTAACAATGATTCTCTGCCTGCCCCCACATCTCTGGCAGTTTGCTAAATAGAACAGTCAGAAACACATTATCTTAGACACAGCTCTACATTATCCTAATACAAGATAGTCAGGAGTGTTATAGTTGTGCCGAAGAAAATGCTAGAGTCATTATCCCCTATGGAGGGGCTACAACTAAACGTACTTCTTAGCTAAACCATGCACCGGGCCATGAATTCAGAGAGAGTTCATCTGAGGGATCTCAATCCAGAGAAAGATTGCTTTCTGCCACCTTCAGTTAGATAAAAATGTCAGAGGTAATGGTATTTTTGCATAAATCCCTGCCCAGTTTGCATATTCATTTACCCACATTCTCAGTTAGTCATGTGCACATAGATTTACACAAACCACTATAGGCTCCATTGCGAACTGTTCTTCTAACAATGACTGACACCATCCGAGGGACACACGGCTCTTCCCTTCAGATAGCTTCTGACAGTATCAATATTTTCTCCTTTTGTGTTTCAGAGAAACCCGGCATATGTCCAGCTCCTACAGATTCATGTCTGAGTTTGCCTAAGTCATCTCCATTAATGCCCCCTGTGTGCTCCAGTGACTACCACTGCCCAGATAAAACAAAGTGCTGCATTAAGGACTGTGAGATGCAGTGTGTGGATCCTGTGCAAGGTAAAGAGCTCCAGGAAATAATTATGCATCACATAATGTAGTGTTTCAGTTTTGGCTCATTTACCAGTCTTACTGGTCGAGGCAGGAGAAGTCTCATCCTAGAATGAAACTCTTGGTATTATTCTTCAGCAGCAGCGTTAGCTCCTATAGAGCAGTCACCATCCCTCTCTGACAGCATATCACCTCCATGATGTGCCAAAACTCGGCTGACCCCAAGGCCAGACTCAAGATGTTGGCACCCATAAGCTAGACCAGACAGCAAAGGTCAGAGAGTGGAGGAAGGGGGAAGGTGTCAGTGATTCCAAAGAATGGACAGCTACAAGAGGAGCGGAGAAATGGTACAGAGGCTCCACAACAAGGACAGTGCCGGGGCATGGTCTGTGGAGATATTCAGTGGACATGGCCTTAAAGTAAGCAGCAACAGGCTCCTCTTTTGCCAGAGTGTTAGGTGTCTTCAAAGTTTTGTGCCCTAGTCAGTTCCCTATGTTGCATATGTCTGGCTGACCCAACAGGAGCCAGCTTGGTCCATTACTGTTCATCAATAAGGGGCATGTTTACTAAAGTGCACCAAGGGATCCTTCCTTAGTGCAGGGCAGAAGTAAAATGAGCATGGGGGCTGAATCAGACCCACGCTAACTGATGGGGATGTTTGCAGCATAGTCCCATGCAGTGAGCATGAGACAGAGAAATCTGACACAAAAGCGGCAGCTGCACTTACTACAGGTGCACTTATGCTACCCAGTGAGGCGGTGGTAAGTACACGTGCCAATTACAACAGTCATGGTTAGCATCTGTTAATGATGCTAGTACTAACCACGCTGTGCGGTCAATACCCTCTCTCCATCCCGATCCTGCCCAGTTCCCACCCTGACCTGTGCTAGGTGGTTACTGCAGGAATGTTACCACGGTTGCTTAATTAGCGTGCGGTAATGCTAACTGCTTAATGAGGTATTTAGAGTGCGGTATTGCACTTTAGTGAACATTAGGGCTCAGTCCACTTCATTTCATAAAACATCCCTAATTCCCTAAAAAGCTGATTAATGTATGAAAACAATTCACAGATGAGGCTCCTGCATGCAAGAACCCTCAGAACCCCCCCCCCCCCCTGATTCCAGGGTGCCAGACCAAGACAAACCACACATCTGGGCAGCAGCAGAATGGGATAGTGTTGACGGCGGAGGATCACATTTCTGTGACAACGGCAACAACACCAAACTTAAACTGCATGGAAGAAAGGCCCGGCAATCTACTTCTGTATCTTGCCATGAAAACCCAATGGATAGTTACAACAAAACAAATTGTGCTATAGTGCTGGAAGATGAGACCCCCAGGTCGGAAGGCACTCTAGCTACTGGGGAAGAGCTGAAGACTTCTCAGTGTAAAGCCAGCATTTATGATGTGGTTGGATCAAAGCCCTCGGGACGTCGGACTGCTGATGTAGCTGCGCATGAAATGAGAGTCAGAAGCTGTAAAGATGTCTTACGCATTGGAACATGGAACGTATGAAGCATGAACCAAGGGAAGTTGAAGGTGTTCAAGAATGAAATGGAACATGTACAACTTGATCTGTTGGGTGTCAGCGAACTGAAATGGACTGGCATCGGGCACTTTGCATCAGATGATCACATGGTCTATTATGCTGGAAATGAAAGACAAAGAAGAAATGGTGTTGCATTTATAATAAAGAAGAAATTTGCAAGAACTGTAATGAAATACAATGCAGTCAGCAAACGCTTAATCTCTGTTCGTCTACAAGGAATGCCTATCAAAACAACTATAATTCAAGTATATGCCCCAACAACAGCTGCAGAAGAGAATGAAATTGAAGAGTTCTATGAACAAGTACAAGCTGAAATTGACAGAACATGCAAACAGGATATCCTGATAGTCATAGGTGACTGGAACGCAAAAGTTGGCAACAAAGAAGAAGGCAAAGTAGTTGGAAAATATGGACTTGGCAACAGAAATGAAGCTGGAGAAAGGCTGATAGAATTCTGCAAGACCAACGATCTATTCATCTCAAACACCTTCTTCCATCAACACAAGCGGCGACTGTACACATGGACTTCACCCAATGGATTGTATAAAAATCCATTTGACTACATCTCAACGATGGAAAAGTTCTATAACATCAACAAAGACAAAACCTGGAGCTGACTGTGGTACAGATCATCAACTACTAGTATGCAAACTCAAGCTAAAGTTGAAAAAGAGCAAACCACTCATGAATGCAGCAAAATATGACCTTGAGAATATACCAATGGAATTTAAAGACTGCCTGCAAAATCGATTTGCTGCTTTAGATACAAATGACAGAGCTCCAGAAGAGTTATGGAATGACATCAAGAAGGCTGTGTTGGAAGAAAGCAAGAAGTCTCTACAAAAGGTGAAAAAGCGAAAACGGCCAAAATGGATGACGGAAGAAACTCTGAAAATTGCCCAGAAACGCAGAGAAGCTAAAGCCAGAGGAGAAAGAAAGACAATAACAGAACTCAACAGAGATTTCCAACGTGCAGCAAGACAGGACAAGGAAAAGTACTACAACGACGCATGCAAGGAAATAGAAGCAGAAACTATTAGAGAAAGAACAAGATCGGCTTTCCTAAAGCTACAAGAGTTAAAGAAAAAGTTCCAGCCTCGAATTGGAATGTTACAAGATGCTCAAGGTTCTATGTTGAATGATGCTGAGAAGATCAAGAAAAGGTGGAAGGAATATACAGAATTTTTATATGATAAAGATCAAGTGGACCAACAGCCGTTTCAACCTGTACCTTATGATCAGGAACCATTGGTAATGAAAGAAGAAGTTAAAGCAGCATTGAAAGCCTTATCAAAGAACAAAGCACCAGGCATTGATAGCATTCCCATAGACGTATTACAGCAATCTAATGCAGCTGTTACTGTACTTACAAGGCTCTGCCAAGAAATATGGAAGACAAAATCATGGCCAACTGACTGGAAAAGATCTGTGTTTATACCAATACTAAAGAAAGGTGATCCAACTGACTGTGGAAATTATCGCACAATCGCTCTGATCCCACATGCCAGCAAGATTCTACTGAAGATTATTCAAAAGAGACTACAACCATACCTGGAACAACAACTACCTGAAGTGCAAGCAGGGTTCAGGAAAGGGCAAAGAACGCGAGACATCATTGCGGATGTGAGATGGATCCTTGAAAAGACTAAAGAATACCAAAAGGATATCTATTTGTGCTTTATCGACTATAGCAAGGCTTTTGACTGTTTAAACCATGAGAAACTCTGGGCCACATTAAGAAGCATGGGTATACCAGAACACCTGATCGTACTCTTGCACAATCTGTACATTGATCAAGAAGCAGCAGTTCAAATGGAAGAAGGAGAAACAGAATGGTTTAAAATAAGCAAAGGTGTTAGACAAGGCTGCATACTTTCCCCCTACCTGTTTAATTTATATGCAGAACAAATCATCAGAGAAGCAGGCTTGTATGAAGACAACAGAGGTGTGAAGATTGGTGGAAGACTCATCAACAACCTTCGCTATGCTGATGATACCACATTACTGGCTGAAAGTGCAGATGATCTGAAACATTTGCTTCTCACAATCAAAGAAAATAGTCTCAAAATAGGCCTGCACCTTAATGTAAAGAAGACAAAGATTATGACAACTGGCATAATCAAAAGGTTCATCGTTGAAGGAGAAGAAATTGAAATTGTGAACAACTTTAACCTACTTGGATCAACTATCAATAAAGAAGCAACAAGCAGTCAAGAAATTAGACGACGCATTTTATCTGATCCAGTAAAGTAATTCTTATGTTCTTATTAAAATGTCATGACTGGCAATCATTTCTCAAATTAAATCATACAAAACTGAGCTTACACCATTGAGATCAACACAGTTTCAGTGGGCAAGGTCTCCAAATGGGTTAAGAATATGTTAAAAAGCAGCAGGCCCAGCACAGATCCCTGGGGTACTCCACTATTCACCTTTCTCCATTGAGAAAATTGGCCATTTAGTCCTACTCTCTCTTGTCTATCTTTTAACCAGTTTCTGATCCACAATTCACTGCCCCCAATTGCATAACTTTTTAATTTCTCTCTCATGAGGGACCTTGTCAAAGGCTTTCTGAAAATCCAGATACACTATAGCAACTGGCTCACCTTTGTCTACCTGTTTATTCACACCTTCAAAAATATAACAGATTAGTAAGACAAGTCTTTCCTTGGCCAAATCCATGTTGACTTTCTCCCATTAAACCATGACTATATACATGATCAGTAATTTTATTCTTTATAATTGTTTCTACCATTTTGCCTGGTACTGCTGTCAGGCTCACAGGTCTATAGTCTCCCAGATCACCTCTGGAAACGTTTTTAAATATTGCCGTTACATTAGCCATTCTCCAGTCTTCAGGTACTACAGTTGACTTTAAAGATAGTTCACAGATTACTAATAGTATTTATTTATTTATTTAATGGTATTTATATACCGCCTTATCATTCAATCAAGGAGGTTTCCACGGCAAACAATCAAGGGGGGGTCAAGTGTCTTCATGCAGTGAAAAGTGTGGTGTGTGGGTGTAGGTGGGGAATGATTAGCGTTGGTTTATCTACATAGTGCACTATTATACATCATGAGCTATTATACATTCATATATACAGTCTTGGGGTGGTGGGAGGGACTGCAGTTCTGTCATGTCTGTTGGCTCAAGGGGTATGCCCATAGTATTCGATGAACAGTGTTGTCTTCAGATGTTTTCGGAAATCCTTGATTTCTGTGGTTAGTCTTAGTTCATCTGGGAGAGAGTTCCAGATGGATGGAGCAGCCAGGGAGAGTGCTCGTTGTGCTATGTCTTTGCGGGTCTTGGTGAAGTCTTTTGGAATGTTTACACGATTGGAGGTGCCTTTTCTTCTTGGCCTTGTGCTTGTGTCAGGTTGTATGAGTGTGTGTAGGCTTATGGCAGAAGAGTGTTGTTTGATCTTGAATATGTTTATGATAGTTTTGTATTTGATGCTTGAGATGATTGGGAGCCAGTGTAGTTCTTTCAGTATGGGTGTGATGTGATCTTGTCTTGTAGTACCGGATATAATGCGGGCAGCTGTGTTTTGTGCCAGTAGTTTTGTGCCAATAGTAGGTCTGCAATCTCATATTTTAGTTCTTTCAATACCCTTGGATGTACACCATCTGGTCCAGGTAATTTGATACTCTTCAGTTTATCATATAGTTGTACTATATCTTTTAGTTTATTAATATTTCTTTCAATTCTTCCATTACATCACCTTTATATACCACTCGTGGAAAGTGACATTGAAAAAGTGAAATTGCTAAACAAATACTTCTGCTCTATTTTTACTAAAGAAAATCCTGGAGATGGACCAGCTGTGACTCCCAAATATAAAAATGGGAATGAATTAGATACCACACCATTCACAGAAGATGAGGTGTTAGAACAACTTGCTAAACTGAAAGTGGACAAAGCCATTGGATTGGATGGTATACATCCCAGGATACCGAAAGAGCTCAGAGAGGTTCTTGCAGGACCGTTAAAGGATGTCTTCAACAGATCCTTGGAAACAGGAGAGGTTCCTCAGGACTGGAGAATGGCTGATTTCGTACCTCTACACAAAAGTGGTGACAGGGAAGAAGTGTCAAACTACAGGCCCGTGAGCCTTACCTTGGTGGCGGGAAAAGTAATGGAGGCACTCCTGAAAGAGTGAATAGTGAACTTTCTCAAAACCAATAGGTTGCAAGATCCGAGGCAACATGGTTTTACCAAAGGACGGTCTTGCCAAACAAATCTGATTGAGTTCTTTGACTGGGTGATCAAGGAACTAGATCAGGGGCATGCAATGGATGTCATCTACCTGGATTTCAGCAAAGCCTTTGATACTGTTCCTCATAGGAGGCTTGTCAATAAACTCAGTAGCTTGGGGATGGGTCCCAAGATGGTAAACTGGATTAGAAATTGGTTGACTGACAGACAACAGAAGGTAATGGTACATGGAACTCACTCGGATGAAAGGAAGGTGATTAGCGGGGTGCTCCAGGGTTTGGTCCTGGGCCCGGCACTGTTCAATGTATTTGTGAGTGATATTGCTGAAGGACTGAATGGAAAAGTCTGTCTTTTTGCAGATGACACAAATATCTGCAACACAGTGGACTCCCCCGAGGGAGTGGTTAAGATGAGGAAAGATCTACAAAAGCTGGAAGAATGGCGTAATGCTTGGCAACTATGATTTAATGCGAAAAAGTGCAGTGTCATGCACTTGGGTAGCAGAAATCCAAGGGAAATGTACGTGATAGGGGGTGAGAGGTTGGTGTGCATGGTTCAGGAGAAAGACCTTGGTGTGATTATCTCTGATGATCTCAAGGTGGCAAAACAGTGTAACAAGGCGGTGGCAAAAGCCAGGAGGATGTTGGGCTGCATACAAAGAGGGATTACCAGCAGAAAGGAAGAGGTACTTATGCCACTGTAGAAGTCACTGGTGAGGCCTCACTTGGAATATTGTGTTCAGTTTTGGAGACCATATCCTGCAAAAGATGTAAAAAGACTGGAAACTGTTCAGAGGAAGGCGACCAAAATGATTTGGAGCCTGCGTCAGAAGCCTTATGAGAAGAGACTTGAAGACCTAAATATATACACTTTGGAGGAGAGGAGGGACAGGGGAGATATGATTCAGACCTTTAAATACTTAAAGAGAAATGATGAACAAACAAACCTCTTCCAAAGACGGGGAAACTGTAAAACCAGAGGGCATAACATGAAGCTGCAAGGTGGTAAATTGAAAGGCAATGTCAGGAAATATTTTTTCACTGAAAGGGTGGTGGATGCTTGGAATGTCCTCCCAATGGAAGTGGTGGGGGCAAACACGGTGACGGAATTCAAAACGGCATGGGACAAACACAGTAGATCCCTTTACAGCAACACGATAAAAACAAAATAAACGGTACAATCTAACTTCTGAACCATCTAACGTCTCAACAAATAGGGGTGTCCTACATGGAGTGGTGGGTTCACCCCTAAACAAAGACATGGGGAGGGGTGGCCTGCATAGAGCGACAGGTGCACCTACTCTTGCCATCTTGCTGGGCAGACTAGATGGACCATGCTGGTCTTTATCTGCCATCATTTACTATGTTACATTTCAGGCACGGGTAAATTCCCTACATCTTCTTTAGTAAAGAACGAAGCAAAGAATTCATTCAGTCTCTCCGCTATGGCCTTGTCTTCACTTAGTGCCCCTTTTACTCCTCTATCATCCATTGGTCCAACTGACTGTCTTACTGTTTTTTTTGCTATGAATGTACTTGAAAAAGCTTTATTATGCTTCTTTGCTTCCATGGCAAGCTTTTTTTCAAATTCTCTCTTCGCCTGCCTTATCAATGCCTTGCATCTAACTAGGAAATGCTTATGTTGTTTCCTGTTTTCATCATTTGGCTCCTTTTTTCCATTTCCTGAAAAATGCTTTTTTGACTGCAACAGCCTCGCTGACCTCACCTTTAAACCATACGGGCAGTTTTTTGGCCTTCCTTCCACTTTTCTTAAAGTGTGGAATATATCTGATCTGGGCTTCCAAGATAGTATTTTCAAACAATGTCCATGCTTTATACCAATCTTTAGCCTTTGCAGCTGCTTCTTTTAGCCTTTTGTTAATTATTTTTCTCATTTTATCATAGTCTCCCTTTTGAAAGTTAAATGGGAGTACTGTGGATTTCTTTGCTGTCCTTCTTTCTTTAAATCAAATGCAATCATGCTATGATCACTATTGCCAAGTGGCCTCAACACCCTTATTTCTTGCATCAGATCCTGCATGCCACTAAGGACTAGGTCCAAAATAGCTTCCCCTCTTGTCAGTTCATAAACCAGCTGCTCCAAGAAGCAGTCATTTATTTCATCTGAAAACTTTATCTCCTTAGCATGTCCTGCTGTGAACTGACCTAGTCGATACCCAGGTAATTGAAATCACCCATTATTACTTTGTTGTAATTTTTATTAGCTTTCCTGATTTCTTTCAGCATTTCATTATCCATCTGTTCTGTTCATTCTAGCCAGGCAGTCGGTAGTACACCCCCACTTCCATTGCCTTCCCCTTTTTACATGGAATTTCTATCCACAGAGATTCTACAGTGTATTTTGTTTCCTGCAAAACATTAATCCTATGTGACTCAATGCCCTCTCTAACAGAGCACAGCCTCTCCACCAATTTGATCTACTCTATCATTGTGATATAGTTTGTACCCAGGTATCACAGTGTCTCTTTGGTTGTCCTCCTTCCACCAGATCTCTGAGATACCAACCATATTTAACCTTTCCTTTAGAGCTATATATTCTAACTCTCCCATCATATTTTTTAGATTTCTAGCAGTTGCATACAGGCATTTTAGAGGTTGTGTTTCAATCATATTAATCTGGTTATCAGTTGATAGGGGTAATTTGGAATCTTTCAGCTCTGTACTTAAGAGCAACTGGGTAACTTATCTTTATTGGAACCTCTCTGTTTGGATGTCCTAACTTCCCTATTTTGTTAGTATCCTTCAAGGACACATTGTTCTGAACCATGCGCTCTTGAGTGACTGTCAGCTGTCCCCTATTATCTAGTTTAAAAGCTGCTCTATCTCCTTTTTAAATGTTAATGCCAGCAGCCTGGTTCCATCCCGGTTAAGGTGGAGCCCATCCATTTGGAAGAGCCCTTTCCTTCCCCAGAAAGTTGCCCAATTCCTAACAAATCCAAAACCCTCATCCTTGAACCATTGTCTCATCCATGCATTGAGACTCCGAAGCTCAGCCTGCCTTTTGGGTCCTGCGCGTGGAACGGGAAGCATTTCTGAGAATGCTACCCTGGAAGTTCTGGATTTCAACTTTCTACCTAAAATTTGGCCTCCAGAACCTCCCTCCCACATTTTCCTATATCATTGGTACCAACATGAACAAAGACAGCAGACTCCTCCCCAGCACTATCTAAATCCTTGTCTATGTGGCACGTGAGGTCTGCTACCTTTGCACCAGTTCAAGATAGCGCCCTCCTTAGATAGCTCACAGCTACACATCTGAGTTTGTGAAATGGCTCACAAGCACATCAAGTGCCGATATTTAGATGTGTAAGCTGTGAAAAGTCTGTTCTTACATGTTTAAGTCATTGGGTTTGCTCCGTTGATTTTTCCCATGTGTAAATTGTAAACTGGCTCCTCCCACTATACCTAGATATAAATCATGTGCGCCCCTACACTTCCTTCTATGTACTTTTGAAACAGCTCCACATTTAGCAGCTCTGTTTCTAAAATAGAACAGAGAATATCCTGACCTCAATGTCTCAGTTCTGATTTCCAAGCACTATCTAAGCTGTGTCTTTAAACGTCTGGTCTGAATGACTGTTCAGATGAAAGGGAATTTCTCAGTGGAATTACTGAAGATGACTTCCTTCAGATACATAATTCAGGCACTACCACAGGACAGCGAACCAAATACAATAACATTACTGATCCGTAAGCTTCTCACTGTAGCACCCCAATCTTTTCTCTATGGACTCTGATCTTCTCCTCACAAGAAAGCAAACTGCATCGCCTCAGGGCCTTTGTAGCTTCCCTCTGGTTAATAGCCACACGCACACGCACACGCACACACACACGCACACTTCTCCTCCGCACACTTCTCCTTCATTTATTTGCCTCCTTGCCATGGCTTCCATTCCCTAACCGGAGGCCTCCCAGACCAAAGCCCCTGGAGTCCAGACACTACCAAGGATGGAGAAAAGAGATTTTACTATGTACAATATACTTTTGCATTGTGTTATATCCTGTTTTGGGATTTTTCAGTATACGTAATAATGTATCTCTAGTATCTAATGTTCTTTTGTAGTCCATCTTGAACTATTAGCAATTAAGTAATTAATACGTACCAGAATTAAACTAAAAAGGAAGGATCTTTTCCCCCACCTTACAAGAGTATAAAACCTCCTCCCATTGCTGAACTCTGCTAGCAGAGCCTGTTAAGTCTCTGAAGCCACTGCTACATAGGGGGAATTTATCATCCCCCTATCCCCCACCCCCTCTGTACAGTCGTGGGGTAATTTTTTAACTGTCCTGATTAGCATAACTTTAGTTGTGCATTGGGTGGGTGATCTTATAAAAGCTCGTTTCTACAAGTAAGGCTTTACCCATGGAAATTACTTTTGTCCTAATCCTGGCACAACTTTGTTTCATTGACTGTCATATGTTTTCTTTTTTTTCCAGATTCCTCAAGTAACTCCAAATCAAAATAAGATCCTTCAAGAGTACACCAGCTTGAACCACTGAAGACTTTCCATAAAAGAAAGAAAACCTACATATTTTCTCTGTTTATGTGATTCATGCAATTAAAAAAATCATTAAACACTCTTGGCACGATCTCAGCCTACTTAGATAAAGACGGGGATGCTGTAAGCAGGGTCACAGTTCCATCCTCTTTTAAAGTCAAAATATATGCCATGCATTCAAATTTAGAAGTACTTTCAGGTTTTTGAGAATCAACTTTATAATAGTAAGAACTCCCCTTTCCGTGAATGCAACTTCTCCTTTCCTTCCTTTCTCTTCCCCCCCCCCCCAACCCCCAATATTTGTTTTTGGACTTTTTCTTAAAATAATGGTATAGTAACAGTAAATGGTGTTAGAAAAAAGACCAATTGACCCATCCAGTCTGTCTAGTGACTGTATCCTAGCTGCTTTTGTAAAATCTCTCTCTTTATACTGTACAATTTCTTGCTGTCTCCATCCTGGACAGCTGAGAATTCAGGATTCCCCACTTAAAACATGATTTATGAACTGAAAGACCAGTTGCATGTGTTGCTTTCTGCGATGTTTGGGATATATGAAAAGCGACAATCAGACTTCACCCGATTGCTCCTTTTCCTTTACTATCATGGTATTACATGGACATTTGGTCAATATGGTTTGTGTCAGGTGGAAGCAATATATTCCCAAATGAGCTCAGTTTGATATTGTATGATAATGGCCCTTTCAGTGGATGTGAGAGGTATAACCCAGATAATTCCTGCTGCTCCTGAAATGTGTGTCTGTCTCAGGATCTTACTAGCCAGTCTGAGCCTTCTCTCTTGCACCCTTGCCCTGCAGCTAATGAATAGCAGGTGGTGGAGGCAAGGAGTGTATCTGAATTCAGGAAAGCATGGGATGCCCACAGAGGATCTCTGAGGGAAAGAAAGGGATTGTAGAAACAAGAGTGGATGGGCAGACAGCACAGGCGGTATGATCTCACTCTGCCATCATGTTCTATGTTTCCATGAAGTTAAATTAACCTCATTGTGAGGAAATAGAATGGACCTCAAGATCCTTCTCCGACAGTATCTCTAAGTACTTTTTCTGTAGAGGTTACTATGTGTGGAGCATGATTCTATAACGTGCATGTCCAGACCGCGGACACACCTACATCTAAAACGGGCTGTGTTTGAACCTAATTCTGCATCCATAGGTCTGGATGTGCCCATGGTCTGGAACAGGGGAGATAGACATGTTTGGCGGCATAGGCAAAGCGCTATTCAGCCAGCCCATGCACGTATCCAGGGCGTGGCCCAGGCACGGGCGCAGGCTCAGGCCATAATTCAAAAAACCTGTTCCAATCAATATTCCCAGAAGCAGGTAAGCATTTTCTATGTCCCCGTACCCACCATATTCTGAAACATTACATGTTTTTATTCTGCCTGTTCCCACGAGGACCTGCGGATGCCATGCCCCTCAGGAAAAATGTGCATCTCCTAAGCTGCTCATCACAGTACTTTGCTGATGCAAATTAGACATAAATACCAATGAGAAATGACTGCTGCTGCAACCTAGACCATATACCAGTCCTCCTCATGCCCAGAAAAGTGCTAGGTAACCCCAGTGCACCCTAATATGGTATAAGAGAAGGTACATATGAACATGTATGTCAGGACATACCTTGCATGGTATGGTACTCGGCATCTGGAAATGGCCCATTGCTCCCTGCCTTGGTCATCTCTACAAACATACTCTAAACTGCTAGGGATGGATCCTGAGCAAGTGCACCAAACCTGAAACTAACATTGCATAATATTGCTGAGCAACAAATGTACGCCTGTTCATATTTATGCTCTATAAGTGCACTCATTCTGCTGCTCCGCACTACCGTTCCCCTCTTATCTCTCCCCACGCCCCTTCCTGGGAACCCCGCTCATCTATCAGATTGCTACTATCTGTGCTCTTCTCTCCTACTGCCAAATCCAGACTGCGCTCCTCTCACCTTGCGGCTCCTTATGCCTGGAACAAACTATCTGACTTTGTACATCAGGCTGCTTCACTGCCCCTTCCCAAATACAGGCTGAGCGCCCACCTCTTTGCTGCCAGTTTTGGATCTGTTCTGCCTAAGCTCCCTTGTGTTTCCTTACCATTCCCTCTAAATGTACCTTATTTATTTATTTTATTTTATTTATTTATTACAGTTTCTTATATACCGCGCTATTTAGAATCAGCGCGGTTTACATCATAACAAAACGACCATTACGACAAACTGTCAGGTTTTACATTGAACAGGAGTACAAACTTGGATAACTTGGTTAACTATATACATAATCTATCTACACTGCAGTGTGCGGGCATTTCTAGATTGGGTTATTTCTTGGAGGGGATATCTGGTTCAGTTGCTGTCTGGGAAATATTGGCGGAAAAGGTATGTTTTGAGAGCCTTTCTGAACTGATATAGATTGGTAATGGCTCTAATGTCGGGGGGTAGGGTGTTCCAGCATTTTGGTACATAAAAACTGAATGCCCTGTTTGTGGTATTCGTGTTGGACTTTGTTGAAGCCTTTGGTATTGCTAGCAAGTTTACAGCTGATGTTCTTCTTGCTCTATTGGGGGGGACCATGTGGATTAGATTCGTGAGTGAGAGGGATGAGGTGCCTTTGATTGCCTTAAATGCTAATACAAGGGATTTGAAGGTGATTCTCCCGTGAATTGGTAGCCAGTGCAGCTGTTTGAGAATGGGAGTCACGTGGTCGTTTCTGGATGCACCGTAGAGGACCCTAGCTGCGGCATTCATGGCCAACTGTAAGGGGGTTAGTGTGGATTGGGGGAGACCTTGTAGGATGGCATTTGCAAAGTCAAAATGCGGCAGGATCAGCGCTTGATATATGGTACGGAAATCATCTGGGTCCAGCAGGGAGCGTAGGTGTTTGAGGGAACGGATTTTGAAGTAGATGGCTTTGACTACGCTGCTTATGTGGCGTCTCATGTCTAGATGTTGGTCCAGGGTATAACTCCCAAATATTTTATTGCATCTTTAGTTTGCAAATCAGCTTCCTTGACACTGACGTGGGATGGGGGCGTAAAGTTGGAGTCTCTGGAGATGAAAAGGACCTCTGTTTTTTTATGCTGGATACGTAGGTTCTGTGTCTGGAGCCATGTTGAAACTGCATTGAAACAATCTGTGAGTGGGGTCAGTTCCATGTGGGTTGTGGAGAAAGGCATGTATAAAAGAATGTCATCTGCATATATCATGCAGTTTACGTTGAATGATCTTATGATATTGCATATGGGCTGCATGTAGATATTGAAGAGTAAGGAGGATAATGAGGATCCTTGAGGTACCCCTTGTTTTTGATGGAAGTGGCTAGACTCTTCTGATCCAGACTTCACATATTGCCATCTATCGTCCAGATAAGACTTGCACCATTTTAGTGCCTTGTTGCAGACACCCTTTTCTTTTAGTCTTCCCAGGAGGATTTCGTGACTCACGGAGTCAAAAGCCGCGGCGATGTCTAGGAAAATGAGGACAAAACCTTGATGGATGTTGTCGATTCCTGTGATGATATTGTTGATTAGACCAGTGAGTAGTGTCTCAACCCCGTGATGTTCTCTGAACCCATGTTGGCAGTTATCTAAGGGAGCAACAGAGTCTATGTGATCTTGAATTTGCCGTTGTGCTTCCTTCTCGATTATTTTGGCTAAGATGGGGATGCTAGCTATTGGTCGATAGGAGTCTACCTTTTGGGGGTCCAGTTTGGGGTTTTTCAGTAATGGTCTAATGGACGTCTGCTTGAGTGAAGTGGGAAAATAACCTGTTGAAAAGGAGAGTTTCATTATATTTGCGATGACAGGACTGAGCACATCACGTAGTTCCTTGATCCAAAAAGCTGGACATGGGTCGGTCTGTGCAGTGGAGGTGTTGAGTGATGCTATGGTGTTCTCAATACATTTATTGGATGGTGTGGAAAAAAAGTTAAGTGGAGAGAGGTCCGCCGGTTCTTGATATTGGACTGCTGTGACCTTGTTAGTTTGTACAATCTTGGATTGCAGATAATCAGCGAATTCTTGTGGATGTATGTTGATGTGTTGCTCGGGTGATGGTTCCTTTGAGAGGGATTTGACCAAATTGAAGAGGTCACGAGGTTTATTCAATGACCTCTTTAGGGTGTCAGTGTGATATTGTCTCATTCTGATAGAGATTGTTCCTCGATGTATTGCAAGGTGGGTTAGGTATGCGGTCTGATCTTCCGGTGAGCGTGATCGGCGCCATCGGCGTTCGAGTCTACGTAATTGCATGAGGGAAGCGCGTAGATCAGGAGAGAACCATGGGGCGGATTTTCTTTTCGCTCTTGCTGTATTTTTAGGGTTTGGGTGTTGTGAGATGGCAAGCAGGCTGGAATTCCAGTGAGAGATTAGTTCATCAAGGTCAGGTGTTGTTTTGTTGATGAGTGATGGGGTTTCCGAAAGGCAGACAGCTGCTGTGCTGTCTGCCTTGCCTAGATTGTAAGCTCTGTTGAGCAGGGACTATCTCTTATGTGTTACTGTGCAGCGCTATACAAATGATCAGTAGTAATAGTTGTAGTAGGGCCTTCTGGCTATGGCATCTGATTCCCATATATCTAGATACTGGCATTTCTCATAGCAGCTACACCTGTCCCATCATGACGTATGGTGGTCTGTGTACATCTGCTATCTGTGGGAGCAACCCTGTTTGCCTATCAAAAGTCTGCTTTGTGGCACTGCTCTTCTATGAGGCCTGTGTGGGCATGGGAGGGGGGATCCCTGTGCCAACACACTAAATATTCAGACTCCAGATATATCAGCACTCTCACAACCTGCACAGATCCTAGACTGGGTAAGGATGTAGGCCTCATGGCACAATCTGGGGGATGTGGGCATAACATCAGTCATGTCTCCTAATGCCTGGCACAGTGGATGTATGGCTGCCCCATCATACTGCCAACAATATATGACCTTATTAGAGTATCCTATGAAATATATTCCAGAAGGAATCTGAATAGGTTCCCTATAGCTAAATGTCACAACTTATCCCTGTCAATAATAAGGGGTCCTCAGAATAGGATCATTCAGCAGTGTAAACAGCACTAATACATGCTCAACAGCACCATCATTGACCTCTGAAAATGTGCATTATGGCTATGTATTAGTGCTGTTTGCACTGTTGAATGCTCTTATTCTGAGGGTCCCTTATTATTGACTGGGATATGTTGTGACACTTCGCTGTAGAGGACCTTCTCTGAATTTGTCAGCCCGATCTCGCTGGAACCTGGTGAGGCTACGGTCATCCATATAGTCCAGATACTGGCTAGGCTTTCCTGTCTCCCCTGAGTTGCAGATGAGCACATCAGATCCTCCCGTGCACCCCTCAAACCATACACACACATGCTCTCACTTTCAGTCACAATAACATAATTGTGCCAAAAACATGCCCTGAGCCTATGGCATAACATAATAGCATGGGGTACCAGGACTAAAAATATAATCTCCGTTTCTGACCCATACTTACACCCATGATCTGGAATAGGGGAGATAGACGTGAATGGGGCAGCTGATGTAGACATGTATCCCTAGATCAGCTACCCCATTTTCCAGAACATGGGAATTGCTAGAATCCACTAGATTGTCTCCGTTAGCACAAACAACACATTTCAACATTGCCAGTATACACACTGTTGCTCTGCTTAATATTTCTGTTAGGGTGTTTATTAATGTTTCTCTCCCTTACATCATTCCCTAACCTCTGCTTTCTGTTCCTTAAAACTTCATCTTGTGTTTTTCCAGACTGCAGTCACACCAGTTCAGCACATACTTGACACATCCATTCCTCTCTATGAGACGAATTGCAGAGCACAGCAGAATATTTTCTAAGTCCTAGCCTTATTCCACATTTCAGCAGGAATAACATGGACATTTCCAGGAAACATTACATACATGGGACTTTCCTGAATACACTTTATACATCTCCGCGGCTGGCCATGCCCCCATTCCACCCCTTCTGGTCACGTTCTGAGAGCCCTACGCTAGCACTGTGTGCGTGTCAGCAGTGTTTCAGAATATGGTTGGGGACGTTTTCACCACATAAACATCCCACCGCACATGCAAACCCCTTATTCGTGTCCTTGAAGGAGTAAGTTAACAAACTACACGTTGGAAGTGTAATATGAGTCTTTACTGGAGTGTCGACAGATCCCACCTTACATGATCATGTCTCGACCAAAGGTCATCAGGGGCATAGGACCTCAATTAAAACACAAAAGATTACAAAGCATAAAAGTTAAAAAAATAAGATAAAAATCATAGATAAAAAAATATACTACAACCAGAATGGACATGAAAAACATCATAAGGGGAGGGATAACAGCATACAAATAGAAATAGAAATAAAAGTAAGAATAAAATCAAAGCATGAAAGTGAGAGAGATAATAATGTAATTATAAACAAGTAATATCACAAACACAGGAAAACAATTGTAGGGTTGTAATTAAATATAAAGCATAAAGGACAATTATAAAAAGCAATTGTAGATATAAAGGATCTCATAAAAAGTACCATAATGGAAATAAACACATGAAAAAGGAGGACTGGAATGACCAACAACAGTGCACATTCTAATAAGCAAAAGCTTTATAACACAAAGAGTTCACTAATTCAATGGTAGGAGACACCAATAGTTGATACAATGTGTCCATAATAAGGACATACAGACAGCCACTATAAAAAGATGTCACAATAGGTATATTTTAATACACCAAGATTGCACATCAGGAAGTAATGGCAAATTTGTTAAACAATGAACTTTTGAGCATCAACCGTCTCTTGAAAACAAAGTGAGGGTGAATACCAAATAGTGTTTGGAAAATTGAACATTGCCAGGGTGCAAGAATATTGACAAGAATGGACACTCTGAGGGAAAGACCTAATGTTGAACAATGTTGCAATGAAAGAATAGTAACAGGTACAGACACTCTGAAATAAAGACCAAATGTGTTTCAAAATGCAGTATTAAAAGCGGGAAGAACAAATAGTCTGACTTCCCCGAGGGTGAACCTAGCTGCAAAGAAACTAAACTGTGAAAGCGAGAACTGCTGTACCAGCGATAAGCAATCAAATGCTGTAAAAGTGCATGGAAGAGGGGAAATCACACACATAAGCGGGCATAGCACAGTCAAACAAACAGAGGTAATACCAATAATGTGTCAATAACCATTATCTGAATACAAAAGCAGCAATCCTCAGTGCTACAGCAACGTGGCAAGGCAAACACAATCTCAGAGCCTATTGCTACAAATCAGACAGCCTCCGGAAGTGGCAACATTTTAAACACAGAATTCTGCTAAAACTTGTAGGATGTTCACTATGGCAACCTGCAGGGGGCTGTATGTATAATGGACCTCTTATTAAGAGGCACAAAGGGGAATGTGGGGAATAGAAAAGGGGACTGAAGTACAAATAGTAAATTGCAACTTGCTAGGGGATCTACAAGTAGCAAGAATGGGGGATACCATGACTAAACACCACAGACGAAGCTGGCGCTGGGCAGTATGGTAGTTGAGAATGCAAGGATATTAATAAAGAAGGGAATCTAAGAGAAAATATATATTAGGAGCATATGAAGACCCTACTAAGAGCATAGGCAAACCTCTTTTCAGATCCATAAAATCATAAATCAAAATTATAAAAGTTATAAAAAGGGGGACAGCAAAAATAGATAAAACTATAACTGAACAGCTAATAATATAAATAGAATAAAAACAAAAATAAAAATAAATATAGAAATAGAAATAGCAATAAAAATATAAATAATAATTAAAAACAAGTACATAAAAGTAAAAACAAGAATAAAAATAAAAATAAGAACATAGGGAAGGGGAGGGGAGGGGAGAAGAGGAGGGAAGGGGAAGGGGAAGGAGAAGGAAAGTGCAGGGAAGAAGAAGGAGGAAAGGAGGGAGGGGAAAGAGGAAAGGGTGGGGAGGGGTGCAGGGGTGGGGAGGGGAGGGGAAAAAGGGGAGAGAGAAGGGGAAGGGGGAAAAGGTGGAAGGGGGAGGAAGGGAGGAGGGGAAGGGGATGGAAAAGTAGATGGAGAGGAAGGAAAGGGTTGGAGGGAGAGGGGGAAAAAAGGGGAGGGGAAGGGAAAGAAGGAGAAGGCAAGAACAAATAAAAAGAGGTTAAAACAGGATAACATATTAATATAGTAACATGGAGCCATATTCTAAGATGTGCATACCAGCTCACTGTGCATCCGGTGGGAACCGGATGCATAGAGGTAGATGGGATTCTGATCCCACGGGGCACATCTAGCTCCCACGGGATCAGAATCCCTTCTAAGCCTGTACGTGCAGGCCCGAATCCCAATTCCAGTCAGCCTGCACATACAGGCACCTGCCCTGCTAACTCAATAAATGCTCCTGAATGGAGCCGCGACACCATGGCATCTGGCTGCCATGGCACCACAACTCCATTCAGGAGCCCTGATCCCTAGCCGCCAATGATTTAAGTCATTCCCCACAGCTCGACCCCCAATCTGGCCTCCCAAGGCCAGAGCCAGAGTCAGAGTGCGGGGAATCTCCTGCGCCCCCTCCACCCTTTGACGTGCCCTGGGCCTGCCATCCCCTCCCCCGTCTAGGTAAACTTATTCCACCTCAGAGGTGGAATAAAGTTCCCCATCTACTCTGCCGGCCCCAGACGTTCAGGGCCGACATCAGAATAGGCCCTGTACATCCAGGGCCGCAGACTGTCAACTGCCTGCCCTAACTCCGCCCCTGCACCACTCCTTTCCCACCCCCGTCTAATCTCCCCGTACAAACTCCTTGTTCATATGGGGAGGCTTGGCGGGGAACTCCCCCAAGAATAAAAATCTCCCCCATTATCCTAATTGCCTGCCTGCTCTTTGTCTGTAATTCCTCATTGTCCTGTCTCCACATCTTTTTTGTTTTGTTACCCTTTTCACCCTATTAGGTTTTCTTTTATTGCAAGCCACTTTCATGCACTAGGCTAATAGAACAAATACTTACCATACGAGACATCAGCTCCTGATGTAATCTACAATAAAAACAAACAAACAACTAAACATATGCAGTAGAAAATAGTCCCGAGGTCCCATTATTATGCAGAAGGCAGCAGGACCCTGAACTGTACACAGGACATTTCTGTTTATTTAAAAGTGCATTGCCAACTTCTAGAGAGGATTTGGAGTTTTAGTGGCTACTACCCATAAGGTGCCACTTCAGCTCCTGTCTCAAAATGCAGGCAAGAGGAGCAACTTGATCACAACATTAACTTCAAAAAACTCTGCTTTTCTATCAGAAGAGAAAATAAGCAATGAGCCATCTCTAATACCACACTACTGGACTCCCATTCCCAGGTCTAAAGGGCGACTTGTCCGAGCATATTTTAAAGCGGGGAGGAGAGGGGGGGGGGTCCGGTTTCTCGAAAACCACAAGCCGGACTCATTTTCAGATTTCCAGAACAGATATAACGCAGGCAATGCGCGCAAAATACTGTTGGTTTGAAGGCCCCTCTTCTGTTCCACCTCCCATTCACCCTTTTAAAAATAATTGGTTGGTCCAGATTCTTCTGCCCTATGTACCTCCATACAACAAAACTGCACCAACTTAAGGCTCTTTTGACTCCATTTTGTAAAACAACCTGGCAGAGTAAAGTGACTGCCCTGTTTGGTCTTATGGACCTCATGGATGGAGTAGGAAAGGTCCAGAGGGGTAGGAGAAGGCCCAGGGACTTTCAACTTTTAAATGTGGGACATTGGCATTGTTTTTTGAGGGGGGAGGGGATGAGGCAGCCATGAGGTAGCTATAGGTAGCCCTTCCCCCAAGCCATGCTGCGAACTGTAGATAGCCCTTCCCCCAAGCCATGCTGCAAGCCATGAGGCTCTGATCAGCCTGACCCTTCCCCCGCAAGCCATGAGGTAATCAGCCTGCTAAGAGAGACATTGAGATTCCAGTAGGCACCCTTCCCCCACTCCAGGTCTGAGCACAGTATTTCCCTAGCCCTGAAACCAACAGACCAGAGCATACCGGTTTGGACAGGTCACCCAGGTACCTCCCCAGGGGCTGCTGATTGGTGGGCAGGAAATACCTGTGGCAAATGGGATTGTAGAATGAGTTTAAAACTGTACTGTATATAAGGCATTGTAGGCCGTCCCTCAGGGTTCAGACCCTTGTGGAGGTTGCTGGTATCTCTGTCTGATCCTGTGCACATTAAAGATCCTGTTTGCATTCCAGCCTGCCTGTGAGTTTTCCTTCTGTGGGTGAGTGATTGAATAAGAGCTTTTCACAGCGATTGCTGCAACATTTTGGTGCGTTGGCCGGGAAATATTAAAAGAAAAGCCTCTCTCATCACACCCACGGTGGGAAGACTTCTGCTTTTGCAGCATCTGGGCCTCCACCAGTCAGGGACCGGCCCCTCCAGGTGATTAACTGTCCTTGGCGCCCCCGGGCCACTTTGTGCTCGGAAGGACACCTTGATTTGTCTGGACAGCTGGTCCCTGCGGTTGAATCCCCGATTGAAAAACCAGCTGGATAGACTGGCATCCAAACTTCCTGTCTGATCAGAGTTCTGGTGAGTACTGCTACCTTGTCTGGGGCTAGTTCTGTACTCTATCTGTGAGTCCTGGTAATTTCTGGGAACCTGTAGCAGCCTGATCAACTGCACGAGCAGTCCTAGTACGGGCCTTAGTGGCCCTGAAGCCATTGCTCGTCCTGTATCTGAATCTGAATACCGGTAAAATCTGAATATCTGAAACTGCAGTAATCTGAGATCTTTTAAAAGCGCTGCCGAAAGAAAAAAAAATGTAACTAAATATAGCACTTGATAAGTTAAACATACCTGAGATAAAGAATAGATCGCTGCTTCTCTTCTTTCCGTTCTGCTTGTGGAGAGTTTTCTGAAGCGTGACTGCAAGGAGAGGGCTCTAATATGCTTCCGTTCCGTTTCTAATTTGTGTTAATTTCTGCTCCGGTGTGAATTCTGCCCTCCATGTGCTCCGGTGTGGTTTTACTGCCTTTCTCTGAACCCCCGATGTAATTTCTGTGCTCCGATGTAAGTTTCTGTTCCCCCCATGCTGCTACTGTGTGATTTCTGTGCTCCGATGTTGAATTCTGCCCTCCATGTGCTCCGGTGTGGATCTACTGCCTTTCCCTGAACCCCCGATGTAGTTTCTGTGCTCCAACGTAAATTTCTGTCCCCCCTCCCATGCTGCCGCTGTGTTAATTTCTGCTCCGATGTGAACTTCTCTCTCCGTTGTGCCCCGATGTGAATTTTCTGCCTTTCCCTGCTGTCCCGATGCACGCTGAGCCCCCGTGCTGACCCGCTGTATTTTTTTGCCTTACCATGGTGTCCCGATGCACCGCTGAGCCCCCCCTGCTGACCCGCTGAATTTTCTGCCTTTCCCTGCTGTCCCGATGCACCGCTGAGCCCCTTTAAAGGGTATTAAGAGTGCAGCGCTGCCAAAAGCTATTAAATTAATTTTTGCCCCAAGCAAAAAAAAATAAAAAAATCATACTGACCGTAATTTGTGTGCCGCGGGCCGGCGGGCCCCTTTTTAAACTGCTCCGTCCTTGTTCTGTGTGCCGCGGGCCGGCTGGCTCCCCGATTTTAAAAGTGTATTTTTCTCCTCCTCTCCCGCATGTTTGAGGTCCGGCTGGCTCCCCGATTTTAAAAGTGTATTTTTCTCCTCCTCCTCCCGCATGTTTGAGGCCCGGCTGACCCGATTCTGAAGTTGGGAACAGCTGAGTCTGTCCGGAGGTATCCAGAGCTGAATCGGGCAGTAGAACACACGTGGACGCGGCCATCTTGAAAAGACCACGTGTAAGCTACACTGCAATATACTTAAAGTGACTCTGGAGCTCCATCTAGTGGACATTAGCTGTAATTACTACTATTACCTGTGTTTTAAGTGATCCTGGAGCTCCATCTAGTGGTCATTTAAAAACTAGCTGTATTTTTATCCTTATGGTTAAAGTGATCCTGGAGCTCCATCTAGTGGACATTAGAAAATAGCTAGCTATATTTCTCATACTGTATTTCTAATGTCCTCATGGTGAAAGTTAGATCCTATGATACAGCTAGAGAGAGTGTCTGTGATGTATTTGTAACAAGCTGCTGCTGGGGAAGGAGAGTGTGTGAGTATTCGCTGCTGAGACGTCTCTGTTTTCTGTTTTCCCTCTTTCTTTTTCCCTTTGTGGTCCTGTGCGTTTTGTGCAGCCAGACTCTGCCTGTTACCAGGATTATATTGTATGTTGTATTCCCAGAGGTGAGATTAGAAAATTTACACTGAACATTGTGATTTGTGAATTGTGATTGGGGCATGGGGTCCGGAGGCTGAATTGTGGTGAGGGAGTATCCGGACCAGCTTCCCTGTATGGATTCATGGCTGGCCCATATAGTTAATGTACTGTTATGTAAAAATTGCTAGTGGCTCTGTGTTTGTTAGTGGCTCTGTGTTTGGTTGTGACATTAGGGAAAGAAAGTTTTTGTCCAGACATTAGGTCTTTATATTTCAGGATTGATTTTGATACTCTATCAGTAAAAGGTGAAGTTATTGACGAGTCGCCCCTGTGTCCCCAAACAGTGAAAAACACCAGGTCTACTGATTGCAGGGAAGGGGACAGTTTGGAAAAGGGGGGGGGGTTTGCTGTGTGTGGACTGTGGTACTGGTATATCAGTGAAGGAAGACAATTGCATTGTTTGATGCATATCCAATTTCATTGCTATGTTACATGCATGATCAGTGGTCAGGGAACCAGGTGTTTTGGTCACACCTCTCAGCGGTGACTGGGGGATAGTTGGAACTGCTGAAATAGTTTGCATAGCTATAGAAAGATACTGGGAGGAGTTCCTTCTTCTAGCAGATGAATGTAGGCCCATTAGAGAGGACAAAAGGAAAAGAAAAAAAAAAATCATCTAGGAGTCTTTCTCCTAGAGGACAAAGAACCCCAATTCACCTAGCCACACCTAGCCTGCAAACAATCCTCTTGTCATCAATTTTAATTGTAGAGTTTGAGCTTCTAGAACCATGAGGTGCCTCTTTTGAGCATCCTCAAATGTCTGCTGGAAGCAAACAAAGGCTGGAGAAAAATCCTTATAAGATCATGAAGAAATGAAGATTTTTTTACTTGTCCTTTAAAGCCTGGATTTTATCTCTGGTACATATATTTGGTTTTGACTGCACATACAAACTTAAGCAAGTAATACTTCTGCATGATATGCCATCTTTGGCAGTTTATTCTGCAGACAGTAAATGCTGTGCTGATGATTGCGTTCTTTCCTGCTTGGTACATTAAACTGCCTTGATCAACTGTATTCATTTTTCTGATACTACAATGATATTGCATTCCAGATATCCACCAACCTTCTTATAAAGTATCAGTTTCATGCCTGTTTTGAACTATAAGATACAAGGTAATCACTTTGCCTTGTTAAGCTCTGTGCTGATGAATGATGAACAGGACAGTAACATCATAGGTGCTATTTAGAATAAATTCACCTGTCCTGCTGTATTTGAATTTTAAATGTTGGTGTCCAGAGTTCAGGAGCACAATATATTATAGCACTGTGAGATACAAATCTTTTTAGTTTATACATTTGTACTTTGTTACCAAATATACTGGTAGGAGTACATTATGTAGAGGTCCAGTATACACAGCAATAAGATGAGTAAATATTAAATTTTGGAAAGGGGCTGATCTGAAATCGCTTGGTTCCCAAGTATATAAAGCAAATTTAGTGGAAAGATGGAACTGTGATTCCCAGAAATATGGAAATATTTGTAAAAATATTATTTACAAATATAATGATAACATTAACTCGAGTTGATTGGATAAAACTAAATCTTACTTGTCAGCAATGATCCAGGAGAGCTTTGAGAAAATGAATGAGAGAGAGGGGCAGAAGGTGAGACGACAGCCTAGGAAAAAGGCAATAAAACGTGCTACTCCAAGTGTGATGATCTGGGCCACTGGAATTCTGACTGCTCTAAGACTCCTCGAGGACCCACAAGGCCTGAGAAAACACGAACCTTGTACATTTATGCCTCTGAAGAGACATGAATAGGCAGGGGGGAATAGGCCAAGAAGAACCCGAGGAAGTATTGCCATGAGGCCTATTCACAAATGCCTTGCAGGCCAAGAAGAACCAGAAGGAGTATCGCCATGAGGCCCAACCACCAATGCCTTGTGCCCTCTTAGTCTCTCACCTCAAGAGGATCTCTTTTGACACCATAATTAATGGATAGCTTACATAAATCTTTGTGGACCACTGCATTTTCAAGATCAGTCCAAGTATTTTTAAGTTTCCTACAGTACTCTCACTGGGAACCAGGTGTACAATAGACTCTAGCCATACATGAGAGATATGTGGCTGTCATGTTAGGAGCCATATTTCTTTCTATTGGAATTGATGTATCGTTTTATATTGAAGATTGTTTAGACAGTCGCTATTTAGAATGAGCACCCATGCCAATCTAGAACTGCACCAATTAAGTTAGTGGGAAATGGACACTGTTTACAACAATACTATGTCTCTAACAATTGTTTTAGCAGCCTTGCCAGATAAGGATACATTAGTATGGTATAGAAAAAGAAAAAAATTGAAGGACCTATGTATGTAGTTGATGGAAAGTGTTGTGAGGGGTAAAGTGATATATTAAGAGGAAGGACTCTGATGGACAGTAAACTGATGAAGGTAATTAATGATGTGGAAGGACTCTGATGGACAGTAAACTGGTGAAGGCAATTTAATGATGTGAAGTGATGTATCTGGCTAATGAATATAAAAAATGATGAGGGATAAATTGATGACAAATTCTCACAGGCAAAAAAAAAAAAAAAAAAAAAAAATTGGTGTGATTCTAAAACTTGTCAGAATTACAGAACACGCGCGTGCACTTGTCTGATCTGTAAACATGTGGAGATCAGTCAAGGGCATAATGGAATATTTCCTACCAGCAAAGGAACCTCCAGTGATAATGGATCCAGGAGTGGAAGCAGGATCTGCTGACTCCCCAGTGGCGAGACCCGTATACTGTTCTGCGGACCACCCCCACGGCTGTCAAGGTGGCTGAAGTTGCTCCGAGGATCCATCACTCTCGTGTCAAGGCCGCTGCACCAGAAATTGTTCCAGCCTGGACTTCTGTCACAGTTCCAAACCAGCCCCTACGCTTTGACACTTCTGCCCAGTACGGGGTTCTAACAGACTGCCGACGAACTCTGGACCACCGGAGAGACTGATTTACAGACACCTTTCCTGGAACCGGGATCAGACTGAGAAAAGGTGCCTTAGCTGATATAGACTTGCTTTCAAACTAGTGCAGAGACTACTAACACAGCAGTATTACTTGCCCAAACTGCTCTGAACATGCAGACCTGTATACGTAACTCTCTACCTTAACTTGTCCCATTGCTGTACCGTACATTTTAACCAGGTGCCTTTTTCCTTACAGGTTGTTTCCACCCTTGGCACCCTGGTAGAATGCAAGGCGGCTGCCACGGTCATGGCCCTGACCCAATATACTCCTCTGCGGCTTGCCTCCAGTAATACAGCCCTCAACCGCCTCTAGCGGTTGAGGTCTTACTTAAAAAGGGGGGAATGAGGCAGCCATGAGGTAGCTATAGGTAGCCCTTCCCCCAAGCCATGCTGCGAACTGTAGATAGCCCTTCCCCCAAGCCATGCTGCAAGCCATGAGGCTCTGATCAGCCTGACCCTTCCCCCGCAAGCCATGAGGTAATCAGCCTGCTAAGAGAGACATTGAGATTCCAGTAGGCACCCTTCCCCCACTCCAGGTCTGAGCACAGTATTTCCCTAGCCCTGAAACCAACAGACCAGAGCATACCGGTTTGGACAGGTCACCCAGGTACCTCCCCAGGGGCTGCTGATTGGTGGGCAGGAAATACCTGTGGCAAATGGGATTGTAGAATGAGTTTAAAACTGTACTGTATATAAGGCATTGTAGGCCGTCCCTCAGGGTTCAGACCCTTGTGGAGGTTGCTGGTATCTCTGTCTGATCCTGTGCACATTAAAGATCCTGTTTGCATTCCAGCCTGCCTGTGAGTTTTCCTTCTGTGGGTGAGTGATTGAATAAGAGCTTTTCACAGCGATTGCTGCAACAGGGATAAGAGGCCAGTCCTGTTTTATTTTGTTCTTCCTTTGCTTTTGTTTTTCGTCATTCTTTCTGTTTATTTCATTTCAAACAAGATAAAAACATTGAAATGAACACATACATAACAAAAAAATGAAAAATACCCACAATGAAACAAAAACATTTAAGCATACACCTCTACTCTTTACAGTACTGAAAGCAAACACTTCCACTGGTTTACTTTTTCACTCTGACTACTCTCTCCTTAGTTCATTCTGTAGTGACCTGATAAAAGAAACGTAGCACTCAAGCTATCCACAAATGTATAAGTCTGATAAAATAAATTTGTTTGTTGACCTTTATTTCTATATAACCAGAAGACATGTTACTTTTAACACAAGATTGTTGGCATGCTCCAGTTAAATTCTTAATCACTCATTGCACACCTAGAACTTATGTTTAATTGTTGAGTTTTGTCATGAAAGGCTGTTTTACACCACTGTGACAGTCAGTACTTCCTTCTGTCTGGGAAAGGACAGATATCTCAAACTAACAGATTGTGAAAGGGCAAATGAGGAGGACATATGTCCTGTGACTCTCCCCTAATTCTTGTAATCTCAGTGTGGCAGGGGTTTAAATCCCAGCAAGAGTCAGCTCTGAAGATTCAGATACAGTTCTTGAGTCACCGTAAAGTTGGGGGGCAGCATCTTCCTGCTCCTGGGCCTCCTCACCCTCTCAGCACAGCTGCAGTCTGTGTCTGTTAAACCAGTCAGAGGGGAGTACCGAGAACTGTCTCAGATCAAAGCAGGTTACAGCCCAGGAAATGATCTGGAATGGGAATAATGACAAATAGTGCGGTATATAAGAAAATTAAATAAATAAATAATGAGTGAGGTGATCAAATTTGCAGATGATACAAAATTATTCAAAGTCGATAAAACACAGGAGGATTGTTAAAAATTGCTAGAGGACCTTGATAAATTGGGAGACTGGGCATGCAAATAGCAGATGACATTTAATGTGGACAAGTGCAAAGTTATGCAAGTGGAGGCCAATTCCATATCATGCACGTCCGGCCTGCGGACATGTCCAAACAAAAAGGGGCTCAATTTTACCTTAATTATGCAGCTATGGATATAGACTCGCCCACGGTTCCAAAATCAGGGACATAGGCGTTTCCAGCAGGGTACGAGCAAATTGCTATGGAGAAACGAGACATGGGTATATGCCGCAAATGGTTTGGATGTCTCCACGCGCACTGTATTCTGAAAAGATGGATGTTTCCGATCCTGCCCGTCTCTGCCCCTCCCCCTTTAAAGCGTGCATCTCCTAAGCTCCTCCTCTCACTGACAGTGTTGTGCTGATGCAAACTACACATAAATGCTGATGACACATAAATGTTGATCCAAACTAGACTAGATAAACGAATCTGTTGCACACCCAGAACAGTGCAAGGTAATCTCAGTGCACTCAAAGCTATACTAACAGCAAGTAGAAAGTGATATGTTTGTCTTGACATACCCTTGCTTCAAAACATACATGGCTGTAGAAGAAATCTTTAGTTAATTCTTTCATTGGTCATCTCTAAGAACATGAAACAATGCTAAATATGGACCCTTACTAACCTCAGAAAAACCTCTCTAAAATGTACGCATTTTTAGAGACCGATGATGGTGCTTTTGGACATGTTTCAGTGCGGTTTGCACTGCTGAATGCTCTTATGCTGAGGGTCTCTTATTATTGAAGGGATATGTTTTGACATTTAGCTATGGAGAACCTTTTGATTTTTTTCTGCCTTATCACACTGGCACCTGGTGACGCTGAGGTCATCCGTACGGTCCAGGTACTGGTTGGGCATTCATGTCTCCCCTGAATTGCAGTTAAGCACACCAGATACTCCCGTGCAACCTTCAAACCACACACACATTCTCACTTTCAGTCACAAAAAAACATAAATCTGCCAGAAATATGCACTGAACTTAACATAATAGCATGGAGTCCCAGGACTAAAAATATGATCTCTCTTTCTCACCCAAACAAGAATCCCTTCTATACTCACTCACATACTATTACTACAGCAACAGTCCCATTTTTCAGGACACTGGAATTGTTAGGGTCCCCTAGATTAGCTCCTTTAGCACAAACAGCAAATGTCAGCGTGGCCAGAATAATCACTATTGCTCTTCTTATTCCTTTCAGGGTAGTTATCAATGCCTCTTTAAAGCTTACAAGATTCCCACACCTCTGATTTCTGTTCTTTATAAATGCATCTTGTGGTGTTTTTCCATATTGCAGTCCACCAGTTTAGAACAGACTAGTCACCACAGTCTGCATGAGCTGTGGCGTGCTCACAAAGCCAAAAGCTAAGACTATAATTTTCTTTCTTATCTCTGCTGGTTTCTAGCTACCAATATAGAGTTTAACTGTTTGTTTTTTTAGGGATATCGCTAATATAAAGTTTAATTGTGGTTATACATTAAGCTTGGGGATATTCAGACTACTGGGACCCGAGTATCCAGATAACAAAGGTTTAAATCTCTTGCACTGCTTGGAGAATAGCTTGCTCTCAGGGAGGGGGTGAAAGTTTGCTCTCAGGGAGAGGTTGATTTTGGACCATCTTATACCTGGACACACATACCAGTCTAAGGCAGTCTGCATGAGCTGTGGAGTACTCACAAAGCCAGAAGCTAAGACTATAATTTTCTTTCTTATCTTTGCTGGTTTCTAGATACCAATATAGAGTTTAACTATTTGTTTTTTGGGGATATCGCAAATATAGAGTTTAACTGTGGTTATACATTAAGCTTGGGATATTCTGACTGACTGACTGCTTTCCTGTGAAGCCTTGGAGAAGATATCTGTGGGTGCCCCCAGTTCAGGAACAGCCTATTGGCCAGAAACACTTAGGTAGCAGAAATCCAAGGGAAATGTACACGATAGGGGGCGAGAGGTTGGTGTGCACGGATCAGGAGAAAGAGCGAATAGTGAACTTTCTCAAAGCCAACAGGTTGCAAGATCCGAGGCAACCTGGTTTTACTGAAGGTCAATCTTGCCAAACAATCTGATTGAGTTCTTTGACTGGGTGACCAGGGAACTAGATCAGGGGCATGCGATGGATGTCATCTACCTGGATTTCAGCAAAGCCTTTGATACTGTTTCTCATAGGAGGCTTATCAATAAATTCAGTAGCTTGGGGATAGATCCCAAGATGGTAAATTAGATCAGAAATTGGTTGACTGACAGATGACAGAAGGTGATGGTACATGGAGCTCACTCGGATGAAAGGAAGGTGAATAGCAGGGTGCCCCAGGGTTCGGTCCTGGGCCCGGCACTGTTCAATGCATTTGTGATATTGCTGAAGGACTGAATGGAAAAGTCTGTCTTTTTGAAGATGACACGAAAATTTGCAACAGAGTGGACTCCCCCGAGGGAGTGGTTAACATGAGGAATGATCTACAAAAGCTGGAAGAATGATCTAATGCTTGGCAGTTAAGATTTAATGTGAAGAAGTGCAGATTCATGCACTTGGGTAGCAGAAATCCAAGGGAAATGTACGCGATAGGGGGCGAGAGGTTGGTGTGCACGGACCAGGAGAAAAGACCTTGGAGTCATTATTTCTGAAGATCTCAATGTGGTCAAACAGTGCGACAAGGCGGTGGCAAAAGCCAGGAGGATGTTGGGCTGCATACAAAGAGGAATTACCAGCAGAAAGG
This sequence comes from Ichthyophis bannanicus, assembly GCA_033557465.1. NCBI lineage: Eukaryota > Metazoa > Chordata > Amphibia > Gymnophiona > Ichthyophiidae > Ichthyophis > Ichthyophis bannanicus. The sequence continues at coordinate 90,661,451 of CM066049.1, read as the reverse complement.
AAGAGGTACTTATGCCACTGGTGAGGCTTCACTTGGAATACTGTGTTCAGTTTTGGAGACCATATCTTGCAAAGGATGTAAAAAGACTGGAAACTGTTCAGAGGAAGGTGACCAAAATGATTTGGAGCCTGCGTCAGAAGCCTTATGAGAAGAGACTGGAAGACCTAAATATATACACTCTGGAGGAGAGGAGGGACAGGGGAGATATGATTCAGACCTTTAAAATACTTAAAGAGTATTAATGAACAAACAAACCTCTTCCAAAGACGGAGAAGCTGCAAAACTAGAGGGCATAACATGAAGCTACAAGGTAGTAAATTGAAAGGCAATGTAAAGAAATACTTTTTCACTGAAAGGATGGTGGATTCTTGGAATGCCCTCCCGATGGAAGTGGTGGGGGCAAACACGGTGACGGAGTTCAAAAGAGCATGGGACAGACACAGTGGATCCCTTTACAGCAACAAGAAAATATCAAAATAAACGGAACCATCTAATTCCTCAACAAATAGGGGTGTCCTACATGGAGTGGTGGGTTCAGTCCTAAACAAAAACAAAGACATGGGGAGGGGTGGCCTGCACAGAGCGGCAGATGTACCTACTCTTGACATTGTACTGGGCAGACTAGATGGACCATACTAGTCTTTATCTGCCATCATTTACTATGCTACTATGTTACCATCTTTATACAAACACAGCAGAATATTTTCTAAGTACTGGCTTTATTCCATGTCTCCAGCAGGTATAATGGGCATGTCTGCGATGACCTCCCAAAACGTACACGGGTCTTATATGAATACATTTTTATGTCTCCTTGGCTAATTAGGCATCATCATGGATAATACATTGAAACCCTCAGTCCAGTGTGCAGCAGCAGCCAAGAAAGCAAATAGAATGCTAGGAATCATAAGGAAAGGAATGGAGAATAAAACAAAGGATATTATGATGCCTCTATATCGATTCTTGGTGTGACCATATCTTGAATATTGTGTGCAATTCTGGTCGCCATATCTTAAAAAAAGATATAGTAGATTTGGAAAAGGAACAGAGAACAGACACCAAAATGGTAAGGGGGATAGAAGGATACCCCTATGAGGAAAGGCTTTAAAAGTTAGGGCTCTTCAACTTAGAAGAGAGACAGCTGAGGGAAGATATGATAGAGGTCTATAAAATAATGAATGGAGTAGAACGGGTAAATGTAGATCTGTTAGGTACTCCTTCAAAAAAGTAGAAAGACTAGGGGGTATGTTTACTAAATGGCTATGGCGGCTTCCATGCGATATCGGAACCGCAGCCCCATTGAAATCATCTCATGGAAGCTGCCATAGCCATTTAGTAAACATACCCCTAGGAGACACACAATGAAGCTACAATGTAGTACATTTAAGACTAATCAGAGAAAATATTTTTTCACTTAACATGCAATCAAATTCTGGAATTCGTTACCAGACGATGTAGTAAACGCTGTTAGTGTAGCTGGATCTAAAAGAGGATTGGGGGGGGGGGGGGCGCGATCATGAGCCCAGCCAAGATGGCCACACTTCCCTGAGGCTCCTCATTTTTTTCCCCAATTATCTAGATAATGGGCTCTGGAACGGCAATTTTCTGGTATCCAAATGTTCTTCTTAATAGCGTTCAGCTAGCCATGTAGGATGGTTTGATCAGATTTCTTGCCTCCTGCCTGATCTCGCTGTAATCTTGCTTTCCCCATCCCGGAACCACCAGAGGAACCCTCAGCACCGAATAGCAAGCACTGAAATTTGAGTTTCTCAGATGTGGGGCAGCTCACGATTAATTTCTTGAGGATGATGGCAGGTCTGTTCCTCTCCAGTGCCTTAATCTACCTTCATACTGCCTGCTAACCTTTTTTACAACTGTGAGTACATCAATAATAACTCTCTCAACTTGGGATTAATTTTTTCAAAACGGGACACCCCCAATGTGCAGGAGCCATCAAAACAGTGTATTACCGTGGGTAGTAGTGTGCCCCGAAGCTTGTTACCCGCGCTGCTTTCAATGTCCTAAAATAGTGTCGCCGCCATTATTGAAGTACCTGAGGGATTTTCAGTGGAATGCAGAAGGAGATCTTGCTGTGGCGGGAAAGCTATTTCTGTGCCCTCCTGGAACGCAAAAGGGTGCTGACGACATCCACGATCTAGCTGCTGTGTGTTCTCCGATGCTGTTTCCTCTTTCAAAATGGCTGCCGTTCAGTGGAACGCATGGCTGGAACGCATGAGGTAATTTAAAATGGCCGCCACTTTCTGACAGGGCTTCATTGAGTGTCCCGGCCCTGCTGAAGTGCTCAAAACGATCCCGATTTCTGGATCGGGCATTGAAAATGTCATCGGAGCAGTGAAATTTGCTGCTGCTGCCCTTGAATGTTGCTGCATGTGATTGCCCGGCTCAGGGAGTTGTCTAACAACGGTGACTGTCTTCTCTATGGCATTGTGGATATTTAAGCCCAGAGCACCCTCTTGTGTTGTTTGTTAGCACTGCAGCCCAACAGTAGTACAGCTTTATTTATGCCTTTTCTTGGCTGGCTTTATCATCTCCTTACTTTCGGCTTCCCAGGAGAATCATTAAGAGGACTTTTTTTTTTTTTTTTTTTACTCTCCCTGGAGGCACTGAAGATTGGTCTACGCTGCCTGATAACCATGGCCAATGCAAAATCCTATGCAGCTTCCCTCTCTAAGTTACGTAATAATGGGTCTCCTTTCGAACGTGCAACCTCTCGGTAAAACAACTCAAACACGTCCAATGTAACAAATTGATGGAATGTTTCTTTAATAACTGAATTCTCTTCTCTTCGTATTCAACTGTATGGTTCCACCTATTTTTTATCTTTTGATCATAGAAGTCTTTTTAAACCCTACCGGGAGGTCTCAGACTAGCACCTGCTCCGAAGACTGAACGCCTACTCGGAAGCAACTGTGCACAATTGCATCAACGACCTCCACGGTAGCTTACACCAGCAGATATGGCTAACTAGGCTTAGTTTCCCGGGAATTATCTGAAAGCACTATTCGTGCTAATAAAATTCATTAGTGTTCTCACTAATCAAAATCTTTGTATCAGTTAACTTCCCTTCATAACTTATCATACGCCAAGCCACATAGCTGGACACCTCTTTTATGCATTATACGATCCCTCTCTAAGTTTGCTAGGTCTTCGGATACTCTCAATTTACAATCTTCGCAACCGGCAGAGGGTGCAGCTGCCCCGAAAGTGAGTGGCTCTGGGCCGCAAGCCCCGGTTACAAAAGCCGATTTCTTGCAAATCCTTCAGGAACTCAAGCTTTTCGGCCAGGACTTTACCAAAGCGGTAAGTGATATCAGAGCCGACCTAAGATCCCTGGATGACAGAGTGATGCAGACTGAGATAAATATAGGGGAACAAATGGACAACTCCGTGGCCCTCCAGACTAAAATTGTGAAACTAGATCAACTTATGAGAGACCTAAAGGAAAGACAAGACGAACTTGAGAACAGGCAGAGACGTAACAATACAAGAATCTTTGGCCTTCCAGAATAAACGGGTTGGTGCGGAGGATACAATGGCTCTAGTCTAAGAAATCTATGCCTGCTGTGTACCACATGCCCCGAAACCGGTGAGACTTGAAAGGGCGCACCGTTCTCTAGGGGCCCGGAGGGCTTCCAATCCTCAGCCCCGAGCAGTTATAGTCTGTTTCGGTTTCTTTGACAACAAAACAACACTGCTGAGAAGTCTTAGGGGTAAGCGCTCAGTGGTTTTCAAAGGTCAGGAGCTTCAGATATATCAGGATCTCTCTCAGTACACCCTGGAGCGGCAACGAAGCTTTAAGCCCTTAACTCAAGCGCTACAGAAACAGGAAATCTCCTATAGATGGGGCTTCCCCTTCACTTTGCTGTTCAACTGGAACAACTGCCCACAAAAACTTATGGAGCTCTCGGCAGCGATGGAGTTCCTGGACTTGATGCATCACGGTGAATGTCCAACTCGCCAGAGAAGCACGAATGGAGAGTGGGAGATGTCCTTACCAAAGAGGCACAAGGTTCCGCATTCTAGACAGTCGTCTAATTCGGACACTCACCCCAATCTGCAGAAGGAGATGGATACTTCCACCCCTACCTGATTTATTATGACTGTCAAATCTTTTGTGGGAATGGTGTCTGGGAGTTGTTTTTTTTTCTTTCTCATTCCGCTCTCTCCCCGTATGATGTTGAAGATATATGGGGGGGGGTGGGGATGTAGGGGGGGGGGAGAGTGGGGTGGGGGGTGAAGGGCGGTGGGGATGAAGGAGTGGGGGGGGGGTATGTGTAGGAGGCGAGAGCGAAGTTGGTTCCGAAATACATTAAGTAATAGGAAGACACTTAAAGGAGGTTTTTGGTTTCCAGTTCCCTATTACCAGTGGGTAGATAGGGGACGATGGGGGGAAGACCGGTTGCTTTTTCTTTCCATGCCTTCCCTGGGGGCACTTGGAGTGTTACCATTATTGTGCTGTTCACAGGTTTGGTTTACTTCCTGCAATTATAGTAATGTGGGAGGGAGGGGGGTTGGGACGAGAGGGAGGGGGAAGGTGGTGGGGGTTGAGGGGAAGGAGATGGGGGGGGGAGGGAGCGCTCTTCCGACCAACATATCAGGAAATCTTTATTGGGTATTAGGAGCATTCCTTATTTTCCAACTCTGAGTGAAAGCAGTTTTGTTAGGGGTTTTAAGGGAGGGGAGTTTGCTACTCCAAGATTGGATAAAGGAGAGAGGGAGGAGGTGCTCAGGCTGATAATTTACAAGTGGCTTTTCTCCAGAATTGGGAATGGTTAAAGCTATTTCTTGGAATGTGCACGGATTAAATAACCCGTGCAAACGACGAAGGGTTCTGGATCAGCTGTGTAGAGAGAAAGCTGAGATAATCTTTCTTTTTCTAGGCATGATCATTTTGACTCTGCCAAAAGTAGGTTCCCACAAATTCACCTAGCTAATTACTTTACTCGGAAGAGGGGTTTAGCTATTCTGTTTTCCTCTTCGTGCCCCTTTCAGTTGATTAATAAAGTTACTGACCTGGAGGGCCGTTTCTTGATTCTGGTAGGTTCTATTCAAGGGATAACATTCACTCTTGTCAATGTGTATCTTCCTCCTGCAGTAGTGGGCAGTTCCTTGATCGATCTCTCCAAGGCAAATCAGAAAGTTAGTCAAGGGCCTTTGATTCTCGGAGGAGACTTCAACTGTGTCTGCTCAGAGATAGATCGTTCGGGGAGTCAAACTCTTGGCAAAACTTTGGGGAAGTTACTGGTGGACTGGGCTTCGCAGTTTGATTTATGTGATGTATGGCGGCAATTGCATACTTTGGAAAGGGACTATACCTTCTATTCGCAGGCACATCGATGCCATTCTCAGATAGACATGTGGTTTTGTCTAGTTCAGGGATCCCGTGGTTGAATCAAGCTGACATTGGGACCATGGGCCTGTCTGATCATGCAATTATCTCTATTGATCTTGCCTTGGGGGTGGCTGACACCCCAGGTCAGAGGTGGTCCTTACCAAGAGGGCTCCTTCTTAAACCGGAGTTTGCCTCGGAGGTTCATAAAAGATAGATGGAATATTTGAAATTTAATGATTCACCGGAGATCTCTAGAGCGCTTTTATGGGACGCAGGGAAAGCGGTTTTGTGGGGTCATCTTATTTCCCTGTCGAGTGCTTTTAAGAAATGTATGATAGCCCGACAGGAGGAGTTGAGGAAGGAGATAGTTGACCTAGAAGGTAAACATAGGAAGGGGGGGGGGGGGAGAGCAGGTGTGGCAATTGCTGATTCGATGTAGGGGGGAATTGGCGGCGCTGGAATCCGACAGAGTAGCCTCGCTCTTCTTGCGCACGAAGCAGCGTTATTATGAACAGGGTAATAAAGCCGGCACACTGTTGATGTGGCAATTAAAGAGGCAACGGCAACGTCACAGGGTGGATGCTATTAAATCCCCGCAAGGTAAGCTTTGCTATGCTTCTCGTGATATCACGTCCACCTTTGCCACTTTTTATGAGCGGCTCTATACTAGTGAGACATCAGTGTCCCCCATTGATATTGCTGAATGGTTGAAGGAGGCCTCTTTCCCTCAACTGTCAGCGGAAGGGAGAGAGCAGTTAGAGCACCCGTTTACACTCCTGGAGATTCAACAAATACTGAAGAACCTCAAGTCTGCTAAGGCGGCTGGACCTGATTTTTTGCCAGCGGAACTGTACAAGATATTTCCTGATCTCTTCGCGCATACGCTATTGACAGTTTTTAATGAAATTCTTTAAAAAAAAAACACTTCCAGCATCCTTTTATCATGCGAATATTGTTGTGATTCCTAAAGCTTGGAAAGACGCTTCACAATGTGCTATCGACCAATATCTTTACTAAACTTAGATTACAAAATCCTTACCTCCATTTTAGCTAATCGTCTAGCCTCGTTAGTTCCAGACATTATTCACCCCAACCAAAGAGGTTTCATAAAACATAGATATGGATTTGAGAATGTGCGCAGACTCATCAATGTCCTACAGGGCATAAAATGCAAAGAGGGATCGTTTACCATTCTCTCGCTGGACGCGGAGAAGGCTTTTGATAAACTAGAGTGGCCCTACCTTTTACGGGTCCTCCAGGAATTTGGCTTTGGGTCCGTCTTTTGTACATGGATTGCTTCATTGTACGCCAACCCCCAGGCAGTGGTGTCTGTTAATGGTGTTAGCTTGCCTTCCTTCTCCTTGGGTAGAGGTACAAAACAGGGATGTCCCCTCTCTCCCTTATTGTTTGCCCTTGCAATGGAACCTTTAGCGGCTCATATTCGATTATGGGCAGAGGACATAGGTATCCATCTAGGTTCTGAGTGGCATGTTATCTCTTTATATGCGGATGATACACTGATTTATCTGAGGGAACCCTCTAGATCTTTACCCATTGTACTAAATATATTAGACCGCTTCTCTTTGGTGTCCGGGTTTACCATCAACAGACAGAACTCCATGTTACTTAATTGTCTGTCCCGATCCTCCAACGCAGCTCTCTCTAATGATGGAAACTTCCCGGTGGCAGGGCCGGCCCGTCCATTGAGCAAGAATGTTTTTTGCACAGGGCCCCGCGTTTCAGGGGGCCCCGCGCAAAGAACATTCTGCTTTTTTTTTTTATTACATTTAAAAACAAAAACCTGGCTCTAGCTGCTGCCGCTGCCGCGTCCGTCGCAGCAGCGGCAGAATGGCGTGTCCCGCGGGGCCCCTTCTCCTCTTCGAGCCCTCTGCAAGGGCTTTCAGATTCGCGAAGGGAGAGTTGTGCTCCCTCGCGTCTCTGTAAAGCCCGCAGGGGCTAATGGGAAATTTCCCATCAGCCCCTTTAGACGCGAGGGGCTGATGGGAAATTTCCCATTAGCCCCTGCGGGCTTTACAGAGACGCGAGGGAGCACTCTCCCTTCGCGAATCTGAAAGCCCTTGCAGAGGGCTCGACGTGGAGAGGGGGCCCCGCGGGACACGCCATTCTGCCGCTGCTGCGACGGACGTGGCAGCAGCTAGAGCCAGGTTTTTGTTTTTAAATTTGCCGGAAGGGAAGGGAAGGGGGGGGGGGCTGATGGAGGCTGTCTGGAAATGGGGTGATGGTGGGTTAGGACTGGAAATGTGCAAGGGGGGGGAGTTAGGACTGGAAATGTGCAAGGGGGGGGTTAGGACGGGAAATGTGCAAAGGGGGGGGGGTTAGGACTGGAAATGTGCAAGGGGGGGGGGGTTAGGACTGGAAATGTGCAAGGGGGGGGTTAGGACTGGAAATGGGCTGGGACTGATGGAGGCTGACTTGAAATGGGCTGGGGGGGTTAAGACTGGTAATGGGCTGGGGGGGTTAAGACTGGTAATGGGCTGGGGGTTGATGGAGGCTGACTGGAAATGGGCTGGGGGGGGTTAGGACTGGAAATGGGCTGGGGGGGTTTAAGACTGGTAATGGGCTGTGGGCTGATGGGGGCTGTCTGGAAATAGGGTGATGGGGGTTAGGATTGCTAATGGGCTATGGGGGGGGGTTAGGACTGCTAATGGGCTATGGGGGCGCTAGGACAGGAAAAGGGCTGATGGGGAGGGGTTAGGACTTGAGGTGGGCTGATGTGGTTAGGACTAGTAATGGGCTGTGGGCTGATGGGGGGGGGGTTAGGACTGGCAATGGGCTATGGGGGGCTGACTGGAAATGGGCTGATGGGGTTAAGACTGGAAGTGGGCTGATGGGGGGTTAGGACTGGTAATGGGTTATAGGGGGGGGGCTTAAACTGAAAATGGGTTGATGGGGGGCTAGGACTGGTAATGGGTTGGGGGATTGCTATGACTGGAAATGGACTGAGTGGACGGGGAGGCTTGAACTGCAAATAGCTGATGGGGAGGGAGCTTGGAATGGAAATGGGCTGTGAGGGAAGGGAGCTAGAACTGAAAATGGGCTGATGGAGCAGCTAGGATAGGACTGGAAATGGGCTGTTGGGGGGAGCTAAGATTGGAAATGGGCTGTGGTGGGGGCTTGAATTGAAATGGACTCATGGAGGGGCTAGAACTGGAAGTAGGCTCATGGGGGGGCTTGGACTGGAATTGGGCTGAGTGGAGGGGAGCTAGGATTTGACATGGGCTGATGGTGGGGCTAGGAAATGACTAGAAATGGGCTGATGGGGGGCTAGGATTGGAAATGAGCTGATGAAGGGACTCAGACTGAAAATGGATGGGGGAGCTAGGACTGGAAATGGGTTGATGGGGGGCTAGGACTGGAAATGGGCTGATGCAGGGACTAGAAGGGAATGGATGCTGGGTGAGACTGGAACTAGAAGGGAGCTGATGTTGGGGGAGGATTAGAATGGGATGGGGCTGGGAGAGTAAAATGGAGAGGGGAAAAATATTTTGTGTGGGAGGGATGAAAAATCTACAATTGGCCGGGTATTGGGAGAGTAAGTGGGGATTGAGGATGGAGGGGTAAAATTTGTGTGGATGAAATAAGAATGAGGAAAGAGCAAAAGGATAAAGATTAGTATGTTAAAGCAGATGTAGAGAGAGAGGATGGAAAGAAAACTAGAAGAGAGAAGAAAGGACAAATGGACAGCAGACGATGGAGAGTTAGCAGAAAACATGAAGAAACCAGAAGAAAGTGGCTGGAGCAATTGCAACTGAAAAAAAATGCACAAAAGGTAGAAATATATCTCTTTATTTTGAATTTATTAACTGGAATATGAAAGTTCTGGGAAATGTGCATCATTAACGTCTGCGCTTTGTTTGGTACAAGAGGAAATTGATTTATAGTTTTATTTCTACAGTGTTGTTGTACATTCCAAGTTTGGCTTTTGGGGTTCCCAGTTTAATTATTGCCTTCCTGTTTCTAAATTGCGATTCCTTGTTTGGTGATGGTCTATGTTCTGCATGTGTAACTGAGCTGAGGTATTCTGTTTATGTAATTCCTATTTGACGTTGCCACTTGTTCTCTTTCCCCAGTATTCTCTGAAATGTACTGGTTTAATATTTGCAGTGTTTCCTTTTGATAGGTAGGGACTGGTGCTTTGTGAGTCCTGGTAATGCTGTCAGGATACAGCGGGTTTGCTATGGGTTCTAAATGGGCAGCGTTTGTAGTAGTTCCTAATGTGCCTGGCGGTTGGCACTGGATTATAGTAATGTAGAAATCTTTTAGTCTTTCTTTATCCATACACTCATTAAGAGACATGTTTACTAAAAGTTAGTGTATGGTAACATTATGCAAATATTTATGCAAATAAGGCCACTTATGCAAATGAGGCCCCGCACCAAGTCTCCGCACATGGCCCCGCACCCCCCTTGGGCCGCCCCTGCCCGGTGGTGGACTATTTTCAGTATCTGGGTGTTGTAATACACCGAGACATATCGAAGTTGTATAGCCTGAATTATCTCCCCTTTTTGAAATCGGTTAGGGGCGATCTGGAAAGGTGGAGTCGGTGTTCAGTTTCTTGGTTAGGATGTATTAATACTTATAAGATGTTGGTCCTACCAAGATTACTTTTCCTGTTTATGCAATTGCCTATTTTTATCCCGAGCACGTTTTTTGCATCCCTTCGGAAGTCTGTGACGTGGTTTCTGTGGTTGGGGAAACGTCCCTTGCTTAGCTGGAAAATACTCATCACCCCTAAAGGGTCAGGAGGGTTGGACCTCTCTGATCTGGAGTTGTATTACTCTTGTTTTTGTCTGCGATCCTTACTGTTATGGAGAATTCACCCGGGGGCTGAATGGGTTTTGTTAGAAAAGGAATGGCTTCGCCCGACCCCGTTGGAGGCTGTACCCTTCCTTAGTGATCCCCAAGAGGTCACTCAGGTGAATGCGCATGTTTTTCTTGGCCCCTGCTGGGCGGCTTGGAGGGGGATATGTAAGCAGATGGGGTTCCCCGCTTTCTCTTCGCCCTTCACCGTTCTGGGGGCCTTAGGATTTATCTGAACTATGCATAAGGACATAAACTCCGAAACTCTGAGGACAAAACTCTCCACCTTATATGAGAACGAATGTCCAGCCCTGAGGGAGAGGCTTGAGGAAGCTATGGGTCTTCAACTTTCTCTGTTGCAGGTTTTCCAAATACTTCACTGTATGAGAACCCAGTTCTCGGTAACCGACATATCTCGGCCCCCTAGGTGCTGGGAACAGGTTCTTTTTGTATCTGAGAGACTTAAAGCTTTTTTGGCTCGATTGTACAGGCATATAGCCGCTGATTTGCCTGTCCTACCGGCCTTGAACTTTCCTCAGCAGAGATGGGAGGCGACTTTACCGGGGAAAGACCAAGAGTTCTGGCTTGATGTTTATTCGTATTCACATTCATGCTCCTTATCGTTGGGATTGATTTACACCCAACTTCGGATACTTTACCGCCTATCTATAATGCCGGTAGATCTTTTCCACTGGAGAAAAGCCGATGACCCACTTTGCTGGCGACTTTGTGGGCGCAGGGGGTCCTTTGATCATATGTGGTGGCATTGCCCTCACATTCAGTGGTATTGGGGGAAGGTGATAGGACATGTTCGTAAGAGGTTACAGGTTACCCTCCCCATGAATATGGAGTCTTGTGTTCTAGGGTTTTTTCCTGAATCCACTCTTAGATGTCCCTTTCAACATCTGATTCAATCGCTCCTCCTAGCGGCCAGATCGGTGATTGCTCGTTTCTGGAAGCGTAGCAAAGCTCCGTCTCTTACAGAATGGCGGTCTAAATGTTGGGAAATCTATCGGATGGAGAAGATTACTGCTACAGTTTGAGGGCGGTCCTTTCTGGATGAGCCCTTCTGGAGTTTAGTGTTTCAGGAGGGTTAGATAAGCTGAGCCGGTTTTCAGCAGGCTGTTCGCACTTTACTAGAAGGTCTTCTCCTTGCGACTTCTCTTCTTTTTCTTTCTTTCCTTCTTTCTTTCTTTCTATGCTCTGCTTTCACTCACTTCCAGGTAGGATGGGTCAGAAGGGGGGGGGGGAGGGGATGGGAAGGGGGACAATTGGGGGGAGGGCGGAGGGGGGATAACTGGGTAGAATCTAATGCATATTTGTTTTCCGGTTGATATGTTCTGTACTTATACTTATATTGACTGTTTTAAAAGTGGCTGATATCCTGTCCTGTTCCTCGATAGAGAGTTAACGGAGTTGTACGACTGGGGGGATGTCATATCTCATTGTTGGGGGTTGTTGTTGTGGAGTGTATGTTATTTGATTCTACTTAATAAAATTTATTACATAAAAAATAAAAGAGGATTGGACAAGTTCCTGGAGGAAAGGTCCATAAATCATTTTTATAAAAGATCGGGGAAATCCACTGCTTAGTCATTGGACAAGCTTTGTGGAACCTGTGTCTTTTGGGGGAAAAGGCTTCTAACAAGCAAATACAAGCACACAAATATTTAGAAACATAGCAACGTGACGGCAGAAAGAGACCACATGGCCTATTTACTTAACTACAGTTGATATTCCACCTTTTCCTAGGATAAGGCCCAAAGTGGATGACACCAGAGGGGAGACTGACTGAGCACAAGGATGATGTTTGTATATAGATTACGGTTGAAGACCGGGATGCTATATATAAAAGCGAGTACACTGAGCACAAGATTGCATGATGGTTCCCAGTGAAGGGTCCTGGAGAACTGCAAGCAGTCTGGGTTTTCAGGATACCTCTAATAAATATGCATGAGATTAATATTTCTTTATATGTAAATCTGACTCATTAGGGGGGGATATTCAAAGACATTTAGGAGGTTTGCAGCATATTCAGCGGAATTAATGTGGTTAATGCCGCTGAATATTCCTGTTTCCGCCCCTAAGTATCCTGATATTAGCCGACTAACGTTGGGGTGTTCCAGAGGTAGAGCACAGGCAGCACCCAGGCATAATCAGCTGCTAGCCGGTTATCCTACAGTGGCTGAAGTTAGGCACTTTAATGGATGGCCTATCTTCAGCTGCTTCAGCGAACCAGCCAGCAGCTGAATATCACTGTTGGCTAGTTGGCTAATATACTATCCAACCAACCCAGATATTTATTGCCAGCAGACTAATATGGCCCCGGTATTGAATATCCGGGTTCAAGGTTCAGCAGCGATGGCTAGATGATTTATCAGCGTTAACCACTGCCACTGGATATCCCCCCTATGAATATATTGGACAACCTCCCCCCATACATATGGATAAGAAATAAGTTAAGAACAGAAAATGTAACATTAAGAGGTGCATTTACCATGGTTTACGAGATTCATTACTGCCATGGTATGTGCAAAACGAATGTATTTGGAGACAGGGCCTTCCGAGCTCTCAGCTAATCAGGAGTGGTCATTCTCTTCCACCCCAACATAACTGAGAGCAGAGCTCCATGACCGAGGAGCACTAAAACAATCAGGTGACCATGCCTCACTGGAGAAACACAAAACCCTCTTGCACCCTGCAGGGTCAGATCACATTAACACAGAGCAGCTGCTGCCTTCTAGGTCCAGCCAGGAAAGTGTCACTGTTTGACAGGCAAATATTACCTAAGAAATTACTAATGTGATGTGCTGTGGCCTGAATCATTAGATTCTAAAATCAAATTATTATTCTTGTAGAGGCTGAATTTTTATTTATTTTTTTGTAAAATATATTGGATAAGTTCTAGAGCAATGTTCAGAGGCCGTTTCTGAGATGTGGTCTTCTTTGCTGAGTAAATACAAACAAGTGGTGTTGAGCAGTATTAGCCAAAAGATATTGTATTCTTTGGAACTAAGAAGTCATGACTTGATTATTTTTTGTAAGTGCACAGGAATTGCTTATTAGGAGAAGTCATAGTTGGATGCTATAATGAAAATGTGCTGATTGGGTGGGGGGGGGCTAAAATGACTCTGAGCTAAAATATAACATTAAAAGCAGGACATGTACTTTGAGGGTTGATTGTTAGTATAGACTCTTCTTCACTATATGGAATTCTTTCTCTGTCTCTCTATCCAGAAGAGATTATTGATGCCAGATTGTATGATGTTGAACATCTATCTCAGTGTTATTTTACTTTATACTCTTGCATCTCAGAAATGAACCCTGGACCAAACATTGAATCGCTAGTTCACAGACTAGCCTAAGAGAAGTGTGAAGGGAATGGATTTAGCTCATGTTTTTCTCTAAAGACAAGTTACATTCACATATAGTGGGGATTAAGACTCTACTAATATCCCCCTACCATGGCCTTTAAAACATCTTACTGCAATACTAAACACAAATACAGCTGAGCTAATGTACTGTACCACTGATCTACAGGACTGAGGACACACCTGCACTTCAATCCTGATCTGCAACCTCCGACTTGCCTTTCAGCAGGACTTCATTGAATTTTAATTAGACGTTTGTGTTATTTCCAAAAATATTCAAAAATTTACAAAAAATAAAGAGAGAAATAACTGATTTCTGAGCACCTTTTTTCCTTTGAAAATGAGGGTCCTTAGTTAATTTTGTTTTCGAACAAAGGATTTCGAAACTTTTCAGTGTATTTGAGTTTGTGGCTCCACTATCAAGCGAAGGATGTCAACATTCTCTGTCACTCAGAAACGGGGATGCTCATTTCTGCTTCTTTATTTACCTTTTCATCCCACCAGTCTCCAAAATCTAGATGGGTAGCAATCAACACAAATAATAAAAAACATATACACAAAACTTAATAGCCAAACCATCTTCATAAAAAACCTAATTAAAAATTGTTACAAAATAATCTTTGAAAATTACTCCATGGAATGGCCATACACACATTTACATCTGCTCTTTAGAACACACAATTTTCCCAGCTTATTGTGTACACGTGTATTTATTTACACAAATGTATACTCCGCCAATCTATAAATTCTCGGTAGATTACAATAACACATTGCAAATAAAATAGAAACATATCATATAAGATACACAAGCATAAAAACATTGACACAGCATCACGAAATGCAAAACAATCACAGTAAAGAATATCCTTGAGTGAAACGAGACCCCTTCCGTTTCTTCCTAAAGTCCAACAAATCAGCCCCCATGTGCAAAGGCAAAGTTAACTGATTCCATAATAAGGGCACCTTCAAAGAAAAATACCCGATCAATTGTCCTCACACCTTGGAACCCGCCTGGGGCTGGTATCACCAACATCGCCTGCTCCTGAACGTGCAAGCTACATACAGCCTATCTAAATTAAAGGAAAATATAACAGAACCCCCCCCCCCCCCAAAGATAGCACCTTAAAAACCATTAACAAAACCTTAAATATCACATGCCACTGTATTGGGAGCCCATGAAGTTGCCCCAGGTCAGGCATAATATGATTGTGCAGCGGAACATCCAACAAAAGACATGCTGCAGAGTTTTGAATCAAATGTAAAGGCTATTCCGATAAGGCCAGCAGACTATAAAACAGTGAATTGCAACAGTTCATCAAACTCAACACCAAACTCTGTAGCACCATCCACAAGTCACCTGAACCCAAGAAAGGCTTCAACTTTCCACAAAAAAGTACAACTTAAAAAAATGCCCTCGTTAATATATCTTGAATATGTGGATGAAATGTTAGTCCCGAATCCAACACCACTTCTAAATTGCGCTCCCCAGAAACAATTGGTATCACATGCTTGTCCAAGATTATGTGAAAAGTGAAGGGTTCTGTAGAAAGGCGTGCAGGATTCATAACTTCTGTTTTTTTAACATTGAGCTCCAGGGTATAGTAGGCCAAAAACTGTCTAACACTCACCTCTGCATCCATTAACACTATCACACCTGCAGCAACATCATCTGTCCAAGGAAGAAACAACATTATGTCGTCAGCATACAAATGATAAGAGATCTCAAGCGTCTGCAAAAACGGACATACCATCAACAAATACATGCAAATTTTATAAAGTATACATGTATGCATTAAGGGGCCCTTTTATTAAAGCGTGTTAAGCAATTAACGTGGGAATTAATGCAGGCTCTCTCTTAGGGGCATGTTACTAGAGCAGAAGTATAGCTCTACCTCAGTAGATACCAAACCGAAACTGCAGAGAAAGCAGTCGGACAGCACCAGGATGCAGCCAGCGCCACCCATTGAGGTTGTGTTAGTTGCACCTGCACTGGCTGAAAATCCGACAGTTGCTGCGCACTGTGCAGACACACCTGCTCTCCAGCCTCACCCCACCCATGCATGCAGCTAACGCATGTTCTGCAGCTTGCACAGAAAATTGCTGCACTATTTGCACTTGCCCTGTGTTAGCTGTTAATGCGGTGCACTTTGCAAGCGCTGTCTTCCGCACTAACAGCTAACGTGGTTTAGTAAACATGTCCCTAAATGCAAACTCACCCAAACTGTTAATGCAGAGGCTTGAAACTTAGCATGAGCTAATTCCTGACTATGAATGGGACAAGAAACGATCAGAGAATGGGCTGTGGGACTGCGCCTTACACTTACTGTATGATATGGTGCCACGTGTTGACTGTTAATGCGGCAGATTACATAGAACATTTAATCGGTGGCCTTAAGCTGCATCGGGGATATCTGCAATGCTGGTAATGCACAGTAAGGTTATTGTCTATGCATTAACTGCGTGGCACATCAGGTGAGAGTTTTACAACATAAGGTAACATTTTAAACATTTCACCAATTGTGATTCATTATGGGTTTCTTTTCTGTCCTCAAATTCAGTGATTCAGTCACAAGTGGAATCAAGGAGCAGGATGATTCTAAAAGAGTGAATGTAATACTACTCCACATGCAAAACACTTCAGTTGTTACCAATAACGTGTGCGGAATATATGCAGTATAAGAAATAGGACCACTAAAATATATAGTCCTAAATATTTGTCTTCTACTACTCACGACATCTCCTGAATCAGCAGTTATCCTTTATCACATTGTAGTCTTGTAATAAGGCCCTGAATGGTAAGGTCATGTTTATTCTACTTGCCAGTTCTATAGCACTATTAGACATATGCAGCACTAGGCTGGGAGACGTGCCGGCGGATGTCAAAACCTAAAACCAGAAGTCTTACTTGTCATTCCTTCCCTACTATTGAGTGAAACCAAAACATTCAAGTTTTATCAAACTCTTCTAATCCATCCCTTCTACTAGCTGTAAGCATTTCCACTGTGACAACTTCCAAACTGTGATATCATTTACATTCTGAGGGGGGCAGGACAGATGACGACTTTTTCAACAAACAACTATACAACATTTAGAAGCAGCTGCGAAATATGTGATACCTTTTAATGCAATACGGCATGTATATCTCCAGCCCGTGTCCATTGCATGCCAGTAGGATGTTCATATTAAGGGCCCTAAGTCGCAATATTGTAAATAGCCCCTAGTGTGTAGGAAACTGTACTCAGAAGACCGGGGAGCAGTTGAAGTGGGCCCCTCTTTTCTTGGGCCCCTCTTCACTGCAGGAGCTGCTTGGGTGGCTTTGACGCCACTGTTTTCTTCTAAAGTAGTATAACAGGGTAACTGATAGCAGAAAAAGACAAATTAGCCCATTCAGTCGTTCCTGCTGTCCACACTGCTAAGGATAGATCCCACGGCCAGCCGTGGAAGACTGAGCGCATCAGGTCCCAAAAGAGTTTTCACGGGATCGTTATTCAGCAGGATAGAAAATAAATGGGCAACAATCACCCCAGAAATATTAGTGCTACCAGTTTGTTTAAGGAATTAGACAAACATTGGAATGGCAACAATGCCAGAAAAAGGAAAAAGACTTGCAAATAAAGACAAATGATTTTTGCAGACCAAACCGTTACCCAAAGAGTGCCATATTTTATGATAATATTATAAATATAATACCAATCACATTATAGCATATATTTAAACAGACATTTTGATATATGCATTAAGGTCTCAGAGGGAATAAGCAAATAGAAAGTAAGATTCTCTTAAATCACCTTCCAAGTAATACACTAGGACATACTGGCAATTGACCAACTAATAACTATAGATCCAGCTGGGAGTTCCTCAGATGATCAGTCGGCCCCCTAGACTGCTGTTTGAAGGGTGATACTGAAGACCCCAAAGCCCCTTTGTCTTGTCTCATATCTTATATGTATGTGCATGTTGGACTTCTCTGAGACTTTCCACTCGGGACCGTGTCATAACAAGTGTCAGGCCTTCTGATTCTACACGCACTGCTGGTTTCACAGGAACTGTCGATTTTGGCTCTTTCACTAGAGTCACTTTTAACAGCTGTCAGCATGCCTTTCATTTTTGCTAGCATGCGTTGTTCTTAACACTGGAATTTGTTACCGGAGGATGTTAGTGTAGCTGGGTTAAAAAAAGGTTTGGACAAGTTCCTGGAAGAAAGGTCCATAAACCATTATTAAAAGGGACCCGGGATATCACTGCTTGACCCAATACAAGCATTATGGAACCTGTATCTTTTGGGGAAACTGCTAGGTACTTATGATCTAGATTGTCCACTGTTGGAAACAGGATACTGAGCTTGATGGACCTTGGTCTGACCAAGTATGGCATATCTTATGTTCTTATGTTGTCTTCAGGCTACATCTCTAAGCTTGACCTACTCTGCATTGATTGCAACACATAATACTGCAGAACCACCAAACTCACTGTCACTTTAGTACAGCACCATCAGGTATTTAAGAACAACCCAGTTTGTCTGCATCTTCTCTGCTAAAGGTTGGAGACATTTGGGAAAATACAGTGAATGTTATCTGGAGTAATATAACCTCTATATATTTTTTTGAAATTATTTTCCTTTAGTTTAGTGAACACCGATGTCTATCTCCCTGCTCCCAAATGACTTCTCATTGATTCCAAGAAAAATGAAACTTTCATCCCCTTTGCGTGCACTTTATTCTCATCTAGCAGTAGCTTTAGCGCCCATCTCTTGACGCTTCAATGTTCATTCTTTCAGCGAGTGTTTCACCATCCATCCCAGCCACATTCTTTTAGCATCTAATTATTCATTCAGTTCAACAAGCCTCTAGGTCAGCAGCTGCATACTTGAAGCAGTCTCAGACACATTCTGCCGGTTTGCATTGGACCAGAATCAGTGCTACACTCTTGATTTCATCTATTTACAGTGAATTCCTCGTTTTGCTTATTTGTAATAAACAGTTGGAAATTAAGAGATTGTCTTCCCTCTATCTAACTGTTCAGTGTTACATGGAATACCCTATATGCAGGGTCGGAACTACCATTAGGCAAACTAGGTAGTTGCTCGGAGCACTGGCCCTCCACGGGTACCCACTGCTGCCGCTGTCACCACCCTCTAGTCTAGACCTACAGAGGTGGCAATGGCTGCAAACACTTAAAACGTCAGCGCTGCAGGGCTGTTTGCTTCTGCTTCCTCTGACAACCAATGTCAACTTCCTGTTTGCAGACAGGAAGTCAGCATCAGGCAGTCCAAGGGGGTGGATGCTTGCAGCCCCTCAGCACCAAAATTGTAAAGTTGCTTTGTGGGGTTGTTTATGGCCATTGTCACTACTATAGGTCTCAGAGAGGGGCAGCAGTGATGGCGGCAATGAGCACCGCAGCGGGGTGGGTACAGGGACGAGGGTGCCTCATCTCTTTGCGCAGGCCCTATCTGTATGGGAATAGAATAGCAGAGTGGAAGAGTAGTCTAATAGTTTGTGTAGAGGGCTGAGAACCAGGGAAACCAAGATTCGAATCCCACCGCTCCTTCCTCTGATCTTGGGCAAGTCATTAACCCTACAGTATAAACGTAAGGGCATGTTTGTTGAAATGGTGCTTGCTCCACTTCAACCAGCTGCAGCGCCCAGCTCTGATGCTTAAGGGAATGCGGCAGGTTTCAGAATATTAATCTCCTTGATGTTGTGCTAGGTGAGATGCCGACAGCATCCGAGTTGGGAGCTGGAGCTGGTTGAAGTGGAGTTAGCATCATTTCAACAAAAGAAAAAGAAGTATCCCCCATTTGGGGTTGTTTTGAATACGTGCAATAAATGATAATTTGTCTAATGTAGGAAAAACAAGTTAAAATAATAGTAGGTTAAAGAAAACAGATGGAAGAGAGGTTTTTCTATGACCGATGATGTTGTAAGAAACGTGGAAAGCACTTGGCTGGCTGAACAGTCTCTGAGGTCGTTTTCCCTCCCCCTATTTAAGCTGGTGTGGACTGTGTGATAAGAGAAGAATATTGAATTTAGGAAGGTACCGGATTTCCTGAGAGAGAGTGCCTGAATGTAATTCACCTCGTGCTACTCCTGAAAAAGGCACGTGTTAAATCCAAAATCCCTTCCCTTCCCTTATAGATCTGCCATAGAAAAGAGTTGAAATTAACACATCTGAAACTTGTAGGCCATATTGCCCTTACTCTTGACTTCAACTTTAGCCACAACAGTCTGTGAAGTCAAGCCTTTACCAGATGGGTTCATCATTATTCTTTCACAATGAGAGAAAGGACACCAGAAACAGATTAATATTCCTATCCTGTACTAAGTGCTTAAGGTGAAAGCAGTTAAATTTTAGCTTACTCTAAGTTGTACGCTATCTTACTTTGAAGGTTTCAGAAGTAATGATTTTCCTTTCCTCATACAGTTGTCTAATTATCTTGAATCCATCAGTAATCCTATTGCAGAAAGTTGGTAGATTTAATCCTGGAGGAAATTTAGAATCAGTCAAGTTACAGTAGTATTGATCAATTTTTAGATGATTCTAAAGCTTTGTGGTTAGATCTGGGGTGAGAACTGAGAGATCGTCTATGTCCATCTACCCAAGGTGATGGAATAGGAGTATCAGTGTCTCGAAAGAGGTCATGCTCCAAGACTGACAGCCGGGATATATCCTTAGCAGTGTGCACAGGAATAATGGGGTAACTGCATGGACCAATTGGTCTTTTTCTGCCATCATTAGCTATGTTACTGTGTTCCTATGTGTAAGCTATTTGCTTTATAAGATGCCTTTTGACAATGAATCATTTGTATTGTTCTGGCATTATGAGTTATTTGAGTGTTCCACCACGCTGCCTTTTAAAGTATATTGTTTATATTATGCCGACATTCCATCATTGTTCTGTTGTCTGAATGTTCTACTATGCTGTTTAAGATGTTTTATGACATTGTATCATATTATTTCTATCTAGTATTGTCTATCTTGAAGTTTATCTCACTGTTCTAATTGCCTAGTATGCTGACACGGGGTCATTATACTATTGTCATACTGCTACTACAATGTAAGATGTCTAGGTCAGGGAAGACCTGATATATACCTTGGGTGACTCTCTTCATAAAGGCAGCTATTAAATCCTAAAAAATAAATAAATCAGCATGTGATTCAATTATTTATTGGGCCCCAGTTGAACAATATAGTTAATTAATGTTTAATATTAGAATGCTGGACCACTGGCTAATTTCTCATAAGTTAATTTCTCATAAGTTCCATATTAAGAAGAAGCTGTTGCATAATCTCAGCTAGAGCAGTCTTATAAACTATCACTGGTTTAATGATGCTTTTTATGTCAATCTATAGTGATTCTAATGGCTAAAACGTGATCTCATTGAGATTAGACAATTGTCTTCACCTGCATGTCCTAATAAGTGATCTAAAATTCTAAAAAAATAGTACCCCTTAATGCAGTGATTTTTGCTGATCAGTGATCTAATAAATTGATCTCCAACTATTTTTATCAATATGCTGCATGTAGGTGTGCAAAATAAGATCCATGTCTGTGAAATTCAAAACAATTCCATCCAACTATCATACAGACATATAAAAGGTACAAATACCTTTTCCAACTATTTTTCCAAATTTTGGGGGTTTTTAATACATTTTCTAATATTATCGGAGCCCTTTTACTAAAGTGTGCTATACCATTCCACTTACTGCGCATTTTGAGTAAACATGAAGATACAATAATTGCAAACGTCTTGTGCTAACCGTGGCATTAAGGAGGTCATTCCTGAACCAAATAAGCCCTTTGGATGTGCAGCTAGATGTTTAAGAAAAACATCAATGACCATATTAAGAAACCCCGCAGTCCTGCATGTACATGGCCCTAGCACGGGGATCTCAGAACGTGGGTGGGAGGGGTGGAAGAGGGGCGTAGCCAGCATCAGAGACGTATAAAGCGTATTCAGGAGAGGCCCATGTACGTCTTCAGTGTTTCCTACGGACGTCCACGTTATTCCTGTAGAAACATGGAATAAAGGCAGGACTTAGAAAAATTTCTGCTCTGCTCAAAGCATCCCGTATTGAAGAACGGTTGTAACAAGTATGCTATGAACTGTTGTGTCTGCAGTCTGCAGGGACACAAGAAGCAGGTATAAAGAAAAGAAAGCAGAGGTGAGGGAAGGTTGTAAGGTATAGAAACAATATTAAACACCCCTACAGAAACATTGAGAGGAGCAAGTGTATTTATTCTGGCTATGCTGACATTTGCTATTTGTGCCAACGGAGCTATTCTAGGGTTCCCTCTGTTCTGGAAAATGGGACAGTTGATGCAGGGCTAGATTGTGACCGAGTATGGAAAAGATTCTTGTTAGAGTGAGAAAAGCAGATCAGATTTACAGACCATGCTATTATTTTATGCCAGCTGTTGTGTATAGGTGCAGGGAATCATTTTGGCAGAAGTATGTTTAATGTGAGTGAATGTTCGTGTGTAGTATGAGGGTTGCACGGGACGATTTGAATGCTCTTCTGCAATTCTAGGAGGACATGAATGCCTGGCCAGTACCTGGACTATAGGGATGACCGCTGCGTCACCAAATGCCAGTGTGATGGGGTCAGAAAATTCAGCAAAGGTTCTCCATAGCAAAGTGTGAAAACATATCCCTGTCAGGAATAAGGGACCAGTACAAACAAAATGCCAAAAATGGGGTCAAAAGATCAACTTGCCCTAGAGTAAAGTGTGCCCTTCTTTAAGGCATCAGCCTAGTATGAGATATGTAGCTTATGCATAAAAGAAGGGAGCACTTTAAGCTAGGGCAAGTTGATCTTTTGACCCCATTTTGGGTGTTTTGTTTTACTGGTCCCTTATTCTTGACAGGGGTATGTTTGCACATTTTGCTGTAGAGAATCTCTGCTTATTTCTACTGGTCCATAATTACTATTGTACAGACTGTTTTCAGAGATGCCCAATGCACGATTAGCTGAGGAGTTTGTCTAGTGCCATTGTCTGCTCTGAAGGCAGCTATCTCAGGACAAACAGATCACATTAGACTTGCTGTTATTCTATCACTGACAGCCCTAAGCTTACTTTGCAGTGTTCTGGGCATCCAGCTGACTGGTATATTTAATCTTGTTGGCATCCGCATTTAGGTCTGATCAGTATTCATGTGTTATTTGCATGAACACAACACTGTCAATGAGAGGAGCAGCTTAAGGGATGCCCGTTTTAACAGGGGAGGTGGAGGTGGGCAGCATCGGAGACGTGGGTGCATCCATACCGGAATCAGGTTTAAAACGTTTCTTTGTGATAAAGAGGGGCTTGGCTAGAAGGGACTGGGATAGGTAGTTTTGTTAGTAGCTGCTTAGGTATTCAGGAGTTAGTCTCCTGGTTGTTTCTTTTTTATTGTTATTATGCTTATTAAACTCTCCCCTTATTGTGGGCTAGGTTCAGATGTATTGTTATTTTATATATTTTTTTTTCTCTGTATTTCTTTGTGAATGAATCATCTGTAAGTTTCTTTATGCTTGCTTTGTAAGTTATAAAAAAGTTTCAATAAAAAAAATAAAATAAAATAAAATAAAACGTCCCCGTCTCTGATTTGGACATGCCCGCGGCCTGGACGTGAATGTTATAGAATCGGCTTCCACATGTATCACCTCTAATTGCAACATTGACGATCAGCATGCGCTAATGACCCCATGCTAATTGCAATGTACTCTCCACGCCCACTCTCCGCTCCTAAGCCACCCAGTCACCATCCTATCATGCAACATTCAGTTAGCAAAGGAATAAGCGCAGAATAACTTTCGCTAATTACCATTTAGTGCACTTTAGTAAAAGGTCCCCAAAGTACTTTGATGACTATTCTAAAGTTTTAGAACCATCATCATATATTCATAAGCAACTCAAACCAACTCAAACCATCTACTCATCAGTCCACACTGTTAGTTAAATATTTAAAAACAAACTCTTATCTCTTTATGTCAAAGGCCCAATATTCCATTTAAAAACCCATTGCTAAGCAATCTTTACTAGTCTCATAATTCTCATAGTCTCAGATAAAAATATGGACCAATGTCTACGTCTAATGGCTACTTATCTTTTCTATCAATAATGGAGTTCCTTTCTAATTTTGATTTTACTTTTTTAAATTTATTATAAACTGCTTCGCTATTTACGAGAAGCAGTATATCAAATTTTAATTAAACATAACTAAAATGATTTGAGTTGGTTAAGAGTGTTCATGAATATATGCTGTGTTTGACCCTCAGTATGATGGGCAAAAAATTTAGAATATTGATCAAATTACTAAATTATTGAAAAAATGTATAAAAACACCAAATATGTGTAAAAGATAGTTGGAAAAGGTATTTTGCATCTTTAAATATCCATGAGATAGTTGGATGGCAGTATAAAGACATTATTTTACGGATGAATATCAGGGCTGTTATGTCTACATTTATTTAGGGGCCCCTTTACAAAACATAAGAACATAAGATATGCCATACTGGGTCAGACCAAGGTCCATCAAGCCCAGTATTCTGTTTCCAACAGTGGCCAATCTAGGTCATATGTACCTAGCAGTTTCCCCAAGAGACACAAGTTCCACAATGCTTGTACTGGGTCAAGCATTGATATCTTCGGTCACTTCTTAATAATGGTTTATGGACCTTTCCTCCAGGAACTTGTCCAAACCTTTTTTAAACCCAGCTACACTAACAGCCTTTACTACATCCTCCGGTAACAAATTCCAGAGTTTGATTACACGTTGAGTGAAAAAATATTTTCTTTTATTAGTCTTAAATAGTTTACCCTGTAGCTTCATTGCATGTCCCCTAGTCTTTCTATATTCTGATAACGTAAACAATCGATCTACGTTTACCCGTTCCACTCCGTTCATTAATTTATAGACTTCTATCATATCTCCCCTCAGCCGTCTCTTTTCCAGGTTAAAGAGCCCTAACCTTTTTAGCCTTTCTTCATAGGAGTATCCTTCCATCCCCTTTACCATTTTGGTGGATCTTCTCTGAACCTTTTCTAAAATCGCTATATCCTTTTTAAGATACGGCGACCAGAATTGCACACAATATTCAAGGTGCGGTCTCACCATGGAACGATATAGAGGCATTATAATATCTTTTGTTTTATTTTCCATTCCTTTCCTTATCATACCTAGCATTCTATTTGCTCTCTTGGCCGCCGCTGCACACTGGGCCGAGGGTTTTAACATGGTATCCACAATGACGCCTAAATCTTTTTCCTGGGTGGTGGTTCCTAATGTGGAACCTTGCATCGTGTAACCATAGTTTGGGTTGTTCTTCCCTAGGTGCATAACCTTGCACTTGTCCACATTAAATTTCATCTGCCATTTTGATGCCCAGTCTTCCAATTTATCAAGATCCTCTTGCAATTTTTCACAATCCTCTTGGGTTTTAACAACTTTAAATAGTTTTGTGTCATCTGCAAATTTGATAACCTCACTCGTTATTCCACTTTCCAGGTCATTTATGAATATGTCAAAAAGCAGCGGACCCAGCACAGATCCCTGGGGTACACCACTATTCACCTTTCTCCATTGGGAAAATTGGCCATTTAGCCCTACCCTCTGCTTTCTATCTTTTAACCAGTTCCTGATCCACAATAGTACACTGCCTCCTATCCCATGACTCTTTAGTTTTGCCAAAAGTCTCTGATGAGGGACCTTGTCAAAGGCTTTCTGAAAGTCCAGATACACAATATCAACTGACTCACCTTTGTCCACCTGTTTATTCACTCCTTCAAAAAAACATAACAGATTAGTAAGACAAGATCTTCCTTGTCTAAAGCCATGTTGGCTGTCTCCCAGTAGGTTGTGACTATCTACATGCTGAGTAATTGTATTCTTTATGATGGTTTCTACCATTTTTCCCGGTACTGACGTCAGGCTCACCGGTCTGTAGTTTCCCGGATCACCCCTGGAACCCTTTTTAAAAATTGGTGTTACATTGGCGATCCTCCAATCTTCAGGTATTAGAGATGATTTTAATGATAGTTCACAGATTACTGATAGCAGGTCTGTAATCTCATATTTCAGTTCTTTCAACACCCTTGGATGTATACCATCTGGCCCAGGTGATTTGCTACTCTTCAGTTTATCTAATAGTTGTAAGACATCTTCCCGATGTATCGATATTTCCTTTAATTCTTCTGCACCTTTAAATACCACTTCAGTCATGGGTAACATCCCTACATCTTCCTCAGTAAAGACCGAAGCAAAGAATTCATTCAGTCTCTCCGCTATCGCCTTGTTGCCTCTTAGTGCTCCTTTAGCCCCTTTATCATCTAATGGACCAACTGACTCACAGGTTTTTTGTTACGAATGTACTTGAAAAGGTCTTTATTTTGCGTTTTTGCTTTCGCAGCAAGCTTCTTCTCAAATTCTCTCTTTGCCTGCCTTATCAATGCCTTGCATTTGACTTGCCAGTGCTTGTGCTGTTTCCAGGTTTCGTCGTTTGGCTCTTTTTTGCATTTCCTGAAAGATGCTTTTTTGGCAACAACAGCCTCTCTGACCTCACCTTTAAACCATGCTGGCAGTTTTTTGGACTTCCTTCCACTTTTCTTAAAGCGTGGAATACAGCTGGTCTGGGCTTCCAAGATAGTATTTTTCAACAACAGCCAAACTTGATGTACGTCTTTAACCTTTGCAACTGCTCCTTTTAGTTTTTTCTTAACTGTTTTCCTCATTTTATCATAGTCTCCCTTTCGAAAGTTAAAAGGTAGTACTGTGGATTTCCTTACTATCCCTCCTCCACTAATTAAATCAAAGGCGATCATGCTATGATCACTATTGCCAAGTGGCCCCAACACCCTTATCTCTTGCACTAGATCTGGTGTTAGCATGGGTTTTGGTGCACGCTTTTACTATTGTATGTTATTGTTGGCTTATATTTTGTAAACTACTCAGGCAATTTTGATAGGTGATATATCAAAATGAAACCTTTAAACCTTGTTTCAGGAATGGATGGTTAGAAGACTGAATAGGCACTAAGGGTAGCTCCTCTAATTGGTAATAAAGAACCTTTTCAAAGGCTTATTTTATTCATTAATGTATATATATCTTACTTGTTTGTCATATGTTTTTATAAAATTGTATGCCGATTTCGATGGACTGTGTTTAGGAAGGTGTTATATAAAAAGTTTTTAAATAAATAAAGAAAATGTAGTCCATTTTAGGCATGTTGATAGAACTAGAAGAATCTAGGAGATAAATCGTAAATTGTTTTTTCTGTAGATCGTATTGAGACCCTATTCCTTGTCTTCTTGGTTACCCTCTATGTTGTTATCCCAGAAAAGGAATGCTAATGAATTTGCTTCTTGCTATTCCTGTGACCCACTTTTTCCTTCAGTTTCAACTTCAGAAGCAGATTCCGTCACTAGTTCCCGGTTGAAACGAACATGCAAACTTTTAATCCTGAATATCAGCAGAACCGCTTTGCAATCATTTTTGTTCACCGCTCTATAGTTCCCTTCTTCAAACTCTTGAACTCCTTTTTATTTTTGTCAGCATTCACACTGGATTCAATTTGGTGAAAATCATAATTCTAATATACAGTTCCATTGGTATAAATATGGGATAGGACAGGATTTTTTTTAAATTAAATATCATATCCATTATTTTTGATGTGCAAGACTGTTTTCCCTTCTGCTTTATTTAGTTATTGCGCTTACCTTGAATCACAGGGCTTTTGGCCTATTGTACCCTTACTGTTTTAATTTATTTTCTAAGGGAACAAGAAGAGGGCCGTCCGCAATTAACCAAACTGTACTTTTTCTTAATTTATTTTCTGTCAAGAATGCCGTTCCCCAAAGGTTCTTTCTTACTTTGATAAAATGTGGTTTCTTGACATTTTGACACAAGCTGGCCTCACATGCCAGAAATTCCTCCTGCCCTGCAACTTGCTAAGCTGGTTTGGATTTTTTGTTCTTCCATAAAAAGTGGTTTGGTCTGTGTTCTGTGTACTGGGGTTTTCCTCATCGATTCCTATGGAACTGGGTAAATAAGTATTGGAGATAGTATGCAAATGATTGAAGTCTAGGTAGCGGTCTTTAGCTTCGCTCATGCCTTCATAGCCCAACATTAGTATCAGGATTGAAAAGTCTCTTCCAATATCTGCAGTTCATTATGTTATTTGATACTGGCAGAATTATGGATGCATAAAGTATTTATAATTTACAGAGGCAAATGAAGAAAACTTAAGTGCATGTACAGGACACAGAGGATGCAGACTAAGGTTTTCCTGATGTGAGCACTTTTCGATGCCTCTTTCAATGTTAACTTTGAATTTTAAACAACAAATAATACATTTTTTTGATTAAGCCCTGCCAGAGTTTTTCACCTTTTGCATGCTCACAATTTTTCACTCTCTTTTTCTATAGGAAATCAGCATCACTGCATCTCACACCTCAGAGCTTGCCAGGCCTCAGATGCCTCATACATGCTTATTGCCCAAACCACTGCTATTTAGCCTCCTGAACAGCCTCTTCTCAAGCTCTGAATCCTGGATTTTTACTTCCGTCAGCCTCTTTTCCAGCTTCAAACTCAACTAGACTCCATAATCTTTTCTATAAAGACATAAATGATTGAATTTATTTTAATCTAACCTATACAAAATATCCCTGCTGTAGATATTGCATATTGTTATAATGACCTCAATAAAAAATAAGCAAGAAATTGCTTGATAGCTAGTTCCCTCCCTCTCTTGCTTTGGTTTCACCTCTCTTTGGCAGCTTAAAACTCAACCCGACCCTGCCTCGGGGCAGAGGGCTAAGGTTCAAAGTGTAGGCTATAATACCAGCTTGGCGTTTTAACCCTGAATACTTTCAAAAACTGAAATTCCAACCATTTGGAAAATTCATGATAAACGTGGCACTGCTCTGCTGCTTAAGTCACGAACCTGCTAAGTAGCGTCATGCATGTGCTAAGGCTGCTGTCACCTGTCTATTGGAAATTGTTCAGCCTGCCAGGCAACTCCATGTTATTACTTGAGTACTCACATTCAGTAACATGATGATTACCAGGTTAATAATATCTAACTATCTTGGTCATCTACCACAAAGATCCTGCAGCTCTCCCTTTCCAGGGACACTGCTCCCAAAAAGCTGAGCACTCAAAGAAAAAGTATAAATTGTGAAGAATCTGCTGTGAAAATAGTTCAGTCACAAAGTCCCACAGGCTCGCTTGATGGCCTCGAGTTGAAACTCTCCAGGACACTGCCAAACAGTAAATCACTGACTTTTGGTTTCACGTAACCCTGGAAATTGCACTGTTCCTAGTCCTTGCAATGTCAAGATTTAGCGGAAAAAGACACTCTTACAAGAAATCTAAATTTTATAAGGCAAAATACAAAACCCCATATTTATTTGGATCATAATATGCATTATGGCTATATCAACAATTTTGTAAGAGTAGACCTTTTTAATGGAATGGAGTAAGTTGAAGTACAAACCATGTCAACATATGTTTAAAAAGTAAAGCAATCGCCAGAAACCTTTTAAAAAATAAACTCCATAATATTACAACTAATCATTTATATTTATATGAAGCATCTGAGCTTTGCATTAAATCCAAAAAACAATGGTGCTTTTTGCCTCCTGCCAAGGAGGCTCATCTTCCCCTACTGGAAGAGGTTCAATAAACTCAGTCCTTAAAAGTGTCAGCACCCAAAAGCTAGTCAAGAAATGCATTGTAAAGACCATGGAAGGGATTGCTTATGCTATTGATTAGATTCTATGGGGTGCTTTATTTTCTGTGATTTCATTTTGTCTTTTTTATGCTTGTTTTTGGATTCTATGTCAATGTACACTTTGTAACCTGCTTTAGAAACAGAGAAACATGATGACAGAAAAAGACCACATGGCCTATCTAGTCTGTCCTTCCATAACAACAACTACAACAGTCCACTTTTTACCTTTAGAGATCCTCTGTGTTGGTCCCATGCTTTTTTGAATTCAGTTACTGTCCTCATCTCTACCACCTCCACTGGGAGACTATTCCATGGATCCACTACTCTTTCTGTAAAGAAATATTTCCGCATATCACTCCTGAATCTATCTCCCTTCACCCTCATCCCATGTCCCCTCGTAGCAGAACTTGTTTTTAATTGAAAGAGGCTCTCTCCCTGAACATTTATGCCACGGAGGTATTTAAACATCTCAATCATATCACCTCTATCCCGCCTTTCCTCTAAGGTGTACATATTAAGATCCTTAAGTCTGTCCTCATATGCTTTATAATGAAGCCCATTAATCATTTTAGTAGCAACCCTCTGCACCGACTCCATCCTGTTCACATCCTTTTGAAGGTGCGGTCTCCAGAATTGCACACTATACTCCAAATGAGGTCGCACCAAAGACTTAAACAGAGGCATTATCACCTCCTTTTTTCTGCTAGCCATTCCTCTCCGTATGCACCCAAGCATCCTTCTAGCTTTTGCCATCACCTTTTCTACCTGTTTAGCTACTTTAAGATCATCAGACACAACCACGCCTAGGTCTCGCTCTTCTTTAGTGGACAAAAGTACTTCACCTCCTATACTGTATTGCTCCCTTGGATTGCTGCAGCCCAAATGCATGACCTTACATTTTTTAACATTAAATCCCAGCTGCCAAATTCTAGACCATTCTTCAAGTTTAGCTAGATCCCTCCTCATGTTATCTACACCTTCCTGGGTGTCTACTCTATTGCAGATTTTGGTATCATCCGCAAAAAGGCAAACCTTACCCGACAGCCCTTCCGCTATATCACTAACAAAGATGTTAAAAAGAATCAGACCAAGGACAGATCCCTGGGGCACACCACTGGTAACATCCTTCTCCTCAGAGTGAGCTCCATTTACTTGTACTCTTTGTCGCCTCCCACCCAACCAATTTCTAACCCAAGCAGTAACTTTAGGGTCCATCCCTAGGGTGCTCAGTTTGTTTATAAGTCGCCTGTGAGGAACAGTGTCAAAGGCTTTACTGAAATCTAAATACACCACATCTAGAGCTCTCCCTCGGTCCAACTCCCTGGTCACCCAGTCAAAGAAATCAATCAGATTTGTCTGACAAGACCTGCCTCTGGTGAATCCATGCTGCCTCGGATCCTGTAATCCGCTGGACTCAAGAAACTTCACTATTTTCTCTTTCAGCAGCGTTTCCAATAATTTACTCACCACCGAAGTTAAACTAACCGGCCTGTAGTTTTCAACCACATCCTTACTTCCGCTTTTGTGTAAAGGAAACCACATGAGCCTCTCTCCAGTCCTTTGGCACCACTCCCGACTCCAACGAGGCATTGAAAAGGTCAGTCAGTGGAGTTGCTAGAACGTCCCCAAGTTCCCTCAGTATTCTAGGGTGTATCCCATCCGGTCCCATCGCTTTGTCTACTTTAAGCTGAGCTAGTTTCTCAAGAACACAGTCTTCTGAAAATTGTTCAAGATGTCCCTTGCTTCTGTTCTTATTTGTGGGTGTTTTCTGAGGTCCTGCTCCTGGTTCTTCATCTGTGAACACAGAACAAAAATATTTGTTAAGCAATTCCGCTTTATCCTTATCAGCTTAAAGCAGAATTGCTTAACAAATATTTTTGTTCTGTGTTCACAGATGAAGAACCAGGAGCAGGACTTCAGAAAACACCCACAAATAAGAACAGAAGCGAGGGACATCTTGAACAATTTTTGAGAAGACTGGGTTCGTGAGAAACTAGCTCAACTTAAAGTAGACAAAGCGATGGGACCGGATGGGATACACCCTAGAATACTTTGTTGCAATTGTATTGACTGGGCAGACTAGATGGACCATACTGGTCTTTTTCTGCCGTCATATACTATGTTACTATAAATTGTTCTTAAATTATATTAGATTCAATTCTATTTTTTGTTAACTTTTATTTCCACTTGCCACCCCTCCCCCCTCTAAACTCTGTTGGGCTGATACTCTGAGTTGTTTTTGTTTTATGTTCAGTGTACACCACCTAGAATATTTTTTGTTTATTTCACCAAGTGCAAAAGCAAACAAAAGTGGAACGACAATTCAAAATCAATCATGGAGATTGATCCACTAGAGCACCAGCTCAACAGTGTTGCAACGAATGCCTTAAAAAAGAAGGGGTTTTGTCGGACTGTTTGAATTCAAGGACTTAACCTCACTTTACCAAACCATCCATTTTAATAAGTCTTTTTTAGAAAAAAGTTTAATTTAAACTTCGTGTCAAAAAAGCACATTTTACAAATCCACTTAACTGAAGTGGAGATGTTGAAAACCCCTAGGGAGCAGTCCGGTATAAACACCGACGCACTACCGTGTTTATACCAGACTGTTTATAGAGTGTTTATACCAGATCGATCTCTGTGGTTAAGTTTTCTTTCCATGCATTCAAGTGGCCTAACATGGCAACCATCTTGTTTTAGATTGGGGCAATTAAATTGATGGGGTTTTTTTTTATAGCAAGACAGCTTCCAATACATGTGGAAGGTTGGAGGGGAATGCAATGAGGATTCCCCACTGCTGCGACTAAAGACTTGATTACTGAGCTGCGTCTCCATAAGGACAGAATGGAGAAAACCCTTAATAAGTTAGGCCCTGAGGGATGGATCAGTCCAGTGGGAAGGATAAGGAGCGGAGTAAGGATTAGGAGGAGTGTGAGAAAAAGAGTGGGACTGGATGCTATTGGAATGAGGAGGTGGAAAAAAGAGAGAAAGAGAGAAGGGGACGATTTGGAGTAGAGGGAGAGAGAGGTGGTAATGGGGAGGAGAAAAGAGGCTGCTGGTTGGAAGAGGGAGAGAGGGAATAGTTTTTGCCATGGCTCAGCCTGGGGGAGGGGGAAGAGAGAGGAGGGAATGAAAGGTGAAGGAAGGGGCTGCTGGACAGGAGGGGAGAAGGAAGGAAGATGTTACTAGGCAGGAGGTGGAGGGCGATGCTGGGCAGGAGGGGAGAGAGAGAAGTATGCCACCGGTAGCTGCCGTCACAAAGGAGAGAGAGAGAGAGAGAGTTGTGCTGGAGCTGCCACTGGTAAGTTGTGGGGAAGAGGCAGCACTGATACTGTAATCTCTTATTCCCTATTGCTGGGGGTAGAGTAAAAGCTTAACACAGCGGATGGCTTTTGACACTGCCTCCTTCTGTCTTACAGAGAAATGCGTCTGCCCAGCACAGGAAAAGCCATGTGACTACCTGTATCCACCTCCAAAGGAATGTGGCCTGGACTTCAAAATATGCCCCAAGCATATGCATTGCTGTCCCTACTGCGATTATCTAGTGTGCCTCCCACCTCCAGAAGGTATCTGCTCAGTTCCAAGTCTGTACCATACTTTAAGGGGCTTGTTTACAAAGCTGCGGTAGCGGTTCGCGATCGTTATCGGAGCCGCGACCCCATTGATTTCATAGATGTCTTGTGCTGCACCCTCAGATACCTTCATATCGCATCTGCAGATTATTTAAAATCAGAGCCTCCCTAAAATTAAAAACAGAAATCAAAGGTTTCAAAACTAAGGGTCTAGAATAAGGGGCATTCTGGGTGCATTGCTAATGTTACAATCCAAGCTCAGTTTCCTCAATTTTATAAGATGTTATACTCTAAATAAAGCATGCATTACCTTCAATGTGAGTACAGTAGATCTACCTCATGCGTATTCATTGTGGACGTCCTGCAATCCTGACTGGCTGGGTGTGCTCCGAGGACTGGATTGAGAGCCACTGCACCAGAGACCAGGCTCTCCTACTGAGTGGCACTGATGTATATATCCCAGTAACAACCCAAGAGGAAAGCGTTAGATTAGGTTTGGAAATGCCAAGTGCTGAAGAACTGCTGGCAGTGAATCCATGGTTTCACAGCCAAATTGTATGAGAGATTCAAGAGCAATTGGCTAGGACCAGCAGTTAAGCTATTTAATTCCTTATTACATGAGGAAGGCTTGATGCTTTCTGTGACATGGCAGGAATGACAGTCATACCTACAGAAGGCAAGAATATTACCCTCTCCGGGCTCCTTGCTTAATCTAGATGCTAAATTACTTGCTGAAATCTTGCTCTCGGGGTTACAGGACCTTGCAGTATATCTGTAGGCTAGGATCAGTCTTGCTTTATCCCAGGCAGGCACGCAACTGACATTCACTGGAACTCATGTTTCCTAAAAAGTACTCTGTGAGATGCCCTAAGGATCGGTCTTAGACCCCATTCTATTACACATTTTCTTTGTGCTGCTTGCAATACTACGGCAGACTTTAGGCTTTGATGATGTTTATCTATTAATTGCCATAGAACCTCATCATCCCCTAGAAATCGGTGACATTTGTGACAAGCTAGAGGGAATTACGGACTGGGTAAGCGAGAACAAACTCAAACTGAATCTCTAAAAACTGAGGCCATTAGATTTTCCATAGGGAAGTTATTTCAACCTTCCCCTTCCTTGATAATATCTAGCACACCCATCACTGTAAACAACTCTTTCAAGTCTTGGGTATTATCTTAGATGATCAATTTGTCTTTGATCCTCAGATCTTTAGGCTAATAAAGAAATCATTCTTTGAATTAAGGCTGATATGCTCGGTCAGCTTTGAATTGGACAATAAGGCATTACGAATACTGATCCATGCACCTGTACGAGTCATCTAAACCAGTGTTCTCAACCGAGTCCTCAGGACACACCTACAATGAATATGCATGAGAGAGATTTGCATGCACTGCCTCCACTGTATGCAAATAGCTCTCAAGCATCTTCACTGGGCAACTTGACTGGCTAAGTGTGTCCTGAGGACTGGATTCAGAGCCTTTGATCTAGACTGTTGTAATGCTATATAAACCACACACGTCAAACATCTGCAATTAGTGCAAAATACTGCAGTCAAGCTCCTTTACAGGTGCTAGAAAATCCAATCATGTAACTCTGCTATTGAAAGACCAGCACTGGCTCCCAATATCAACTAGGACTGCCTATAAAATAGTAACTTTAACTCATCAAATCTACTATTGTGGCATTCCTTTCTTCTTTTCCAGGCTACTTATTCCTTATGTTCCATCACACTCACATATGGAATGAATTACTCTTAGATTTAAGACTAGAGACTAACTACACCAAATTTATTCAGACCACCACCACATACTGAGCTGAGGATTTCAGTGCATTGTCCTCTATGACGCTAAGATCCTTTACCTAGTGGTGACTCCTGATAAGGAACCCATCATTGGGGATCTATAATTAGGATGGTTTTTCCCTGTTTGCATCACTGTACTTGTCCACATCAAGGGGAATGGATTTAGCTCATGCCTTTCTCAGACGTTGAAGGCAAGTTGTATTCAGGCATTTCTCCTTCCCCTGAGTACTTGCAATCTGAGTATGCGCCTAAAGCAAGGGAGGGTTAAGGGACTTACCCAAGATCACAAAGAATAGCGGTGGGATTTGAAACTGGCTTCCCTCGCTCTTGGCTTGCTGCTCTAACCGTTAGGCTACTTCAGCAGCCATTGAGAGGCCTATTTCTCCATTCTGGAAAGGTCCTTCTACAGTTAGTGTTCACTGTCTGCTTGTATTTGCACTACTTTGAATATTTTTCTGCCATCTCCATCTTCAATCCTCGTTGCTCTCTTTCCCAGAACATTAAAGATTAAGTTAAACAATACTGGTCCCAACACAAATCCCTGAGACACTCCACTATTTAACCCTTTCCTCCAGAGTTGTCCCTACAATGCTGGGGGGGGGGGGCAGTAAAGGCAGAGTGGCAAACTTACTTTCAAATGTTTTCCGCACTGTCTCCGGCACCTCTTCTCTCTCAATTGAGGTTTTTAGGTCTGGCAGCCATCATCTGCTGCTGGGCTGAAGTCTCCTGATAAGAGCCACATTATTGCACGTTCGCAGGAGGGTGGTTGCTGCCACTGCTACTCCCCCCCCCCCCCCAACAAAGGGAAGTCCTTGGTAAAATTTTACATGGGGGCCCGTCGTTAGAACTTACGCTACTGCTACGTAGATCGATTGTTTATGTTATTAGAATATAGAAAGACTAGGGGACATGCAATAAAGCTACGGGGTAAACTATTTAAGACTAATAAAAGAAAATATTTTTTCACTCAACGTGTAATCAAACTCTGTAGCTGGGTTTAAAAAAGGTTTGGACAAGTTCCAGGAGGAAAGGTCCATAAACCATTATTAAGAAGGGATCCAGGATATCACTGCTTGACCCAGTGCAAGCATTGTGGAACCTGTGTCTTTTGGGGAAACTGCTAGATACTGTCATCCCTCATCAGCCCCAGCGGTGAAGACTGGTATTGTTGGGCTTTCTGAGAGTGGTAGTTGTGCCTTACTTATATAGATCACACAGAAAACTTCTTTTCTTTTTAGGGTTTTATTCCCCGTCCCTTGAGGTTTCTTCTTCCAAAGATAACAGAAATTAACAGCCCATTTTGGCTTATAACAAAAGATAAATGAACAACAAAAACAGCTTCCTTCAGCTTATAACTTTGAACAAAACAAAATAACAAACAGCCTAACTGTCTGCTTGGCTGGAGAGAGAGAGTAAGCTGCAGCCTTGCAACTCATACACTGGAGTTAAGGTCACACAATCACGTTTACCTCAGTGAGAATTCTGGCTCTGTTACAGTGAGAGAACACTTCATCAATTTTGGATTTTCTAATACTTCTGAGTTTTCATACTCCATTAATTCCTGTTCATTAACTTCACCATTATCAGCTTCAGACGTGGGGTAAAAGTAGGGCAGGCTTGCCTCGTCCCCTAGGAAGTTTCTTTTCCCTTCTGAAGCACTGCCTCTCTGGGAAGTATCGTATAACCCTGAGCTGTGCCTTCCAGAGCTCTGCCCCCGCTGGTGTCTTAATAGATAGCTCAGGTCCTTGTTTGACCTGCTAGCTGGGTAATTACGGCAGGCTCCTTGCCGGGTCTGCACTGGCTTCCTAGACTCAGCTGGGCTAGATTGGAAAGCTTGTAACGGCGTTTCCCTAGAAGCTGTGAGCTCACAGTGATAAGGGAAATCTTCAACTTTTCTGGGTGAGTGAAACCCTCTTCTCTTAGTATTTTTATATCCAGGAGAAAAGCTATTGTCAGCCTCTAAATATCTGGGC
This sequence comes from Ichthyophis bannanicus, assembly GCA_033557465.1. Taxonomy (NCBI): domain Eukaryota; kingdom Metazoa; phylum Chordata; class Amphibia; order Gymnophiona; family Ichthyophiidae; genus Ichthyophis; species Ichthyophis bannanicus. The sequence continues at coordinate 90,624,846 of CM066049.1, read as the reverse complement.
TTTATGTGGCTATTTCTATGCTTCCAGGGCTCCTCCCTCTCAGATAGCAAATAGCCCTTGTATTCACTTCTTGCCCCTGTACCTGCTGTTGCAGTCTTCTTATATTTTCTTCGTCCTCCAAGCACAAACACGCTGTCAGGGTGTTGCTTTCTCACCGAGCCACACAGGTCTCTGGATTCTTTCCAAATTTCACACCGGCTCCCTTGTTGCCTCACTGACTCACTCTCACTGTCTTCATCTCTGTCACACCAGCTCCAGGCTTTCCATGGCTTCAACCGTATCTGCTGTTGCCTTTCAGCTTGTAACCTCTGTTGCTTCAACTCCTCTCTCAAGGATTCCCTCTCTCTCAAGGATTCCCTATCTCTAATTGTTTGGGAGTCTATTTTATCTGCGTGTCTCCTGACTCCACCTTCACTCAGCTGCACTCTATTGGGCAAAACAAATTCCCTTGCTTTGCTCTCTGGGTGTGTCTTTCTGGGCTCTGTGCACGTGTGCCTAGGTTGTCCCTGGCAACCATCAAACATTCCTCTGTTTACCTTGTCACTTTTACTGTGATCATTCACACTGATCTGCACTTTCGCGGGTTGCCTTAGGTCTACCCTGTGACAATACGTATGACCTAGATTGGCCACTGTTGGAAACAGGATACTGGGCTTGATGGACCTTGGTCTGACCCAGTATGGCATCTCTTATGTTCTTATGCCCCTTTCCATTAGGAAAACTGAACACTGCGTCCGAATCTTTGCTTCCTATCTTTTAACCATTTGCCCATCCACAATAAGCCATCATCGCCTATGCCATGACTTTGCGATTTTCTAAAGAGCAGTTCTATACGTAAAACATCATTTTACATGTAGAAATGATTTCTTCTAAAATATACCTACACATAGACATACGCCCTATGGGGGTTACTTTAGAAGTCCTATTCATTCCTTGGATGTCTCAATCAGGCACAGACAGTGGCGGCACAAGGGTTTCTACTGCCCTAGGCAGAGCCTCTGTGCTGCCGCCCCCTCAAAGACTGCACCTCCATCCCACCCGCCATGCTGCTGCCCCCACCTTGCCGCTTCAGCACTGTGTCAGGGCTTAAAGGCCCACGCACATGCACACTCATGGCCTGCCACTCCTGCCCCCACACTGATGCAACTTTCTTGGAGGGCGGGCAGGAGGGGCAGGCTGGACTGCGTGCATGTGTGTGGGTGTTTTAAAGTCTACCAAGGCAATGAAGCAGCAGTTCAGCTGCCACTTTCTGGGGGGTTGGGTTAGCGATGCTGCCCACCAGGGTCTGCCGCCTTATGTGATCACCTAGTTCACCTAGTGGAGAGGCCGGCCCTGGACACAGAGATGCCCAAAGTACAGAGACGTGCCCAGAGCCATTTTAGAAGCCAGGTCTGTGAGCATCCCCAGTGTGAGGAATGGGGGCATGGTGAAGGGATGGCCTAGGAATTTCCAATAACTTGGGCATCCATGCCCAATTTCAGAAACATCTTGGACGTCCCGAGCCATGTAAAGATACCTGTTTCAGGCATGAATAAGTTTCTGAAAAGTACTTGTTTTGTCAGGCAAATGTCTGGAGGGTGTAGAGAAGGAGGTACATTCATAGCCCCTTTATTTTACAGTTTGTCAGTGAACACTGATGGGGAACGGAGGCTAATGTTTTTGTTTTGCCAGGCCACTGGGTGTCCCTATATGCAACCTTGCTTCAGATGGACATCCCTGCCCCACAGTTTCATAGTGGGAACATCTATAGGTATGTTGGCATGGGCATCCACATTATGTTTCTAAAATTCGGCCGTAATATAGACTTCCCTGGCATTTTTCTACACGTTCTGCCCTGGACATGCCAAATTGCACTTGGATGCCCTCTCTAAAATGCCACTTCACAGGTGCATAAGCTTGCCCAGTCTGGTCAGTCCATGATTCTATATATTCTGGAAAGTCTTCGCTTTGTCCTGTAACAAAGAGGTTAATTTTTCCCTCTTAGCAACTGCTTTCTAATTTTTAAGGAACTCTCGTTGGCTTTAATAGCCTCTTTCATAGCACTATTTAGCTACTCCTGAAAGACGCTAGTTTTTCTTTTGAACTTTTTTAAATAGTGAAAGACATTGAACCAGTTATCCTCCCAATGGGCTCAGAAAATAGATTTCAACAGAAATATGACATTGATCTTTTTTTTGCTGGGAACGAGTGATGCTGCGAGCTTCCTTTGGGTCTGCCTGTGGTTGCTACTGGGAGTGCATCTGTGACCCTGAGGATCCTCTGCGGTACAGGTTGTGAAGAATAAGAAACACTGAGAGGCTTCTTTAGGTCACCTTCTGAGTTCATACCTGCCGGTGGCTTCTATTTAATGCTGGTGGGAATTTAACAACAGATAATCTTCTACTCTCTGTCTCTGTTACAGACAAATGTGGTACATGTCCAAAGAGGAGGAAGCCATGTCCAAAAATGATTCCCAGGCCACGCTGCCACTGTGATGACGACTGCCCTCATGAGAAGAAATGCTGTTACTATTGTGGGTGGAGATGCATTCAACCTTTTGGATGTAAGTGTGTCATTACTCAGTTCTGGATTCAGGGCATATGTGCATAAGAGTTCTCTCTGGCCGTTTCTTCTGATCAAAACCTTAAGGCCTTTTTTTGTGTTTGCATTCCATGCTGACTCCAAATAATGCATATTAACCATGTGATGTAATTGACATGACTGCTCCCAGAGATTCCCAGAGGAAATCGAATAGAAGCGGTTAAGTATCTTCAGTCATAATAACATAGTACCATTAGCCCGATACCAATTAAAAATGACTTTAAAGGGCAGCCTGGTGGCTGTGCACTCTCATGTAGTAGGTTCTCATTTTGATCCCTGAGGTTTTTTTTTCAGTCTCCAGATCAACTGGGAGCTGGGGATACTGCTGTTCACAGGTCTCAGAAGCAAGCTTGTCATTGTCATTGCTCAAGGGTGACACCTAGTGGCTAGATTCAGGGCCTGTGATTGCAGGATTCTAGAAGAAGCCCTGCTGCATGACCACTGGACCAGGACTGTTGCTGCAAAGACCATAGTAGGTATGCTGGGGAATATAAAAATAGAGGAAAAATCCTGAGTGATTGAGAATGAAGGCTGACGATAGCAGATGCTAGACTTAGTTCTGACTGTAGAAGGAAACTGCCTAATTAAATAAAGTACTTTTTATTTGTTTCATGAAACTTTAGAAGATTGCTGGCAGATATCAGTCCCTCTAGGTCAGCTCTCCAGGTCAGAAATTCAGTAGTTTTCCCATTTCTATAGACTATTTACATGCTCTGTTTGCAGAATTAGGGGAATGCTTTACATGGGCTTCTAATCAGTCACTTTTACAACTAACATACAGCCCCTTGCACAACTTAATCCAAAGTGAATTCCTCAAACAAGCAACATAGCTCCCTAATCTTAGCTCTTCTTGCGCTCCATGGGACAGACTACAGCCTATGGACTTTAGCATAACATCTAACTTTCTTTGTCCACTTCTCAGTTGCTGACCGCAGCTCTTGGATGGTCTGTCTCTGCGCATAGCAGAACTTAACCTCTCAGCATTAATCTATCAGGGAGGATATTTCACCATGGGCAGGGATTGGTAACTTCTCCAACCAAAATACAGCTCTCTGGAACAACTTTAATCCAGCATGCACTTCTAATTGGCAATGAGATTAGTTCATATTAGTTTGTCTGTCTGTCTCCAGCCCAGACTTCGTGCCCAAGTATTTTAAACTACTAAATAGATGTCACAGCAAACACACTATCCTCTTGCCAGCCTCCCTAAACACGTAATAACTATGAAACAGCATTCTTGTTATCAAGCTCCTCACTTCAGGGCCTGAAAATTAAGTTTAGTGCATTTATCTGTGTTCTCTTTCTGACTGTCCTGCCCTTTAGAAACAGTGGTGGCTATTTCATTCCAGCCACTTCCCAAATTGATGGCAGGTGCTTAGCTGCCTTCGGCTGCGTTCTGAACCCCGACTGTTTGTCTCCAATACGAGCTCACTTCTTGTCCATTTGGAACACTCAAGTGTAATGGGTCTGCGTGTTATTGGTCACTCCAGGCCAGGAAATCCCGAACCCTTCATCTGCGGTGTGCTGTTCCGGCTGGCTGGAATCCAGGGGAATAAACACACAGACCACACAGAAGGACAGTATGCAAGTTTATTCCAAAGGGTGGAGGGATTGTCAGTACTTTTATACATTATCAGAGACATAGTCATACGTCATCCACCCATCTTCTGGGGGCCCACTATAGTTTATCAGTAACTAATGCAAAAACAAGTCATCCTTGAGTAGAACAATCAGTTTAGCTTACACAGCACATTCCTTTTTCCAACCCACCAGAATGTACAAAGGGCACACACATAGGATTCTGATTTCTATAAGATTCTAATTTCTCTTGTGCAGGCCTCTTGTATATGCACTTAAACTAAGCATTATTATTACAAAGGGCACATATATATATAGGATTCTGATTTCCCTAACAATCCCCCCTTTGGGCCTGCATAGGCCCACTATAAGAACAGCCTAACAATTTACTACAAAATAACTAAACAGACATTATTAATGGAACATCTGAATGCGGCAGCTCAGGTACATCAGCCACCATAAAAGCAGGAGTATAGGAATACATAAAAGTGGTAGAGCCTTTCAACAACAGCCAAGAATAAATGAATATACAAAAAAAGAACAAGAATTATAAAACTGCTCAATAGGGCAATAAGCAGCCCTTTGAGACCACCCCAAAGAAAAATACATCAGAAAGTAATCATGAGAAACTTCCCTGTAGTTGAAGAACAGTATAGAGCAGTATTAGACAGGCTAAAAGCAGAGACAATAAAACAATCCGTAGCATTAAAACTAGAGACTGAGTGGAGGATTAGCCTAGTGGTTGGGGCAAGGTACTTCAGGCCGGAAGGTCGGGGGTTCAAATCCCACTAGAGGACAGCAACCTTGGGCCGGAAGGACTGGGGTTTCTAGTCCCACAGGTGCTCCTTGTGGTCTTGGGCAAGCCACTTAACCCTCCATAGCCCATGTTCCCTGTAAAATAGTTATCTCCAAGTTATAATGCCCTGTTCAATGTAATTTCAGTTTGTTCAATGTAAACCGCACTGATGCAGAATAGCGCGGTATATAAGAGAATGTAAATAAATAAAAATAAAAATAGAGACAGTTTACAATGAACAAGGGACCTAGTCATATCCCAAAGAGAGGCGAATAACACCAATGTTATACAAAAAGGTAGAAAAAGAAACATGGGGCTGGGTGCAGTTTAAATTGTCAAGTACAGTAAACTTCTGCATTTCACACAGATTAGAAGGTACAGTAATGAGACATGTTGAGGGAAAAGCTTCAGTTTGTAGCGAGCTGCGCACACAAAAAAGTAAGGCAGTCTGGGCAAGTAGTATTGCCGTATTAACAGTTCCCAAAATGGGCTGAAGGAGGCACCACATGAGTGGTAGGAGGAGTCAACACAGTCTTGTGCGTGATGGTCAGGAGGCTGGAACCGAAGATGTCAGTGGAGACGATACACGCATGATTCTTGACGCATGGATCCACAAAGGGGAGGGGTCACACAGGATGGCTGACCATATGATAGCGATCACTGTAGTTGGGAGGTCCGTAGAGCGGGTCTAAGGTACCGTGCTTTTGAGGTACTCTGACCTGTCACCAACCTTGAAGGGATATATTGGTTCGGTACCTCTAGGCCAAAAGCTGCCTTTCTTCAGGAGTCTTCTCCTCTCCTCTCCAGTTGCTAGGGCCTTGGCTGCCCCGGCGTCAGCTACTTCTCATCCTGGTCCTGAAGCCTGATCTGTATATGGAGAATGTTTGCAGCGAGGGCAATAGCTTTAGGATCTTTTAGCCGCCACCTTCACTGCAATCGGTGTTATCAGAAGGAACGGTCCCATACTGGAAAAGGGGCTTGTACCATGTGCTGGTGGTATGTCTTTACCAAAATCCAGTCTCTGGATTGAAAGAAAAGAGCTGAGTCATCCAGCAGAAAGGACTGGACCTGCTGAGCATACCTATGGAGGGAAGAGAGTTGCCTCTGCTGCTAGGAAATACAAGAGATCAAATGTGAGGTTCAGGAGTATAAAAGGTAAGCAGTCTTCCATATAACAGTTCAGAGGGAGAAAAAGTTCAGTCTATTCACTTAGGGCAATTTGTTTGGTTGTTTGTTTGTTTGTTTATTGAACAGAGTCAAAGGCAAGACAGTATAATTTCTTTACAAAGTTTTTTAAGGTTTCGGAGGTTCCCCCCCTTCGTGGATTGCTGCTTGCATACAACAGCCAATCCTAAGCAACTCAATTTAGCTAATACATTTTTGACAAGATGCCCACACTTCCTCAAATTTTTCACAATTTTTAGGATTATACCAATTTGTAAAAATTTGTGTAAGTAACTTTCCTCCTTTAGCTTCATGTGTCGGGCCAGGACACATAGAGGCAAAAAGGGATAAAAGCATCTGAAAAGCACCACGTGGCCAGTGTGGGTCTCCCCAAAGCTCATTAGGATGAAAAGTGCACTCAGCCTATCTCCAAGTATCTATTTCCAATTATTGGGTATATCTCTGAGCTAGATGACTTTCAAAATTGGAGTTAATGGGGATGGCATAATCAAATATTGTTCATTGTCAGTTTTCTTTCTAGGTGGATACATCGGATACATCATTTCACATTTCAATTTACCCTCACCATTTTATAATGTTAATCTCTTTTCCAACATGAATATTCCATCACACTCCTCTCAACACCACTTTTTTTTCCACTTACATCATTCCATCAAACTACATGCATAGGTCCTTCTGTCTTTTTTATACCATACTAGTGTATCCTTATTTGGCAAGGCTGCTAAAAACATCAAACAATTGTTAGAAACTTAGTATTTTGTAAACAAAAGGTATATATAAAATATAAATGTAGATCCTTTAACAATATGAGCAAATAGTGCTCATTCGAATTAGCAACTGCCTAAGCAAAATAGAGTTAAAGGCGTTAGAATGTAGACTAGTGCTTGACGGCATTTGATAACATCAATCCCAATAGGAAGGAGTATGGCTTCTAACAGAACAGCCACATAATCTCTCAGGTGTGACTAAAGTCTATCTTATACCTGGTTCTCAGTGAGAGTACTGTGGAAACTTAAAAATATTTGAGGACTGATCTTATAATCGCAGTGCCCACAAGGATCTGTGGAGGTTACTCACTAATCATAGTGTTTAAGAGATCCTTTTGAGATGAGAGGCCTAAGAAGGTTCAAGGCATTTGTGGTTGGGCCTCAGTGTGGTTGGGCCTCAGGGCGATGTTTCCTCGGGTTCTTCTTGGCCTATTCCCCCTTGCCTAGTCATGTCTCTTCAGAGGCATAAATATGCAAGGTTCATGTTCTTCATGCCTTGTGGGTGGGGTCCTCGAGGAGTCTTAAAGCAATCAGAATTCCGGTGGCCCAGATCATCACACTCAGAGCAGCACATTTATTGCCTTTTCCAAGGCTGTAGCCTCACCTTCTGTCTCTCTCTCTTATCTTTTTTATTTGTTGGGGGTTTGTTTTGTTGTTTTTTTTTTCAAACCTCTCCTAGATCGTTGCTAACAATTAAAATTTTGTTTATCCAATCAACTCAAGTTAATGTTATTGTTTTATTTGTCTACTAACTTTACGAATATTCTCATATTTCCTGGTAACTAAGCTCCATCTTTCCACTAAATAAGATCTATATGCTTGGGAACAGAGCAATTTCAGATCAGCCTCTTTCCAAAATTCTATAATTTCTATGTGTACTGAACCTCTACATAATGTACTGCTAGAACAAGTATTTTGGTAACATAAAGTGCAAGTGTGTAAACTAAAGAAAAATTAATATCTCACAGTGCTGCAACATATATCTGTTTTCTCTGCAACATATATCTGTTTTCTCTGCAACTGTATTGAAACTGAAATAAAAACTTTTAGAACAAGGTACACTTTTTCGCTGGACATTAACACATAAAATTCAAATACAGAAAAACAGGTGAATTTATCCTAAAATCCAATATTGTAATAAATAAAACTGTGATGTTACTGTCCTGTTCATCAGTCATCAACACAGAGCTTAACAAGGTAAAGTAATTACCTTGAATCTTACAGTTCAAAAACAAGCATGAAACTGATACTTTGTCATAAAAAGGTTGATGGATATCTGGAATGCAAATACTCTTTTTTTTATATGTTTAAAGTAATACAGTAACATGGAATAGACAAGTCTTACTAAAATCATTTTAAGGTATCATTGTAGTATCAGAAAAGTGAATGCAGTTGATCAAGGCAATTAATGTCAAAACAGCATATACTGTCTGCAGATTAAAATGTAAAAGATGGCATATCATGCAGAAGTATTACTTGTATTTGCAAGTTCAGAAAAAGATTTGTTTGCAAAACAGAAAACATTTGTGCAGAAAACACTAAATATTTTAAAAGAATGAGCCAAAATACATTAAACAACATCTATTTAAGTGACTTCAATGAAGCAGTTTTGTTAGTGTATAAGCAATCAGGTATTCTCTTCCTTTTATCTGCCTTTCTCTAGCATGGCACTAATAAACCCTTACTGAGTAGTTCTGACAACTGTCAATGTTTTTATTTTGTCGGTACTAATTACTGCTCTCAGACAGAACATCTTTACAGTTAATAACCAAAATGTACTTTTCACATTTAAATTAAAACCGTATACATAATACTGGAGACTAGTATCAAACTGATCTGAAACAATGAAATTATGTTAAAGCAATTTGCTTAGAGTAACAGTTCAACCTTGATGTTATCTCAAACACAGCAAAGTAAAGTAAACAGCAGGTCTGTCAATGTGTCTAGATTCCTGCAGGCAAATGCAGATAGCTAAACAAGAGAGAGAAAAGTCCTAAATACTGAGTTTAAAAAGAAAAAGTTGCTTGAGAATTGTCACTAATTGTGATTGCTATTAAATTCCTATAGTTACAACTCTATGTGTTTTGTAATATATGAACAATAATTATGACCTCTGAGGTGCTTGCCACAAAATATAAAAATCATTGTTTTTTTTTTAACTCTTTAAGTTTACTCAATAGCATACACAAACAAAGACCAAACACATAACATGGATTCAAATCATTTTTTCAAGTTGCAGTCTTTTAATTACTGGCTCAGGATTTGTGCCTTCTGTAGCCCACGGGAGGGGCTGCCCCCTTTCCCTCTCTCTTCTTTGTTCTCTTTGTTAAGTTTCTAGTTTAGTTTCTGATGCTGTAGGGGGAAGGGATAGCCCTAACCTAATTTTTTTCTCTAGGACACCATGAATCCTTTCTATCCCAAGAAATACAGCAGATTGTGAATGGCTTCTATCACAACTGATTTCTCCTGCCCCAACTTTAAAGATCATCTACATAGTGCCTAGGGAGCAGCCTCAAACATATACCTCAAAGCTACAATACTAAACCATTTGTGTTCATACAAAATTTAGCTCAATATTTTTAACCAAAAGCATAAATATACAAATCAAGGGGTTTCTTTTGAAATAAGGTTTTCAAAGGAAAGTATCCATTGCTAGGTCTGGACAATCTTATTCAGATTCCTTAAATCCTGCGCCAACCAGCAATAAAAAACAATATTTACTGTAAACAAAACATATATATTTTTTTCAGCTTGTTGGGAAGGACACAAAGGAGTTAATTATTTGGGAAACTTCTGTATCAGTTCTTATTTAAACAAGAGACAAATCAAAGCTTACAAGTGCTTTCTTAAGAAATTTCGCCCTGCATAATGAACTAGACCCTCGGGGTATTTGGAGCGCACCCCACCCTGGGATTTCTGCACTATTCACATTATACATCTAACTCGCACACAATCAGTCTCAGTTCCCAATAGAATATAGAAACCACCAAGGTAGATACCAAAGTCCCACTTTTCCTTACCTCAGCCTGTGCACAGAATGTACTGCAGTGCCTGCTTTTAATTCACTGTCTGTCCGAGTCACAATACCTCTAGTCACCTAGGATCATTACCAGCTAGTAAAGAGACCTCTCTGCAGAGAAAGAGGTGAGACTGTTGAAATCAACAGGACGCGTCTTCGCACCCCCACTCAGCAGGAGTCACTCCACTGTGGGAAAATCCCAATGAGCCCCAGCTGTTATTTACACCTTTACCTGTGGCCAATTCACCTTTAGCCAACCTGGCCAATGAGACTCGGGGAGGGATATTGTGAAGCAGATTAAGAGCTCTTTTAGTATTTCATTATTCAGTACATTGCTATAGCAATGGGTGTCTAAATACAGACACACCCTTTTACATATTTCAGTGACAGTTATACCGTTGTTAAGTACAAAAGTAATTTTTTTTTTTATTTAGCTTGTCTTGGCAATAACTAGACACTCTGCAAACAAATAATAATTTACGTTTTAGTATGCCGGTTAACTTTAAGTTTCTATTCTGTCTGCCTGTCCGTAGCCTTTGAACACAAAGAACAGAAAGGGAGGGGGAGGGAGGGGAAGAGCGGAGCAATGGAAGAATAAACAAACACCACTTGTCACTTACAGTCCAGAGACTCTGAATCATCAGTTTTACCTTTGCTAGAGAGGGGGAGGGGGGAGAGGGGTGTTGTATAGGCACAGAGATAAACTAAGCAAAGTAAACTTGCTAACAGACTGATTCAGCAGAATCCTGTAACTTACACTGACAATTTATGTAGAATGGCTGTTTTTTAGCTGCAGTTTTAAAACTTATCACAACATATAGCAGAACATACATTCACGCGGATTCTGGAGTGGTCCCCTCACCTTGGGACCCCCCCATCCTCTAATTAATTCACAACAAGCACACGGCTGGCCAAACACACAAGCACACAGCCTTCACAGCAGCCGCAGATGAGAAAGAAAAGAAATCTAGCTTTCCCCCCGATTCCCACCCAGGGAACAGGAAAGTCTTAATTACCATTTAATTACCATTTAACCATGCTACCAAAGCAATAGGGACACTCCCAACCAAAGGGAGAATACCAGTTTTAATTTAAACCGTGCTACCAAAGCACAGGGATCCTCCCAACCAAAGGGAGAATACCAGTTCTAATTTAAACCGTGCTACCAAAGCACAGGGATCCTTGGCCAGCGGGAGAATCCCACTTCCTGACACCAAATGTAATGGGTCTGCGTGTTATTGGTCACTCCAGGCCAGGAAATCCCGAACCCTTCATCTGCGGTGTGCTGTTCCGGCTGGCTGGAATCCAGGGGAATAAACACACAGACCACACAGAAGGACAGTATGCAAGTTTATTCCAAAGGGTGGAGGGATTGTCAGTACTTTTATACATTATCAGAGACATAGTCATACGTCATCCACCCATCTTCTGGGGGCCCACTATAGTTTATCAGTAACTAATGCAAAAACAAGTAATCCTTGAGTAGAACAATCAGTTTAGCTTACACAGCACATTCCTTTTTCCAACCCACCAGAATGTACAAAGGGCACACACATAGGATTCTGATTTCTATAAGATTCTAATTTCTCTTGTGCAGGTCTCTTGTATATGCACTTAAACTAAGCATTATTATTACAAAGGACATATATATATAGGATTCTGATTACCCTAACATCAAGGACTACATCTTCCAACATTCCCATGAGCTCACTTCCTGTCTGTTCGGGACACTCAAGGACTACATCTCCCAACATTCCCATGAGCTCTCTTCTTTTTAGAGATTTCATACGTTCCCCTGAGCCCCCTCTGGCTATGAACTGCTGTGAAAAAGTGACACACTGCCCAGCATGTCACAATCGCTTAATGCAAGACCGGCACAGCTTTCTTGCCTATCCATTTTCCTCAGTTGGGCATGACATCCACTTTCTGAAATGATGTCTCTTTTTAACATCCTTTTCTATGACAGTATAAACATTTCTTTTCTGAGGAGTTATTGGAATATCGAAAAAAAGGGGGGAACTACCTCTACCAATAGAGGTCCACGACAAAAAGAAAACAGGAAGTGGTAATTGAAAAAGCCACAGAACAGATAAATAGCCACAGAGTAAATTTATTCAGCTTCCCTTTTTTTCTTTTTGTTGTGGATGTTTATTGGAATATGACAATTCACCCCTCTGCTATACTGTGCTGTCTCTCTTTCAGTGCATCGTGGGAAATGTCCCCCTGTGAACATATCACGTATTGCAACTAAATATGAGTGTCACTGTGACAAGGACTGTAAATGGAAGAAGAAATGCTGTTTAGACCATCATTGTGTCTGGCGGTGTACGCTTCCTCTGAAAGGTAATCATTCTGATTTTGTCTGAGCTGTTAGAACTCTACAGGATCATGCTAAGGTCTGGGGGTTGGGAGATTTAGCAGAAAGCAGCTCCATACGGCAGCCCTGTCAGGCTATGTCCTTTCCGGAAGCACCGCTGGATTTCTAGAGAAGATTTCTAATTAATTAATCAATCCATTAATTGATTGATTTACTTATTTTGATTTATGCATCACAACTATTGCATGGCCCGCAGCGATTTACAACATATACATATTACAAAAATCATCACCCACCCACAACCCTACAATCCCAAAAAACATCTCATATAATTATAAAATCAAAATAACAATCATTCCCCAAAAGCTAATCCTCAAAGCACCCCTTTAACTAATTTAGGAAAACAAAGGTCTTTTCCTTTCATACGAATAGACTCTGGCAATCTGTTTCAAAACAAAGGACCAACCACACTGAAAGCCCTCCCCAAATCTGTGGCCGTTGCAACTCCTTTATGGTTGAGATATCCTCTGGTAAAAATTCCACATCTTGGCAGTCAATGGCAACTCTGCTGGTTCACATGTCACATCCATATATGAGCAGCGAACTGGTCAAAGTCAGTCTCAGGTGTGCAATGGCCACATTGACCACAAGAAACACCCATTTTTCTCCTCATGCACCATCTCATAGAAGGAAACAGGATTCCAAATCCAGGCGGTTTGCTGACAATTATGATGCATAAAGCAGAAATAACCTATAATGTTTTATGTTTTCTCAGGTATCAGTGTCTAAGTGCAAGGCGTTAACTGCCTCTCCCTTGAAATCCTAGTGGCCTCAGATGATTTTCAGAGGCTCCAGCGCTGCTAAACTCATGTTGCAAATTGCAATAGCATGATACCACTAAAGCTAAACTCACTCCTAGGCAAAAAGGACTTTAAGAGTGTGCACTGCCTCTCTGTTTAAGAGCACAGAAAGTAGTCCTCTTCCTAACCCAGGCAAAATTTAAGGAGATGGAAAAAAGATTAATGTAGACGTAGTAGATAGTCTGAAGGGTGAATCTGCTGACTAGAAATGATCAAGCCTGGTCTAGGAAAAAATGGTGTGCGACAGACAGGAGTCCTTTTGGAAGACCTGCTTCCAGAGATGGTCCACCAAAAAAAGCAGTATGCCACGTAAACAATAAGAACCCAGTCCAGAAAACATGGTATAAAGGAAGGAATACTTTATTTTATATATCTCTTACACCATGATGCCCGACACAGGCCGTGTTTCGAAATGACTTCATCAGGGGAACTCTGGTGTGCTACATGTATAAAAATATAATATATGAATATATGAACAAAGGCACAATCATATGGAAATATTGTACAATTTTACCTATATAACCAAATAAATAAACATTGTAAAATATAGCCAATTATAAATAAGTTAAAAGACAATAATTAAAAACATGCATATTCATTCAACAATAAAATTAAAAACCATTTGAACTTAAAAAAAACCTAAAACTACTAAAAGCCATTAAAACAAACATATACCTAATCGATAAATCTAAAAAAATAGCACATCCAATACAGTCAACACATATTTCACTTCCATATAACTTTAACTCCAGTTATCCTTCTGTCATTTTACCCTTACTGTCCAGGATAAGTGTTGTGGGGCCCTGGACCCACAAACAGTTACCATATCCTAATCATAGTGGCTGCCCCAAATAACCAGAAAAAGTTGGTGCAGGACCAAATAGATGAAGTTTATTATAACACCGATGGATATTACAGGGGCAAGTGAGAGAAGCTGACCCTTCGGGCACTAGGCACCTCTGAAAGGCTTCTCTCCCCCTATGGCTAACAAGACATTCTCTATATACATTTTTGTACTTCCGTGTATGTGCATATCTTTGATCATGTATAATTTCTCAATCTATGAGTTTGTGTCTCACTCCCTCCATAACCCGCACCTTCTTCGTTCTGAATATATATATTTTTTTGCAAGATGTCCTAACCACGAGATCCTGGACAGGCTCTTACTTCTCCCTCCTGGATACTTACCCAATACCATCTGCTTTCTTCAGGGCTAATTGACCCTTTTGCCACATTGCTCTGCAACTGTCAGCTTGTGGTTTTTCTGGATGTAACTTATTCATTCTTCAGCCTAGCATGCAAGCCTCTGAGCACGTCTGTCCAGAGTTTTGCAACTTCAACTGCTGAATTGTTATATCTTTATTCTCAGGTCAATATAACTTTTATTGCCCACAGTTTAACAGCATGGCTGACCTATATATTTGTAACTCATGAGGGATTAATGCAAGGGCCTGTGTATCCCAACAGTGTCTTAAACTGTGCTATATCTTAACACAGCAGCACTCTCACTCCTTTTAAAGTGACAAGTCCTTCTTACTCCTGGAAGCTGTACTTTTGTTCTCTAAACTTTAGTGCATTTACTCACAAGACAGACCCTGACTGGTTTCAAGATGGGTCCTCAATCTACTCCGATCTTCCCACAACCTTTTTCCAAGTTCATAAAGCCGGGATGGCTCTTCACTTAAATCTAGTTGCTCCTTAAGTCTAACCCTTCTCTTTCTTTTTCATGTCTCTTCTCCCTTTTCTCTATCAAACTCTTTACCTTCCACCCCCAGGGTCCTATCCTTTTAATTCAACCCTAGAATCTTTCAACTGCCTATGTGCTAGGAGTGTCTTGGGCCATACCATTTACGACCTCACAACAAGGCCGGCCCAACCTTCAGGCAAACTAAGTGATTATCTAAGGTGGCGGCTTCTGGGGAGCAGCAAAGAGCAGGGCATTCAAAGCTAAACAACAGATTCTGGCAGCCAGGGAGGGCGTAATGCTTAAGGTTTGCCTAGGTGTCAACACCTTGAACCATCTCTGGGGCAAGCCCTGTCCCATAATGGGCTGTAACTGTAATGACACACAAGAAATTGTTAACATTAGTATTTTGTCTCAGTAGCTAAGAAGCTGCTTTACCTCTTCTTTATACCCTTTAAAAACCACTGGGCTGCAACCTTATTATTACAAATAAAGAAATCATCTCATGCATTCAGCATCTGATCTTTTCGGCAATTGCACGTTTAACATACAGTATGTACCCCACCCAGGGGTGTGGTCGGTATAAAGACGAACAGACTTCTGAGGGGAACTGTCCTCAAACTGAATATTGCACTGGTGCATCCAACTCTATCACTGAGTCAAAGATCACACCAAGCTTTTATTATTCCAAGGAACAGGACTGTGGCAAGAGAAATACAAACTGAGGAGGAAATTTGTTAAAGGATTTTTCATGGGTATATGGCCTTTTATAAAATTACCTCATGCACAAAACTACGCAGGGGTCAATAGGGTGCACTCTCGTATTCGACTTTAGAGTAAGTGGGTGCAGGGGAGGAGTTTGATTGGTTCATGGGCAGAGTCACAATTTCTACACCTTTTGTAAAATACGCATGTAAGCGCATATTTTAGCACCAACATTTACACCTTCTCCCGAGCAAGGGTGAAGGGCCGCAGCTTCAATCTGGCCACTATTCCTGCTGGATTTGTGCTAGTATATTATAAGATTCAAGACAACACATTTTACAAACGATGTTTAAGTGCAACCTCGGATGTCAAAGCCAGAATGTCCAGAAAAAAAGCCAAAAAAAAAAGAAAAAAAAAGAAGACCACTGTTTGCTGTATTTATACAGAAAAAAAGCCAGGCAAGTCAAAGTTCTGGCACAATTTCATAAATGCAGATGTGCCCAATATGGACATCGGCGAGGGGGGGGTATCTCCATAGACATCCCTAGCATAGTATTCAAGACCAGGGATGTCCCAGAGATGCTTAGCGATGGTGCAAGCACATAACACTTATCAATTACACAGAAATTAACATAGCGATTGTGGAGCGCCATCTTCTCTGCACCCTCCAGATGTTTTCAGGCCCAAACAAGCACTTTCCCGATGCTTATTCGTGCCTGGACTGGATCTAAAGCTGTCGCAGACGTCCCTGAGGTTTCTGCAATCGGGGATGTCAATGTCCATCACCCCAGCCGGAAAGGCTTCCACCACTCCTCCTACCCGCGTGAAGGTCCCCATGCCGGAGTATCTCCAAACACAATTTGCAAAATGGCTCTGGGACTTTTTCATGATTTGAATGTCTGCATACACATTTCTGGACATCCAAATCATGAATAATGCTTTAAAATAACCTCCATAGGTACCTACGTGTCACTATAAAACAGACTTCACATATAGGGGACCTCCTATAAAATTAGCCTCAAAGAGTTAACTATATACATATGATTATATACAGTATCCACAGTGCAAACCAGTTTTCAATAATCCTTTGCCCTTGGGTCAATAAAATATAATTAATACATAATGTTATATTTACAGTACAAGACCTGGTACAGTGAACTTATTCTAACCCTCAATGGTATGACACTTATTACATACATGCATAATCATATTTGACTGTTCCCAGACCTTCAGAAAGTGATTGCTGTAATATATTTATATAAACCCCTAATCCCTGGGGGTTAGCAGCAATGTGATGTGTCCCAGTTTCTCTGGTGGTGAGTTTTTAACTGAGCACCTACGGAAACAGTGCAAGCCTACATTTCCTGGGCAGGTGACAATGATTTTTCAAAACAAACACACTTCTCGTTTGAAAACTATCCCAAGAAATGTATGAAGTTACATATATACCTGGGCTTCACCATGCACACACTTTCGGGGTTACACGATGCACATATGTACATATTTTCAAAAGTATCTGTAGAACTGCAAAGCCCTCCCCAACCTCGCTTCCAGGAACGCCTTCACTCGGTTTGGGTAAAGTTACGTGTACAAGCTGATGCACTAAACTTTACGTGCATATCAGATGCACAAGAACCTGTTTCCACACATAAAACACTGAAAAATGACTTTTAAAATTCTTCTCCTTGATAGCAGAGGCAACAATGAAATGCACAAAGAGTTGGACTGCGATGTGTAAAGGGATCTCCTTCCACCCTGAGATATGATACAAGGACAGGAGACTCAAGGGTTAAACATGGCAAGAGCAAATTCCCTCACTTCCGACAGCTATCCAGTAATTTAATAATTAACATTAGGAACAATAAAGAAATTGGGTGTAGTTTTAATCCACAGGCTTATATCTAATTCTGATAAATAACCATGGAGCTGATTTTCCAAGCCTTTATCCAGATAGTCCACAGGGGACCGGGTTATCTGGATAAGGGCGCTGACTATCTGGAGAGAAACACTGAGTATCTCCACAGACTGCCCCATCACTATCCAATTAGTGAAGTGGCGGTCCATGGGCGGAAGTAGGTTAGTGCGGTTGCTTATCTAGATAAGTGCTGACCGTATCAGCATAGTGGCATTTTCAGCCAAGCTTATCCAGACGGTTTAGGCTGCCTGAAAAGCTTCACTATCTGGATAACGTCACCACTTATCCAGATA
Source organism: Ichthyophis bannanicus (assembly GCA_033557465.1). NCBI lineage: Eukaryota > Metazoa > Chordata > Amphibia > Gymnophiona > Ichthyophiidae > Ichthyophis > Ichthyophis bannanicus. The sequence continues at coordinate 90,607,147 of CM066049.1, read as the reverse complement.
ATGACCTCTCAATCTGAATGTAAAGGGTCTGTTTCTTGTTGGTCACTCCAGGCCAGGAAATCCCGAACCCTCATCTGCGGTGTGCTGCTCCGGCTGGCTGGAATCCAGGGGAATAAAACTCACAGACCACACAGAAGGAAAGTATGCAAGTTTATTCCAAAGGGTGGAGGGATTGTCCGTATTTTATACATTCTTAGAAACATAGTCATACGTCATTCACCCATCTTCTGGGGGCCCACTATAGTTTATCAGTAACTAATGCAAATACAAGTCATCCTTGAGTAGAACAATCAGTTTAGCTTACACAGCACATTTCCTTTTTCCATACCCACCAGAATGTACAAAGGGCACACACATAGAATTCTGATTTCTATAGGATTCTAATTTCTCTTGTGCAGGCCTCCTGTATATGCACTTAAACTAAGCATTATTATTACAAAGGACACATATATAGGATTCTGATTTCCCTAACACTGAATATTCAGTGGCAGCCAGTATCCGACTACCGACAGAACATCAGGATTATATTTAAGAATGATGGCTGACTGCCGGGGTGCTTTAAGTATTGGCCAGTTTGAAAATCAGCCCCAATGATTTTTAAGATAGCGACAGATGCAACTGGAGTATAGTCTAATGGATCATAGATACAAACCTTTTCCAATGTGTGTATATGAGAGGGGATACGCTACTCACGTTCCGAAGGAACCCCTGAATAGTGTTCTTCCCTCCATTCCATAGAGCTTTTATCCTCCACATAAAAGCTGCAATAAAGTGTACTCAGAAATCACAGGTGCCTGACAGCAGCTCTCAGCAGTAACAGTAACAACTACATTGGTTCCACATGCTTAAATACCTCTGTGGCATAACTGCACAGGAGGAGAGCCTCTTTCAATTGAATAAATGCTCTGTAAGGAGGGGGCATAGGATGAAGGTGAAAGATTGATTCAAGAGTAATTTGCATAAATATTTCTTTACAGAAAAAGTGGTAGATGCGTGGAATAGTCTCCCAGCAGAGGTAGTAGAGACACTACCTGAATTCAAGAAATCAAGAAACAAACATAGAAGATCTCTAAAGGAAAAAAAAGGGAGTGTAGTAATTGGTACGGAAGAGTGGACTGGATAGGCCGCGGGGTCTTTACCTGCCTTCATGTTTCTATAAATTCTACATTTTGATTCATTTCTGGGAAAACTGGTTTTTAGTATTTTTTGAAACGTGTTTCCTAAGGCATGTCTTAGGTTAGCAGAAAAAGATTCTTTCAACTGGTTTATTTCCTCAACATTTCTTGGTTTCTTGGCCCCATCGTAAACTGGTGGCAGAAATATGACTGAGCTGCAGCAGTCACTAGAGGGCACTAGAGGTTATCTTAAGCTTTTCCTCGGATACACTATAATGATCTCAACTTAGAAACCTTTTAATTCAATAAAATCACACACAAAGGAAAGGTTTCCAATGCCACAGTGGCTGTGGATTAAATCTTTTTGGATGCTACACGCTATGTTGTTAGACACCTTTCCTCTAATGCAAGGCCCGTTTTTAATGGCCTGAAACATGAATTCATGTTGGGTGGTCTTCATAAGCACTATCTTTTTTGCTTTCTAAAATAATTTTTGGTGATTTTCATAAAAACTTTTCAAAACTAAATAAATAAATGAATAAAAAATGAGCACAAGGATAAAAAAACGATGATGTTGCTTGGGGTTGTTGAAGTGTTTTCTTACACTCATTTACCCACGCTGAGGGTCTGTAAACAAATAATAGATTGAGTGGAGTATTTTTAATTAGAGCTTTTTCAAGTGACTGTTGAAGTGATGTTGGAAACCTCTCTTATGAATGAGATCTCCTCTGATACAAACATCAATATTGGTATTTGGCAAATATCCAACACACTTCCTTTCCAGATTATTACATTCCTCTAGAAATTTCTGTCCCATTGCTATATAAATTTCTTAATGTAGCTCTTACTAATCCAAAGCCCTTTTCCACACCTTTCCCATCCTGCGATTTTTCCCATTAATGCATAACATCCAGCACAGAGAGAACATGAATACAAAGCCATTTTTTAATTTCATTTCTTACCTGCCTATCAGGAACTTCTAAGCCATATTTACATAAGGACATAAATTTAAGTATATCATACAGTACACAGATAAATGAATAAAAACATTATACATTGAAAGCAATCCAAAAAAAAGAAGTACTTTAGAACTTTGGTGACAAAAGATGATAATCAAAACCATTTGCAACAATCTATAAAATTACCTTCCCTTACCTGGCTCTCGCAGTCACCTGAAGCAGAATAAAGTGTCCCAAGGTGAAATTGCCACTATACTGAAGAAGCATTTCGTGAAGGCCTCATCTTTCTGCTACTGCCTTGGACAAGGTCCCTCCTGAGACACTCTTGGCAAAATTAAAAAGTCATGGGATAGGAGGCAGTGTACTATTGTGGATCAGGAACTGGTTAAAAGAAAGCAGAGAGTAGGGCTAAATGGGCAATTTTCTCAATGGAGAAAGGTGAATAGCGGAGCATCCCAGGGATTTGTGCTGGCCCATTGCTTTTTAACATCTTCATAAATGAACTGGAAAGGGGAATAACGAGCGAGGTGATCAAATTTGCAGATGACACAGAATTATTCAAAGTTGTTTAAACACAAAAGGATTTTGAAAAATTGCAAGAGGACTTTAATAAATTGTAAGCCTGGATGTCCAAATGGCAGATGACATTTAATGTGGACAAGTGCAAAGTTAAGCACCTAGGAAAGAACAACCTAAATTATGACTACACGCTGCAAGGTTCCACATTAGGGACCACCACCCAGGAAAAAGATCTAGACGTCCTCGTTGAAGCCCTCTGTCCAGTGTGCAGCAACAGCCAAGAGAGCAAATAGAATGCTAGGAATCATAAGAAAAGGAATGGAGAATAAAGCAAAGGATATTATAATACCTCTGTATTGTTCCATGGTGTGACCCCAGCTTGAATATTGTGTGCAATTTTGGTTGTCAATTCTTAAAAAGGATATAGCAGAATTAGAAAAGGCAGAGAAGAGCAACCAAAAATGGTAAAGGGAATGGAAGGATACACCTATGAGGAAAGGCTTAAAAGGTTAGGGCTCTTCAACCTGGAAAAGAGATGGCTGAGGGGAGATATGATTGTGGTCTATAAATTAATGAACGGAGTAGAATGGGTAAATGTAGATCAGTTGTTTATTCCATCAAAAAGTAGAAAGACTAGGGGACATGCAAAGAAACTACAAAGTAACCCATTTAAGACTAATAAGAGTGTTGTGGCTGATTGTATTCAATGAATAATACTAGGAGTCAGTTGCAGGATTCAAATCAATTTTAATGTGCAGCACAGACTCAGCGGGAACAAATCCAAGAAAAAGCTGAGCCCCGAAGTGCGGTCGCAGCTTGCTTATATACATTCATATACATTCATACATATACATGGAGTGGAGGAGTAGCCTAGTGGTTGGGGCAAGGTACTTCAGGCCGGAAGGTCGGTGGTTCAAATCCCACTAGAGGACAGCAACCTTGGGCCGGAAGGACTGGGGTTTCTAGTCCCACAGGTGCTCCTTGTGGTCTTGGGCAAGCCACTTAACCCTCCATAGCCCATGTTCCCTGTAAAATAGTTATCTCCAAGTTATAATGCCCTGTTCAATGTAATTTCAGTTTGTTCAATGTAAACCGCACTGATGCAGAATAGCGCGGTATATAAGAGAATGTAAATAAATAAAATAAATAAATAAAAATTCTCACATATACATTTTCATTATCAGATCAAGGTAAATTCTCTATTGGCATCCAATCAGTAACCATGCCTAGCCCCCTTCCTCCACTCGCCCCCCTTCCTACCTTTCCCTCGTTAAGACATTCCTGCATCTGCATAGTAAGTTCTCTATCTAAAACTTCAAAAAGTACAGGGACGTTCAAAGCTTAGAGTGTGTTATCTGCAAAGCAGGGTCACCTGGAGGGCAGCACAGAGCAGATGGATCTACCAAATATGGTCTTTCCTGCTCTGTGAGGTGGGGGCCTGTCCTTCAGGCCCGGAGATGAGGCCCACCATAAGTACATTTTTAATTAATACATTTTAATTGCAAAGACATTCCTGGCCCCAGGAAGGCCAGGTTGATTTGAGTTCAAGGAATGCTTGAGCAAGCAGCATAAGGGGGGGGGGGGGGGGGGAAGAAAGAGAAGGAATGTTCAAAAGCCGTTTTTAAAAGCAAAATCTTTCTTTCCAGCACTAGTCTCAAGTGGGGGTTGGTAATTCAATACTGTTATAGATACATTTCTATGCATGAGGCCTACCAGAGGCCTGGTTAATTGCTGGGGCCTACCACATTCCCCCCTTTTGATTATCATCACCCCTCCAGAAAGGGGTGAAATGAAAATCACACATTAAGTGCTATCTTAGACTGTGACCTCCTCTTGAGGTAAGGTCTGATACTTCCACATAGCTAATACTCGGGCTGCAGTCTTGCGTTCAACTGTACTGTCGATAATAGAGGTAAACATGCGTAGGCAAAGGGGTAGAAAACATGGAAGAAGCAGACATACAGTTAGCATAAGTAAAACAGTACATGCAATAGTTTTCAGACCCCCCACTCCCGTAAACATAGAACCAAACCATCCATTTAGCTCCAGTCTGTGCCAGGTCTGAACAGGTACATGAGCTAACCTTCGCATACGGTCGGCTATTTCTTCAATGACGTGGCCTTGATCATCAATCTGCAAATAGCAGTTAGTCAGATTGAATTTTCCACATACCCCTCCCTCAGTGGCCAATAGGTAATCAAGGGACAACCAGTTTTGGTACATAGCAGTGCTTGGGGCCTACCACAAGAGAAAATATTTTGTCACTCAATGCGTAATCAAACTCTTGAATTAGTTACCGGAGGACATGGTAAAAGCTGTTAGTGTAGCTAGTTTTAAAAAAGGTTTGGAAAAGTTCCTGGAGAAAAGGTCCATAAACCATTATAAAGAGGACCCGGGAAATCTACCACTTACCCCGGTACAAGCATTTTTGAACCTATGCACCTTTTTGGGAACCTGACAAGTACTTGTGACCTGGATTGGCCACTGTTAGAAACAGGATACTGGGCTTGATGGACCTTTGTCTGACCCAGTGTGACATATCTTATGTTCTTATGACCCTGTTTGCAAGCAGAGCAGGTTCAAATCTCACAGGCCAGCGCTTCATGAGTTCAACGGCATTGACGTGCTGGACTGTGAGCTTTGAATACTCCCTGCTCACTGTAGCCAGCACAGACTGAGCAGCGTGGCAAACGATTTGTGGTTTTGACAATAGCAACAGGGGTGAGATCTTTGGCTAGGCTGCTCCAGAGGACTAGTGTGGGCATACATCAATGCAAGCAGTCCTCTCCAGAGTAATTTAGTGGAGCACTCAGGATAGTCTTTTCTTAGTCATTAGATGTAGACATTTGTTTCAGAGCTAGAAATAAAGACACACTAAACGCAGCTGGGGCACAGAAAGCATGATGTAGTGCATCAGATAGGCAAAGGTGACCATGAAGTAGGAAAATAATGATATACAACATTGAGCCACCAGGTGGCATCAGAACAAGTAAACATCTGTAATATCTCCCTTTTTTTTTCATTTGAGCCTATGCAGAATGTTCTGTTGTAAAGGTCCTACAAATCAGGTCTTTAAGGTGGTTTTGAGAGCCAGGGCTTTTCTGTGCACGCAGCTGCTGAGTCCTGGTTGGCATTGCTGGGCTGTTATCAAACATGGCAGGTATACTGAAAGGAAAGGGACACTAAACACAGTTGGAGCACAGGAGCCACACAGTATTACATCAGAAGGTCAAAGGTGATAAGATATGCCATACTGGGTCAGACCAAGGGTCCATCAAGCCCAGTATCATGTTTGCAACAGTGGCCACTCCAGGTCACAAGTACTGTCGGGTTCCCAAAGGACATTCTATGCTGCTTGTCCCAGAGTAAGCAGCAGATATCACTAGGCCTCTTTAACAATGGTTTATGGACCTTTCCTCCAGGAACTCATCCAAACCTGTTTTAAAACCCAGCTACACTAACGTCTGTATTCTAAGGAATGTTCAAGAAGCTGTTCTGATGCAGCCCAGATAGCAGCGACGTGCAAAACACGAGTCGACGCTTGTCCAGCTTGCTAGACATCTAGCCTTTGAAGAGAGTGAATTACAGCCCTCTAAGAGATTCTTCCGCTAAGCCAAGTGTTTTCTGCTGTTTTTAAATGCATTTAGAAAATTGCAAAACACATTTTGGCCTATGAATGGTAATAAGGAGGGTGGTCAAGTGCTGTGATCTGTTTGTTGGCCAAGAACTGCCTCACACAGAGCGGTGTGTGCGGGCGTGTTGTCGTGGTGGAGCAGCCATAACTTGTCTCTCCACAGAGCCTGCCTGCTGTGCTGAACCCGGTCATGGAGGCGATTGAGGACCTGCTGGTATTAGTGATGGTTGACTGTCTGACCCTCAGGCACAAACTCATGATGGACCACTCCCTTTTGGTCAAAAAATGTGATCAGCATGACCTTGATCCTTGATTTGGACATGCGTGCCTTCTTGGATCTGGGTGACAGTTGAGTCTTCACTGCAGGCTCTGTCTCTTGCTTTCAGGGTCATACTGGAAGACCCAAGTCTTGTCTCCTGTAATGACTCAGCCAACGAACTCTGGATCTTCTTCTTCAGCAAGTCTCAACAAACATTGACCTGGTGCTCCTTCTGGTTGTCTGATAAAAGCTTGGGCACCATCTTGGTGCACACTTTCCGCATCCCCAGCTCCTGCACCAAGATGATCCTCACTGACTCCCTGTTCAGGCTGAGCTCCTCAGCTATCATCGGCACCATCAGTCTGCAATCACTCCGCACCAGCTGGTTCACTCTGTCAATGTTCTCAGCCATCTTTGTCGTGGAAGGCCATCCTGACTTGGGGTCATCCTCGTTCTCCTTGCGGCCAGTCTTGAAGTGTTTGTGCCACTCGAAGACTCACAGCCTTGACATTGCATCTTCTCCATAAGTCTTTTGGAGAAGTTGGAGACACTCAGTTGGGCCCTTCTCCAACTTAACCAGAAATTTCAAGTTGATTCTTTGCTCCATATTTCTGCCATCTCTAGTTGTGTGACAAAGCGATGGAGCAGTGTGCTACAAAAAAACCTCAAAAAGAAAAACAGAGCGAGAGAGATGAAAAATATTATAGCAGAATAGTGGCGAGATGTTGCACAACACAGTGACATAAGCAGATAGCCAATTGGCATTGAGTCGTGGGCGTGGCTGCCACAGTCTCGTTTCTTTTTTGTCACACCTTGTATTTCTGATGACTACTATTATTGTCACACATCTGAACTTCAACAAAGTTTACTTTCATCCAAAATTCACAAAGATTTACTAGACATGCATTTACCCCACACAGTGGCTAAAATTATGCAGATATTTTCACAATACCCACCTTTTTGCCTAGATTAAAGAGGTGTGGCTAGGTTGGTGAAGAAACCACGTGCATAAAACGGATTTCTCAAATCTATGTGTGTGGGTGTGGGTGAGCTGTTTCTTCTCTTCCCCGGTGTTGTCCGACAAAAAGTTATAAATTCTGAGGGACAACTTGGGAGATCTTTTTCATTTTTTGCTATTTTTTACAGAAACAACAGGGGCAAAGTATGTAGCATTTTAGTGAATGTTGCTCCCATGGGGGTAAGGACATATGCTATGGCGCAATGGGTCTGACCAAAGGTCCATCAAGCCAGGTATCCTGTTTCCAGCAGTGGCCAATCCAGCTTACAAATACCTGGCAGGTTCCCAAAAGGTACACAGTTTTCATGCTGTGGATTTCCCCAGTCCATTTTAATAATAGTTAATGGACTTTTCCTCCAGTAACTTTTCCAAACGTCTTTTAAACCCAGCTACAGTAACAGCTTTTACAACATCCTCTGGCAACAAATTTCAGAGTTGATTATACATTGAGTGAAAAATAATTTCTCCAATTAGTGTTAAATTTGCAACATTGTAGCTTCATTGTGCATCCCCAAGTCTTTCTACTTTTTGAAGGCTTAAACATCTGATCTACATTTATCCATTCCACTTCAGTAATTATTTAATAGACTTCTATCATATCTCCCCTCAGCCAGGTGTGGGCTCAAGGCAATCTGCTGCCTGAGGTAAAGTATGAAATAGCACACCTCCCCCCACCTTAGATGGAGGCAGGGCTTTTTCAGAAATCCAATCAGAGACTGAACCAAACCAAAAAGCCAATTAGATTATATGGAGGAAATACAAGATGTTTGCACACAGGGCTTTATCGAGCTGCAAGTCGCACCCTGTGTGACTTGCAGCTCGGGGGAACACCCCTCCTCTCCTCCATACCTCCATCCAGTGCTGCCTGCTCTCTGTTTTTTTCACTGCGGCGTCGGCAGCAGGGACAGAGCAGGCAGTGCTGGACGGAGGTATGGGGAGGAGGAGGGGGTAAGTGCCCGATCTGAAAGGCACCGGCACTTTAAGCAGATTTATTCCTCCCTACTCTGACATTGTGTCGCAGGAGGGAGGGACAAGGGATCTGAGGCTTCTGCTTTCCTGTCTTCTCAGCTCTCTTTCTGTGGTCTATGGTCCATGGTCCATCTGCCATTTCTTATCTCTTCTTTTGTTTCCTTCAGTTCCTTCCATCAGCCCATTTCCAGTTCCAGTAACCCTCCCCAGTATCAGCGCCCTTCCAGTCCTTCCCTTCTAGTACCTTCCAATGTCAACCGCCTTGCATTCCCATGATTGCCACTGGTGTCCATTCCCTTCCATTCCCCCTCCATCCCCACTGTCCAAATACCATCCCAGGTACCATCCTCACGTCCACTCTCAGTGCCAGCCCCCCAGCCAGCTCCCTTCCAGTCTCCCGAACCCTCTGTCCATCTGCCTTCCAGTGCTGTTTGCATATCAGCTCCCTTCCAGCCTCCTCCCCATTACCCAACCACCTACCACTCCCATCCCCAAGTGTCAGCTTCCTTCCAGTCCCCCTTCAGTACATCCCAGGTGTCAGCTCCTTTCCAGCCCCCTCATTCCCCCGGGTCAGCTCCCTTCCTGCCCCCTCCTTCCCCTGGCAGACCCTCTCATTATCCGCTCCCTTCCAATCCTATTCTACCATCCTCCCGCAACAGCCCATTTGTAGCCCTAGCCCCTAGTTTTCTTCCAGAGCTAGCAACACTCTCCTCCCCTCCCCCATTAGCCCATTTCCAGTCCCAGCCCATTTCCAGTCCTATGGGTTAGGACTGGTAATGGGCTGATTGGAGGGCTAGGACTAGAGTGGGCTGATAAGTCCTAGCCCTCCAATCAGCCCATTACCAGTCCATTACCAGTCCTAACCCTTCCCAATAAGTCCATTTCCAGTCCTAGCCCCCAATCAGTCCATTTCCTGTCCTAGCCCCCCTAATCAGCCCATTTCTAGGCCTAACCCCACCAATCAGTCCATTACCAGTCCTAGCCCCCCTCCCAATCAGCCCATTTCCAGTTCTAACCCCCCCTCCCAATCAGCCTATTTCCATTCTTAACCCCCCATCAACCCATTTCCAGTTCTAACCCACCCATCAGCCCATTTCCAGTCCTAGTCCCCCTCCCGATCAGCCAATTTCCAGTTCTAACCCCCATCAGTCCATTTCCAGTCCTAGCCCCGCCATAGCCCATTACCAGTCCTCGCCCCACCTCCCCCTCAGCCCATTTCCCGTTCTAACCCCCCATCATTTCATTTCCAGTCCTAGCCCCCCATAGCCCATTACCAGTCCTAACCCCCATCAGCCCATTTCCAGTCCTAGTCCCCCCCCCATAGCCCATTACCAGTCCTACCCCCCCTATCAGCCCACTTCCAGTCCTCACTCCCCCCACCCCAGGGAAATTGAAAAGAAAAAACCTGGCTGCTGAAGCCGCTGCTGCTGCCACTGCGGCAGCAACAAAATGAAGTGCCCCATGGCCTCCCCGGCAGAGCCCTCTTATCTCCCTCAGCGCTGGCTTTTTAACAGAGCCACGAGAAAGGGAAACTCTCCCTTCGCGGCTCTGAGGGAGATAAGAGGGCTCTGCTGGGGAGGCCGCGGGGCACTTCATTCTGCTACTGATGCAGCGGCAGCGGCTCCTCTCATCGGGGTTTTTTTTTTTTTGAAGGCCGAGTGAGGCGGGCTTTTTGGGGGCAATTTTTGCCGCTCCCAAAACGTTGCCACTTGAGGCCACCGCCTCACTCAGCCTCATTATAGAGCCGCCCCTCAGCCATCACTTATCCAAGTTGAGGAGCTCTAATCTTTTGAACCTTTCCTTGTAGGGGTTTCCTTCCATTCCCGTTATCATTTTGGTCACCCCTCTCTGTACTTCTTCTAGTTACGCTAAATCCTCTTTAAGATATGGTGACCAGAATTGCCCACAATATTCAGGATGCAGTCGCACCATGGAACGATACAGAGGCATTATAATGTCCTTGGTTTTATTCTTGATTTCTTTCCCTATGATTCCTAGCATTTCTATTTGCTTTCTTGGACAGAGGGTTTCAACATATTATCCACGATAACACCTAGATCTCTCTCCTAATATGGAATCTTGTATCGTGTAACTTTTATAAGAGCCTTGAGTGTGTAGAACAGCAAGTGAAGGGTAATTCTGTAATGAGGGGCCAAAGTTAAACAGCCAAAACATGCCTATTTTAAGCCTATTTTATAAAGACAAGTAGACGTCTACATGTCTTTCTCAATCATTGACATAAGTGACAGAGATCAGATGCAGATATTTACACCTGCTTCACGGCACATAAAGCGTGCAAGTATGAACATAAATTAAGACACTTTATAATCAATGCATATACTTGCAAACTCTGTCCATGCTTTGCCCCGACTGTGCGCCAGCTACACCTACTGGCAAAGTACGCACATTCATGTCAACGCCCGCATTTTTATACCAGTCGATATTTTATGGTGACTTTAATGCACACAGACTGCCACATACATGCAAAAATGGCTTTGTTAAATTGTCTTTTTTATCTGCTCAAGTAGGCACTTACAAAAATCAATAGGCTTGCACTTAAAAATAGGTGTTTTGAACCCATAGAGCCTATGCTTATATGACATAGGTGTACGTGTTTCCAGGGACAGAGAGTAGGAAAAGCATGTGTGGGAATAGCATCTATGCACATAGAGATATATTCCAATATTTATTTATTTAACACTTCTTATATACCGTCTTTTTACTATTCAAGACAGTTTACATGGAATGGAAGGTAACAGTGTTGGTAAAGCTGTTTTACAGAGAACAGTAACTGAGCTCACGGTGGGGACCCTCTCTTCTTAACAATGAACAGTCAACAGATAACGTTTTAACATATTTACAGTCAGGGGTGAGGGAGGGAGGAGGTTGGGGAGGGAGGGGGAGGAGGAGTCTATTGTGAGAGGGGGGATTAAGGGGTGCTGGGTAGACATTTTATATTAGAGTTGTGTGGCTGAGGTTTAGGACGGGGCAAAGTATTTTTGAAAGAGGAAGGTTTTCCGGAATTTGGAGTGGTGGGAGCATCCTCTTATGTCAGGTGGGAGCATCCTCTTATGTCAGCAGAGGGGGGCATAGAGGGAGAAGGCTTGGTTGCAGGTGGATTGTTTGCACTTTTTCTTCTGAATTGGTATGATTAGGATGGTTGCAGTTTTTGGTCTACGTGATCTGGAGTTGTTTGGTTTGGAGAGAAGGGAGAGTAGACAGAGGGCTGATTCATTGTGTATTACCTTGTGTATTAGTGTGATGGTTTTAAATTTTATTCTGGCTAGCATGGGGAGCCAGTGGAGATCTTGGAGGATAGGAGTGATGTGGGCTCGTCTGGATGTGTTCGTTATTAGGCGTGCAATTGTATTCTGGGCCATTTAGAGGGGTTGGATACTGTGTTTAGGGAGGCCATGATATGAGGTTGCAATAGTCAAGAGTCGGTGTGGTTAGCTCTTGGCGAACAGTACGGAAAGAGTCTGGATTTAGAAGGGGGTGGAGGTTTCTCAGGGTTCTTATTTTGACATATATAGAGTTAGTTGTTTTTTGTATATCTTCCTAGAAGATGAGGTTCTGGTCTATTGTTAGTCCAAGAAATTTGACTTTGCTCTTTACTGCGACAGTGTAATCACCAAGAATAAGAGATGTTGGGGGGGGGGGGAGAGGGACAAAAGATGGGTTAGAGAAGATGTGAAGTGCTTCTGTCTTTGCTTGGTTATTTATGAGGTTGTGTTGATGGAGCCATTGTTTTATCTTGGTGAAGCAGTTGCTAATATTGGTGAACTTTGGTGTTATGTTGAAAGGGGAGAAGAACATTATATTGTCTGCCTATAATTGGTATTGTATGTTGTGTTCTTGGAATATTTTGCATATGCGTTGGAGGATGATGTTAAAGAGGAGTGCAGATAAGCTGGAACCTTGTGGAACTCCTTGTCTGAGAGTGAATGGTAGGGAAGTCTTATCACCGATTCACACCTGTTGTGTTCTATGATCAAGGTAAGAGCGGAACCAATTTAGTGTGGTATCTCTTAAGCCAATTTCATGTAGTCTGTCCAGGAGTTGATCATAGGGGAGGGAGTTAAAAGCAGATGATATGTTAAGGAAGATTAGTAGGCAGCTTTGGGTGGGTATTTGGGTGTATGTAATCACTGAATCTAATAGGGACATGATCAGAGTTTCCATCCCATGGATCCTTTTGAACCCATGTTAGAAGGAGTCCAAGGGGGAATGGTGCCAGTAACACACACAGGTCAGAACCCCCTACCAGGCTGAGGTACTGTGGGGGTGCACACGGTCAGTTCTCCCTACCAGGCCGAGGTGCTGTGGGGTGCATACCCCATCTTGTGTTCATCTGTAGACTGCTGATTTGCATGTGCAGTGCATCATGGGTACGGGTGGGTTAACCCTATCCTGGTAACCACAGCAGACAGTTTGTGTGGTGACCTGCAATCCTTCTGTAGCCAGCCATGGGTTTGTTAGTAGCTGTAGCTCACTGGTTACTTCAGTGCCGGTGGAGCCAGAGGTTATGGGTTTGATCCCACAGTGGGGTTATTTGATAGGGCTGTCTGAAGCATTTTCTTTTTTTAATTTAAATTAGTGCTGCCAGCAAAAACACACTCACAGTGCTGAACCTTAAGGTGCCTCATAAGGCGCCCCATAAAGCGCCTTATAAGGCGCCCTATAGGGAACATTATAGGGTGCCTTGGTGGACAGTGCACTTTATAATGTGCCCTCTGGAGTGCCTTATAGGGTGCCTTATGCGGCACCTTAGGTTACGGCACTGTGAGGGTGTGTTTGCTGGCAGCACTAATTTAAAGTTAAAAAGAAACTGCCTCAGACAGCACTAGTTTAAAGTAAAGGGTAATGCCTCAGTAAACCCACTGGGGGATTGAACTCATGACCCCTGCACCATCAGTCAGTGTATTAACCATTGTGCTACACCTCTGCTGCTGTGTTTGTAGGTCAGCGTGCCTACTTAAGACTAACGCGCGTTAACGTGCATGGTGCACTTTATCATGCGATAACACGCGATTGCTACCTTTAGACAGGAACACCCACTCTTTTTATAGCATCCTGCACATTATCGCTGGGTGCACATTAACACGGTTTAGTAAACATACCCCCTGGTGTAACTGTTTAGCCAGCCATTGCTATGTGAAAAGGCATAGCACACCAGTTAATACAATGCCCTCATAACCAGTGGTGATGGGTTTGAGACCCCAGTGTGCCAACACCAAAATAAATGCATAATAAATGAATTGTGTTCAGACACATCACTGCAATGTGTGTCTGCAGCTTAGATCTTTATATATATTGATTGTGCCATCATTTCCTGTGTACCAGCCATGGTACAGGCACGTTGCTAGCGCGCCTTAATGATCTGCGTTGCTGCGCGCATGAGCAAGGCAGTGCAGAAAATAGCTACCAGTTCAAGAAAGCTGGCTTTTACAAACAGGGAGCTAAGGCACCTTGCAGGGCTGATATGCACTAGGCAGAACAAACTTTTCCCAGGATCATCAAAGCGGCAGGACCTGGGGTGTGTGCGGAGGGCCTGGGACTGCGTCACAAGGCACATTAATCGTCTTGCGGACTACCCATGTGAGGTAAGTTTATGGGGAAAGGTCAGTATATCCATATACATATCCAGTGTGGATTGTAGCTGTGCATGCTGCTGTGTGTAGGCATTCTATCTCATTTATGTTTATTAGTTAAACCCACGTGATATACCGCCTATGTATCACTTCAAAGTGGTTTGCCCTATCCCCAGGAGGCTAAGGACCTGATCACAGAGTTCCAGATGTCAGCCTGGTGTTATGGCAGCTGCTGCGGTTGCTGTGTTAAAATTCACCATAACACAAGGAGCCCCTAGATCTTCCTAAAGAGGTTTGGTAAACATCATGCTGATATGGTAGGTTCTGCAGTTGCAGGGTCACACATCTGCCCTACCCCTAGGGGTCCTGAGACCTGCTCCAAATGGTCTTTCAGTCACCCTGGTGATATGGTTGTGTGCACATTTGCAGGTTAAAATATTTGCCCTACCCCCAGGAGTCCTGAGAGCCCATCAAAGTGGGCTGTCAGTCAACCTAGTGATATGGTTGTGTGTGCATTTGCAGATTAGAACATTTGGCCTACTCCCAGGAGTCCTGAGAGCCCATCAAAGTGGGCTGTCAGTCACCCTGGTGATATGGTTTATTTATTTAAAAGCTTTTATATACCGCTCTCTTTAATATCAGACCTGAGAGGCCATCAAAGAGGGCTGTCAGTCACCCTGGTGGTATGGTTTATGCTGCTGTTGGTGTGTTATATTCCACCTTACCCCCAGGAGTCCTGACATCCCATCAAAGTGGGCTGTCAGTCACCCTGGAGATATGGCTTATGCTGCTGTTGCTTTGTTATAATTCACCCTACCCCCAGGAGGCCTGAGAGCCATCAAAGTGGGCTGTCAGTCACCCTGGTGGTATGGTTTATGCTGCTGTTGCTGTGTTATATTCCACGCTACCCCCAGGAGTCCTGACACCCCATCAAAATGGGCTGTCAGTCACCCTGGTGATATGGTTGTGTGTGCATTTGCAAGTTAAAACATTTGCCCTACCCCCAGGAGTCCTGAGAGCCCATCAAAGTGGGCTGTCAGTCACCCTGGTGATATGGTTGTGTATGCATTTGCAAGTTAAAACATTTGCCCTACCCCCAGGAGTCCTGAGAGCCCAACAAAGTGGGCTGTCAGTCACCCTGGTGATATGGTTTATTTATTTAAAAGCTTTTATATACCGCTCTCTTTAATATCAGACCTGAGAGGCCATCAAAGTGGGTTGTCAGTCACCCTGCTGGTATGGTTTATGCTGCTGTTGCTGTGTTATAATTCACCCTATCCCAGGGGGCCTGAGAGGCCATCAAAGTGGGCTGTCAGTCACCCTGGTGGTATGGTTTATGCTGCTGTTGATTTTTCATAATTCACCCTACCCCCAGGAGTCTTGAGACCTTCTGAAAGTGTCCTATCAGTCACCCTGGTGATATGGTGTATGTTGCTGATGATGTGTGCCAAGACACCCTACCCCCAGGAGGCCTGAGACCTGATTGCAAAGGTGGGTATGGCATCTAGATATTGTGGTAGGTGATGCCGGGTTTGGACACACATTTGCCCTATTCCCCGGAGGCCCAGACCTCATTACACATGTCTGTTATGGATCCTGATTGTATGGTAGGTGCAGCTGTGGATGTGCTGTAAACCATCCCACCCCCAGGAGCTCTGAGACCTGATTACAAAGGTCTGAAACAAATCCATATATCATTGATGTGTATGCAGTTTCTGGTCACACATCTGGCCACTCCCCAGGAACCCCGTAACTGATTGCAGAGGAACATTATAGATGCTGGTGTAAGGGTACAAAACTTCACAATGCCCACTCCACAAAAACAAAAAGTACTGGTCCAAATCTTTCCATATTCATTATCTTTCAACATTCAAGTATATATATCAGTGTTCATTATATATTGTTATACACACAATACTGCACAGAAGGTCTCAGTAACCACGGGCCAACAGCATGCATACAACAGACTAAACTGTCATAATGCACAAGCCCTTATAACATCAATGACCTTCCGTGCAGATCCCGACAAGCTACCCAAACACAATCAATGAGACAGCACTTAACTTCCAAAACCATGCTTTGCGCCTCAAAGGGTGGCATCCTGCTTCCCATTCCCCGACGCCTCAACTCAGAGCTCAAAAGCGTTTCACAAGCATCCTTGCTTCATCAGGGGAAAACCAACTGTCCAACAAAACATATAACCAACATGAAATACACAATCAATTAAAAACAAAAGCACAAGCCAGCACACCCAACACAGGCCCCGTACTCACCCCTATCCCAAAGTTAGCAAGGCAAACAGCCAGTGGATTGTGGATTTCATGGTGGTTATATGTTTTGTTGGATAGTTGCTTTCCCCTGATGAAGCAAGGATGCTTGTGAAACGCTTTTGAGCTCTGAGTTGAGGCGTCAGGGAATGGGAAGCAGGACGGCCACCCTTTGAGACACAAAGCATGTTTTTGAAAGTTAAGTGCTGTCTCATTGATTGAGTTTGGGTGGCTTGTTGGGATCTGCACGGAAGGTCATTGATGTTATAAGGGCTTGTGCATTATGACAATTTAGTCTGTTGTATGCGTGCTGTAAGCCCGTGGTTACTGAGACCTTCTGTGCAGTATTGTGTGTATAACAATATATAATGAACATTGATATATATACTTGAATATTGAAAGATAATGAATATGGAAAGATTTGGACCAGTACTTTTTGTTTTTGTGAAGTGGGCATTGTGAAGTTGTGAATTATTCCACTCTAAGAACGACCATATATATTTTGGTGTAAGGGTACATGCACCTGTTGTGGTTGCACAGCTCTGGCACAACCCCAGACAGATACACAGATTTATTTATTTATTTATTTATTTTATTTACATTCTCTTATATACCGCGCTATTCTGCATCAGTGCGGTTTACATTGAACAAACTGAAATTACATTGAACAGGGCATTATAACTTGGAGATAACTATTTTACTATTTTATAGTATAACGCCAAGTGTCATGGTTTTGGCGTCTGGCAAGGTGCACAGGGGCACCCACCTTCCGCTGTATGTTAGGACACATCACCCATGCGTGGTAGGATATCATGGTGCCATGGCGGGTGTGTTGGCTGATATGTGTAGGTCAGGCAAACACACATGTGTTTGCCAGACCACACAGGGGGTTAGGGAGGACCTCCTGTAAACACCAGCATGGCCAAACCACACGTGGCATGGTGCTGCCATGTCATGCAAGGAGAGTGTAGGAACATGGTATGGGGTGTCCAGAGTGTTATGCACAGTACACATATGTGTCACTGCACACATGGCCAGACCCACAGCCACACATGCAGGTGGCACTGGCAACCGTTAGTAGAAGACACACTGAGGAGAGGAGCAGGAGCAGCACGATGCTGCGCACAGAGATGTGTGATAGGTGTTGGCCACCCACAAGAGATATATGGTCATTAATGCACCCTCCCATTGCTTTCCCCCCTAGGTAGAGGACCTATGGAAAAAGGGTCGGGAGTTGCGGCTGCACTGCCCAGAGTTCCTTGCCCGCCTACAGAGGCGGGCAATGTCTCAACGTGGAGGTGAGTGTTGCAGCCTCTGCAGCTCTGTAGAAAATGTCACAGTGGCCCACCAGCCTGTGCGCGGCCAAACTATGTACATGTGGTATGTGACTCACAAAATAGTGTGCTAATGACTGTCATCCCCCCAGAGGAAGATCCTGCCGGTGAGGGCCCCTCCACAAGGTTAGGGCTCTTTAACCTGGAAAAGAGACGGCTGAGGGGAGATATGATAGAAGTCTATAAATTAATGAACGGAGTGGAACGGGTAAACATAGATCAATTGTTTATGTTATCAGAATATAGAAAGACTAGGGGACATGCAATGAAGCTTGTCAGACGGCTGCCTGGGTGAGAATCTTCACAGTCTTGTCAAGTGCATATATCTATATGATTTGCAAGGTATTGTGGGCAATGTAGTTCATTCACACCAGACACAGCTGCTGACAATAATTTAGTTGTGCTCTTGGGTAAAGCCAATAAGATATTTATTTATGGGGTTATTTCTCCCAACACAGATATGCTTGGTAGCACATAAATCAGGTAACTTGCTTTCAGTGTTAACTTGGAAAAACAAAGTCAAAATCAGGAAAACAACAAATGAAAAGCCACAAAGCAAGGAACAAACTGTTCTTTTCAGGTTAACTTCTGATTACTTCCCACATAGATACAGAAGTGATTCTCTCCTAGCTCACAAGCAATTAGGTAAGGCTTAATTGCTAGCAGTCACCAGCTGAAACCCCTTAGCTGGCTTGCCTTCCACTGTGTGGGTCAAATCCTGCTTCAGGAGCTTTTCTGAGTAGATTAAAGAACAAATTTGTATTTCTTTGTGATGGTTGCTGTACTTTATAACAGAAAGTTACCAACGGAGTTTAGATAGAGAGCAGTCCATATAAACAGGATCCTCATCTGCTATTATTCCCCCTTGTTCAACAAGCATGGGTTCAATATCATGGATTGGCACAGATGAATCTCTCAATGGAGCATTTTCAGGAGAATACTTGTTTCCCTGCTGTCTTTCAAGGTTATAGCTAGGGCATAGATCAGTGTTCATACCTGAGCTTCCATTGCTGCTAGAGTTCCTCTCTATATAGCCTGGCCAGTATGTAGTCCAGTTCTTATGTCCAGCCTTCCAATCCAGATCCCTGGACACTGGATCTGTCTTCACATACCTTCTGGCACAGGTCTTAGGGTCCCTTCCACGTGCAGCCGTCTCCCTCACAGGTAGCCTCTGGTGATTCCTAGCTCTGCAGCACCATTCCTCTGGCTTTCCCCAGTCCAATGGTGTATGCTGGCCCTTGAAATGCCTCCCAGTATACGTACTGCTTTGGACTCTTCTAGACCTCTCAATGGCTTTTCTCCTCTTTCTTCCAGAGAGTTTCCTTGCCTCTCTGTCTGTCCGGTTTGGCTTCTGCTTCTGATAATCCTTCAAATGAAACTGAGGATCCTTCTCTGGATATCCAAGGTGATCATGAAGATGGTCATCTGTAGAATAAACTCTACTCTTATTCTGCTTAGATGAGTGATCCTCCCTAACACAGCGCAGCTGTGCTGAATCAGGCCCTGCCCTTTGAGATGAGTGCTTAGGGATTACCTCATAGCCCTCCTGATTGAACACACGTTTCCTCACTTCAGCTCCTCTAATGGCTGTTGGAAACCTGGTGCATTCTGGGACTGGTAGTCTTTTATGGCAAAATTCTGTTTTCATACTTCTACCAGAACTGACAGGTTGCTTGTTCAGAGTCACTTCACCTTTTCTATAGCTCCTTCCTGAGCTATGATAAGCTTCCTTATCACAAGCTACAAGGTAAACTATTTAAGACTAATAAAAGAAAATATTTTTTCACTCATCGTGTAATCAAACTCTGGAATTTGTTACCGGAGGATGTAGTAAAGGCTGTTAGTGTAGCTGGGTTTAAAAAAGGTTTGGACAAGTTCCTGGAGGAAAGGTCCATAAACCATTATTAAGAAGGGACCCAGGATATCAATGCTTGACCCAGTACAAGCATTGCGGAACCTGTGTCTTTTGGGGAAACTGCTAGGTACGTTTGACCTAGATTGGTCACTGTTGGAAACAGGATACTGGGCTTGATGGACCTTGGTCTGATCCAGTATGGCATATCTTATGTTCTTATGTTCTTATCGGGGCATACTATGACAAGCCCCACTGCCCAACGCCGAACGGAGGAGGAGGAGGAGGATGGGGCAGTGGAGGTGGTGGAGGCTGAAGAGGAGGAGGAGGAGGCGGCAGAGGAGGAGGCGGCAGAGGCGGCTGAGGTGGAGGAGGACAATGGGGAAATGGAGGGGTGGAGGGTGGGGTGGGAGGGGAGGGTGAGTGTGTGTGTGTGTGTTATTTCGGGGGGTGAGGAGGAGGAGGAGGGGAGCATGGAGGGCGGTGAGGGTGGGTGGGAAGTGCCGGGGGAAGGGGGTGGGGGAGGTGGGGGGCATTGAGGGGGGGAGGATGGGATGGAACACAGGACAGCACAGGGCACTGTGGGTCCCTGCCAGCTACCGCATGTGTATGCCAATGGTGCCCGTCTGGGTGTAGCTATGCCACCCATTGCCACAGACAGGGCCCACGCACATGCCACCACACAGACACCTGGCACCATGTGTGTATGTGGTGGCAGGTGCGTACAGGACCTGTATGTGGCATGAGGGCCCAGGACCGTACCATCCGGTGGCTGGCAGGTTCCATTCAGTGGATGGCTGCCGAGATGCAGCGTGTGGTGGGTAGGGGCACTGCATCTCGACAGCCATCCCCTGATGGGCGTCCCAGGAGCATATGATGGCCCCTGTGGCACCCACACATGTGCCCTGTGCTGTCCTATCGTCCGGGACCCAACATGTGGGCGTTGTTATCCCTCCATCCCCTTTACCCAACAGCTGGGTACATATGACCTAGATTGTCCAATGTTGGAAACAGGACACTGGGCTTGATGGACCTTGGTTTGACCCAGTATGGCATAACTTATGTTCTTATGTTCCTATGTTCCTATACCCTTTGAAAATAAGTTGTGAATACAGTTTTGATACTACATTACAATGGTCATGTGTCTCCCTTACAGACAGACTGTGGACGTAAGCATGGGACATGTGTGTAGATCAGCATGTGTATGCATGGTAGACATGGGTATCATACATGGACCGTCTCCACACGCAGTTGTGGGGGCTGCCCATGTGCGTAGGCATCTGAGTCCCATGTTGTCCCTGTGATGTGCCATTGTGGAGCATGTCCCTAAGTCTTTGGTCACGTGCATGCTGTGTGCAATATGTG
Organism: Ichthyophis bannanicus; assembly: GCA_033557465.1. NCBI lineage: Eukaryota > Metazoa > Chordata > Amphibia > Gymnophiona > Ichthyophiidae > Ichthyophis > Ichthyophis bannanicus. The sequence goes on along the minus strand of CM066049.1, from coordinate 90,586,265 downwards.
GGAACCATATCTGATGCACCATGCTTGTGTGCCAATAGGGGAAATGGCTAGCAGCAGGTTTGTGGCATGGAGGGTAAGTTGGAATGGGGTACCCAGGAGCTGCTCAGGGGGATAGCTGTTGAGGGTGACATACGTCAATGCATGTCACAAGGATGAGCGGTGGGGGACTGCAAGCACTAGTGAAGGGTGATCAGCTGACCAAAGCAAGCCACATTTGTCTGCCTGTGCCGCATGCAAGCCTATGTGGGAAGACAGCCACGTAGGCCCTGGTGTGGGCAGGAAGAATGGTCACACATGTGTGTCCAATGTTGGAGAGTGTATGGGGTGGGAGAGGGTAGGAAGATCCCTACACCAGACATGTACCACCGTGGACATCTTCCTGGGCAATGGGAGAGGACGGGTATACCCACACGCATAGGTAGTGGGGTGGCAACCTGCCACAGTCCATGGCACACAGGGCACGGTATGACCTATGGGCACTGATAGGTGGCAGTACAGACACCCCACCCCTGAGGGGCATGGGTAAGGCACATGTGGGCAGGGAGACAACAGGAGGTGCAGGGTACGTAGGGGGCCACAGTGCCACACATTGGAATCAAACACATAGGATGTAATATTTTAAGATGTTTTATTCTTCATGCTCACAATCTCCGTGGCCGGCAACGGTGTCCACGGCCCAGCCCACCCCTCTGTTGCGGGGCTGCTGGTGTAGCCTCTGGTGCCGGTGCTGGCTGCTGTAAGCGTGCTGCCATGGCCTCCTGGGCATCTGCAATGCGGAGGAGAACCCCTGCTATCATGTTTGCTGTTGTCTGCAGCTGTTGGATCCCCTGGTTTGTGGCCATCAGATCCTGGTGTATGGCCAACAGAGCCTGATGAGTGCCTGTGGGTGGGAAACAAGGTGATATGTGAGATACCTCTTTCAAATCCAAATGTCACACATGCACATGTCAGGCATATCCCACCAGATCAGTCTGCAGAACAATCATGCATGCCACAACTAGCAACGCATGACCATGTTTAGATCTGTGTCTCCCATGAGCCATCCCATGTCTGGAAGGGGTCTGGATGAGGGGTCATGAGAATCACAGATCTCACACATGGCACAGTGTCCCAGTTTAATCTGTCAATGCTTGATCTGCACACTGGTCATCTGAGATAGGTCAGATGACGTGAGGGGTCATGGCACACATACATATATCTGGGGGGCCCTCATTTCTATAATGCTGGCGCACAGTGCAGATTATGTTGACAAACTATGCTGCATAACAATACCCATGGAGAGGTGTCTGTCAAGTAGGGTGTCTGGGTGACCTGGGATCGTTGGTTTCTTCTGTGAGCTTTCTTGGGGTATATGGCCTTGCACAGTGTGCATGTGTCTGAGCCCCTCACACATGCTGACACCTGACAAGCCATGCTACAGGAGGTTGAAACACACAAGGCACAGAACAACCACCCCAACATAAGAACACTCTGCTATGTGGGCAACATGCAATCTCCTTGTGGATGTTATGACAAACCCCATGGGGATTGTGGTGTATGCTGTTACCCACCTTTGGCATCGTGCCATGCTGAGGCACTGTGGGCCCGCAGCTCTGCAAGGCTTGTAGCCGTGCTTGTAGGAAGGGTGGCTGATGTCCCTGGTGCATGCATGGGGTGGTGGTTCCCCTCAATCTCCGAACCCTCTTGATACTGTGTGTGGCTGCCTGTGGCCCCCACTGTAGCGGTGACATCCGGGGGCGTGTCCTCTGTCTCTGCCATCACGTGAGTCCCTGGTGTGCAGGGTCCCCATTGCTGGTGCTGCCCCTGGACATTGTGGGCTCTGGCTCCTCCAAATCCTGGGGCCCTGCCACATCCTCCTCCTCAGGTGCCCCCATGGTCATGTAGTCACCTGGGTTGTGGAAGAGCATACACAGCACAGATAAGTTTGCACAGTGCACCTATGTACATCTGTGTATTACATCCACCCCACAATCAATGTGTGCTTGAGCGTGCCCTGTACGTTTGCTGCAGAGCTACTACTACAGCTCCTGATACCACTATTAGGCATTTATAGGGCAGTATCAAGCACACACATCACTGTGAAAGTTATCTCACAGAAAGACAGTCCCTGCTCAGCGGTGCTTAAATTTGAAACAGACATAGCAATAACAGGTCTGGGAGGGGGTTTGTAGCAGAAGTGCAGCGACATGTGCAGGGCAGACATAAAAAGGGATGGTGTTAGAGACACATGTGGGTGGAGGACAGAAACACGCAAAGTAAAAGGGGTGGAATGGGGAACAGCACACTCATGAGCCAAAGGCAGAGGGTAGGAGATGATCTAGGAGACCAGGTATGAGAAGGTGTTAATAAGATGTCTGACGCATATCCAAAGGGCATTTACTCTATGCGTTGGGAGCAGCAAGGTGTGAGTTGCATACCTACCTGCCTGGGGATGTGCGGTGTCCAGTGCTTCTGGCAGTCCACACAGGTATATGGGCCAAAGCTGGTCCGCTAACTCCTGCTCCAGGGGTGTTAGGGTTGGTGCAAAGGGGCCTCCCCCGCCGGTGCCCATGGCATGTTGCCGCTCAGCCACCATGTGTGCACGCACACCACGCTTAATATCGTTGAACCTTTTCCTGAGGCTGTCAAGGTCCCTGGTTGGTCCCCCTGCCTGTGTGACGGCTTCCTGCACCTCCTCCCACACGTGTGTGCGTGTTGCCACAGTGGTGCTGTTGCTCAGCCAGCCATAGAGAACCTTGTAATGCTCCAAGACACTAGCCAGCAGGATGTGGTTCTCTTGCTAGCTGAATCTCACAGCCCTCCTCCGTTGCACAGCTGGCACTGGTATGCGCCTTCGTTTGGCACTGGGAGGGCCCTGTGTGGGCTGGGGCCCAGCCGATGTGCCTGCAGCCACCACCACATGCCCAACACTCCCTGCCGTCTCTGGGTACTGCTGAACAGGGGGCCTCCCCCCTCCTCCCCCACTCCTGCCCTGTCCTGTCGCTCCATCTCCCTGCCCTCTGTGCCCTCTCACATTCCTGCTCCTGGCCTCTTCAACTCCACCTCACACCTGGTCCTGGCCACCCCCTCTTCTCCCTGCTGTCTGCTCCTCAATTCTGCTCCTTTCTCACTCACCTGCTCCTTGCCTCCCCTCCTCTCTGTCTCCCTGCTCTGCCACACACCTCTCCACAACAAACCTGCCTCTACCACTCTCCACCGCAACTCACTAACCCTGCTACTCTTCACTAAACACCTGCTTTTCACTCTTACCAATACCACACACCTTCTCTCCCTCGCCTACAGAAAACCCTCAAAGTGCATCAGGTGTGCAGGTGTATTTATAGGTTTTTTTTACGTTGCACTCGTTGCGCATGCACAGTTGCATGAGCGCGGTGGTTGCGCGCATTGCGCATGTGCCGCACAGATGCAGGAGGTGTGTGCGCGTGACATTTAGTTACACATGTGCTGTCTGTGCACGTGAGGCGTGGCACATGCGCATGTCTCACTCTCACACACAGCGCATATGTAACATGGTGTCCCACGCATGCACCTTCCATGTCTCTGCGGTGCAATGCACGCAGCCGCCGCGCTCGCGCAACTGCGCATGCGCAACGTGCGCAAAGTAAAAGAAACCCTATAAATGCACCTGCACAGCACACCTGGTTCACTTTGAGGGGTTTGTGTAGGTGAGGGAGAGAAGGCGTGCGCTGCCAGTGAAGGAAGGAGAGAGTCAGAAACAGGTGTATTGTGGAGTGTGGCTGGGTTTGTGAGTGGTGGTTGTACTGTGTGGCTGTGTTTGTGTGTGGTGTGAAAGGTGTGTGGCTTGGTTAGTGAAGTGAGTGTCTGTGTTTGAGTGAGTTAGAGGAGTTGGATGGGTGGAGTTTATGGCGGCCTTTGTGGTTGCTGCATCTGCAGTGGGAAGTGAGCAGGCACTGCAGTTGCCTGACGGGGGAGATAGTGTCTATGGGGCTGAGGCACAGGGCATGGGTGTAGTCCCGCTGCAAAACAGACCTGCAGCTGTGGGGGCAGGCCAGGCAGGGGCTGTGCCGGCAAGGTACAGGAGGCGTGCTGAGGTGCAGGCTCACCAGCCTCGCCTCTACAGGCCCAGGGCCCAGCTCCAGGGCATGCGTGAGGACCATGTCATCTCCCTATACCGACTGAGCATGGGGGCTATTAGGGAGCTCTAAGAGGATCTAAGACCTGACCTCGAGCCCCTGACTGATTGATCACATGCCATACCGGGTTTGGTCAAGCTCCTTGGTGCCCTACATTTCTTTGCTTCTGGCTGTTTCCAGTCATCTGTGGCCGCAGTGGGTGGCATGAGCCGCCCCAACTTCTCACGCTGTCTCCACCAAGTACTGCGTGCCATGGTCAGCTGGGTGGGGAATTACATTGCCATTCCCCACACTAGGCAACAGTGGGGGACCCTGAACCAGGCCTTAGAGGCATTAGATGGGATACCACACGTGATGGGAGCTACTGATTGCACACATGTTGCCCTGGTCCCACCTAGAGACAGGCGGGGCCTTACAATACAAACCACAGACTGTGGCAGAGATCATTATAGCTTGTTGCATCCTGCACAACATTGCTCTCAGGCACCATATCCCTGTTGAAATTAATGAGGATCTGGAGAATGATCCTATGTGCCCTCCTGCACGTGCCCATGGTGACACACGTGAGGACACAGCAGTCAGGCGGCAGGTGATTGCGGAGCTCTTCTCATGTAAGTACTGCATATGTTTCCAACTACATTTGTTTGAATATGTGTGTACTCCTAATACTAGTTAACATTTGTATACCAATATCAGTAAGATGCAACACTGCACTGACATGTAACAGACACTGCTTGGCCATCCCAACTTCAAATCTAATCATGACTGAAACACAGAAGATGTGGGCAGGGCACAACAGCGGGTGGAGGTGGATTATGTGTGTGGGGAGTTTTAGGCTTGTGGGAGGTGTTGGGGTGACATACCTGGTTTGTGGCTGATTGTGATAGAGGCTGCTGTGCAGCCACAGGTAGTTAGTTTGATGCTTTGGGTGCAGCAAGGTGAAAGGCATGTGGTGTGGAGTTAACAGTGGGAGAGTAGACCTTGGTTGGGGCCAGTTGTCCAGCTGTGCGTGTTTTTCATTTAGTATTTTGAGCTGATTGTGTGGTTGGTATGCTCTGATGAGCAGGGTCTGTGTGTTCGTTGTTTTTGTATGGCACTACATGTGATACTTAGCAATATATACATGCTCAGTAGTATTTTTAATACTGGTATTTAATATCCTTAAGGGAAGTTATTGCAACACCACAGTGTGCCTGAATGTATAGGTCATCACGTAGCCCTGACATGGATGCGGGGAAGGATAGGGAACCTGTGCGGTGTCCAGCCAGGAGTAGTATCATTGCCCTTTTTTGGCTGTAGAATAGCCATGCAGTGTAGTGTTGCATATTTACATGCAGACAGAGATGATTCAGGCCAGATCAGCAAGGTGTAGGTTACAGTAGGCAAGCCGAGAGGTGAATATGGGGGTGGAAATGGGTTTTAGTGGTGTTTTCAGGGAGGACAGAGCAAATCTAGCTGATGACATCTAGACATAAACCACATGACTCAACTACAAACTGTGTAAGTGTGTAGAGGAGGAGAGTGCAGTCCAAGACAACAACTACATTGTGGACCCTAGAGAAGGAAAGTTATGTCCACACACACAAAGAGGCTCTGATGGGAGGGGAGGTTTTAGGTGCACATATAGGCTATCCATGCTTTGCCATTATCACTTTCACACAGTGGGATGACATGCAGCCATCAAGGTCAGGTCACAAACAGACATCGGGGTGTGGTTTAGCAGACATAACTCAGCCGTTGAGATATTTATTTGCAAATCATCAGCACACAGCTGTTAATGTTAGTCAAGGTATGAGATATACACACCAAGGAAATGTATATGGACAGAGGATAAGGGAGGTGCCCCTGCATATTTCCGTGTGTTACAGGAATTGACATCAGGGTAGCAGACGACATTGAGACACCAGTACACACAATGAAGGGGCATTGGGAGCAATATGGGGGACACAGGATAATACTGCGGCCTTGGAGTGAAGCAGGGGCATGGTAGGGAGCGAGCAGTTCTGTTTACCAGTTTGTACGGCAACAGAGAGGTGAGGGAGGGGACATACAGAGTATGGACGCTTGTAGTTTGCCAAACAAACTTCAGTGATAACTCTCACATGAAAGAGATCTGTACAGTGTGACGGTGAACAGTCAGTCTGTAAAGGATCTTGAGGGATCTGCGAGCTGAGGACAGGAAGGTGCAGCGTGTGTTGCACAGCTAGAACATGACATATGTATGTTTCCCTTGTGTTTCTCAATCCACAGGACATATCTGGTGCTGTGGTGCATTGGCAGGTGACTGTATGTCATCTAACATGCAGTGGTCTGGGGTAGGTGGACCTACAGCTACATTGTCTGTGACAAAATAATTCAAAAGCAAAAAAATCCCAAAAGCACAGGTATTCCCATAAATATCAATAATCAACAGAATACCAGAACCCCCGACTGCAATCACCATCAAATTTTTGTCGGGCATAAACCGCAAGGTAAAGAGGAAACTCCTTGATACCTCACGCAGTACATACCCCTTTTATTTATTTTTGTTATCTACCAACACTGTCCATGTTATCATTCAAAATTTAAAACCAATCAATCAATGTCTTTGTTCAGTCCAGCAGGAGCCATTGAGTTCAATGTGAAAATCCACCGTTGTTCGAGATTTCTCAAACGAGCCAGTCGATCCCCTCCCCTCGGATCCCGCGGCACATGGTCAATCACTGTCCATTTTAAGTGCTCAAACTCATGATGGAAATCGAGACAATGCTGTACCATCGGAGCCGACAACACAGAGTGGCGCAGTCGAGACGCGTGTTCTCCCAATCGAACCCGTACAGCTCGGCTAGTACTGCCCACATAATGCTGTGCACAGGGGCAAACGAAAAAGTACACTACATAATCAGATGCACATGCACATTGATTGGTTGACTCTTTAAATTGCTATCCAATCTGTGTAGGGGTTCCCCTGTGGTGGGGTTTCCCTGCTTTTTGTGATTGGCTTGCTTTGAATGGGCGTTTCTATAATTGGCCTATCTGATTTGTAACCCTGATGTCACCTGCCACAATCTCGGCGTTTTTGGCAGTTTGAAGGACTGGGCACACTATTTTCGTCTTGGGAACACTTAAAGCAGAAGCTTGTCGCTTCGAAACGTGCACGTCGTGCCTGAGCAGATAAGTGTGGAACTCTTTTTGGTTTTAAATTTTGAATGATAACATGGACAGTGTTGGTAGATAACAAAAATAAATAAAAGGGGTATGTACTGCGTGAGGTATCAAGGAGTTTCCTCTTTACCTTGCGGTTTATGCCCGACAAAAATTTGATGGTGATTGCAGTCGGGGGTTCTGGTATTCTGTTGATTATTGACATTGTCTGTGACGGCAGTCAGGGGGAACACATGTCCTCAGTGATCTGTCATATTGTACATATGTTGTTCACCTCTTTTCCCTGCACCTCCATACTCCAAATCTTGCTGTTGGCACACATATCCCCATGTGTTCCTGTCTAGTTTGTCTTCTGCAACAATGTCTCTGGGACATGTCCAACAGAGCTGCATGTGTGTGGAGGTCCTAGGTGTTTGGGTGGTGGGCTACACGTACACCCTTCCCCGACATTGTACCATCAGCCAACACCAGTGTATCATTGCATTTCACAAGGCCTTTATGCCCACTAATCTCCAATTGTGCACATACAAGCCATATGCTACTGCTGGCACGCTCACCTTAGCATACTGTGTGGGTGTGTGTTTTTGGGTTGGCTGTGTGATGATACAGTGTGCAGGCATTTTACATTATGTGGTGTGAGGGGTCTGTACACCTGGGGGGGGGGCAGTGGTGACTGCTATCTCTACCTTACTGTTGTTTACCGTGTGAACATTGTGGCCATTTGTTTTGTGTTGTGAGCAGAACTGTGTCTTGTGTTCTGACAGACCACTGTTGAACAGCATTTTTGTATCACAGATATCGTCGTAATGTGAAGGGGCATTGGGAGCAATATGGGGGACACAGGATAATACTGCAGACACACTTTGCACTTTGGACACTGTGTACTGGTCCCCACATGTGCAGCAGGGACTGACATTGTCGCTGTATGTTGTACATTCCTCCAACGTTGTGTTGTTTTGTTTTAGCCATGTGTGTGACATGGAACACAGAATACGCTCATCTGTTTTGTTCAACACAAGCATACAGCCATGTGTGTGGCATGGGGGAGCAATGGAGAGGTCCTGTTGTCTATGTCCACCTACTCTCCACTTGGACATGATACAGTTTTTGCCACAACACCGCTTTACTGCACACCAACAGCTTGGCTTGATGTTTTCACTCACCAAGGGTGTTTCCGTGCATGTGTGGCATCACTGTATCATGTTGAAAGGTACACGGTGCATGTGCATATGACTGACTATGTTGGGGAAACACAGCATGTGGCAATATGGCTTTTGTGTGGTTTACTGTAAAATGTTTGCCCTTACTTTCCATCTCTATGTACTGGTTATTGTGTTTGTTTACTGTACAGATGGCTCAACACTGATTTACAAACCTTGCATTGCATGTCTGCACAGTCCTATTTATCCCCTAAGGTAACTACACTCACATTGCCCCGTTATATTTGGAGTGTCGCAGTGTGAGTGTCCATTGTCTTCCTTCAATTGTGCATTCCATGTACCGTGATATATGTGTACAGACACTGTATCCACACCAACCAGTGCAGGGGGACCTTCTGCATAGTGTTATCTCTGCATGTTTCTGCAGGTAGTTTCTTTTGAATTCTCTCTGTGTTCATGTGCCTCTGCTACCTGCATATCCTCATTGTGCATTTGACGATTGTTTAGGGTTACATTGTGTGGTGAAGAATGCCCTCCAGAAGAGATGGAGATTGAGGAAAATCCTGAGAAGGGAAAGGATTCACACAGGATTTTCAATTCTGACTTGAAAAAAACTCACTGCTCTGCTGAGCTGAGCACAGACACCAGCCCAGGGGAGGAGTTAGGCTTCAATGCTGATTGGGCACACCCAGGGGTTGGACAAGGTGTGCCCGGAAAAGAAGCCCTTTTTAAAGCCTTGAACAGGGCTGCTAGCAAGTCAAGGTCGGAGTCCAAGTGGAGGTCGGAGTCTGACACTAAGAGTGAGTCGGAGTCTGTGAGGAGGAGCAAGAGAGGTTCTGCAAAGAGTTCTAAAGGCACTACTAGGAGGAGTCCTATGAGGAATGGACGGAGCAATGCTTTAGAATCTTGGGAGAAGACAGAACCCTGGAATAGAAAGCCTCAAAGGCAGGCACACTCTGAAGGAAACTCTTTCTACCGAATAGAGCCTGGACCTGGGAAGCCCAGAAAAACCAACCAAAGAAGGTACTTCCTATACTGGCAGGCAGTGCTATAGAAAGTTACAGCAAGGAGAAAACCTTCCTAAGGGAAATTCTCCTAAGAAGAATTAACCACAAAACTCCTGAGCTTCCAAACAGGAGAGGAGTCTTGCAGAAAGAAGTCAGTTCTTATACAAACAACGCTCGAGAAGGTAAAGCACAATTTCCTATCTTTAGTGCTTTGTTGAAGAAACCTTTTCATTGCCCTGAACTGTGTAAGCAAAGCTCTGCAATAGAAACAGTTAGTGACTGGGAAAAGGGCATAACCCTTACTGATAACTGCCAACCTGATAACAAGCAGGCTGAATTGCTCCTAAAAGAATTTCAGCAGTTTTTAGAGCTGAAAGCAGGGAAACTTCAGAAGCTTGAAGAAGACCGTAGTTCCATTAACTCAGAGGAGTACATGCAGGTAGAAAATGATTTGCCTACCTTAACCACTGATCCTTGTAGCATGGACTGCTCTTTTTGTTGTAGAGAATAGCAATATAAAGAAGCTTTGAAAGTTTGTATGAAAGGAATACAGAACGTTTGCTATTTCTGCTGCCTTTGCCGTGAGAGTTCATAATTGTTTGCACCTGTGTTCTAAAGCCACGCTGTGAGCTGAACAGCTGTTAATGTGAGGCTGCAATATTCTTGAGTTACCACTCGAGGCAATGCTGAGTTTAAGCTCCTCTAAATATGAAAAGCTGAGTTAAAGCTAATTCAATTTCAGTTGTTCCTGAGTTCCTGTTTACTTCTGCTTATGTTAAAAGTTGCACCTTTACGTTTGTATCTATGAATTTTGATGCGCTGGAGAACATCCCCAATACAAATAAATATTCTTGCAAAGCCTTACCATCTTTGGTCGCAACTACAATTTATTCCCTAAAGAAAATAGAAGTGGACTTCAGTTCCCAGCATTTATAGGGAACAGTTCTACCTATACTCACAAGGGACAATAAGGCCACTCCTGCCTGTAAGCTCCAGGGCGCAGGCAGGAGCGTCGCAATTGTTGCAGCTTTGATTCCTATATCAGGCATTATATGACAGCTGTAACATAACTTTCGATATGTGTTTTTACACTTTCAACATTTTAACAACATATGCTGTTTTCATTTGTGTGCCTCCTGTGTTGCCAGATAGATATGTTTTAAGGAACAGATCATGACTGATGTGTGTTGGGCCCTCATCATGCACTGCCTACTGTCTACATGCACTCATATGTAAGTAACACATTTGGGGCATGCAGCAGCATGTGGGGGGGGGGCCTATTGCATACTGCACACCATGCACCTGATGTACATTATCTCTCCTGCCCATCATTTGTAGACGGACCAGTGACCTTTCTGTAACATGTGGGTTGCTGCCCTGCTAAATGTGTTTTCCCTCTTTCACCTGGGATCCACTCACCTTGATATAATGATGGCGGTATCTACACTATCTGTGATGATTAACCAAAATAAAAATAAGATGTACTCTTTTGTAAATAGCTTACCAGCTTGGTAACTGTTAAAATGTAAATAGTTTCCCCAGTTCTAATCCATGTTATGTCCCCTGTTATATGTAAACTTAGCTTAGATTTGACTGTCCGAGGGTTATATTGTTTAATGTAAACCGCACTGATGACAAAGAGCGCGGTATATAAGAGCTGTTAAATAAATAAATCAATCAATATGTGTTTAACATACATTTGTCTCAGCTGCTGCTTGATCACACTGACACTTGTATTTAATGATTTTCTGGTCATATACATGGCCCACCTGTGCTCACTTCCTTGAACGGTGCCAGCTGTCTATCTGCCAGGCGTTTGCCACATCACTGGGTGTTGCAGGTTCCCATACACACCTTCCCTTTGAGGTACTATTTTGGCATTGTGCTCATTGTGGTTGTTTGGAATAGTGGTTACAGACATGTGTTATAACACCATAGGTTGCAGATTTCATCCCCACATGTTTTTTCTTTTTTACTGTTGTGCTAACATGACCATTAGGAACCTGCAGCCTCATCACCTATGCACACACACTTCCATCTCTTCACTGTACACCAAAGTGTGCCCTCTGTGCTGCCTATCCATCACATATTAGCTGATACATATGTCTCTTACTTTGTGGTGTTTACATGGCAGTCCACTTGGGAACTGGCATTGCTGCAGTTCAGCTGGTCTGTGTCACGCCTGTTTGCAGGTTCAATTCTCTCTTGTTCTGTTCCATATTTTCCCCTGCTCCACAGAGCATCCCCTGCTGCCCTTTGGGTTTAGGTTCTTTCTTCTTTTGCATGCTGTATCCACTGCATAACATTTGATTGTGTGTGTGCATATAGGTATATTTGGCTCTGGTCCCAATTACAGACTGTGATCTGATCTGTACATACCAGATCTGCATGTGCATTTCATCATGGTTACTGTTGGAGGTTTGCCTAGCATGGCAGCCAGCAGGCTTCTTGTGTGATGCCCTGCAGTATTCTTGTATGCAGCCTTTGCTAATGAGCTCACGTTGGTGGTGTGGCCTACCGGTTTGTGCATTGACACTTGTGCTAATGGTCATAGGTTTGATTCCTCTCTGTTCTCTTTCATTTGTTTGCCTGTCCTGCACAGCTACTTTTGATTCCTGTGACAGCCATATCTGTGCAGATCTGTATTGTTAGCACATTGTACCCTTATCACAATTGTAAATCATCCTTCTGTCCGTCTATGTGTGTCTGCCAGCTGTGTGCCGTCCTACCCTGATGTGCATGCTGTTACCCCACGTCCTGCACTGCTACACATTTCTGCATTGCAGCTCTCCCTGGTTGCTTCTCCTGTGTGTGCTCTGCATGGCACTGCTACTCCACTGTCCTCCTGTCATTACGCCTATCCTGCCACTTCTACCTCCTCTGCTGGACATGTCTTACCATCCTCTGGCACACACTGTCATTGTTGCATGGTACATTACCATCACCCTGTGCATCGCTACAGCTGCCCCCGATATGTTTGTCCATTTATTCAGTTGCCACATGGGCTGGACGCAGATTTGTGTGGTCCATCAGCTCAGATCTACTTCCTTCCATTACTTGTGCATTGTCTTTCCTTGTTGCTCTGTGCAGTGTTAGAGTTCATCTCAGTTTGGCCCATACCTCTCTTGCTTTTCAACTTAGGGGACCTTACTGCCCTTAGCCAACATTTTTGGGGTCACCTATACATCCTTGGGGCATCTTGAGCCACACCTTAGCTTCAGCCAGCTTATGTGATGCCTACTATGGTGCTTTGGGAGTTGGCAACCTTTCAACATGGCCTCTGGGGCACATTATACACTGCCTTGGCTGACATTGTGGTTTAGGATGTGCCTTCTGGTGCGCCCTAAAAGGTGCATTAGTTTATGGCACTGGGGTGCGGGTATTTTTAGCTGGCAGCACAAATTGTTGTACACTTGCAAGCAGGAAAAGATATTGCCTTGGCCAACCTTATTCATTAGGCCCACTGGGGGATCAAACTCACGACCCCTGTTTCATCAGTCAATGTATTAACCATTGGGCTACTCCTCTGTAGCTGGATTTGCAGGTCAGCGCGCCTACTTAAGGTTACCACACGGTAACATGCGCGGCTCCGTTGATCACGCGATAATGAGCGCGGCACACTTTATCACGCAATAACCCGCATGAGGCCGGAACGCCCACTCTTTTCATGGCATCCTGCACATTATCGCCGGATGCATGTTAAGACCATTTAGTAAACATACCCCTAAGTCAAGAGACAAGAAAAGTCAATTTACACATCCAATTACGTATCCGAATCCTTCCCCTTAAGAAATTCTAACAATTGTTCCATCTCAACAAACACATATCTCTTACCCTGAAAAACTATAAGACAATTACAAGGAAACTTCAAGTGAAATAGAGCACCAAGAACCAAAACACGTGGATGAGCCTCCAAAAAGGCCTTACGGCACCTTTGCGTAACCTTAGAAAAATCTGGAAAAATCTGATTGCTTGCCCACAAAATTTCTCAGTTTTTTTTTAAAAAAAAAGGCTCGCAAAACTCTACCAGTTGTGACACGGAAGATCTGCCCTGTGCCTTAAAAACACAAATCTGCTGTGTATAGCTCAGATTCTGACAGGCAGGTAGATCAGAAGCTTCCTAGTTACTATAGGCAACCAAAACAAGCTGAGATACGAGGTCTGCAGTCACGCCTAGTTAGCAAACACTCCCCAGTTGATCAGGAAAACAGTTTTCACATGGGCAAGAAAACGCCCCTAAAGCTGTATAAAAAATGTCCAAAGCAGACAGAGTTAGAGCAAGACGGAGACCAAGACAGAGACCAGGAAAAGTTGGAGGAAACTTGCAGGTCTCAGACGGAGGCTCAGAATACTCTTATACTGACTCTGAACTGCCTGAACCTTGGAGCAGAAGGCCACGGAGGAATTATCAAAAGGAAACAAAGTTACCTTCACCAAGAGAGGTTAGTTACAGGAAACACTCACCTCTGAAGCAGTGTGATTTTCCCAGGCACCGAGCTCAGGGGAAGGAACGTGAGGCAGTTGGTAACAAGCCATATGTATTTGCGAAGCAGAGCTGCTTAAAATACTTACAACCCTGTGAGAGGGAAAGTAATCCTGTTGAGGATATCTGTATGCTTGATGATGATGAATGTATGCTCCTGAAACCCTGCAGGAGACTTCCAAAAGAAAAGTCTTCCATTACCAGAACAGGACAGTGCTATGAGCTGCCGTCAAGTACAAGAGGCAGGAGGTTTAAAAGTTACAAGGAAAAAGCTTGTTTAGACAGAGCTGTTTCTCCGTCCTGCTTTTACAAGCTGTGTGATAAGTATCTGCCTTATTGTGAAGAGGGCTGTCCTGAGAGCTCAGAGAGAGAGACTGAATTGAGGACGTTTCAGACTTTCTGTCCTAGAGAAAATACTGTGTTTGATGAACCGATGATTACAGAAGCAAGTAGTTTAACTCCATGTGTTGAAGAAATGGATTGCTCTTTACTGATGGCTGATATCAGTTCTTCTCTGCGTTAGCTAAAGACAAGAGTGCCTTGTAGAGAGCTGGAAAGCATAGAAGAGACTGCCAGCATATCAGCTGATTCTGTTTAATGTAATTCATGATTTTTGGTTAAAGCAAGAAGCTGTATTTTGTTTTCTTCTTCAGTTTGCCAGGGGCATGGCTGTATTTTAAGTTCTTGTGTTTTGTACTACTTTTGAAAATCCAACCCCGGGAGGGGAATAAAAATCCTTGTTGAAAACCTGACTACTCGGACTCGCAACTACTACTTTTCATACAGATAGGTCAGGCCCAGCAGTGTGACTGGCTGCTTACGCCACAGTTCAGCCACTGCTGGTGACATAAATGGCGTAGTAATTTGGATTTAAAAAAAAAAAAAAAAAGTACTACCCAAGGCTTTTCCTAAAGAGGATACAGTTGGCTGAAGGAAAAAAAAAGAGCAGCAGCAAAGGAAAATCCTGAAAGAGGAAAATCCTGGTACAGAATTCTCCAGCAACTGGATTTCCACAGGCTGACCTGAAGGAGGCGTGGATAAAGAACCTTTCTCAACGCGAGATCCTACACCGTGCTGAGGTATAAGTAGGTGGGCACGGGTGGTGAGGATTGCTGAGAAAGGGGAAGAGGTTATACCTTGCTAAGGGCAGGCGGGGAGAAAGGAAAAAATATATTGTGCCGCACTTGGTGGGCCCTGTTTTTTTCTCTCCCATACAGATACACTTCAACGCCGGGATGGATCCCCAGGACATGCTCCGATGGATGGAGGACCAATGGAAAGCCCAGAGTGAGCTCGCACGACAGGCTCAGGATCGGGCTATGGCAGCACTGGCTGCACAGCAAAAGCCGCTCCTGGACTTGTTAACTACGCTGGTAAAGAGGACCCCCACCACAGATGAAGACGGCATACCAGTATCACCTGTGGTAGGACTGCAAAATTATAGTGCATTGGCACTGGGACCTTTACAAAAGACTGATAATTTTGATGATTATTCCGATGCCTTTGAAAGGATTGCGGAGGCGGCTAAATGGCCACTAGACCAGTGGGCCGTTAGGTTCGCCATGTCTTTGACCGGAGAGGCATTGGCGGCCTACAAGGCAATGCTCGTGGGCCTAGCGTCCAATTACCCAGACGTAAAATTAGCGGTGAGAGATAGGCTAGGTTTAACACCTACCCACTATCGACGTCTTTTTAGAGAGGCAACACTCTTGCCTAAAGAGACGCCGAAAGCTTTGATGCAGCGACTTAAAGGTCTAGCGACAAAATGGCTTGCTCCAGAGAAAGCAACAGTGGAGTCTTTGATGGACGCTGTGCTCCTTGAGCAATATTTTGAGGCTGTACCGCCGGAGGTTAAAGCTTTCCTGTTGTTACAGAAGTGAAAATCCACTAAGGAAGCGGCTGAACTGACAGAAAAGAGCGGAAAAGAGAAACTGAGGAGAGTCGGTTAGGAAAGGCGGGAAGGCAGCGCGCATGCGCTGTGGGATGCTCCCAAAAGCTTTCCTTTTTGGGAAGCTGGGGAGCGTTCCCGCGCAGACTCCGTCGGTACCGACGTACCCATATGTGAGGACTCATTCCTGCTTGTTCCTGGAGATACAGATTTCATGTTGCTTATCCCAGGGATAAGCAGTGGATTTCTCCAGTCCAGTTTAATAATAGTTAATGGACTTTTCCTCCAGGAACTTATCCAAACCTCTTTTAAACTCAGCTACAGTAACAACTTTTACAACATTCTCCGGCAGCACATTTCAGAGTTTGATTACATAGCTTGGTTTGCCTGGTTAGTGTGCAGGGGCAATGGATAGGGAGATCCTAATGGGAGAAGGGGAAGGAGGCCAATTCAATATCAGCACCCAGATGATTGGTGAGGGGAGGAGATTCAGTCCGAGTATCTATCAAACTGTGTCCATGTCTTGCAGGATAGGCAGGACCAGAAAGAAAAGGTCCATGTACCCTCCGTGTGTTCTGTGGTGTGGTTGCATGTGAATAAAGGGTTTGTGTGATCTCGAAAGCCCAAATAGATAATCACCTGAAGAACTCTTATACTGGTTCATAAAAGGCATCACAGCTTTGGAAGATTACAGTCTAGTGTGTGATGGGAGCTTTAGATCATTGCAAGGAAGTGTCCACATGACAGGAGAGCAATAGTGGATGGAGTAATCTGATTTTCTCTTCACAGATAATACACTGTGACATAGATGAGAATCAACCAAGACCATCTTTAACCCCAATATTACTACCTGGCTCATTCCAGCCTTTCATTAGACGTGCAAATCTTGATGTCTCTATGTTAATCATGGCTACACATAGGAATAACATTTGATACTATTTATCACTCTACTAACACATTCAACATCCTCCTTCCTACGCATACCACCACTATAATGTAATTTATGGTTAGCTAATATGGTCAGGTCAAGTTAAATGTTCTTCACTCTGTCCATTCCAGTCAAGAGATATCTCAGTAGACTAATAAAAAGGTATCACCTTATAATGTGTTGTTTATTGACCTTGACTGCAGTGGAGCAACAGGGACCAAGAAATCAAGAATATTTGACTCTAAATCCTGCTTTTTTTGGTGTGCATCTACTGAAATAAAAGTTGCGTGATTAATGTTTGGCTAAAAATGCTGAGAAATAAATATTAAAGTTTGTTCAGAACATTTTTCCGTGTTATGTTTATTTTTTGCTTTTTGGGTTTTTTAACTTTTTTATTTTGTTTAATGTTTCCTTTTGTTTTGCTTATTTAAAATTAAATAAAAAGGAAAGGAAAAAATGTAAAACAAAATAGAAAAATGGTCTAATTCCACCCTTCCCCTTCCCCTTCCCCCACCCCCACCCCCACCCCCAATCACAATAACCTCCATCTGGGTTTAGTGACAGCCCCCAGGATTTGTGCCCTTTCTCTAACTTCCCTCATCTGTGAGTTGAATTGGGGCAGGAGGAGATCTCAGTTATTCCTGCTCCTCTGATGCCTGTTTCAAATACTTGGCTCTCATGTGTTTTGATTGATTAACAAAGACCACATCGAGAAAGTTTTTGGTTTTTGTTGCAAATTATTGTAAAATATGTGGCATAAGTGTCCATTATTATGAATCACCTTATCTCTCAAGGCTCAACAGCACAATGCCAACTGAGAGCCAATTTTAAAAGGGAATTGTCAGCACACAAATGTATGCAGCTACTCCAACCCTGCCAGTCCAGAAAAATACACACACCTGCCCACTTGGTTATCCTATAGGCTAGAAGGTGGTTAAATATCATCAAACCTTGAAACAATAAGCATAACCTATGTAAACTAGACCGTGACAACTATATGAGCATGTTACACGAATATGAAACTAACATCAACAAAACTGAAAGAGATTATCATTCAAAACTCATCTTGACCTCAATCAACTGACTAGGCAGCTCTTTAACATAGCAAAATCTTTCCTGCAGAACCTTGCTCGGAATATTAAACTAGCCTTATCCATACACTTCCAAATCAAAATACCAAAAAGGACTACTTGCCAAGCACACCTCTTCTGCCTTTAGACACACACTCAAACTACCAGCCTTTGAATGAATTCCTCCCTATAACCCAGAACCACCAAGAAAATATCATAACCAGCCTAAACACAACTTCCCTCCTAGATCCTTGCCCAGTGCACACTGATCTTTCTCCTGAACTGCTTGAGATCACAAATCTCTCCCTCACTCAAGGCTACATGTCACCTAGCCTTAAACAGGCCTCCATACAGCTTATCCTCAAGAACCCCAGCTCAGATCCATCGCTCCCTAGTTCTTACCACCCTCTCTCCAGTCTGAAATTCCTCACTAAGATCATTGAGAAAACTGTTCAGCACCAACTCCAGGACTGTGTCAATTCCCATGCTCCCCTTGAGCCGCAGCAACATGGATTCAAGCCCATCCCATCCCTTATCATGGCCCTAATGGATAAGATTTCATTAGGTATCCAAAAACCACATCAAGGCTTTGTTCTTGTCTTCTTGAACATAACAGTACCTCACACAGCACTCCTCCACCACCTTCAAACATTGGACCTAGCAACAAGACCTTCAAATGGTTCTCCTCTTACTTAACCCAACAGCAACAGCAAAAGGTTGGTATAAAAGGATGGTATAAAAGCCACCCTGACTGAACTCACCCCAGGTGTCCCACAAGGCTCTGCTCTTTCAGCTCTTTTACTTAACATATTCATATAACCCATATGCAATATCATCAGCTCACAGGAAGGTCAATTCCAATCAAGGCATGTCTGGCCTATCCGGACGTCCAAAATCTGGATGAGCCTTATCTGCACCCGATTCTGATCCTGCAGGGCTATATGTACCCACGGGATCAGATTTGGGTGCAACCATCCTGGACAGGCAGGATGTGCCCCGATTCCAGCCCTCTGGACATCCTGGATCCTGCCTGACTAGCCCAGCCTGGGCTTCTGCATGGAGCACCATCGCTATGACACCACGGCTCTATGCAGAATCCTGATTGCCTGCAACACAACAAATGTCCTGTTTCCCACTGCCTAACCCGCGATCAGGCCTTCTAAGGCTGGGATCGGGGTACAGGGAATCGGCCTGCTCACCTGCGTTCCAGGTCCCAGGTACAGAATCACCCCTGTACAACCGGGGTCAGAGTTCTGCCCACTCCCCACCCCCACTCCTCTTCTGGCACCCCCTCCCGCCCCCACCCACAGCTCCCCGCACATCTCTGCAGTATGAGCAGGGAGCTCCTTGTCTGGAATTGGCACCCCGGCATTTAGCAGGGATATACTTCCAACCTGGACGAATTTCCCCACTAAACGTGATTCAGAATGACCCCCATAATGTTTTATTCCACATACTGTATATGCTAATGATATCATGCTACGAGGGTCGTCCAGAAAGTAAAGAACATTTTGGCATGGTTAAATAAAAACAAAATATATCAGCACAAAACTTTATTTACATAGCCACAGGACCTTTCTCTACTTTTCTACATAATCGCCATTGTTTTCAAGACACTTGTTGTAGCGTGGGACCAGTTTTTCTATGCCGATGTTATACTCATCTGCCGCCAAATTTTTGAGCCAGGCTCTCACTGCCTGCTGGACTTCCTTATCGTTTGTGAACTGTTTCCCACCCAAAAACTCCTTAAGTTTAGGGAATACATGATAATCACTTGGTGCCAAGTCAGGGCTGTAAGCAGGATGACCAAAAATTTCCCACCTTAGACGTTGAAGTTCCTGCTGTGTTCGTGCTGATGCATGAGGCCGGGCATTGTCATGGATCAACACCACCTTTGCTGACAGCATTCCACGTCTCTTGTTTTGGATGGCGCGTCGAAGTCGTTGGAGAGTTTCACAGTAGGCTTCTGAATTTATTGTTGCTCCTCTTGGCATGTACTCGACGTGGATTAAGCCCTTTCGGTCCCAAAAAAATGTTGCCATGACTTTCCGGGTATTCAAATTTGGTTTTTCCTTCCTGGGTTTTGAGGACGAATTTGTGTGATGCCACTCCATTGATTGATGTTTGTTTTCTGGAGTCTTGTATGAAACCCAAGTTTCATCTCCGGTAACAATGCGGTCAAGAAATTTGTCACCATCTTTGTCATATGCAGTCAAAAATTCAAGAGCTGCTCCCATGCGATTCGCCTTATGGGCATCTGTCAAAGTCTTGGGCACCCACCGAGCACACATTTTCTTGTAGCCAAGGTGATCTGTCACTACTTCATGTAAGAGCGATCGTGAAATTTGTCGAAAAGATTCGTGTAACATGCTCAAAGTGAAACGTCGGTTTTCCTGAATCTTTTCTTCGACTTTTCCCTTCAATTCATCCGTAACAAGTGATGGCCTCCCACTCCGATCTTCATCATGTACGCTGGTCCTTCCTTCATTAAATATAATGCACCATTTCCTCACTGATGACTCGTTCATCACATTATCACCATAAACATTCTTGATTTTCCTATACATTTCAATAGGCTTAACTTTCTGAGTGTTCAGGAAACGAATGACACTCCGCACTTCACATTTGGCGGGATTTTCGATTGGTGCCGCCATTATGAATCACTGCAAAAACAAATAGCGTGACCGCACAGCAACGAGACTCGGCTCACACTGAAGGGAAGGAGGGAGCTAACTGTGGCGCACACAATCGCAAGTGGTGGGGGGTCAGCGCCATGCGCGATGTGCAATCGTTCTTTACTTTCTGGACGACCCTCGTATATGCTCCATTCTCCACTTTACGGCCTGTGTATTCTCTTCGGTGGAATTACTCTGGACCAAGACCTAACCCTCAAGCAACACATTAATAATATAATAAAGCTGACGTAACAGAAAATAAAAACAGCTCAGGGTCACCCACTGCTCCTGGATCACGACTTCTGCACAGTATTCATGCCTCACCTGGACTATTGGGAGTGGCCTAGTGGTTGGGGCAAGTTACCTCAGGCCAGAAGGTCAGGGGTTCAAATCCCACTAGAGGACAGCAACCTTGGGACGGAAGGACTGGGGTTTCTAGTCCCACAGGTGCTCCTTGTGGTCTTGGGCAAGCTACCTAACCCTCCATTGCCCATGTTCCCTGTAAGTATTAACGTATGTGTCTCATATCCCCTTGTGTTAAATGTATCACCCAATTGTGTTGTGACCACTTTGATTGAAGGATAAGGTGGTATACAAAACTGTCTAAATAAATAAATCCTCTATGGGCTAACTGCATATGCAATATATCCATTACATCTGGCACAGTACACAGCTTCCAGACTTCTCACAGGAACCCCCAAATAGGATCATATAATGCCAATACTTAAACACATCCACTGGCTCCCCATTAAAGCCTGCACCAAATACAAAGCCTTAATTACCACCTTCAAAGCATACCACCAGCTGTCTTCCCAATACCTTCAGTATCTACTCCAGAAAGCAAAGGCTAATAGACCCAGAAGAACCAGCATGCAATCCACATTTGCCTTCCCATTAATAAACAGGCAAAGCACACAAGCCACTATTTGCACCAAAGATCTGGAATAGCCTTCCAGACAATATCTGAACAACAAATAACCTGGAAGACTTCCGCAAGAAATTAAGACATATCTATTTACTGAACACTTTGACAATGCACCTACCTAACCATGTCTCCAGCTTTGGCAAACACTATAAAAACTGATTCCCTCCCGGTCTTCATTCTCCGCTTTCCTCCCTCCCCCCCTCCACCCATAGCATAGAGGATCTAGCTTCCTCAGGATTATGCTTGTACATAGGTTCTTTCCAATAGCCCTAGCTTCTTCCAGTTAGTACGCTCAGTGTTATGTTCAGGTTACTGCAAATGTTCCATGTACATTACTGTTTGGCTTGTTCCTTGTAAACCGCCTTGACATTCTGAAAGGAGGTATAGAAAACCAGCTAAATAAATAAATATTTAAACTCCATGGTCAGCGTTTTAAATTTAAACCAGATGTTCAATACCAGACGCCAGATATCCTCTGGCACTGAATATTCCATTTCAGTACCAACCTCCTTTGCTATTTGGATGGCACCAATATTCAGCTGGAGCAAGTGGTACCCCTCTCCACCCCCCAGCAACTCACATACATGCGTGCACACACACACACACACTCTCTCTCCCCTTCCTGGACCTAGTCATGGCTTCCCCTCCTCCTCTCCCCCCCCCCCCTTCATAGCAATGTATTCAACTCATTAGCACTGGTCTCCTTTTCTGCCTTTCCCAGGAATTCATCCCTCTTTACTTAATTCAACATCATGGTGGGAGGGGGAGACTAGGGTTCCCAATGCTAACTGTGAGGGGGCGCAAAGCTTGAGGTTTGCCTAGAGTACCTAATATCCTTGAACTGACCCTGCCTTGAATATCTCTAGAGGTACCAAACTAATAGTTGACTGCTATTAGGATCAATATGTTTGTCTTTCTTCAATCTTCAATTTCAATTTCCAACTTACAGGCTATTGTAAAAATGCAAAAAGAGAGGGAATGACCTCGGCATAACTACAATCGGGCTAATATTAAATTGGCCCAGATCATTCAGGCCATAGATATGCCTTCAAAAACTCCATCATTGGTCTGTGCAACCTCACAATAGTGCTAATAGATGCCCTCTTATTATTTAAACAACACACTTATCTTAATGTCCATAGAATCTTTAAAGTTTTCAAAAAGTCCTGTTATCCTGATGCAGTCAGTGTTTTGCCGTTCGCTTCAGGGAGGACAATCAAGGACTTTACTATGGAACGAGATTACACGTACATCATCATTTTCATATAAATATAAAAACATAAAAGATCATCAAATGTGTGGCTACCTATCACAAAAAAACAAATATTGAAATGATAATCCATTTGGTTTTTAAATACTAATCGAAAATTAAACAAAACCTACTCTCAGGTGTTAAAATCGTACATACCACTTCCCAAACAAAATCACATTCGGGAGCACTAACATCCAGAGCTTACCCTTTATCTAAGAATCACAGCTCAATCACTCTAAATTACCATACCCCAGGACCTGTCCTAAGACTACTCTACAAAGAAACAGCATAACTGGAGAATTTCACGCTTGTATCCTATCTATACAGGGCACTGCTACCTCCAAAGCTAATCAAGACACCAAAGCCTTCTAAGTTCTTCATATGGCACCCCAAACGTTCATGGTACTTGACTTACCTTATGAATACCCATAGTGGTGCTGTAGTTGTTAATGGCTATATTCACAATCCATAGTCCACCGCTCCACAAAATGTCTATGAGCAAGTCTATGTAAACCACTTTGATTGAAATGATAAAGCGGTATATAAAACCTGTTAAATCAATAAATAAATAAGTGGTTTACCTCTGCCCGGACACTCTTAACTCACTGATCAGTAACCAGAAGTCACAGGCTCAGGAAAAGCACAGAAAACAGTTGCCTGACTAATTCCCACCCACAGGTGAAGAATACCTTTGCTCTGAAGGTGGGCAAATGCAGCTGGGGTCCGAGGAAGTCTCTGTAACAGCACGGTCCAAAAGAGGCAGCTAGGCTCAAGCCATTTGAGGTGAGCGCATGAGAGTATAGAACCTTGCAGTGTCTGTGGGAGTCTTAGAGTGTTGCACAGGGTTAGTGGAACAGCCTTGAAATGACACAGAGTGTCTTTGTGCTTACAGAAGCAGCAAGGATGGCAAAAGGCAAAATAGCCTAAATGGTAAAATGGCCCTGAGTTTTTCTGTGCAGACCGTATTATTCTTTGTGATGAGTCCTTGTCACATTTTGGTGCTTGGTTAGCATGAGTTACTGCGAGGCATCTGAGCAAATCAGAAGGAAGTCCTCATGCGGCCATCCATGATGAGAGACAAAATGCAGAAGATGATGGTATGCAGTTTCCTGCATTGTTGCAAATGTCCAAGGTCAATAGAACAGTCTCAATGGATGAGAAAGGCCTAAGAAACAGGTTCTCATTCACAATAGTCTTCTGTATGCACGCATACAAACACTTGGCAGGCAGTTGCTTGGTCAGCAGGTTTGAGGCTTAGTACATAGCAGACATTTCCGTAGCAGAAGCCATTTTGTTTGGTTCAGGCTTTTGGTTCAGAGCAGGCGACATGGTCAGTTTGACATATCCGCACAGACAACCTTGGCACTATCCATGTAATGCTGGGGCAATCCAAGGGTACAGCATGGGCAGTGGGATTTATCCGGAGAATTGGGATTTTCAGTGCTGCTGTCAGGACATCTTAGGACAGCAAAGAACTGGCCTAAGTGTTATCCATATAGTGTTATCTCAATAGTGCCAGCATGCCTCATGCTATCCAGATACTGACGCTGCATAGCCAGATATTATTCATTTAGAAAACCCTGCAGACCGCCAAGGTTGAAGATCAGAGGTTGAATTTTCATACTTTTAGGGGACTGTCTACTAAACGCATTAAGTTTTGGCAGCTAAGGCAGTGAGCAGACAAAACTGCATAGTAAGGAGGAACCTCTACAATATCTGCAGGGGACATTCCCAGAACAGCCCATATAAGTACTGCAGAGGACGGGATTTCCTGCAGAGACCCCACGCTACCTGTCTTGGAATATTTTGTAGGAAATTTCCCGCAGTGCTGGTGAAGCACCAGTCCCCACAGTAAAGCCACGGAGAGGAATGATAGCAATTGGGTGCATAGAGCTGTCAGCAGCTTTGTGTCCTGATCATGACCATGCCCTCCGAATAGCCGCGATTGTGGTTCCTCCCTCCACGATATTGTCAGGAGCACGCGTACATGCGCCTGCGCGTGGGCACTTTTAGGCCTACTGTGATGCTTCTGTTGCTGCTACTTCTGCAATGAGGGATCACCATGACACCCTCTCTCCAAGATTAGATGATGGAGGGGGCGGTGGCGCAGTGCGGGGCAGCACAGGGCGGCAGGTAGGTCTGCCTAGGGCTGCAAAAGCTCATGGACTGGCCCTGAGTGTAGAAACAGAGAAAATGACAGCAGATAAAGACTGTATGGCCTATCATTTGGGATGGCACGGAAGAATTACTCTTTGAATTTTTCACATGGTTAAACACGCTTGACGAAAATTTACAATTTGAAGGCCTATATAGTACTTGCAAGATTTCATATTTAGACATTCTTATAAAAAAGACCAAAAATGGATTCAACACAGACCTCTACCGAAAGCCTACTGATGGAAATACTCTTCTTAAATTTGACAGTTTTCACAATAAATCCCTTAAGAGAAATTTACCTGTTAGTCAATTCCTTAGGATACGTCGTTTATGTACTGATACACTTCACTTTGAATGCCATGCGGAAGATATGAAAAATAGATTTTTACACCGTGGCTACTCTGGAAAATATGTTCAAGAAGCTTACATTAGAGCCAGAAACACTAATAGGGATACTTTACTTGTCACCAAACGACATGTGCCCTCAAATAAATTAGTATGTGCCTTACATTCTCTAATTTGTCACAAAGCATTGTCCACATCCTAAAACAGGAATGACACTTAGGGGTATGTTTACTAAACTGCGGTAATGTCATTCGCGATAGGTTCCGCGGTAAAGGTAGAGATGCCCATATAAAGGCGTGGGCGTTGCATCGTTACAGCAAGCTGTAGCAGCTAAAAGCTGTAGCAGCTAATGTGCATTACAAGGTGCCTTAGACTAACAAGCGTTGCAAGGCACCTTGTAAGGCGCCCAGTAAGGTGCCATGTAAGGTGCCTTATATTAGGCACCCTTGGACAAGGCACCGCAGAAGGCACCCTGGGCTATGGAACCATAGGTTAAGGTGGCCTAACAAGGTTATGGTGTCCTAGGTTAGTGTGCCCTAGGGACTGCAATGTGCCTCAGGATGACATGCATGACCTGTGCAGAACAGAGACAGATGTAGCCATAACACTAGATAGAGCACTCAGGAAAGGCAATGAACAGGTGAGTGAAGGAGAGAGAGGTGGGAGCCGCTGGACCTGCTATATCTGCGGGCATCCCATGTGCCTGTCAGTACTGATGACAAACTTGGTGGGGCAGCTGTACCACAGCACAGGGTGTTGGCAATGTAAAGTACCGGGAAAACAGTTGGTGGCAGACGATGGGAATATGTGTCCCTCAGTGGAGGCGGAGGTGGCAGGATAGTTACAATGATGGGTGGACAGAGGAGTGGTAGTGCCATGCAGATCAGGCACAGGTGAGGCAAGCATGAAGAGGCACAATGCAGGAAAGGGTAGCAGTGCATGACATGGGGTGGCAGCCTGCACTGGCAGATAGGACTCTACACAGCTGACAGACGCAGATAGACGGACCGAGGGAATGTTGGCAATTGTGGTGAGGGCATTATGGGCTGGAAGCACAGAGCTGCAAAAATATGACCTCTACAGGCATGCACACTATTTGAGTAGGACAGGCATGAGAGGAGGGAACAATAAGAAACTGAACCCATGAACACTGCCAAGAATGGCATTGTATTAACCAGTAGGCTATACCTCCATGGTGTATGTCACAGCAATGTCTGGGTACAGAAGGACTGCAGGTCACCGCACAAACTGTCTGCTCTGAGTGCCAGGATAGGGTAACCCCACCAGTACCCATGATGCAATGCACATGCTGAATAGCAGTCTACAGCTGATCACCAAATGGGGTCTGCACCTCTCCGGTACCCCAGCTTTGAAAGATGAACTGACAGTGCGTGATACTGGCACAGAGTAGCTAGACCATGCCATTGTGCAGGTTCTGTGTTCACCCTGAGCGATAGGATGGGTGCCCAGCACTAGGTCGGCAGTACATGTGGCGCTAGAGATAGGTCCTGCTGTACATCCCCATCACTACCAGTGTGACCGGTGTTCCTTGCAGTGCAGCAGAAGGTAATTTGGTGTCCATCTCTATCCTGCAGTCACATGTGGCCCCGTGGGACCAGACACCAGCCAGATTAGTGTATACCCTGTGCTAGGGTCTGGCTGACATGGGCAGCTGTTATCAGGGCAGAGGGGTTCCTAGAATTACATGAGGTGTGTTTAGCAGTACCTTTATAGGTTACAGTGGTATACATTACATACCCCAAAGGGCCCACATCACCCTTTTTGTAGGTAAAAAACAGGTGCCCCCACCCCGGGGAAGCAACCTCCATCCTGTTTGTATGAGACAGCCCTCCAGGGTTGGTGGGCCAGAGCCATACCTATGACTGGGGCAGTGGCAGACCAGCAGCAATGCTGGGGTTAGGTTTGGAAAACCCCAACAGCCTCCCAGTCACCAGCCGACAGCACAGTCAGACTGTACCATATAGGTGTTCTGACCATGCACAATCTAACTGCAGACAATCCACTAGCCAGTCCATAGTGCATGCTCACAGAGGAACTATGTGCACCAAGCAGGCATCTCAGTGATTATGGCCCCAGCACTGGGGGACACAACAGGATCACTGGAGGCAGATAATATAGAGTGCTATGTGGGAACCTAGACATGCCATGGTCACTGCTCAGTCAGTGAGTGCCCTCCCAGCATGCCATGCTGTGGCCGCCTTGTCCATGCAGGTGGTGGTCGGGCTCTACAGTGTCCCAGCCATTGCCCCACACCCTGTGAAGATGCATCCTGGCCAATATGCCCTGTCTGGGCCATACCCACAACACTTTGCTCCTCATTATGCACATATTCAGGCTAACGCTGGTAACAGTGGGACATTGTGGGCCCGGTGAGGTGTGGGCAGCCACAAAACAATGGATAGACATACACACACACTCCTATTGCAGCATTGTGCACAGATAGGGGTGGTTGGCAACCCTGCCTGCCAAACTGATCCTGATAACAGTGCTGACATTGTCAAACTGTGCAGGAGGTAGTAGTGGTGCCCTGGTGATAACTGCGGCTCAATGCTGGGGCCAACAGCCTGACTCTCTGTGCGTCTTTGGATTGTGGAGTCTGTGTGAGTGGGTGTTTGTACTCCTGTTCGCCGCTGCTTTGGGCTTTGCACATGTTGCTGTTGTATCTGCATTGTAGGGTAAAACATAGGGACATGCTCTGCAGGAACCACAGCTGGGGCTTCAACTTGTGACCCTCTGCTTCTGGACACACTCACTGGGTGTACTGCACCACACTGTTGCCACAGATGCAAGGTGGTTCCTGGGGCTACCTGTACCTTTCCTCAGCCAGACCTTTTATGTTGCACTGCACACCACGTACTGGTACAGGGCATGGCCTAGGTCCACTGCAGGCAGGTGCCACTGCCCCCTCCATCACAGGCACACCCCCCCTGCCAAGCTGACATGGCCATTTGCTGTCGGTGCTGGTAGTGCGCAGTCCCAGGCCATCCACTGTGTAGGTAGGCGCCCGCCTAGGAAGTGGATCCCGGGGTGTGGGGGGGGGGCATACATGGACATCCTCACATCCCCCCCATCACTGCCTACCAATATTATGTCCCTTCCACATGGGGGCGGGATGGCTGGGGGAATGTCAGGTCAGTGCCCTAGCAACTATTGGCTAGGGTGGACCAGGTAGATGTAGGTGGATTGTGTTTGGACTTTGTCAGCTGCTGTCATGATGATTTCCAGTTTCTATGTGCCTATGTGCCACCTAGGCACCCGCCTGGTCCACCCTCAACCCCAGCTGCCCATGCTACATGTCCCACCTGCGGCTCCCTATGCCCCATTTGCACCATCGCCATAGTCACCATTCCTACTTTGGCACTATGGTGTTGCTGAAAATGGAGCACTACTATCACATTTCTTGGGCTCCCTGCCTAGGCTGTACATTGCTGACGCTTAAATGGTTTCTCTCTCCTGCAAATGTGCATCTAACAGCAGGTTTTCATTCGCGGTAGGATTCAGCCCTTCAGTTCAGCGCGTTAGTGTGAAAGGAGCCTCTCCCCGCCCACTCTCCGCCCATTGACCCCTTCTCTCTGCCCTCTCTCCACCTTCTGCGGTGTTTACCGTGGCCGGGGATGTTAACGATCGTTAAGTAACGTTAACGTGCGTTAATGTTACATACCACGCATTAACGTTACCTAACGATCGTTAACGTTACATAACGCGCGGTATGTAACGTTACCGCTGTTTAGTAAACATACCCCTTGCTGTCTTCACTACCTGCTTTTCATCAAAGCAATTAACTGTGGCCTACAAGCACAATCACAACCTTGCAGATATTTTGGTACCTTCTGCTCTATCAAAACCAAGAACTAATCCAAAAATAAAGGGACATTTCAAATGTGGAAAATGCTCTGCGTGTTCTCATGCCTTAGTAACAAAAACCTTTTATCAACATGGTAACTCCAATATTTACTTACATCAGTTCTCCAATTGTAACACATCTAACGTGATATATTTTGCTATACGTTGTACCTGTAATCTATAAAACATTGGCAAGACAAAAAGACCGGTCAAGACCCGTATCATTGAGCATAGAAGCTGCATACAGAGACAAATTTTGGAAAAACCTTTAGGGGCTTGTTTACAAAGCCGCGGTAGCGGTTCGTGATCGTTATCGGGCTGCGGCTCCGATAACGATCGCGAACCGCTACCACAGCTTTGTAAACAAGCCCCTTAGTCTCTCATTGGACTCAGGAAAATCATTTAATCTCAGATTTACAGTATTTAGTGATTAAGACGGTGGAGCCACACTGGCGAGGTGGAGATCTAGAAAAACCTTTGTTAAGGTTGGAACAACGTTATAATTATGAACTTAACACACTTATGCCGTCTGTTTTGAATCAAGAAGTCAATCTGCCTGTGTTCTTATAACCTTAAAAAACAAATTTTTAATGTTTTTATTTTTTTATTTTCACGTTTACAGCTGCTATTCCCCTTGGGCCAATAGAACTTCCTTTTCTAATTTATTCATTTATCTATTTCAATGCATTCCTTTTAAACTTTTTTTTTGTTCTTTCTCTCCCCTTTCTTCCCTCTTCCCTCCTTCCCCCCCCCTTTCCCCTTCTCCCCCTTCCCCTTCTCCTTCTTCCCCCTTCCTCTTCCCCTCCCCCCCCTTTTCCCCCTTCCCCCTTTTTTCCCCTCCTTCCCCCCTTTTCCTCCCCTTCCCTCCTTCTTCCCCCTTCCTTCCCCTTCCCCTTCCTGCTCCCTTTCCCCTCCCCCTTCCTCTTCCCCCTCTCCCCTCTCCTCCTCCCCTCTTTCCTCCCCCCTCTTCCCCCTCTCTCCTCCTCCTCCCCTCTTTCCTCCCCCCTCTTCCCCCTCTCTCCTCCTCCCCTCTTTCTTCCCCTCCCCCTTCCCCCTTCCTCTCCCTCCTTCCCCCTCTTTCTCCTTCCCTCCCTCCCTCCTTTCCTGCCCTACCCCTTTCCTTCCCCTCCTTCTCCCCTTTGCATTTTTTCCCCCTTCCCTCCCTTTTCCACATACCCCTTATATTTTTTGTTTTTTAATACAACGTTTCGTTTAGTTGCTTCCGGTTTTCCCGGTTTTTAATTTGAACCTTTACTACATTCCTATGTTGAGTTTTTAGACTAGGTATCTTTATTATTCATTATTCGTAATATTTCTTTTTCTAAATTCAGGCTTATACATTCTCTCTGCAGTCCATATATATTCTCTCTGTGGTTTACCTCTGTTCACTTTTACTTCATTTCTGCCATGCACATTGATCTGTCAATCAATGGGTCTCTGGCGCAAAAGCTGGCTTACTTATTTCAATACGCTCACACACACTCCCTTCTAAGACGGTCAACAATGTTTGCTGCGAGTTAGATCGCCACGACTGACTGGGTAATTTCTTCCTTTTTAAATTTCTAATTCATTACAATTGCTATCGGCCCCACATTATTATATCACAGTAGGATCTTTGCGCTTCCTTATGCTCCCTTGGACAGAAGTTCCTCATGTGTTTTAGATGCCCGATAGTAGTCTGAATGACTTTACTATACTTTACGAAGAGTTTGGATGCCTTGAAATGATTTTACTAAAAAGTTGCAATATTTTTATATTTATTATTTTTATTGTTGTTCAACAGTTTTGCTGTATTTGGGTCTCCTAGTTTCAGATGCTCTCACACTCTCCTTTTTAGAATATTTTTTTATCATGATCTATTTGGCACATGCTCTGTTACTAAGTTCTTTTAAACTTTATAAACAATTCAGTGTTTGTTATTATTAAAATATCCAGACAGATTTACCATATTTAATATTGTTCTACTGTTTCTTTTAAACATATTCCACTGTTTTGGGTTTTAATCGCATCGGCATAATGTTCATTTTTAATGTATTCCTGTAACTTAGCCTTCTATTGATAGATACTTCATTGCACAGTAAAATAGGTATCCTGCATATCTGTTCCAAGATAGCTTTATAATATTTGACGATTTTCGAGTCATCTTAGTTTGATGTAAATAGTCCATTTTTCTCATTATGAACCTCCTCTTTTCTTTTTACTTTTTAACCAATTTTTTAGTTATGTAATATTGACTTATTTATTTATTTATTCATTCAGTGCTGTATTTACTTTCATGCAATGTCACACTATTTTTGTTTTTAATATTTCCATTTTTAACACATCCATCACCCATATTTTATGTTGTATATAATCTCAGAGACCTCATATAAGTTACATTTTCCGTACTCCCCCTTTTTTACTACAATAATCCCATTTGGTTTCCTGGGATATTCCTTCCTTTTTTAACAAGATTAAGCGCTCCTCTGTGACTTCTTAAATTCTGTTTTTTTTAATTGATTTTTTAATCACTTGCTTTTTATTATCATTAAGTCATGTTTTCTCCATTGTGACCGATTGTATGGATTTAGGTTTGATTTATCCATTGATGCATTATCCTTCCAACAATCCGTTGTTTTATGTTTTGGTTTGCACCTCTCTTTTCTGGCTCTGTGTTTTTTCCTTGGTTCTCACTACAAGTATTTTAAATGTATATGGATTTTATTGCTTTTTATATATTTATTTATCTTTTAACTCTGAAACATTAATGAAAAAGGTCTTTCTCAAGACCATCAATTAATTTTACACAGTGCAACATGTAAGTACCCTCTCTGTGTTCATTTTTTACCATTAATTGTTCGGATTTTAATTTCAATTTCATTTGACTACTTTTGATACAATTTTATTTAATTGTGTTTTTGATTTGTTCATTCTACTCATCTCTTTTTATATTTATATATGTTTTATTTACTTATTTATATATTTATATATTTACACAACGTTTTTATGTATTTTTACGTATATTGTTCTGTAATTGCTTTTATACATATTTAATGTTCATAACACACATTTTGGGGCTTGTTTACAAAGCCGCAGTAGCGGTTCGCGGTCGTTATCGGAGCCGCGGCCCCATTGAAATCAATGGGGTCGCGGCTCCGATAACAATCGCGAACCACTACCGCAGCTTTGTAAACAAGCCCCTTTATGTTTTTAGTTTTGGTTTCACTTATTATCATTTGCTATAATTGTTTCCAGATGCGTACCCCCTGATGAAGGCTTGACGCCAAAATGCGTAGGGGATTTTTAACCAATAAAGTTTAGCACCTGTGACCTCTACTGGCCTTCGCCTACTGTGTTTTCCTCTTGGCCTATCCAGTTTGCCAGGGCCAGATCATCCATTGTGCGAGAATGTTCTTCACACAGGACCCCACTTCAGGGGGCCTACACTACCAACATCCCATATTGAATGGCAAGCAGGGTGGCTTTAGAGGGAGCTGGAGAGGCCCCAGCTCACCTCTAACAGCTGCCAAAGTGAAGCGTGTCTTTTTCCTTCACTTTGGCAGCTATTCTAAAGTTTAGAATGCTGACACGCTGCGTGCCAGGAAACAGGAAGTCCCCTTTGACCTCAGCGCATCAGCATTCTAAACTTCAGTACAGCTGCTGAAGTGAAGGAAAAAAACATGCTTCACTTTGGCAGCTGTTAAAGGTGAGCTGGGGCCTCTCTGGCTCTCTCTAAAGCAGTTTAGATAGCTGCGGGGCTCTTTGGGAGGGGAGGGGAGAGGGGTTTTGGACTGGAAATGGGTGAGGGGAGGGAGCTAGGACTGGAAATGGGCTGAGTGGAGGGGGGGCTTGAACTGGAAATAGCTGATGGTGAGGGGGCTTGGACTGTAAATTGGCTGTGGGGAGGGGGCTAGGACTGGAAATGGGCTGAGTGGATGGGGGGCTTGAATTGGAAATAGCTGATGGGGATGGGGCTTGGAATGGAAATGGGATGACTGGGGGAGCTAGGACTGGACATAGGCTGTTGGGGGGGCTATGATTGGAAATGGGCCAATGGTGGGGCTAGGAAAGGACTGGAAATGGGCTGATGGGGGTGCTTGGATAGGACTGGAAATGGATGGGGGAGCAAGTACTGGAAATGGGCTGATTGGGGGCTAGGGTTGGAAATGGGCTGATGGGGGAGCTAGGACTAGAAATGGGCTGATGGGGGGTTGTATTACTAATTAAAGATTTATTTGGATCAGCAAGGAATATTGAACTTTTGAGCCATCCCATATATGAGGAAAAATGCTGAGCCAGCTGTTTACTAGCCAGGAGACCAAAGCTGTAGGGCATGACTGACAAGAATTGTTTATTAACTCAGAGATCAAACAAAGGCTGGAGAAGGAGTGGTCAAATTACTGTTAAGCAAAGGTGTATGGGGTGGAGAATATCTGTAGGGAAAAGCTCATGTGAGGAGTCATGTGGTCCAGCTGCGACAGCCTATAAAAAGAGAGAGAAAATCCAGAACAAGCAGAGAGTAGATATCCACGGCCAGGTGCATGCCAACGCATGAAGAATCCCGGATCTTTCTCCAGCCTTTGCCGAGGCTCTCCCAGCTGATGTTAAAAATGGGCTGCGATGATGGCAGTTTGGTGACGCATTGTTCTGTTCTTGTAAGGGACAGGGAGTTTGGAGATGCATCATCAATTGTTTTATTGTCATTGTAATGTTGTTGTTGTTAAGTGCCGTTGAGTCGTAATATCACTAACGTATTTTCTATTGTAATGTCACTAACTTATTGTCAAGCTAATTGTCATATTAAATAGCTTATTAAATACCATACATGTGTGGTTGATTGATCTTGAATTTAATAGAATCCTAGGCAATACAAATGGCGACAAGGATGGGATTAAATTCAAGATCAAATTGATAAGGGAAATGACTGCAGCTGGATTCGGCAGCTGAGGAAAAGAGCTCTAAAAAAACTGTTTAGGAAAATATGTAATCTTGGGATGCAAAGATGTTTAGTTCAGTGCATTTTCCTGTAGAGCTAGTATTAATTGTTGGGAAAAATCCTTTAAGATTTTGAAGAAATGAAGACTATTACTTGTTTTTTTGTCAAGGTCTCTGGTTTTCCCAGCTGTTAAGGCATGTTGCTTTTCAGAACTACCCAGGGGGGAGGGTCTAGTTCAGTATGCAGAGTAAAATTTCTCAAGAAAACCTTATTCTGATCAGATAGGCTGCTATACTTAAAGACTAATAGATGCCTGGGCATAAAGCACTTGTAAGCTTTGATTTGTCTTGTGTTTAAATCAGAACCTCTGTAATGTATGTTTCAGTCTATACTGTTTTTTCTTTCATTGCTGGCTGCTCAAGTAGGTTTCATGGTCTCTGGATGCTGAACGGACTAGAGCTCTTTACTAAAGCTGAACGAAACAACAAAATGACAGAAAATTAAGGAAACTGCATCTGTTTTCCTTTGACTTTCAAAGTAGGGACTGAGAGCCCTGTCAGGACAATGGGGAGCATCCTGAGCCAATAGTTATGAGATTGCAACTTGAAAATGATTTAAATCCTGAGTGAATAACAAGGTAATCCTGCTTGAGCCTTATCTTTGGTATATGTTATGTGTCTGTTCTTTGTCTTTGACTGTGTATGCTATCAAGCAAACTTAAAAGTTAAAAGTGGATTTTATATATTGTGGCAAGCACCTCATAGAGGGCATAATTATTGTTCATATATTACAGAAACACAAAGAGCTGTAACTATAGGTTTATTTAGGAATTTAATAGTAATCACAGTTAGTAACAATTCTCAAACAACTTCTAGCATTTACGATGACTCCCTCTTGTTCAGCTAAAAAATATTTAGACAGTAATCTGCAGTTGCCTTGAAGGACAGAAGAGAGACCTACTGTTTACTTTGCTATCTGTGTTTAAGATAACATCAAGGTTGGCTGTAACCCTGAGTAATTTGCTTTAAAATAACGTCATTGTTTTCAGATCAGTTTGATACCAGTCTCAGGGATAAATGTAAAAGGTTTTAATTTAAATGTGACAAAGTACTAGCATTTTGGTTAAAAATATAAAAAGGGGAGTATTTGCATTCCAGATATCCACCATCCTTTCCATGAAAAAGTATTTCCTTATGATGATTTTTAATTCACCTCCTTGCAACTTCATTTCATTTGAATGCCTGTTTCCTGAACTTTAAGATTTTAGTTAATTACTTTGTATTGTTAAGCGCAGTGCTGATGACTGATGAACAGGACAGTAATACCATAGGTGCTAACTACACTGATCTTTCTAGTTTTATTTGTTACAATATTGGATTTTAGGATAAATTTACCTGTTTTTCTGTATTTGAATTTTACGTGTTGGTGTCAGGAGAAAAAGGTTGTTTGAAAGCTTTTTTTAAATTTTCAGTTTCAGGAGTACAGTTCCTGAAAAAAACAGATATATGTTGTAGCACTGTGAGATACTAATTTTCTTTAGTTTATATACTTCCACTTATTTTACCAAATATACTTGTAGCAGTACATTATGTAGAGGTCCAGTACACGCTCAGCAATTACAAGATGAGTAAACATTACTGTTTCTTTTGAACTTGCATTGCCCTTAGGTTTGCTGGAATTTTGGATGGAGGCTGCTCTGAAATTGCTTTGTTCCCAAGAATATAGAGCACATTTAGTGGAAAGATGGAACTGAGTTCCCAGAAAATATGAGAATATTTGTAAAGTCATTTACAAATAAAACAATAACATTAACTTGAGTTGATTGGACAAAACAAAATCTTGCTCGTCAGCAACAATCCAGGAGAGGTTTGGGAAAAAGAATCAGAGAGAGAGAGAGAGAGAGAGAGGCAGAAGGTGAGGCCACAGCCTAGGAAAAGGCAATAAACATGCTGCTTTGAGTGTGATGATCTGGGCCACCAGAATTCTGACTGCTCTAAGACTCCTTGAGGACCTACAAGGCCTGAAGAACATGAACCTTGTATATTTATGCCTCTGCAGAGACATGAATAGGAAGGGGAGAGCAGGCCAAGAAGAACCCGAGGAAGTATTGCCATGAGGTCCAACCACAAATGCAAATGCCTTGCACCTTCTTAGGCCTCTCACCTCAAAAGGATCTCTTTTAACACCATAATTAATGAGTAGCTTACACAAATCCTTGTGGACACTGCAGTTACAAGATCAGTCTTCAAATATTTTGAGTTTCCTACAGCACTCTCACTTGGAACAGTGTATACTATAGACTCTAGTCATACTTGAGAGATATGTGGCCATCATGTTAGAAGCCATACTTTTTCCTATTGGGATTGATGTTATAAAATGTTGCAAAATAATAGTTTTATATTGTAAGGACTTTACCTATATTGTTTGATGTTCTTAGCAGCCTTGCCAAATAAGGATACATTAGTATGGTATAAAAAACATAAAAAAGGACCCATGTATGTAGTGGTGGAATGATGCAAGCGATGAAAAAGTGTAAAAAAGTGTTGTGAGGGATGAAGTGGGATATTAAGAGGAAGGACTCTGATGGACAGTAAACTGATGAAGGTAATTTAACACTGATGGACAGTAAACTGATGAAGGTAATTTAATGATGTGAAGTGATGTATCTGCCTAAAGAATATGTAAACGAAAAAATGATGAGCACTTTATTCAACTATGCTGTCTCCAGAATCTTCAATTCAGGAAGTCATCTAAGCCCCAACACATACTCAACAATTGGAAATAGACACTTGGAGACAGGATAGGTGCACCTTGCACCCTGATGAGCTTTGGAAAACCCACACTGGCCATGTGGTACTTCCAGATGCTTTTTTGCCTCACTTTTCATCTGTATGTCCTGGCCAGGTATTCAAAGGCAAAGGGGCATGATTTGATGCACAAATTTTCACAATATTGGTATAATTCTAAACTTGCCAAAATTGCAGAACACGTGTGTGCAACTTGTCTGATCTGTAAATGGTGCAAAGGGGGCTAAACATGTAAAGATCAGTCAAGGGCACAATGGGGTATTTTCTACCAACAAATGAATCTCCAGTGATAGAGAGACAAGGAGTTTATCAAACTGCAAGACAAGGTTGACACCATATGAGATAGTTACTGGTAGACCATTGAAAGATTATAAAGCAATATTTATAGGATATGATCTTAGTAAATATGGATGAAATTAACTTGGTCTCATTGCAAAATCTAATCTAGAATATTTAATCTTTTCATTTAATATTGGTGCTGCTCTTCTGAATGAGGCCTGGAGCCAAGTCACCAATTGCAATCCAGAAATTCCAGCAGAGAAAAAGGACCAGAATCCAGATGGAACAGACCATCCCAAGAACTCCTAACTATACACCGCAGCAATGTGTGAAGGAGTCCCTACCTGGATCCATGTGTCACATTGAAAAAGGGCCAAGATATCCGCCTATGAGTATGAGAGGTTCAACTTTTGGGAGAAACCAAACTTAAACTTCAGAGAAAGGTGAAGCACACTACGAAGTCCTGAAGAACTGCTGAGAAGCAGGACCAAATTACACAGGTACACTAAAAATTTTTTTTTTTAAACTGCCTCTAATGTTTCGATTGATTTTTACGTTTTTTGGTGCGCTGAATCCAAATCTGGTAACCAATTTGCTCCATCACGTACAGATATTTTGCTACATTGGGTTAGCAGTTTGAGGTGAACATTTCAGATTGAGTGCGATCGAGATAAAAGTTTCTTGGATGAATTCTTTATACTAATTGTTTAGTAGTTATTCAAATAAGAATAAAGAAAATAGTAACAAGGCAGCACATAAGAATAGAGTAATGTCAACAAAACACACTGTGATGGTAGCAAAATCGTCTGCACTTAAAACAGCCACATACATGTGCACAAACATTGAGCATATAAGAACGAGGTTAGACACAAAGCAAAGCAAAGAAATGTGCAAAAAATGTTGTACAGGTATGTATGTAAGAATAGAAAACGCAAACCGCAACCATTGCAATACATGAAGACAAACACCCGATGGTGTGAAAATAAAATTCTAATAAATGAGATCCGACACTGTGGTAATAACTAGCAAATTTTTATTTCAAAGTTTAGTAAAAACACGATATTTGTCAACACAGTTTAGATTTTAAAGTCATTCTTGGGCCAATCAATCTCCTGGTGGGCCCGTTTCTTCTTCCCCCGAATGCTTCTCTTGGTGCGCTGCTTGGCGTATTTTTCATCTGGGGTTTCCCGCAGCAGCAACCAGCAGAAATCAGCCATCATAGTGGTGTTCCATCTTCCTTGGTACCTTCTCTCTGCGTCCTTGATGTCCTGGTGAAACCTTTCACCTTGTTCTTCACTGTATGCCCCCAGGTTTTCGGGAAGGTAGTTCACATGGGAGTGCAAGAAATGGACTTTCAGGCTCATGTTACAGCCTTGTTCTTTGAATTCATTGAGCATCCTGGCAACAATAACCTTATAGTTCTCATCCCGCCTGTTCCCCAAGAATTTGAGAACAACATCCTTGAAGGAATCCCAGGCTTCTTTTTCCTTCTCAGACATCGTTTCAGCGAATGCTCCATCTGAAATGAGTTTCCTTATATCAGGGCCAACAAACACTCCTTCCTTTAGCTTTGCTTCAGAAAGTCGGGGGAACTTTGAGCAAAGGTACCGAAAGCACTCACCATCTTTTGGAAGGGACTTGATGAATTGCTTAATGAGACCCAACTTAATGTGGAGAGGTGGTAATAGAATTTTATCACGAGGTACCAAGCTCTCATGAAGAACATTTTTCTCACCGGGTCTCAAATACTCCCGAATTGGCCAGTCTTTTTTCCCCCAGTGTAGGTCGCGGGTCCGGCTATCCCACAAGCAAAGGAAGCAGGGATATTTGGTGAAACCGGATTGCTGCCCTAATAGCATGGATAGAATTTTAAAGTCTCCACAAATCATCCACTTATGCTCATCATAACGAATCTTCTGAAGAATCAGGGCCAAATTCTTGTATTTTTCTTGGAGAATAACAGAGTGAGCAATAGGAACTGAAGCGAATGTGTTGCCATTATGAAGAAGAACACCTTTTATGCTGTCTTTTGATGAATCAATGAACAGCCGCCATTCAGCAGGATCATACTTGAGTTTAAACTTTTCCATCACTCCGTATATATTGTTGCAAAATACCAAATCTTCCTCTTTGCTGAAATACTTCAAAAATTGTGTCTCGCAGTTGCGGTACCAATAAAAAGTTGTTCCTGGTGACAATAGATTTTTCTGTTTAAGCCGAGAACCTAGCAGTTGGGCAGCATCTTTTGGGAGTCCTAAATCCCGGACTAAATCATTCAATTCAGCTTGAGAGAAAAGTTCAGGTTTCGGATCTGGTTCAGTTTCAAACTCGGAAGTACTGGACTCATCGGGAAAAGCCATCTGATGAGTCTCATCATGATCAGAACCGTCCACACAAATATGATCCAAAGATTTTGGTGGTTCAGGCACAGGTACTTCGTTGCTATGAGGCATAGGCCTAATTGCTGAGGGAAGGTTGGGGTAACTTATTACGTTCTTATTTTTTAAGTTGTATCCCTTCACAATGCAAGAGCAAAAATAGCAGTCACTGCTGTGGTCTCTTTGTTCACGCCACATCATAGGTATTCCGAAACGAAATGCTTGTTTTTTACCTTTCATCCATAAGCGTAGATCTTCCTCACATGTCTTGCACACTTTGTGAGGAGCCCACGGTTTGTCTTGATCGCCTAACTTCAAACCGAAATAGGCAAAATATACTTTTAAATAAATGCAGAAATGTTCCTCTGCCGCTTTTTCACGGTATATTCCCCACAAATAAAACAAAAACTGTCCGGAGAGTTGACGCAACCTCTGGCTCTGTGAGCCATCACAAATACACAGCACTGCAAACTACAACTGTAGTGAACCACTTCGGAATAAAGCTGGATTACGACTGAACAAACAAAAGGTAATAATGAACTTGCAAGAAACTGAAATTTGACAGGAACGTTCATGTCGCAACCACCGTGTTTGAGCGAGCGAACGAGGCGAGGCGAACAGGAAAGAACATGCGCCAGCACGAGTACTGGATTTAGCCCCCCGCCTCACAATTGTCCTGTTAATGTATAAAATGAATACAAAACACTCTAAAATATCATGAGGGAGTGTTTCTAGTTAGTTAACCATTACAACCTCTATTTTGGGCCAAGAAAATAAACTGCAGTCGGCTAAAAAGAAATTATGTGAACATTCCTTATATGGGTAGGAAATCTAATTTTGCAAGAAAACGTGACGTGATGGAACATTTTGGCTATTTTTCCTGGATTCAGCACCCCAAAATCTATAGGAATCAGTTGCAAAACTGGAGGCAGTTTTTTGGTAGTGTACCTGTGTAATTAAACTGGGAACCCCAAAATCCAAACATGAAATGTACAACACTGGAGAAATAAAACTATAAAGTAATTTCCTCTTGCACTAAACAAAAACGCAAAGATGTTAGCAATACACACTTCCCAGACCAGACATATTCCAGTTAATAAATTCAAAATAAAAAGTATTTTTCTACCTTCTGTTTGGGCGTTTTATTTTTCAGTTGCAATTGCTCCAGTCACTTTCTTCTGGTTTCTTCGTGTCTTCTGCAAGCTATCCATTTGTCCTTTCTTCTCTTTTAGATGTTTTCCATTCTCTCTCTATTTCTGCTTTAACATACTGATTGTTTCCCTTTTGCTCTTTCCCCCAATTCTTTCCTTATTCCTTTATCATCGTTTTAAATTTAACCCTTCCATTCTCAAGCCCCTCTTACTCTCCCAATACCGGCCCATCATAGACTTTTCTTCCACACAAAATATTTTTTCCCCTCTCCATTCTCATTCCCCATCCATTCTAGTCCTCCCCCCAAATCAATTCCCTTATAGTTCTAGGCCCACCCAGCATCCACTCCCTTCTAGTCCCATTCTCCCATGCCCCCCATCAGCCCATTTCCAGTCCTATTCCAGCTCTTCATCAGCCCATTTCCAGTGCTAGCCCTCACATCACAGGCCATTTCCAGTCCTAGCTCCCCCCCCCCCAATCACAGCCCATTTCCAGTCCAAGTCCCCCATCACAGCCTATTTCCAGTCCTAGGCCCCCCCCCACCATCACAGCCCATTTGCAGTCCGAGTCCCCCCGCACCATCACAGCCCATTTGCAGTCCGAGTCCCCCTAATCACAGCCTATTTCCTATATCCCCCTTCCTCCACCATAGCCCATTTCCAGTCCAAGTTCCCCCCCCCCCCCATAGCCCTTTTCCAGTCCAGGTCCCCTCCACCCCCATCACAACCCATTTCCAGTCCATGTCCCCCCCCCCCATCACAGCCTATTTCCAGTCCAAGTTCCCCCCCCCATAGCCCTTTTCTGGTCCAGGTCCCCTCCACCCCCATCACAACCCATTTCCAGTCCATGTCCCCCCCCATAACCCTTTTACAGTCCAGGCCCCCCCCATCACAGCCTATTTCCAGTCCAAGTCCCCCCTTAGCC
Organism: Ichthyophis bannanicus; assembly: GCA_033557465.1. Taxonomy (NCBI): domain Eukaryota; kingdom Metazoa; phylum Chordata; class Amphibia; order Gymnophiona; family Ichthyophiidae; genus Ichthyophis; species Ichthyophis bannanicus. The sequence goes on along the minus strand of CM066049.1, from coordinate 90,544,818 downwards.
CTTTTCCAGTCCAAGTCCCCCCCTTTAGCCCTTTTCCAGTCCAAGTCCCCCCCCCCTCCCCCTTTTCCAGTCCAAGTCCCCCCCCCCCTTAGCCCTTTTGCAGTCCAGGTCCCACCCATCACAGCCAATGCAGTCCTTGCCCCCCCCCCCCGACCAGCATCGCGGCTGTCTGAGGCTTCAGAGGGAGCCGGGGAAGCCGCGCGAGGCCCCGGCTCCTTCTGAACAGCCATCAGCGTGAAAATGGATTGGGGAGCTAGGACCGGAAATGGGCTGATGTTGGGGCTAGGATAGGATTGGAAATGGGCTAATGCGGGGCTAGGATTGGAAATGGGCTGATGTGGGGACTTGAAGGGAGAGGACGCTGGGTGGGGCTGGGACAGCAATGGAACTGATTTTGGGGGAGGACTAGAATGGGATGGGGCTGGGAGAGTGAAATGGAGAGGGGAAAATATTTTGTGTGGGAGGGAAGAAAAATCTACGATAGACTGGGTATTGGGAGAGTAAGTGGGGATTGAGGATGGAGGGATAAAATTTGAGTGGATGAAAAAGGAATAAAGAAAGAGATGGAGTAAAAAGCAGAAGGAAAACGATCAGTACATTAAAGCAGATGTAGAGAGAGAATGGAAAAAAATCTAGAAGAAAGAAGAAAGGACAAATGGACAGCAGACAATGGAGAGAGAGCAGAAGACAAGAAGAACTAGAAGAAAGTGACTGGAGCAATTGCAACTGAAAAATAAAATGCACAAACAACAAAAGGTAGAAAAATACCTTTTTATTTTGAATTTATTAACTGGAATATGTCAGCTCTGGGAAATGTGCGTCTTTAACATCTGCATTTTGTTTAGTACAAGTGGAAATTAATTTATAGTTTTATTTCTGCAGTGTTGTTGTACATTCCAAGTTTGGCTTTTGGGGTTCCCAGTTTAATTACTGTCTTCCTATTTCTAAATTGTGATCCCTTGTTCTTTGTTTGGTGACGGTCTGTCTTCTGCATGTGTAACCAAGCTGAGGTAATCTGTTTATGTAGTTTATATTTGATAGTGCCACTTGTTCTCTTTCCCCAGTAGGAGATGTATTGATATTTTATGAGATGTATTGGTTTAATATTTGCAATGTTGCCTTTTGATAGGTAGGATTTCGTGCCTTATGAGTCCTGGTAGTTGTTTTATGGTACGGCAGGTTTGCTATGGGTTCTAAATAGGCAGTGTTTGTAGTATGTCCTAATGTGCCTGGTGGTTGGCACTGGAGTATAGTAATGTTGAAATCTGGTAGTCTTTCTTTATTCATACACTCATTAAGAGGCATGTTTACTAAAAGTTAGTGCATGTTAACATTATGAAAATATTTATGCAAATGAGGCCTCTTATGCTAATGAGGACCCGCATCAAGTCTCCACACATGGTCCCGCACACCACCATCCATACCAACTACTAAGCTCTACAATCCCTTCGTCCCCTTCTCTTTTGTACTTGTCTCATGATTTCTTGAATTCACTCTAGATGAGAACACTGATATAGACTGATGCCACATCCCTTTCAACTCTGACAATAAGAGGAAATGTGGAATGATTGATATTCGAGTTTCTTTCAGCATGGGTATCACTTATAAAGCACATAGGACCATCTTTAACCTCTGTATTATCTTCTGCTTTATTCCAGCATCTCACTAGAAGCGCTGTTGTGCTCATACAGCAATTGTATGTACTCAATGAGTATAACAAAGATTATTCTGTACATTGTATGAAGCATAAATACTCAGAACTGCCGCTCAACAGGATATGACAAGGTTGGATGAGCTGCAGGTCAGCCTAATCACAATGCCCTGAATGCAGAGCACAGCATGACTGAGTCTTGAGAATGGGAATTCAGTCAAACAAATATCAGAAGACATCAGGGGATAAATCCTAACATGACAGCAGTCAAACTAATATCCACTTTTAATATAGTGCTTTAGGTGTGGACATGGATGGCTATAAAGTTATATGTATATAAATAAGTACTTGTTTTGTATCATTCATATCTTTATTCCTTGTAAACCGCGCTTGATCCTTGGGAAAGCACGGTATAAAAATGTTGTTAAATAAATAAAAATAAATAATATAAAATTGCTCAGACTCCCTATGAATGTCTAATACCATTTTGTACATACTTTTGCTCCTGGTGTGCAGAGATATTCATGACGGCAAAGTTGGGTTGGAGTTTGGACTTTGTCGTGAGGGCTACCCTGGTGGCTAGTAGAGGTCAGGGTAGGTCAGACACAAAAATTATAAAGTTGAGATTGGCAAGTATTCCAAAGGCCCAATTGACTATTGGTCCTAGTAGTTTCCTTGATACCAATCTTCAATGAAAACAACTGCTCTGAGTGGTGGTAAAAATAAAGGCTTTTTATTTCCCTTCTTCGCAATGGTTCAAATGATTGGGATACAACTATAAAGCAAAATGTCCTTACTTCAGGTGAGGAAAAGAAAAACGCAGGTTTAAAGCAAGAACTGTTACTTTCACAGGACTGGTGCTATTTACACAAAACAAGAATGTTCAATTCAGCAAGACACACAGCTCACAAGCCTGACAAGGATTCTAGGCTTCCTGTAACACAGTATGTACAATCCATTTCTGGATCTGAAATATCCCCTGCTAGTTCCACTTGCATTGGCTCCTCTTCTGAAGCCTCTGAACCTGTGTCCTGGTTTCAGGTAAAATATATTCAGGCTTTTTATACAGTTCCTGTATCACTTCCCAATGTTCTGGGCTAAGCCTAGGGCGTCGGCTATGGGCTGTTTTATACTGAAAAGATTCCTCTTTATTCAGAGGTTTTATAGCAGCTCTATGTAAACATTTTTCATTCAGAACTTTCTTCTTAGGTAAACATTTTCCATACCTTGTATCGTAGGAACCTTCAGACAAACTGTTTTCTTCTACTGCCTATCTTTCCCATACAGCAGCTTTCTGGAATCTTTTTCCAGGAAAGTATGGTTTACCTTGTGAGGTTGGAGTCCCTTCTCCAAGTAAAGGTCTGGGCCCAGACCTTTACTTGGAGAAGGGACTCCAACCTCACAAGGTAAACCATACTTTCCTGGAAAAAGATTCCAGAAAGCTGCTGTATGGGAAAGATAGGCAGTAGAAGAAAACCGTTTGTCTGAAGGTTCCTATGATACAAGGTATGGAAAATGTTTACCTAAGAAGAAAGTTCTGAATGAAAAATGTACTGGCTTAGCTTCTGCCGTGCCTATGCAACACGGCTTAGGTTCTCCAGCTGTCTCTCATTTGACTTTAGACTACAGTTGCAGCAATGCTTTCGCCTCTCTGGACAAACAGCTCTCACTCTTGTTTGAGCTGAGACCTTCCCAGGTCCTTCATTAGCTCCAGGGAAATCACCTTCCACTCGGGGTGGTTTGCTAGCAGTAGAGTAATCAGGTTTCCATTCTAACCTCTTTCTCTCTGCGCTGCAAGAGATCCTTCCCTTGCTTCTGCTGGACTTGCCTCCTTGGCCTGCTTCTCTTTCTTCACTGCTGCTCTTCTCTCTCTCCTTCCTGCCGAACTCCTTGCCGACCTGTCTCCTGCCAAACTCCTTCCTGCCCAACTGTCTCCAGTCTTCCACACTCTCCTTAAGAAGCACTCCTGCCTTTGAGGATTGGAAGCTGACTGGCATTACCTTGTGACCAGCGGGGCGGGGCTCCTCAGTGTCTTTGAAGTCGCTCTGGCTCCCTCTAGCTGGTTCCTCCGAATAATGCAGCTTGTGCACATCTTTTTCTCCGTTTAAAGCATTTTCTTTTCTTTCAAGAGGGTCTGCTGCATGACAACTTATGTATATATTTTTTTACATTTTCAACAGGATGGAGCTGATTTTATATGAACGTCATGTGAAGTTACTTGCTAGCTACATGTATAAGTCCCCATTTTCCAGAACTCACATGTGTGAATGGGCACTTACACACATGCTTCACCCAGGTGCTATTCTGTAAGCACACATGTAAGTGCTCCTCATTCATTCCTTCCAGTGGGCCGTGCACTGCAGTGGTGCTTGGGTGGAGTGTAGGTTTGACGTTGGTCGACACGCATAAGATGTAGAATACCATGACTCACATATGTGCATCATTGCATCCATCCAGACATAGCAAGTTACAGCTGCCCTACATCAGACATAGGTGGCCTAAGCTAGGTTCCAGCTTGTCCTTACGTCCTATTTTATAACATAACGTGCATGCACACTTTATAAAATAGGGCCTCCATGCACGCAAAACCTGCACGGGTGCTTATGAAATGACCCTCCACATGTGTCAGTTTTCATTTAAAGTTTGTGCATATTTTCAACAGGATAATTTTCAAGACAAAATATGCATGCAACTTCCCTTTAAAACTTAACATAAGAACATAAGATATGCCATACTAGGTCAGACCAAGGTGCATTAAGCCCAGTATCCTGTTTCCAACAGTGGTCAATCTAGGTCATAAGTACCTAACAGTCTCCCCAAAAGACAGAGGTTCCACAATGCTTGTATTGGTCAAGCAGTGATATCCTGGATTCCTCCAGGAACTTATCCAAACCCCTTTTAAACCCAGCTGCACTAACAGCATTAACTACATCCTCCGGTAACAAATTCCAGAGTTTGATTACACATTGAGTGAAAAAATATTTTCTCCTATTAGTCTTAAATAGGTTACCCTGTAGCATCATTGCATGTCCCCTAGTCTTTCTATATTCTGATGACGTATACAATCGATCTACGTTTATCCTTTCCACTCCATTCATAAGTTTATAGACTTCTATCATATCTCCCCTCAGCCGTCTCTTTTCCAGGTTAAAGAGCCCTAACCTTTTTAGCCTCTGTTCATAGGAGTATCCTTCCATCTCCTTTACCATTTTGGTGGCTCTTCTCTGAACCTTTTCTAATAACGCTATATCCTTTTAAAGATACAGCGACCAGAACTGCACAAAATATTCAAGGTGCGGTCTCACCATGGAACGATATAGAGGCATTACAATATCCTTTGTTTTATTTTCCATCCTTTCCTTATGATACCTGGCATTCTATTTGCTCTCTTGGCCGTCGCTGCACACTGGGCGGAGGGTTTTAACATGTTATCCACGATGATGCCTAAATCTTTTTCCTGGATAGTGGTTCCCAATGTGGAATCTTGCATCATGTAACCATAGTTTGGGTTGTTCTTTCCTAGGTGCATAACTTTGCACTTGTCCACATTAAATTTCAGCTGACATTTGGATGCCCAGTCTTCCAATTTATCATGATCCTCTTGCAATTTTCCACAATCCTCATGGCTTTTAACAACTTTAAATAGTTTTGTGTCATCTGCAAATTTGATAACCTCATTCGTTATTCCCTTTCCCAGGTCATTTATAAATATGTCAAAAAGCTGTGGACCCAGCACAGATCTCTGGGGTCCTCCACTATTCACCTTTCTCCATTGGGAAAATTGGCCATTTAGCCCTACTCTCTGCTTTCTATCTTTTAACCAGTTCTTGATCTACAATAGTACACTGACTCCTATCCGATGACTTTTTAGTTTTGCAAAAAGTCTCTGATGAGGGACTTTGTCAAAGTCTTTCTGAAAGTCCAGATACACTATATCAACTGCCAGTGCTTGTGCTGTTTCCAGTTTTCGTCATTTGGCTCTTTTTTCCATTTCTTGAAAGATGCTTTTTTGGCAACAGCTTCTCTGACCTCACCTTTAAACCATGCTGGCAGTTTTTTGGACTTCCTTCCACTTTTCTTAAAGTCTGGGCTTCTATGATAATATTTAAAAAAAAAACACCCAAGCTTGATGCAAGTCTTTAACCTTTGCAACTGCTCCTTTTAGTTTTTTCTTAAATTTTTTCCTCATTTTATCATAGTCTCCCTTTCAAACGTTAAATGGTGTGACATGGTGGATTCCTCCAGCCCTTTAGAAAGAGCCAAAAAGGAGGAATCAGAGGCAGTGCTGGATTGTAAACAAAAGCACATGGCTAGTAGTTACCAGGGAAACCAGACACAGGAGAAAGAAACACGCCCTTGCTGCCAGTTAGCTCAGGAGTCACGAGCTGATTCAGAGCACCTGCTAGGAGTCGTCGTCAGGCACTGCCCTAAAGGGCAGATACATAAAGAGGCCTCAGTAGAAAAAAGAGGGTCTCCATTAGAAGCTGGATTGGGTTCTCGATTAGGAGCTCCAGAGAAAGCTCCAGCACAGGCTCAGCTGGGAGGTTACCTACAAGGCCAGCCGAGGGTTCCGGTGAGAGGCCAGCCAACAACCCAAGAGGAGGACCAGGGAAGAGTCCGGGTTCCAGGCCTAGGCAGAGCCACCGGTAGAGTTCCAGCCCAGAACTGTGGGAGAGAGACCGTGGCAAGCCTAGAGGAACACTCAGCCAAGCAGAGAGAAAGCCCAGGGCCGGAGCTGAGTTCAAAGGTAAAAGGAGAACTATTTACAAAGCTTTATTCAAGAAAAGGATACAGCAAAAGCAGGCCAGGCTGTCTGCAATATCCTGGGGATTACCAAGAGGAGAGAAAGCCAGGAAGGCAGTTTCACCACTCATTGCACAAAGTAGGTGTGGAATCCACAGCCGGGTCCAAAGCCCAGAGAAAACCATTTACAGCCAGGCACAGAGGTAAGCCCAAAGGCTGGGGTTTTTATAATCAAGGTGATTCTACTTACCCAGAAGGTTGGGGCAGTGATTATAATGACTGTAATGAAAATGACTGTTTAAAGCCATACATGATTCAAGAATATAATACAAAGCTTAAAACAGAGAGGAAGGGCGGAGCCCAAGAAACAACGGTGCAAACATTTCCTGCCTCTCAGGAGAAGTTAATGGAAATAGAGCCAGGTTTTGAAAATGTCTCTGAAGAATTGATGGACTGTACGATTACAATATCGGATGAAGTATAGTCCCTGCGCTGAATGTATGCATGGCAGAGAAGTGCAGAGGTATTGAGATAAAAAGTACAGAGCTGGGGAAACAGAGCTGTTTCATTCTGATTGCTGGGAAGCAAATGTTTTGTGCTGAAGTAAGCTATTTATGTTGGAAACTTTACTTTGTCCTTTTGCCAGAGGTATCTGGTTGTGTTACCTTTATTTCCATGCTGAAATCCGCCCCGGGAGGGGAAATAAATCCTTGTTGCTTTAACCACTTTTGAAGTCACACTACTCTTCATTGGACGGTGAAAGAAACTACATTTCCCAAGAGGCTTTGCTTTAGGAATTTGTAGAGTAGCTGTTCAGGAAGAAAAGCAAGCCGCTTAAACCCTACCTGCTCTTGCTGGGGGGCACTAAAGAAGCGGGATCACAAAGGGAATACTGTGGATTTCCTTACCATCCCTCCTCCACTAATTAAATCAAAGGTGATCATGCTATGATCATATTGCCAAGTGGCCCGAACAACCTTATCTCTTGCACCAGATCTGGTGCTCAACTAATGACTAGGTCCAAATTGTCTTCCCCTCTGGTCAGTACAGGAATCAGCTGTTCCAAGAAGCTGTCATTTATTTTACCTAGAAACTTTATCTCCCTAGCATGTCCTGCCACTGGGGTACTTGAAATCACTCATTATTATTACTGTGCTATAACTTTTGTTAGCTTCCCTGATTTCTTTGAGCATTTCATCATTCATTTGTTCATCCAGGTGGTCGATAGTACACCCCCACTGCCATCGCCTTCCCCTTTTTACATGGAATTTCAATCCATAGAGATTCTACAGCAAATTTTGTTTCTTGCAAAACTTTAATCCTTTATGACTCAATGCTCATTCTAACACAGAGCGCAACCCCTCCACCAATTTGATCAGCTCTATCATTACAATATAGTTTGTACCCAGATATCACAGTGTCCCACTGATTGCCCTCCTTCCACCATGTCTCTGAGATACCAGTATTTGCATACAAGCATTTTAGAGACTGTATTTTATTCATATTAATCTGGTTATCGGTAGGCAGGGGTAATTTTGAATCTTTAAGCTGTGTCTGCTCTGTACTCAAGGGCATTTGAGCTACTTTTGTCTTTATTAGAACCTCTCTGCTGATATGCCCTAACTTCATTCTTTTGGTAGTATCCTTCAAGGATACATTGCTCTGAACCAAGTGCTCTTGAGCGACTGTCGGCTCTCCCCTTATTTGTGCATCTTATGTACAATAAATCCGGATCTTCTCTATGTAAATACATTCCCTATCCTGTATCCTTTTAAGTTATTTTATACTGTTGCCTCCACTTCTTACTTTATTCATGTGTCAAGCTTCTGTTGACTTTCTTTCTCCTACTTTCCTGCACCTCACCACAAGTCACTGCAGACTTCATCTACTCTCAACTTTCTTGTTCTGTTCCTCTCCTCTGCATGTAATCCCAAGCACCAGAAAATATTTTCTTACGTCACAACTCCAGCTCACAAAGTTCTAGTGGCTTTAAAATTAGTAAAACAAGTTATCCCATGCTGTCTAGAATAAACAAAAATAAAGTGTCTAGAAAAACTTTCTAAGCCGTATCTGACCTGAATTTTGAAAGGTGGTATGCAGACATGCAGCTGAAAATGATTTTGAGGTCCTATGGGAAGGAGGAGGAGCTGCAGAAACACACCAGCAAGCCCAACTCTGCCTGAGATCTTCCAGCCTCACCTAGGGTAAGGGCTTTAAATGTGAATTAGTGTTGGGTGTTCTGAAGCAACCATGAAGGCAACATACGACATCTTCCTGTTCATGCTGGTCATCTCCCTCATCTCTGCTCCTAGACATATATAAGGAAGTGAGTACAGTACAAGCCTACTACAGACAAAGACTTTTATAGGAAGCCTCACAGCACTGGGCAATAGAGGCAAACAGGACAAAGCCCAGAGAAGCTCAACACACCACATAATATGATTGATGAGGAAAGGTTGAAAGAGTTGAGTTTGTTTAGCCTAGAGAAGGTGAAGGAATGTCCTGCTAGCACAGCTTTCTACTACATGAGGGATGGGTGAAGGTTTATCATGAGGGCGACGACGACCTCTCTAGCTGCACTAGAGAAACGACACACAACGACTTTAAATTTCAACAGGTGAGGCTGAGGTTAGATGTCTGGCAAGAACTTTCTATCTGTAAGGAGAATTAAACTATTGGAAGAAGTTGGGCTAGTGGTTGATTTATTAATGGAACAAAGTTTACTAAATCAGGCTTTCAGGAAGGTAGAGAATACAGTTCCTTGTATCATGTTATCATGTAAACCGCGTTGACTGAATGTTAAAGTGGTATAAAACCCGTTAAATAAATAAATATAATAAATTGCATTTAAGAGCTGGCTTGCCAACTCGGAGATGGTTTAGTTAAAGGGGGTGTTGCCTAGGAATTAGGCAACCTTTTGACATCTTTTCCCATTCTCTTACTTTGATCTGACTACACTGTAAACTACTGTGAATTTAGAATGTGAGAATCAAATGTAAGATCTAAGACATTGGCTGAAAGTGGCTCCCTCTTGGAGTTTTGGCTGATATTGAGAACCTATGAAATATGAACAGGTGGATGGGAGGGTTTACAGCTCTGCTACATGACCCCAATGTGGGTACAAAATTGTTTCCCCTCTAACCAAACCAGAAGGATGAAACCTACTGTAAAATTAAATCAAAGTCAAACAGCGGTGCTACATTGATTCTGGAAAGAAAGGGAATGAGAGAGGGAAACATTATATGTTGCACTAACACTAGAACAGTGAATTTATACCCGTATCACCTCTCTGGCTCAGTCTTTCATGAGAGGCAAAAAGCGTGAAAAAGCAAAATTGGCAAAAAAATCCACTGTCTGCAAAACTAGCCTAACCAGCTGAAAAACTACAAAAAACGAATCGCCTGATAATCTGATCGGGCTGATATTTAAATACGATGGTGGTCAGCTGTGGCATTTAAGAGAAGTAGCCTGATAGTGGCCGCCATGGCATATCTGGTAACCGAGGTAGACGGACCCGGTGCTCCAGGCCCCTCGAATATCCATCACCTTCCCCCCCCTCAATCCCCCTCCCTTCCACAAACTACTCAACACCAAATGTTTTTGGAAAATAACTGGTTGCAGCTTTATTAACCATTTTAACAATTTAACAATACATTGGAATAATCAACCTTTTACAAATAGTGGAGCAATGCCTAACCAGCCATGCAATTAGCAAGGTGACCTTGCCTCCGCTACTGCCGAAGTCCTGCCAATGGCAAGCTTCCTACCCCCTTTCCCCGACTTTGCCATGTAATTAGCAAAAGCCGGCCAGGGGTTGTCTGGGTCGGGGTCACCATACCCCTGCCCCAATTATAACCTAAGGCTCTGGACCCCAGAAACCTCCGGGATCCCGCCACCCCCCAAAGCTGCAACACACCTTTCTTTTCCCCCCATCGCCTTTACAGGGTGGGTGGGCAGGAAGCTGGCACCCAAAGCCTCAGCCACCGTGACTGAAGAGGCAAGGGCTGCCGGCCAGACTCCTAACCCTCACGCTCGCCAGACATACATGCCATTGGCTCCCCTACGATCGCATTCATGGTGAGCCAATGGATTTAAATTTTGCCTCCCGCCTGGGTGCCCATGTACGCGGCCACACGCAGGGTCCCCACACCGGACCGCACACCTGGTTACCAGCGGCTGCCGGGACCCTGCCCACGGCCTTGCATTAACCGAGGTAGACGGACCCAGTGCTCCAGGCCCCTCAAATATCCATCACCTTCCCACCCCCCAACTCTCTCCCTTGCCCTCCACAAACTACTCAACACCAACTATACTTGGAAAATAACTGGTCGCAGCTTTATTAACCATTTTAACAATTTAACAATACGTTGGAATAATCAACCTTTTATAATCCAAATAGCAGAGCAATGCCTCACCAGCCATGCAATTAGCAAGGTGACCTTGCTTCCGCTACTGCCAAAGTCGTGCCAACGGTAAGCTTCCTACCCCCTTTCCCTGACTTCGCCATGTAATTAGCAAAAGTCGGGCAGGGGTTGTCTGGGTCGGGGGCACCCCACCCCCGCCCCAATTATAACCTAAGGCTCCGGACCTCGGAAAACTCTGGGATCCTGCCACCGGCACAGGTGACATCACTGTCCCTGCACCGCCCCCCCCCCCCCCCCACTACCAAGCTGCGACCAGCGAGCATCCTGCTTGAGCACATATTCCAAGGCCTCTTGTCAGTCGTTCAGGAGCTAATCCACACCAACCGGGGATAAGTGCACTCCACTGCGCCTGTATAACCCCGCTCAACTGATTTCTACACAGGAATGCAGGATTTGATAACCCTCCTGCTCGCAGACCCAACGGCCAATCTGGCGATTAATTTTTGTCAGTCTCCTTGACCAACGCTGTTGGTTCCAACAAGCAGGCCTTGGAATAATGTCTGACCACATTAATACCACAGCCTGAAACCTTCTCAAAACCACTGCCAAATCCCTCTTCACCGCTCTTATCAGCTGCTTGCAGGTCCATGAGAAAAGGTTGTTGCCCCCCAAGTGTAAAAGTATAATTGCAGGCTTTTTCCGTAGTCTCTCGTGGTGCCGTAGCAAAGGCAAGAACTGCATCCAGAGAAGACTGCGCTCGCCCAGCCATGAAACAGACATCATCGCAGGATTGAAACCCAGATTATGGCCCACTGGTCTCTGCTCGCCGTGCCGCCCAATAAACGAAGGAGTGACCAATCAGCCAGCATCCCAAAAGATTCAGTCCCCCATCTGAAAGAAAAATTACAATTAAAATCTACCACCCTGCCAACTCATTCTCCCTCTCAAAGTCGCACATAGCCCCAAAATGCCCGAGAACGCCATCTGCCAATGCTTTGTATGTCTTGCTCAGGCAATCCTGCCGCTGCCACACTGGTTGCTGTGCCGATGCGGAAAGAGTGCATCCCGAACAGACGTGGGTCCTCGCCAACATGTCGCAGCACTATCCTCAGTACTGCAGCAACTTGAAAGCGCGTCAACACCCGTGCATCCTCATGAATGAAGAGCCCCCCATCCGGCGCAGGAAGCACCCGCAGGTACCGCCTCAAGGCCACTACCAGGCATGTCACCAAGCCCACACTCTCCCTCAATATCACCCAAAATCCTCTCCCTTGCGGATCCATCTTAGATTTTGCTAATAGGACTCTTAAATGCCCCACCTCCACACGCACATGTTGTCGCTGCATACTGCCCTCAATCCCAGACCTCCTGGAGTTCACTACCAACTCTCCTATACGTAACGCACTGAAAAAGGCAAGGCAAAAAACTGCCCGGAACAGGGTGGCTTCATACTGTGATGCAGCCACACTTGGTAAGGCAGCACAGAGTCTCACCAGCAAGTCATGTGTTATCGGCCGCCTGGCGTCTCGAGGTGTCGGCCTCAAACACTCCCACCCTTGAAGCAGCCGACGGGCTAGGAATCCCCCTGTGGACGAGCCCCAACCCACGGCTCTGGCAAAAAAGTTAAACCCAGCCAAGTGGGTGCACACTGACAATCTGGAAAACCCATAGCTTTTGGCCTCGAGTATATACTGACCCATTAACTGATCGGAAACCCCACCCGGCTGCCATCCTCGAGCCACCAAAAATTCGACCACCTTGTCACACCCTTGCTGGTATGCTGAGCATGTCCCCACCAACACCGAACTCCGCAGTAAATTCAGCATCTCTCTTGGCCAGTGCTCCATAATTTCTATGGGACCACGAATCCTTCTGTGTCCGCTTCTGGAGCCAATGTCCAAAATCGCTCCTACTTGAAATGGGAAAGAGCATCAGCAATCTCGTTAGTACAATCTGGGATATGCCGGGCCTTTACCGACACATTCAACCAATCATGCTAACACCACTTCCCTCATCAGCTCCACCACCTGCAAACATCTTGGAGTGTAATGATTGACCACACTGACAACTGCCGCATTATCGCACCACCACACTACCCGACGGTTGTGAAGCCTATCCGGCCATAACTCCAATGCTACCAAGATAGAAAACAGCTCCAGGAAGGTTATGTTGCCAGTTATATTAGCTTCCTGCCATGACTGCGGCCATCTATCTGCACACCACGCCGCATCCGTATAGAGCTGCAAGTCCTCACTTGATACCTCAGCCTCCATCAAAACCAAGGTTGCCCAGCTATGGCCTGCAGAAATCTGCTCCAGATCCGCAAATCCGCTCGCATCAGTTCCGAGACTCTAATCCGGTGATGCGGTTTTCGCACACCAAATGTTGAAGACGCCAACTGCCGCAGAAACACCCTGCTCATCGGTATGACCCTGAAATTCAGAGAGCCTATTAATGCCTGCATCTCTCTTAATGTTAACTTAGATGAAGTCAACACGTTAGCAACTAAAACCTGTAATCTAGATACCTTTTCGAGAGGCAAGCGAGCCACCATCTCCATCGAGTCAAACTGCACTCCTAAAAAGGTGATCTTCGTCGCCGGGCCCTCTGTCTTACCCGCCGCCAATGGCACACCCAATTCTCGAGATAGCTCAACAAAACCTTCCAATAGCTCCTGGCATTCTGCTGACTGAGCCGCTCTGATGAACAAAAAGTCATCCAAGTAGTGAACTACCTTCGCACAGCCAACCTTCTGTACTAGTACCCACTGCAGGAAAGTGCTGAACTTCTCAAAATAGGCGCAAGAGACTGAGCAGCCCATAGGCATACATTTGTCAAAATAAATCCCGTCTTCAAAATGTAAACCTAGCAAATGAAAAGCGGATGGGTGCACTGGGAACAAATGAAATGCAGATTCAATATCCACCTTGGCCATTAACGCCCTGTGACCTGCTTTTCTAACCAAGTCCACTGCCCGGTCAAACAACGCATATCGAACCGAACACAACTCCCGTGGGATATGGTCATTTACTGATGGTCCCAGCGGAAAAGACAAATTATGGATTAGCCTGAACTTCCCTGGCTCTTTTTTAGGTATGATTCCCAACAGAGAGACCAAAAAGTCCGGGAAAGGCGGCTCCTTAAATGGGCCCACGATTCTGCCCAAATTCAGCTATAACGCCAGTTTATTCTTGACTATGGTTGCAAAACGCCACAGTGAAGGCAAATTCCGCGCTCTAGACTCTAACACTTCACCCTGAACTGGAATAACGAACCATAAATAAAAACCAAACTGTAGAACATCCCTATCTCCCAGCTTCGGGTACTGTCGAAGCCAGTACCGCAATGCTCCCAACCGTATTGGAGTTGGTGCACAGTCACCTACTTCATTATTACTTGGGGGCCGGCCCAAGGGCAACAGGGGCCCCTTTTTAAAGCATTTTACAGCCGAGTATCCTCCACTACAGACAGAGCCGACATGCCTAAATTTGCAATCAGGAAACGGGCTGGAGGACTTATTGAACCTCCAGCAGACATCCCCGACACCACTTGCCCCTGATTTCTGCTGCAACATGACCCCTCCCATCCGAAAGGAACATCCCATGCCCGCATTGACCACTGCCCCACCCCTCCCCCCAAACATGCCCTGGCTGACATTTGCGTCAGCCAAAGGTTGATATCCTGCATGCCTCAGGACAGTAATTTGTTCTCCTCCATTTTGTCCCTAAACTTCTCATCATAATTTAACCATGACTATCCTTCGAGGGTCTGTGACGCCTCCAAGATTGAATCTGCATACACTAGCAGCATTATATAATGCTCGGGCGAATGATGACCTCACACACTTGCCTACTGCAGAAAGGATCGAGTCCACTTAACCACATTGCACGAGACTCTTGATTCGGCCCGCCTTTTCGTCCTTTTTTTCTTTTTCTTACTCTCTCCAGACCGCTTCCTGCCTTCTAACAGATGAAATATATCTATATATCACTGTTTCCTAATCTTATGGGCACAACCTCTTCAGAACTCCCTCCCATAACTTCGAAAATGACACTAAGTTAGGAGCTCCACCACCCGACCTGGTCTCCGTCACCACACTGCTGCTTACCCCCTGCTGCTCCACTGCAGCCCCGGTTGACGATGAGGAAGAGTCTGAAGAGGACGACGAGGATGACGCTAAGCTATGATGCCACTGACAGGAATGCCTCCTTTTCTTGCGCGATTAACCCCCTTTTCCATACTGCGAGTAACTTCGCTGCAAAACCTCTCCTTGGTCAGCCTGCAACTCACCTGTCACCACTATCTCTGGTGCTGATGCCACCGCCAGGGCCGGATTTACCTATACGCCAGGTACGCCGTGGCATAGGGCCCACAGCTGGCAAGGGCCCACAAACAAGAGTCCCCAGGACAATCGTATTCTTTCCATCACTGAGAAACTTCGCGGCTGAGTTCTACCGTCATCTCCAGGTAATTTTTTCGTTCATTTCATCTTCAGTTCTACAGCTCGGAACTTCCGCTGACGGAACTGTGTTTGTGGGTGTGTTGGGTATAGTCAGAGTGCGAGGCGGGGTTGTGCGAGCCTGGATCCCTCGCTCTCTAGAGAGAGTTGAAATTGCTGCGGCCTAGCTGAACGAGGCCGTCCGCGAGCTTCTCCAGGCCCTGGCATGAAGGGGAAAGAGGAAAAGGAGAGTGGGGGAGGCGGGAGTCCGGAGAAGAGCACTAGCGCTCAGGAGTTAAAGGAGCAGGGAAACAGACTCTTTGTCACCCGCAAGTACCAGGAGGCGGTGGCCTGTTACACCAAAGCCATAGTGAGTACCGGGGAGCAGCGACGGCCAGGTCAGTTTCCTGTAGCTGCTGTAGTACCGCCGGATCATTCAATGATCCTCTTCCCCAATGGATAAGACATTTTTTAATGTATTTCTTGAATTCCGATGCTGATTTTGTCCCTATTGCCTCTTTATGTCAGACAATTCTATACATCTATTGCCATTTCTGTTTTAAAAAAGTGGTAAGTTGATCTCGTTTTTATTTTTTCTGGGGGCCCACAATTTTTGTTGGCGTAGGGCCTCACTCAAGGTAAATCTGGCCCTGGCCACCGCTGTACTGGACTCTGACTGGTGGGTGGCCTCGCTTAGCTGAAGCGGCTCGTCCCACCTCACGTTGGTCACCTCATCCGCGAAACCCCACATTGATACTCCTCCGTCTGAATTTGCTGCTATTCCTTGGCCTCTCACTCCATGTCCCACGGAACGCTAACTCATTGCCTGAACCTGTGGAGACAAAAAGGAAAAAGCAGGGGGGGGGGACATCCGGAGATCATGCGGGCGGCCACGCCCCTAACCACTCCGCTCTGGACGGACCTTGCACCCCCCAAGCCAGTGTTCCCATGCTGCTGGTCTCCGTACTGGCAAATAGCTGCCTTGCGCCGCTGTCCAGCCTTAAAGGGGAGGATAAATGCTGCCCTTCCAAACTGGGCATCCTTTGCTCTGCCATGCTACTGCCTTGTCCCCCTAGGTCTTGTCCCCAACCAGGTTGCACAACTCCCACCTGCCTTTCTTCCCACAGTGGCCCTCTCCAACCCCACGGATTCTCAGCTGATGGATCTCCACTGCTACCCCCCCCCCCTCCGGTACACCTCTAATTCTGCTATTATCCACCTCCACTAGCACATCACTCCCTCTCTGAGGACCGCTTGACCGCAGGACACTCCGCGGGGACCCCAACCCACCTCGACGGGAGGCCGCTGGCACACGAGCCCGAACCCGCTCCCCCCGCAACCTACCTCCACTCCTCACCGTCCTTCCTACTATTGATGACCCCACTCACCCCCTTCCGGGCCTCTGAGCTCTTGCGGAAACTCTACCCACGGCCCTGCGATCCCTCTGCCCCCTACCACTAGCATAACTCTCCACCTCCTCCCCATTCCTTTCACCCCCCCCCCCTTCTGACCACATGTCCCCTTAAATCCACCCTTGCAGATGTGGCAGACCTTCCCACTGCCCTG
Source organism: Ichthyophis bannanicus (assembly GCA_033557465.1). Lineage (NCBI taxonomy): Eukaryota > Metazoa > Chordata > Amphibia > Gymnophiona > Ichthyophiidae > Ichthyophis > Ichthyophis bannanicus. The sequence continues at coordinate 90,528,056 of CM066049.1, read as the reverse complement.
CCTGCTCTGCCAGGCCCTCCAAGATGACTTAGCTGACCCCTATGAGACGGGATCTCGGAATACCCTTATTGTATGTATTTATTCTTATTAGTATTATTTTTAAAACTGTTCCCTTTTTTTTCTTTTGGTAGCTCACTATTGCCAAAAAATTATACCACCTTTATGCCTAGCCTGCAGTGCTCTCTTTTTTTTTCATTACACTATCAACCTAAAGAGCTTACTGCCTTTTAAAAACGCAGCACACCTCACAAAATTTCCTCCACCCCCTTCAGACCACTTGCTACCCCCCCAAACACTTGCTTTGCCACAAAATTGCCTCCTCTGCCTTCGCGTCCACCGCAGTCAATAGCCAATGCCTGGAAGGCCGGGCCCACACTCCACATTTCTGGCCAAATGACTGGCCCCGCAGGACAATAACTCTCCCTCTGTGATCTTCCCCGGCTCCTGCCCTCGGCTCCAGACTCATCTCTGCTGCCCCCGATAGCCTGCAGCGCTCTCCCTCTCGGCTCCTTCTGCAGCCAAAAGTCCCGTACCCAACAGCCCACAGGTAATGAAGCTGGCACCCGAAGCCTCAGCCACTGCGACTGAAGAGGCAAGGGCTGCCGGCCAGACTCCTCCCCCTCACGCTCACTAGGCATTCATCCCATTGGCTCCCCAACGATCGCATTCGCGGGGAGCAAATGGATTTAAATTTTGCCTCCCATCTAGGTGCCCACGTCCGCAGCCGTGCATCGGGCCGCACACCCGGTTACCAGTGCACACCGGGGCCCAGCCCGTGGCCTTGCATTTTCTGTAGTCACTGTTTGGATAAGTTTTACGGGATAGCAGCAATTCCAACCAGAACGTCTATCTTGTTTCCAAATATTTTATATTATCTAAACGTAATTGGAAACACACTTTACGATATGTATTCACATGGTCGCTATGAGCTGAAATCAACTCGATGGAACTGTGCATAAGACAAACATTTTCAGTTTACATTCATTTTATTTGTTTTTTCCCCCAGTTTTCAAATCTTTTGATTTGTTTCACACAGTTGTTTTAATAAAACATTTTTAACATGAATTAGAACTTTTTAATGCCTGCAGAGCTATATAACATGCATTCATTTGTAGGTTAATGTGCATTTATGTGATTTAACATGCACCAGTGAACAAAATATGGAGGAACAAATGCGTATCCCTAATCTGTACAGAGTCTTCTTGATACTAGATCAAAGCTGATAGATTTCTACTATTCTGAACAGGAAAGGTGTATTTAAAAAGGGCTGATGTTATTGCTACCTGACTGCAATATATAAAATACTAGAATGCACTGCCCAACAATAAATAATGATAAACACAGAAAATAACATCTGTCCCACATTTGTAGAATCAAAATGGAGCAGAAGAAACTGCCACTGGAGGACTAGAGCTTTATTGAGTGTCACCAGGTCTACCCTACAAGTGTTTCGACCCTGTGGCCTTCTTCAGGTGACTTCGACCTTATAAAACATGCACATTCAAAAGACAATAAATTATAGCTACATAAGAAACAATAAAACAGCATTATTCCACATTCTAAAACGTGAATAGTAACAACATGTGCATGCCAAAAAAAAGAGCCAAAAAATATAAACACATAAATAGAATACATAAAAGATGGTGAATAAAAAATAATTTAAAAAAATCATATGTGTTATTAAATAAATAATTAACATAAAAACATATGAAATAATAATAAACACTGTATATCTTATATGAAATTATTAGAAATCACTTCAGTTCTCAGAAGATCTAATGAATGGTTAATTAGAAATAACAAGAAATTATACATTCTAAACTCAATAGTATATAAACAATATGTAAGCCATGGACTCACCACTTACAGGAAACACTTTGTTGTGGATATAATTACAAACTGTTTTAGCAAGTCTGGAGGGAACATATTAAAATCCATAAACAAAAGAAGAAAAATAAGAAATCATCCATACGAACTGGGACGATTTATAGGAAAATTTGTAAAATCCGGATGCATTCTCTACTCTCTAAGGAAGAAGGGAACCTACACTGGGATTTCCACTTAGGGAAAAATGGTCAAATATCAACTTTCTATATCTCAAGTTAAATCAGAAATATATGTTTCTAGTTCAAAACAAACACCAACAGTAATGATCTCACCTCAGAGCACTTGCATTTTGTTTTTTAATTGTGACTGTTTTATTATAGAGAAATGGAGTGGAGGAGTGGCCTAGTGGTTGGGGCAAGGTACTTCAGGCTGGAAGGTCGGGGGTTCAAATCCCACTAGAGGACAGCAACCTTGGGCCGGAAGGACTGAGGTTTCTAGTCCCACAGGTGCTCCTTGTGGTCTTGGGCAAGCCACTTAACCCTCCATAGCCCATGTTCCCTGTAAAATAGTTATCTCCAAGTTATAATGCCCTGTTCAATGTAATTTCAGTTTGTTCAATGTAAACTGCACTGATGCAGAATAGTGCGGTATATAAGAGAATATAAATAAATAAAATAAATAAATAAATGTGGTCACTGTCCTACGTTTGATAAAAGATATGAGAGAGTATCCAACTACTTCCTCCAGAATGCTGTCATAATGAGCAATGACCAGGAACTAAGATTTGCTGTAATTTTCTGTGTCAACAACATTGTGTGGAACCTGAGCAAGGTACCAATATAATCTAAGGGTTTTAGACCCTACTAGACATGCTATCTTTAAAGGTGGTGAGTGTGTGACTCTGTAGGTTTTCTTTAATTGTATCTTCGCAGATCATCAATGGATCTCTGTGGTGCTGTTTCTGACCATATTCCATTGTATTAGAGTCATTTTAGCAAACGAAAATGTTTAAATTCTGTTAATAGAAACAATCTAGCTAAGCATACAAATGACTCTTCTGTAGTAAAATATGAATCCCTGATAGAGTTCTTCCGGAACAAAGTACAATAAGGATATACTAAAAGAAATAGCAAGTTGACGCGGGCATTGCATTGAGGTGCAGTAGCCGAGGATAGCAGACGCGCTCCGCTCCCTCCCCCCCCCCCAAAAAAAACCTTCCTTTTCCCCCTCTCACCTTTAATAACCACAATACAACAATAATTTTGAATTCAACTGGTCGCAGCTTTATTCAAAATTAACACAACTTTATCCAACAACATTTTAGATCCCACCACCTAGCCGTACCATCCGTGGCTCCAGGCATCACCCGCCATATGATTAGCAAAGTGACTTCCTTCTGGTTCCACCGCGGACAGCCACAGCAGCTATCTCCAATCCCCACCCCTCATCTGGCTTTGCCATATTACTAGCAAAAGTCCCCCAGGGATTATCCAGGTGAGGGGTACCCCACCCCCGCCCTAGGTATTGCACAAGGCTCTGGACCCCAGAAACCTACGGGATCCTGCCTTCCCCCACACCCTCCAGCTACAACACCCCCCCTCACTCACACCCTTTAAAGGTGGGCGGGCGGGCGGGAAGCCATCTCGTCCTCCCAGCGCTCGCCAGCACACTACTTCCCCCACTGCCCCATGCTCTCTCCAGCCTCCACCTCGGCATCCCATTGGCTCCCATGCACCTCCATCAGGCCTGGGAGCCAATCAATTCAAAGGATGCCAAAGATACCTCACTTCCCCCTCTCCCCCCCACTCCTCTCTTGCGCCGGCACCCTGCCACCAGAAAGGAGCTCCCCGCGCCGAATCCCCCGGTTACCATGGCCCACGGGTACATGGCCCCGCATTCATTTACCGAGGATAGCAAATGCACTCTGCTCCCTCCCCCAAAAACCTTCCTTTTCCCCCTCTCACCTTTAATAACCACAATACAACAATAATTTGGAATTCAACTGGTCGCAGCTTTATTCAAAATTAATACAACTTTATCCAACAACATTTTAGATCCCACCACCTAGCCGTCCCATCCGTGGCTCCAGGCATCACCAGCCATATGATTAGCAAAGTGACTTCCTTCTGGTTCCGCCGCGGACAGCCCCAACGGCTATCTCCAATACTCACCCCTCATCCAGCTTTGACATATTACTAGCAAAAGCCCCCCAGGGGTTATCCGGGTCAGGAGTACCCCACCCCCACCCTAGGTATTGCCCAAGGCTACGGACCCTAGAAACCTCCAGGATCCCGCCACCGGCTCAGCAGATGCTCGCCACTGAGCCGCCCCCCCCCCCAAAAAAACTCCTAAGCTGCGACCAGCGATCCTCCCTGCACTCTACTACACAGAACATACTCCAAAGCCTCTTGCCAGTCATTCAGGAGCAAATCTAAACCTATCGGGGATAAATGTACCCCATCTTGCCAGAATAATCCCGCGCACGCCACCTCTGCCCAGGGATGCAGTATTTGATATCCCCCATGTTCCGTTACCCAGTGGCCTATCTGACGATTGATTTTTATCAATCCCCTCGACCACCGCCGATGAGCCCAGCAAGAAGGCCTTGGAATAATGTCCGACCATAACAACACTACCTCGGTAAACATTAATAAAACTTCTGCCAAGTCTCACTTTGCTGCTCAAATCATTTGTTTACATGTCCATGCACTGAGATTCTTGCCTCCCAAATGCACCAACATCATTGCCGGGAGCTTCTGCTGACGCCCGAGGTACCGAACCAAAGGCAACAACTGCGGCCATCGCAGACTGCGTTCACCCAGCCATAAGACGGTCACCTCATTGTCGTCCAGTCCAATATTAGGCCCCACCGGCCGGCACGCTGCTCATTGCCCAGCCCAGTGCACAAAAGAATGGCCAATCAAACAGCAAAGACGCGGACAGCTTCCCCCATCTGAAAGAAAATTCAGTTAGCCTCTACCAAGGCACCTCCGTGTCTAGACGCACATAACCTCGGAATGCTCGAGACCGCCATCTACCTATCCGCTGTATCTCTTTTTCCCCAAGCCCCTCCACTGCAGCGCTGGTGGCTGCCCCGATGCGAAAAGAATGGGGTGCAAATTCTCGCGAGTCCAAACCTAAGTTACACAATGCCAGCCGCAAAACCGCGGAAAACTGATATCGTGTTAGCGGTCGAGTGTCCACATGCACAAAAAGCTCTCCCTCTCCTCCCGGATGCACGCTCAAGTACGCTAGCATTGCTGACACCGGGCAGGCAGCAGCCCCTTCCACCGCGCTCATTGCCACTCATGTTCCCATTCCCCGCTGATCCGTTTTGGATCGGGTCAACCATATCCTGAGCTCCCCCCCCTCCATGCGCACATGCTGATGGTGCAGCCCACCCCCTTTCCTTGTCCTACTAGAATCCACCACCAGCTCACCAACGCAAAATGCCCCAAAAAACGCCACACAAAACACCGCCTGAAACAGAGTGGCTTCATACATTGAAGCCACAACTATGGGCAAAGCAGCACATAACCGCACCAGCAACGTGTGTGTGATTGGTCATCTGCCATCCCTCGGGGTGGGGCAGGACCGCTCCCAGCACTGGAGTAGCCGGTGGGTCAGAAACCCCCCACCCTGATTGCTCCAACTGAACGTTCTGGCGAAGAACGTGAACCCCGCCAAATGCATCCGTACTGTAGCTCTAGATACCCCCCACCTTGGCGGCCACCACAAATTGCCCCAACAGCTGATCAGACCCCTTTTCCCACTGCTCTCCATGGGCTCTCAAGAAGTTCAGCACTTTGCCAAATCCCCCTCGGTAAGCCAACCAGGGTTGCCAGGGACACAGAACTCCGCAGTAAAGTCATCATTTCTTCAGGCCAATCTGCCATAAGTGCTCCGGGACCGTCGCTCCCTCGACGTCCGCCTCCGGTGCGAGAGTCCAAAACAGGTCCCACTTGAAATGGGAAAGAGCACCCGCAATTCTGTTAGTACAACCTGGAATGTGTCGGGCTCTAACTACTACATTCAAACGTAAAAATGCGAGCACTAATGCTCTCATCAATGCCGTTATGTGTAGGCAATGTGGCGCATATCTGTTAACCACATTAACTACCGCCTCATTGTCGCACCACCATACTACTTTACGATTACGCAACCTGTCAGGCCACAATTCTAGCACTACCAACATTGGGAACAGCTCTAAAAATGCTATGTTTGCTGTTAAGCCCTCTTCACACCATACCTGCGGCCAGGCTTGTGCACACCACGCACCCCCAAAGGGAGGAGTGGTCTAGTGGTTAGGATAAGGTACTTCAGGCCGGAGGGCCGGGGGTTCAAGTCCCACCTGGGGACAGCAATCTCAGGCCGGAGGGACTGGGATTTCTAGTCCTGTAGGCACTCCTTGTGGTCTTGGGCAAGCCACTTAACCCTCCATTGCCCATGTTCCCTGTAAGTATTAGTGTATGTGTCTCATATCCCCTCATGTTAAATGTATCCCCCAATTGACCGCTTTGACCCGGTGAAAAGCGGGATATAAATACAGATAAATAAATAAATAAATAAAAGTAAATACCCAGTCCCAGCCCCCCCACCGCATCAGTGAACAACTGCAAGTAGCACGTGGAAACCTCCACCTCCCTCAGGACCGTCGTTCCATTAAACTCTTCCAAAAACACCGCCCACACACCCAAATCGGCCCTCAGTTCCTCTGTCAGCCGAATATGATGATGCGGTTTCTTCACTCCCGCCGTAGCCGCTACTAAGCGCCGTAAAAACACGCGCCCCATCGGAATCACTCTGCAAGCAAAATTCAACGAGCCAATTAATGCCTGCATCTCCTTCAGCGTTATCCTGCGCGAACCCAGTACATTGGCTACTAACACTCGCAGACGTCCCACCTTTTCCTTTGGCAATCGGGCCTCCATTGCCCCCGTGTCCAGCTCCACGCCCAGGAATGTAATACACATCGCCGGGCCCTCCATCTTTTCTGCAGCCAGTAGGATCCCCCAGTCCCGGGCCAATTCCGCGAATCCTTCCAGTAACTGTTGGCATTTTCCTGACTTAGCCTCCCCCACAAACAGAAAGTCATCCAGGTAATGCACTACATTCGAGCAACCCACCCGCTCTAACCACCGCCCAATGCAGGAAGGTACTGAATTTCTCAAAATATGCACAGGAAATCGAACATCCCATCAGCATACATTTATCAAAATAACTCTGCCCCTCAAAATGGAATCCTAACAAGTGAAACGATGACGGGTGCACTGGGAGTAACCGAAAAGCCGATTCTATGTCCACCTTAGCCAGCAGACACCTGGGACCACAGGTTCTAACCAGGTCCGCGGCAGCATCAAAGGAAGCATAATGAAACGTACACAAAGCCCTCGGTATATGATCATTCACTGATGCTCCCACTGGGCTAGATAAGTTGTGAATCAGCCTGAACTTCCCAGGCTCTTTTTTTTGCTACAATTCCCAATGGGGAAACCACCAAGTCCGCGAACGGCGCAACCGCAAATGGCCCCGCAATCTGGCCCAACTAAGTCCTCCTGCAACTTCATCCTCACAATGTTAGCAAAACGCCGCACCGAGGCTGAATTCCGCACCCGTCCCCATATGCCTTCCCCCGCCACAGGTATCACAAAGCCCTCTTTAAACCCCTTTCCCAACAACTCCCCATTCTTTTTACGTGGATACCGCTCGAGCCACGGCTGTAAGGTCTCCCACCATATCGGAGTCAAGGCCAGGCCCAGCAATTCATTGCTGCTTGGAACCCAAAGGGAAGATGCGGTATATAAGAAACTGTTAATTAAATTAAATTAAAGGGGTGGGGGGAACTATACCTTTTTTAACACACTTAACTGCCACGTGTCCTCCATTACAGATAGAGCAAGCGTGTCGGAACTTGCAGTCTGGAAAGGGGCACGACGCCTTGTTAAATCGCCAGCAGACGTCACCCACCCCCCCACTGGCTGAGCGCTGTAGGGGCAAAGGCCCCCCCCACTCGAAAGGACTGCCCCATCGCTGACTCTACCGTTGCCCCCGCCCTAGCACTACTCCCCCCCCCAGCCTCCACCCTTGCTGACATTTGTGTTAACCATAAATTAATATCCTGCGCCCCCCAGGATAATGACTTATTCTCCTCCATCTTATCCCTGAACTTCTCATCATAGTTGAGCTATGCCCAATCCTCGTGTGTCTACGCTGCCTCTAAGATGGAATCCGCATAGGACAGCAACATACTATGATGCTCTGGATTATGATGGCCCCATACACTGGCCAGCTGCAAGAAGGCTCTCATCCAGTTGATGACATTACGCTTCACCTTTCCTGCCTTCTCGTCCTCCTTCCTCTTCTTTCTACTCTCTCCCGACCTCTTCCTACCCTCCAACAGCCGAAAGATGTCAATGTAGCACCTTTTCCGAATCCTCCTACGCAACTTCCTTGGCACACTTTCCCATAATTCGGCAAATAAGGCTAGCGTAGCTGTCCCACCCGACCCCACCCCACTGGTACCCCCCCCCCGCCCGAACCATCCCCTCCACCCCCGAAGCGGCCGAAGAAGAATCCTCCTCTGATGAAGAAGAGGACTCCGAACTACGCCGCCACCGACATGCATGCCTCTTCTTCCTTCGCGCCTCCCGCCCCCCCCCCCCCCGCGAATCCCCATCTGAGCCCCTTCCACCTGCCCCTCAGATAACTCACCAGCCACTGGCATCCTGGGCTCCGCTCCTGCTCGCTCGACGCCTGGCTCCTGTCACTCTCCACGACCCACCGGCGCAGTATCTGGACCCCCAGCTGCCACCTCCATCCTCTCGCTCGCCCCTGCTGATCTACCCTCCGCACCACCTCCTGGTATTTGACTAGACGCTGTTCTTCCCGGTGACTGCCATGCTTCCGGTACCTTTGGGGACAATAAGGAAAACGCCGAAGGGGGGCTACCGGAGGCCACGGAGACTGCCACGCCCCCAGCCACTCTGCCCTGGATGATCCCTGCCCTCCCCCCCCCACCAGTGCTCCCACGCTGCCGGATAGAAGCCACCCGGCATCACCAGCCACCCCCAATGCCCTGCGTGTCCCTGCCCTTCAACACTGCCCCGGCCTCTACCCCCTCCTACTCCCAGTCCGTCACCCCCGCCCTGGCAACCCCATCCACTGAAGGCAACCCCTCCCTCCCCCCCCCCCTGCACCATACCCCTCCTGCTGTCCAGGTCATAAGCATTCCCCTCCCTAGGCATATTACTCACACTTTCACTGCCCCCCGCACCACCTGCTCCCCTTATAACTCCCCTTCTCCCCTCCAGCTCCCCTCTCCATCAACACCCCCGCCCCCTTGAATTGAGTGCACAACCACCCCCCCCTTGGCTCCCACTGGGTAACCCAGCCCTGCCGGACCTCCGGCTACCCACTCCACTCCCCCTACTCTGCCCCCGCACCGCTCGCGTGGTGGAGGTCTGCCTACTGTGAGCTCTTCCCAGTCCCCCAGCCCCCCTCCCCTGTGTGGATGAGGCCTGTCCCCTCCCGATCTTCCAAGACCTCCAGATCCCCTCTCCCAACTCTGCCGCCCTCTGCCAGGCATCCTACTCCTGCAATTACCCACCTCCCTTTTACTTTTCTGGGGGTATTTTTGCTTATTCTTTTATGGTGCTAGCTACCGGTACCTGCCTGCTTCACTGCTCTGCACCAACAAATTGGCTCCGCACTCCACGTGCTCCCGACGTGTCCTCTCCTGGTCTGCCCTCTGGATCCCGCTGCTCGATCTGAAGTTCAACCCCCCATCCACGCCGCACTCAACGAATCCATCTCCAAGCCGTCTCGCTGCTTCCTGTCCCGCCGAGGTGCCCGATCCTTTTTTCCCACACTACGGCTCCACGCACCAAGCCGTCTCATCCTCCCAGCGCTCGCCAGCACACTACTTCCCCGCTGGCCCCATGCTTTCTCCAGCCTCCACCTCGGCATCCCATTGGCTCCCGTGCACCTCCATCAGGCCCGGGAGCCAATCAATCCAAAGGATGCCAAAGAAACCTCACTTCCCCACCCCCTCTCCCCCACTCCTCCCTCGCACCGGCACCCCGCAACCGGAAAGGAGTTCCCCGCGCCGACTCCCCCGGTTACCATGGCCCACGGGTACATGGCCCCACGGCCATTCATTTCCCATCACTCACCTCTCCCGTCAAAATGCCCACAGTGTTCGAAGACATTTGAAACAAGAGTGACAGCAGAAACTCCCACTGCTTCTCCAACTCTCCGGCAAGAGCGACAGCTTGGATTCCACCGCTCATCCCGAGTCCCCCCTTTCCTTCATATGCGACTTATGAGAGGCCTTCAGGAAGGACGTCCAGCCTGGCATACACACGCTATCAAACCATGCATGTGGACGAACAGGGAGACAGACACACTCTCGACAATAGGTGCTCTTGCCTTTGAGAAGCAGGTGTCATGATGAAACACGAATAATCTACTAGACACACAGCTCTGCTCAAAAGCTATAATGTGCGAATGTTTCTTTCTCTTTCAGAGAAACTTGTCAACCAGATGTGCTCTGCATTCTCCTGCATCTTGAACCTCAGTGCAAGTGTGACTTTGAATGCCCAAAAGAGAAGAAATGCTGTTCCTCTGCCTTCCTTCCTTGTGGACTAAAATGTGTAAACCCAAGACGAGATGGGGTCCCAGCCTAGTGCTATGTATTCATACAACATGTCCATCTGGTGTTTGTAGGGCCTGTTCTGTTCTTTCACACAGACTAATGGCCTAGTAGTTTGAGCCCCCCCCCCCCCCCTAGAAGCCAGGGTTCAAATCCAGGTTCTCCCACTGACTCTACTTGGAATTTCACATAAATGAATTTAATAAAATAGATTCAATATATAAGATCAATATCAAATGTTTTGTTGAACTCCAATTAATTTCCCAACACAGATTAAAACTGTTTGTAGGAGTTTAAAAAGTCCATTTCATTGGTGTTCTTTATGTTTATCCATGATAAGCTAAAAAAATCATTGTTTACTCTTATAAAAATAAAATATATTTCTTATGGCTACTATTATCGTCACACATCTGAACTTCAACAAAGTTTACTTTCATCCAAACTTTGTAAGTGGAAAAAGAAGTGGTGTTGGGAGGAGTATGATGGAATATTCATGTTGGAAAAGAGAACTCAGATTAACAGTAAAAAAAAATGGTGAGGGTAAATTGAAATGTGAAATGATGTATCCGATGTATCCACCTAGAAAGAAAACCGACAATGAATATTCTACAATATTTGATTATGCCATCCCCGTTAACTCCAATTTTGGAAGTCATCTAGCTCAGATATATACTCAATAATTGGAAATAGACACTTGGAGATAGACTGAGAGCACTTTTCATCCCAATGAGCTTTGGGGAGACCCACACTGGCCATGTGGTGCTTTTCAGATGCTTTTATCCCTTTTTGCCTCTATGTGTCCTGGCCCGACACATGAAGGCAAAGGAGGAAAGTTACCTACACAAATTTTTATTGTGAAAAATTGAGGAAGTGTGGGCATCTTGTCAAAATGTATTAGCTAAATTGAGTTGCTTAGGATTGGCTGTTGTATGCAAACAGCAACCCACGAAGGGGGGAACCTCCGAAACCTTAAAAACTTTGTAAAGAAACTAAACTGTCTTGCCTTTGACTCTGTTCAAAAAAAAAAAAAATTGCCGTAAGGGAGTAGACTGAAATTTTTCTCCCTTTGAACTGTTATATGGAAGACTGCTAACTTTTTATACTCCTGAGCCTCACATTTGATCTCTTGTATTTCCCAGCAGCAGAGGCAACTCTCTTCCCTCCACAGGTATGCTCAGCAGGTCTAGTCCTTTCTGCTGGATGACTCAGCTCTTTTCTTTCAATCCAGAGACTGGATTTTGGTAAAGACATACCACCAGCACACAGTACAAGCCCCTTTTCCAGTATGGGACCATTCCAAGTTCTTCTGATAACACTGATTGCAGTGAAGGTGGCGGCTAAAAGATCCTGAAGCCATTGCCCTCGCTGGAAACATTCTCCATCTATAGATCAGGCTTCAGGACTAGGATGAGAAGCAGGTGACGTCAGGGCAGCCAAGGCCCTAGCAGCTGGAGAGGGAGAGGAGAAGACTCCTGAAGAAAGGCAGCTTTCGGCCTAGAGGTACCGAACCAACATATCCCTTCAAGATTGGTGACCAGGTACAGGTCAGAGCACCTCACAAGCACGGTACCCTGGACCCGCCCTACGGACCTCCAACTACAGTGATCGCCATCACATGGACAGCCATCCTGTAGGACTCCTGCCCTTTGTGGATCCATACGTCAAGAATCAAGCGTGTACCATCTCCACTGACATCATCTTTGGTTCCAGACCGCCCTCCAGCCTCCTGACCATCATGCACAAGACTGTGTTGACTCCTCCTACCACTCATGTGGTGCCTCCTTCAGCCCATCTCTGGAACTGTTAATACAGCAAATACTACTTGCCCAAATTGCCTTAAATGTATCGGATCTTTTGTGTGCGCAGCTCGCTACAAGCTGGAGCTTTTCTCTCAACATGTCTCATTACTGTACCTTCTAATCTGTGTGAAATGCAGAAGTTTACTGTAATTGACAATTTAAACTGCACCCCGCCCCATGTTTCTTTTTCTACTTTCTTGTATAACATTGGTGTTACTCGCCCCTCTTTGGGATATGACTAGGTCCCTTGCTCATTGTAAACTGTCTCTAGTTTTAAAGCTACATATTGTTTTATTGTTTCTGCTTTTAGCCTGTCTAATACTGCTCTATACTGTTCTTCAACTACAGCAGTTTCTCATGCTTACTCTCTGATGTATCTTCCTTTGGGCTGGTCTCAAAGGGCTGATTGTTGCCCTATTGAGCGGTTTTATAATTCTTATTCTTTTTTGTTGTATATTCTCATTTGTTTTTGGCTGTTGTCAAAAGGCTCTGTAGAGCTCCACCACCTTTATGTATTCTTATGTACCTGTTTCCACAGTGGCTGATGTACCTGAGCGTGCCACCACTGACCTCCAGTTAATAATGTCTGCTTAACTGTCCCTCTGAAGACTGTTTGGCTGTTCTTATAGTGGGCCTATGCAGGCCCAAAGGGGGGACTGTAAGGGGGAAAATAAGTTTCTTGTTGTACAGAGGGACCATAAGGCCCACTAGGGAAAATGGATATTTTGTGCATACCTAGATGGAAAGGAATGTGTTGTGCTAAGACAAAATTGAGTGATCCTCACAGAGACAGGTACCAGTTTGTACGGTTGCTGATAAGCAGTGCTAGGCTGCTGGGATGGGTTGATGACGTATGTATTGTGATGAGGAGAGTATGTCTGAGCCCATGGAATTGGGAGAAAATCAGACAGTCACCTTTAAAGAAAGAGACAGGCAAGGAATCAGTAGCTCTCAAAGTGCAGGCAAGAAAAAAAAACACGCAGCTACTGAGGACAGGACATACCCAAGCTCTGCTAATCTAAGGGTAGGCTTGGAAACTAATGAGAGACACCTGGGTGAAGGGCAGTGCACGGTAGTTCAGAGACACACTCATAAACCCAGGGAAATAGAAGGAAGAGAGACGGGGACAGAGACTGAGACGGGGACAGAGACTGAGACAGGGACTGAGACTCAGCCTGAGAGAGGCAGCACTATGAGGAGGCAGCCCACGAAGCAACACCCTGGAAAGGGGGATACAGGGAAGCAGCATGCTGGAAGAAAGGATACGGGAAACCAGCACTCGAGAGAGCTGACCAGGGAGAGCACTGGAGAATTCAGTGGGGAGAGAAGCACCAGAGAAAGGCCCAGAGAGTTCACCGTAGAGGAGAACGGTGGAGACTTCTGGGGGAATCTCAGAGGTGAAAGCCCTAGTCAGAAAGAAAGCCAGGATTGCAAGGAAACTGCAATTGGTTTTAAAACTAGGAGAGCTGTGCCAGAGAGAAGTGCTGACAAGGGTCAGGCTGCAGTGATAACCGTTCCTGAATCAGCTAAAGAGCTGCAACTTCCAAAAAGGTGCGTGAATAAAAGTGTAGCAAAAAGTGCTGTGAGCCAGTTAGAGGCATTGTGCCATTTGTTGCAAGAGAAGAATCTCCACGTTCCTGGTGGAAACCCTTTGCATAGGGAAAAGCCTCAGTGGAGAAAGTTTTTCATGCTGGCTTAGAGCCAGGTTTACCAGACACAGGTTCTGAGGAAATGCAGATAGACTATTATGAATCTGATGAAAGCTATGAAGATTCAGTAATGGACTGTTCTCTATGCCAGAAGGCAGAATAAAAGTTCTTGGATAAAAAGGAAAAAGTTTATAACCAGAATGTCCTGAATGGCAGTGTGAAAACAATGAGAATTGTGCTTAGCCAGGAATGCTAAGAACCCCGTTTGCTGAAGAGAGGATATTTCTTTTGGGGTTTGAAGAAAAGAGAAACATGTTTGATTGCTGAATGGTTTGGAAAACAGCGACACATGTTAAAAAGCTACCAAAAGCAGTTACATTGTTTTGTTTGGTATAAATGCCTATGGATTATTGTTTGGAGAGAAAATCCTGTTTGTTTTGCGTTAAGCCTTAATGCTCTTCAGAAAAAGAAATACAATTCCTGTGTTTTGCCTTGTAAACCCTCGGTCTCCACACTACTTGTTTTTCTAAACACCACAACTACAAATCCCAGCAGCCCCGGCTCTGGATGTGGAAAACTCCTTAATTAAAGGACTAACAAGTGCAGCCCTAAGCCCATAGGCTGTTGTCTGGGTAAGGGGTCCCCACAGTATATGCTCCCTGGAATGTATAAAAGATGAACCGCCCTTTTTAACTGTTGGAATAAAAACTTACATGCTACTTATGTGCGAGTGTGTGTGTGTTTGTTCTCCTGGGATCCCAGACAGAGAAGGTAAGGTAATTCCTCAGCCCAGAGGATTAACGGACGTCCCAGGGTAAGTGATATACGTGCTGGGAAGGGAAAAGGACCCCACCCATACAAACTTCACAAAGATTTATTAGACATGCAGTTACCCCACACAGTGGCTAAAATTATGAAAATATTTTCACAATACCCAACTTTTCGGCTTCTCTGCATATCCATCCTATCTCTCTCATTTACATCAACCGATGCCAAAGTCCCACCAACTGAACAATGACTGGGATATTGCTCCCATTATAGCCTCTGCCCCTGTCCAGACAGACAGCCCATTGGCAGTCAAGAGACCATTTCCAAGCAAGCTGAAGCCCTCATGAAACTAGTGGAAGAGCTCAAAGAAGAGGTGGCAAGGCTGAGAAGCATGCGAGACAGCGAGACATACTTTGATGAGATGCTTCTTGAAGTATCCAAGCTCTCTGACAGAGGTAAAGATGGTATGCTTCAGAATAAAGAGAGTTGGACACGAGCCACCAGAGTCTGCAGAATTGACAATCCAACTCCTCCAGCCCTCAAACTGAAGAACCAGTAGGCAACCCTGGAATTGGAGGAGGTGAAAACATCCCAGGAAGAACCAGAGCTCAAGTACCCCAAAGTTGCCGAATCAGTGACCACAAGGAAGCGAAGGGTAGTGTAGTTGGTGACTCTTTTCCAAAGGATACTGAAGCATCCATTTGCTGACCAGACTTGATGTCCAGGGAGGTGTGCTGTCTACCAGGTGCCAAAATCCGAGATGTTTATGGAGAGTTTTCCGAGACTCATCCAGTGGACTACAAAAAGAGGAAGACAGGCATTTATATCTGGAAAGAGAAGTTAGTAAAGTAGCCAAGAAAGCAAAGACACAAAAAGAAGAGTAAATAGCCAATTCAATAAAATGGGGGGATTAGACATTTTTCTTGTCAGTGAGAGGAGGAAGGGCAAAAGTGTTATTTTCAGACTCAAGAGTGAAGGGGAGGAATGTGTACAGTAGAAGCTGATGAGGAGAAAGCGGAATTGCTTAACAAATGTTTCTGTTTTGTGTTCACAGATGAAGGGCTGAGAGCAGGACCTCAGACAATATCCACAGACAGGAACAAAAGCAAGGGGCATCTCAAACGATTTTCAGAAGACTGTGTTCATGAGGAACTATCTCAACTTAAAGTAAACAAAGCGATGGGACACAGCCTAGAATACTGAGGGAACTTGTGGATGTTCTAGCAGCTCCACTGACTGACCTTTTCAATGCCTTGTTGGAGTCGGGAGTGGTACCAGAGGACTGGAGAGAGGCACATGTGGTCCCTTTTCACAAAAGTGAAAGTAAGGATGGTTAGTTTAACCTCGGTGGTGAGTAAATTATTGGAAGCGTTGCTGAAAGCGTACAGTGAAGTGTCTGGAGTCCAGCAGATTACAGGATCCGAGGCAGCATGGATTTACCAGAGAAAGGTCTTGTCAGACAAATCTGATTGATTTCTTTGATTAGGTGACCAAGGAGTTGGACAAAGGAAGAGCCCTAGATGTGGTGTATTTGGATTTCAGTAAAGCCTTTGACACTGTATCGTACAGGCGACTTATAAATAAATTGAGTATCCTAGGGATGGACCCTAAAGTGACTGACTGGATTAGGAATTGGTTGAGTAGGATGCGACAATGTGTACAGGTAAATGGAGCTCACTCTGAGGAGAAGGAAGTTACCAGTGGTGTGCCCCAGGGATCTGTCCTTGGTCCGATTCTTTTCAACATCTTTGTTAGTGATATAGCAGAAGGGCTGTTGGATAAGGTTTGCCTCTTTGCAGATGATACTAAAATCTGCAATAGAGTAGACACCCAGGCAGGAGTAGATAGCATGAGGAGGGATGTAGCTAAGCTTGAAGAATGATTGAGAATTTGGCTGCTGAGATTTAATGATAAAAAATGCAGGGTCATGCATTTGGGCTGCAGCAATCCAATGGACGGGACAGTATATTTATTTATTTATTTGTTTCTTTATGTTATTTTATATACCGCTTTTCATAAATCGAAGCGGTTTACAAATAACTCAAAAATTGCATTATAACATTTATGCATTACATGGAACAATAATACATTTCTGTCAAAACATAACAATTAACAGAATAAGAATATATATTAAACTAGTTATAACAAACAACTAAATTTACAATTTGTGTTTATGATCATATGGATTGCGTTGAGAAAGTTGTTGGTCAGTAGTTATAATGTTCTGATTTTTCCAAAATAAAGGTTTGTCCTGTATTCTGTTTTGGGTGGGGTATAGAGGAAATCCTGGCTTTATGAGAAATTATTGTGCAACAAGAAGGTTTGTTTTAATGTAATTGAATCTCCGAAGTACTCTCTGACAAGGTATGTTTTTATGAGTTTGCGGAAGTTGTTTGGGTCTTTCATTTCCCTTATATTGCCTGGGAGGGAGTTCCATAGTGTTGGAGCATATAAGGAGAACGCTCTCTTTGTTGTGGTTACCTTGCTTTTTCTGATGATTGATGGAATTGATAATGTATTTTTACTGCTACTTCTTCTCTATCTAGATTCTGGGTTGTTTTGTATTAATGCTCTTACACTTGATGGATTTTCATTATGAAGAATCTTGAAACTAGTGTGGAATATTTAGAATTTTATTCTGTTGGTTATTTGCAGCCAGTGTAATTCCTTTAGCGTAGGTGTTATGTGGTCCTTTATTAGTGTTTGTGAGATGACTCTTGCTGCTTTATTTTGTGCAAACTGTAGTTTGCTTATGGCTTGTTTAGGGAGTCCCATTAAAACACCGTTACAGAAATCTAAGTGTTGTAGTATCATAGCTTGTACTGTTGTCTTGAAGTCACTTGAAGGTAGTAATGGTCTTAAATGTTGCAGCATCTTTAGTTTTGAGAATACAGCCCTTGAAATATTGTTTATATGTACTGTGTATATTGGGTGAAGTATTTCTATCCATGAAAGAAGAGCAGGACCTGAGTGATTGTTTCTGATGATCTTAAAATGGCTAAACAAGTAGAAAAAGGTAACGGTGAAAGCCAGAAGGATGCTTGGGTGCATAGGGAGAGGAATGGCCAGCAGAAGAAAGGAGGTGATAGTGCCCTGTATAAGTCTTTAGTGAGACCTCATTTGGAGTATTGTGTGCAATTCTGGAGACCGCACCTTAAAAAGGATATAAAGAGGATGGAGTCGGTGCAAAATCGTCAGTGGTCTTCATTATAAACCATATAGGGACAGACTTAAAGATCTCAATATGTATACTTTAGAGAAAAGGTGGGATAGAGACATTTAAATGCCTCCATGGCATAAATGCAGAGCTTCTTTCATTTGAAAGTAAACTCTACAACAAGGGGGCATAGGATGAGGGTGAAAGGGGATAGGAATAATATGCAGAAATATTTCTTTATGGAAAGAGTGGTAGATGCGTGGAATAGTCTCTCAGTAAAGGTAGTAGAGACGAGCACAGCATCTGAATTCAAGAAAACATAGTACAAACACAGATCTCTAAAGGCAAAAAAGTGACAATAGTAGTTGATATGGAGGGCAGACTAGAAAGGCCAAATGCTATTCTTCTGCCATCATGTTTCTATGTGGAAAAGTGTCACAATGTGCATGCCTCTCACTAACATAAAGGGTCACAACAGATCCACTGTGAGACATAACAAAAACAGGGCCGGACCGTCCATTGAGCAAGAATTTTTTTTGCACAGGGCCCCGCGTTTCAGGGGGCCCCGCGCAAAGAACATTCTGCTTTTTTTTTAAATTACATTAAAAAAAAAAAAGCTGGCTCTGGCTGCTGCCGCTGCCGCTACCACCACGGCAGCGGCAGAATGGAGTGTCCCGCGGGGCCTCCTCTGCTCGCTGAGCCCCTCTGCAAGGGCTTTCAGATTCGCGAAGGGAGAGTGTCTCCCTCGCGTCTCTGTTAAGCCCGCAGGGGCTAATGGGAAATTTCCCATCAGCCCCTTGCGTCTAAAGGGGCAGATGGGAAATTTCCCATTAGCCCCTGCGGGCTTAACAGAGACGAGAGGGAGACACTCTCCCTTCGCGAATCTGAAAGCCCTTGCAGAGGGGCTCAGTGAGCAGAGGGGGCCCCGCAGGACACTCCATTCTGCGACTGCTGCGGCGGCTGCGGCAGCAGCCAGAGCCAGCTTTTTTTTTTTTTTTTTTAAATTTTGCCATGACTTCCGGTAGCATGGTGAGCTGAGCGGGTCGCAGCCTTCTTAGCTCCGAGGCCCTTTCGCTTCTCTCAACCCCTAATCTTATTGTGACCGCCTCGCACCTACCCAAAAGCGGGTGAGCGCCTATTTAACAGCACGGGTCTTCCCTCACCTAATCGAGGGGTCCCCGGAGCCCCCCGCATGGCAACAAAAAACCCACGCCGCGAAAAGCCACGCGGAGGGGAAGCTAAGATGGCGGAGGAGGTCCTGGAGAGATCGCTGCCTGAGGCCCCGGCGATGACGATGGTGGAAGACGTCTCAAAAGCGGTGGTGTCAGCATTGGAGGAACGCCTGGGAGGGCTGGCGACACAGATCACCGCCGTGGCACAAGCGGTCACAGAATTTACCTGCCGCGTTGAACGGGCTGAAAATCGTATCGGCGCACTGGAAGACCTGCAAGTGTGCGATGAGAATCGGCTCCAGAGGTTGGAGGAGACCCTGGCCCGGCAGCAGGACAAGCTCGAGGATCTAGAGAACCGCAGCCGGCATAACAACTTGCGTTTTATCGGCATTGCGGAGGCTGTACAAGAGAAGGATCTCTGAAGTTATCTGGAGAAATGGATCCCCGAGCACCTGCCCCTAGATGGAGACATGGGGCCCATTGTGCTGGAGCGTGCGCACAGATTGGGTCCGAATCGGGCATCCAACGGGAGGCCGCGGGCGGTCATCGCCCGGTTCCTGAACGCGGCGCAAAAAGAAGGAGTGTTACGAGCCTCACGCCTATCTCGGAGATCGGGCGCCAACGCAAACCGGGTGCTTATCTTCCAAGATTATTCGGCGGGAGTTGCAATGCGCCGAAAGGCTTTCAAGGACGCCTGCAGCAGACTGGTGGAGAGAGGAGTTCGCTTCACGTTGGCCTACCCGGCCACGTTGAGGATGGACTCCGAGAGCGGCCGCCGGATCTTCTCTTCGCCGCAGGAAGCCATGGAATTCTGCAATGGCCTCGGCTGAGCATGCAGAGCTGGGCCGTCAGCGAACGGTCAGGTTTTTTTTCATGGGGCTGTGGCCTCTGGGACCGAGCATGGACAGAGCTCCATTTACCTGCGGGACCTCGTTGGCGCTCGGTCTATTTCAGTGGGGTGCTTGTGTAGGGCACCTCTCTGGGCCAAACTTTAGGCCTTTTATTTATTTATTTATTTATTTATTTAACAGTTCTTCTATACCGCTCTATTTTAGATCAGAGCGGTTTACATTTAACATCAACTATACAACACAAGGAACTTTGAGTTGTATTTACAATAAACAGGGAGATCAACTTGGAAGTAACTGGGGGAAACTATGTACAATTCTTTTGACTCTAATTGTGCAAGTTGGCCATAGTGTTTTCTCCGCGGGGCCCCGGATGCCCTGTTTGGGACTGTAATAATCTACAGGGCCCCCGGGTACCCCTTATTATTATTATTATTCTAATTCTAATTCTTATTATTATTATTCTGTTATTATTATTATTATTATTATTTTGTTATTATTAATAATATGATGTTATTATTATTATGATGTTGTTGATTTGTGCAGCTGTTTTTTTTCTCTTTTTCTTTTTATTTGCAATGTCTGGCACATTTGTTGAATAGTGATTGTCTCTCTGTATTGTGGGGCATTGCCAGGTAATCTGTTCTAGGGCTAGCCCACTGTGGGCGGCCCTGGGTTTTCTCTCCCTTTCCTTTTCTCTCTCTTCTGTTCCCTTTATTTTTCTCCCCCTTCCTTTTTTCTTTCTCTCCCCTTTTCTTTCTCTCCCCTATCCTTCCCCGGATCGTTCATTTTCATTTCTTCCTTCTTTCGGGGGCGCTGGGGTAGAAACTGGTTGTTTGGCCTTGGAAGGGGACTTGGGAATTGTGACTAGGGGGCGGGGGGAGCGGGGAGGTAGGAGCTGCCGGGGGGATCCTTTCTGTGTTCTGCTCCTGCACAACTGAGTGCCTGGCGTGGAGTCCTGAAGGGGAACCTGGCTCTTGGTGTTCCGGGGGGGTCTTCTGATGGTAGGGGGGGGACAGTGCGGAGGTTTTGGGGCAGTGACCTGGGGGCCTGTTTCCTTTTTTTTTCTGGGGGGCTGGTACTGGGGTGTGTAGGGTTTGTTTGTTCCATTTTGTGGGGGGGAGGAGTGGGAGCCTTGCATGCAATGGAAGTCAGGGTGGAGCTAGTGTGCCTAGCCTGGTGGTGGGTGGAGGTTGTTAAAGGGGGAGGGGGAGGGCACGGGGGGGGGGGGGGTCGGGGGGACAGGGGGGGTGGGGGGTCTGCAGAAGGGCTTGTTTCAGAAGGGTTTGTCTCAGAAGGGTGGCGAAGTTACTGGATATGCGATGGGCTTCTCAGTATGGTTGGGTTTGTATGTATGTTGGTTGGGCTTGTATGTCTGTTTGACTGCGTGGATGTGGCTGTGGAGGCTTTGGAGTGGGCGGCTGCGGGTAGCGGGGGAGACCCTAGGCTGGGGGGTTTCCTCCTACTGGATTGGCGAGTTGGTCCTTTCTGGAGGCTCAATCGGAGTGTGGACCCTGGGTAGTGCCATTCGTTTTGCGACCTGGAATGTTTGTGGGTTAGGCTCTCCGATTAAACGTTACAAGGTGCTTCAGCACCTGCAGTGTCAGCATCTTGGCATAATATTGCTTCAGGAAACGCACCAATCGGCGGTGGAACATGCGAAGCTGCGAAGGGGACCTGTTTCACACGTTTATGGGGCCCCTGCTGTGGGGCCGAAGAGGGGTGTGGCCATTTTAATTTCCAAATCAGTTACTTGGGTCGAGGAGCGTGTGGTCACAGACCCGGAAGGTCGATATGTTTGTGTATGGGGAATACTCAATGGCTCGAAAGTGGCTATATGTTCGGTGTACGGGCCCAATGTGTATGAACCAGGCTTCTACCGGGCTCTGGTTAGTATTTTGGAGGCTACGGAGGGTTATCAGGTTGTCATGGGAGGGGACTTTAATGAGGTGCTAGATAGTGTGCTTGATCGCTCTGGTAGGGGGGGGGGACGGGAGTCAATGGGCTCGTAAACGCCTATGGGGCCTTTGTGAGGCGTACCGTTTGTTGGACATCTGGCGAGTTCTGCACCCAGGGGAGCGCGATTATACTCATATGTCTCAGGCCCATGGGACGTGGTCACGCATTGACTACTTTCTGATTTCGGAGCCACTGTTTGGACGGGTTATAGCATCCGAGATTGGGTCTTCTGTTCTTTCAGACCATGCACTGGTTGTTTTGGAGCTTCGGGATCCTGGCTCTCATCGCAGCTGACTTTGGAGATATCCCTTGGACCTTAGCGGGGACGCTCAGTTTGAAGCACACTTGCGGCGGTGCTGGGGGGACTATGTGGCCTTTAACGACGCGCCGGAGACCTCCCCCGCCCTCCTTTGGGAAGCTGGAAAGGCGGTTATGCGTGGGGAAATCATCAGCTATCATAGCCTGCGGCGTAAGCGATTAAATCAACAAATCCTGGTGTTGGAGAAGGAGCTGGGTAGGGCTCGCCGGAGGGTAGCTGCATTCAAGACTGCGGTGAATCAACGTACCTTGCGAGACCTTCAGTTGGAACTGGAAACCCTACTTCACCGCCGGGCCCAGAAGTCTATGTTATACTATAGGTTCAAGCTCTATCAGCATGGTAACAAGGCCGGTAAGCTGATGTCTGCTCTGGTGCGACCCGCGGAGGGCGCCCGGCACATTGGGGCCATTAGGCATTCTGATGGGATGATTAAACGGGACAAGAGGGCGATCGAGGCTGTTTTTACTGACTTCTTCCGGCATCTTTATGCGACCGAAGGAGACCGGGAGGAGGAGGGTCGGGTTTTTTTGGATGGCTGCATCCTACCGCGGCTTACCGCAGAACAACTCCAGTTTCTTAACCGGCCAATTTCGGGGAGGGAGGTCCAGGAGGGTAATTAAACATTTGAAGAACGGCAAAGCTCCGGGGGTCGATGGCTTCCGCGGCGAGTTCTATAAGCTTCTGGGCACGGCCATAGTGGCCCCCTTGGTAGGGTACTATGAGGATTTGGTACATAGAGGGAAGTTCCCGTACGAGGCGAACAAAGCGTTAGTTACTGTCCTGCCCAAGCCTGGGAGGGATCCCCTTCTTCCGGGATCTTACCGGCCGATCTCGCTCCTTAATGTAGATATCAAACTTCTCGCCAAAATCATAGCGGACCGGCTGGCCCCTTTGCTGCCGTCTCTGATTCATTCTAACCAGGTGGGTTTTGTGTGGGGTCGCCATGTGTCCCACAATCTGTATCGGATCTTACTCTCCTTATGTTCGGAGCACGTTACGAGCCACGGTTCGTTACTCATCAGCTTTGATGCAGAAAAAGCGTTTGATAGGGTCCAGTGGGGCTTTATGTATCAGGTTCTGGCGGTGATGGGGTTTGAGGGCCTCTTTGTGGATGTGATCCGGTTGTTATACGCGGCTCCGATTGGGGCCCTGTTGGTGAATGGGGACATGACGGTGGACTTCGCTATTCAGAAGGGGACTCGGCAGGGGTGCCCGCTGTCTCCACTCTTATTTGTTCTTACCCTGGAGCCTCTTCTGCATAAGATTCGTGAAGCTCCGCAATTTCGTGGGGTCCCGATGGGTCGAGAGGAGTTTCGTGCTGCGGCTTTCGCGGATGATTTGTTAGTACACTTAGGAGACCCACAGGTTGGGTTACCTCCCCTTCTGCATCTCATACGGGAATATGGGCTGGTCTCGGGTTTCAAACTTAATTTAGATAAGTCGGAGGCAATGCTCTTGGGGGCGGCGGCCGGACAGGTTTGGCAAGGAGACTTCCCTTTGCGATGGGCAAACGGTTATTTTAAGTATTTGGGTGTCTATCTGCCGGCGGCTCTTGGGGACCTCTATAGCCTGAATGTGGCGAGGGTGCTAGTCTCTATATCGTCTGCGGTGGATAAATGGCGCGATCTACCGCTGTCTCTGGGAGGGAGGGTAGCTCTATGTAAGATGACTCTCTTCCCTAAACTTCTCTACTTGCTGCAGATGCTCCCGCTGTTTTTAAAGCGCTCCGATATTCGGAAGGTGGATCGGGAGTTTAATAGGTTGCTTTGGCAAGGAGGTAGTCCTCGGGTGCGTCTGGGTATACTCAGCCAGCCTCGCGAGTTGGGGGGTTTAGGCTTCCCGGATGTGCGGAAATACAATGTCGCCTGTCTGTTACGCTTTGCTCGGGACTGGTTGTGGGACCTAGAGGACTACTCCCCTGTAGGGACACTCGCAGTTGTGGTTTCTCCATTTCACTTGCAGTATCTTCTTCATGCTAAAGTGGTTAAGGGGATGGGGGGAGGGTACTCCGGCGAGTTCTTCTGGATCCGGTGCGAATGGCTTGGCGGTACTTTTGCGCCTGCCGCCAGCTTTCGGCTTATCACACACCCTATCTTCCTATCCGAGGGAATGCGGCTTTTGCACTGAGGTTGGGGAGATCGCCTTTTTTGGCCTGGGACCGGATGGGGATCACTAACTTGGAACATGTGTTGAACTCCGAGGGGGAGATGGTTGATTTTTCTACGCTCTGCCAGCAATACCCTTTGAGTCGCAACGATGTTTTCCGTTACGCCCAACTTCGTAGTTATGTAGGTACGGTTCCTGTAGCGCCTCTGAAAGGGGAGGTAAGTACGGAGATCGAGGTGGCGTTGTTAGGCGGTGAACAGGGCATGCGGGTGTCTTGGTTACACAAAATGCTATGGGATGGGGTTCCCCCTCTCAATTTGGTGCCGCTGGCGGCAGCGTGGGAGACTGACTTGGGGGAGGCGGTCAGTGTGGACGAGCTCCTGAGTGGGCTGGCTGCTATTCCCTCCGTGAGTGTTTTTGTCCCTCATCGTGACACTCAGTATAAGATTCTGCGGCGGTTATACTTCGCTCCTCTCAGGGCGTGGCGGGCGGGGGTAGGAGATACTCACTGCTGTCCCCGGTGTGCGGAACCCCGGGCTACGTTAGGACATATGTTTTGGCACTGTCGGTGTGTTCAGCCCTTCTGGGGGAAGGTGCATGCCTACCTGGCTGCCTGTTTGCAACAACCTGTGCCCTGGAGTGCCAAGATTGTGGTGCTTGATGTGTGGGAGCCCTCGTGGTCGGGCGGTTTGGATGCGGTAGGGTGGCACTGGATGCGATTGGTGTTGGTGACTGCTCAAATGACCGTGTTGCAGCAATGGCTGGACATTAAGGGCCCCCTGTATGGGCTTTGGCGAACCCATCTTCATAGGATTATGCTCATGGAGCAGTTGTGGGCTCACGGGAATGAGCGACGGTGGCAGCGGTTCTTGGAGGGCTGGGGACCCCATTTGCAACTATTGCCCTGGAGAGCTCGCAGTAGGGTCATGCGGCGGCCTTGAGGGCCTTGAGTGGTGATGGTGATTGTGCAGCCCGTCCGGTAGTATTGGTCTACTCTGAGGGCATGAGTGCAAGTCTATGTGTCAGCCCAGTATTCGCTACAAGGGGGGGCTTAGGGGAGGGGAGGGGTAGGTGGGGGAGGCTCGGGGGGGGGGGATAGGGGAGGGGGGGGGCTAGGGGGTGAGGGTGGGAGAGACACTGAGGGATTTAGATTGCTTGCTTTCAGGATGGTACTTGATGACGGGTTTGGGAGCAGAGTCAACCCCAGGCCCGTGGGTACTTTTTTTCAGGTTCTCTTTTCTTATCCTCTACCATTGGGTGCGCTTAGTTGGTTGTGTTTTTGGGGGGGAGGGGGTGACGCCGGGATTCCTGTGGGAGAGGCCTCAAAAAGGGGGGAGGGGTCCTTAAAATCTCAAATTTGTAAACTGTGTTTTTGTATGCAGCATTGTATTTTGTTCCTCTTCTGTTTCTACGGTGCCACTTGTTTTGGTGGTATGTATTGTGTATAGGCCATGTTACTGCCTTCTTTGGTTCTTTGAATAAAAAACAGATTGATCATAAATTTTGCCATAAGCCGATGGGGGGGGGGGGGGGGTAGGACTGGCAATGGGCTGGGGGCTGGTGGGGGCTGTCTGGAAATGGGGCGATGGGGGTTAGGACTGGTAATGTGCTTTGGGGGGGTTAAGACTGATAATGGGCTATGGGGGGGGGCTAGGACAGGAAATGGGCTGATGGGGAGGGGTTAGGACTGGTAATGGGCTGTGGGCTGTTGTGAGGGGGAAAGACAGGCAATGAGCTATAGTCGGCGAGTTAAGACGTAATGGGCTGTGGGCTGATGGGGGATATCTGGAAATGGGGTGATGGGGGGTTAGGACTGGTAATGGGCTTGGGGGGGGGTTAGGACTGGTAATGGGCTATGGGGGGGTTAGGACAGGAAATGGGCTGATGGGGAGGGGTTAGGACTGGTAATGGGCTGTGAGCTGTTGGGGGGGGTTAGGACTGGTAATGGGCTATGGGGGGGTTAAGACTGGTAATGGGCTGTGGGCTGATGGGGGCTGTCTGGAAATGAGGTGATGGGGGGTTAGGACTGCTAATGGGCTATGGGGGGTTAGGACTGATAATGGGCTATGGGGAGCTAGGACAGGAAATGGGCTGATGGGGAGGGGTTAGGACTTGAGGTGGGCTGATGTGGTTAGGACTGGTAATGGGCTGTGGGCTGATGGGGGGGGTTAGGACTGGCAATGAGCTATGGGGGGCTGACTGGAAATGGGCTGATGGGGTTAAGACTGGAAGTGGGCTGATGGGGGGTTAGGACTGGTTATAGGGGGGGCTTAAACTGAAAATGGGGTGATGGGGGGTTAGGACTGGAAGTGGGTTGATGGGGGGCTAGGACTGGTAATGGGTTGGGGGGTTGCTATGACTGGAAATGGGCTGAGTGGAAGGGGAGGCTTGAACTGCAAATAGCTGATGGGGAGGGAGCTTGGAATGGAAATGGGCTGTGAGGGAAGGGAACTAGGACTGAAAATGGGCTGATGGAGCAGCTAGGATAGGACTGGAAATGGGCTGTTGGGGGGGAGCTAAGATTGGAAATGGGCTGTGGTGGGGCTTGAATTGAAATGGACTCATGGAGGGGCTAGAACTGGAAGTAGGCTCATGGGGGGCTGGGACTGGAATTGGGCTGAGTGGAGGGGAGCTAGGATTTGACATGGGCTGATGGTGGGGCTAGGAAATGACTAGAAATGGGCTGATGGGGGCTAGAATTGGAAATGAGCTGATGAAGGGACTCAGACTGAAAATGGATGGGGGAGCTAGACTGGAAATGGGTTGATGGGGGGCTAGGACTGGAAATGGGCTGATGCAGGGACTAGAAGGGAATGGATGCTGGGTGAGACTGGAACTAGAAGGGAGTTGATGTTGGGGGAGGATTAGAATGGGATGGGGCTGGGAGAGTAAAATGGAGAGGGGAAAAATATTTTGTGTGGGAGGGATGAAAAATCTACAATTGGCTGGGTATTGGGAGAGTAAGTGGGGATTGAGGATGGAGGGGTAAAATTTGTGTGGATGAAATAGGAATGAGGAAAGAGCAAAAGGAGAAAGATTAGTATGTTAAAGCAGATGTAGAGAGAGAGAGAATGGAAAAAAAAAAACTAGAAGAGAGAAGAAAGAACAAATGGACAGCAGACGATGGACAGTTAGCAGAAAACATGAAGAAACCAGAAGAAAGTGGCTGGAGCAATTGCAACTGAAAAAAATGCACAAAAGGTAGAAAGATATCTCTTTATTTTGAATTTATTAACTGGAATATGAAAGCTCTGGGAAATGTGCATCATTAACGTCTGCGCTTTGTTTGGTACAAGAGGAAATTAATTTATAGTTTTATTTCTACAGTGTTGTTGTACATTCCAAGTTTGGCTTTTGGGGTTCCCAGTTTAATTATTGCCTTCCTGTTTCTAAATTGTGATTCCTTGTTTGGTGATGGTCTATGTTCTGCATGTGTAACTGAGCTGAGGTATTCTATTTATGTAATTCCTATTTGACATTGCCACTTGTTCTCTTTCCCCAGTATTCTCTGAAATGTATTGGTTTAATATTTGCAGTGTTGCCTTTTGATAGGTAGAGTATGGTGCTTTGTGAGTCCTGGTAATGCTGTCAGGATACGGCGGGTTTGCTATGGGTTCTAAATGTAAACCAGAAATACATGATTCCCCAACACTATATCACCAATAATACCTCTTAAAAAATATTTTACCCATGGACTCCCAAGTCAACTATAACCCCAGACTCTAATACCAATTTTTTTTGTCGGATTATTCACCATGAGAAGAAACAGTGAGAAGAAATAACAGTGAGAAGAAATAACAATGAGAAGAAATAACAGTGTTACAGCTTCAAAAGTCTTCTTTTCCCATGGGAAAAGAAGACTTTTGAAGCTGTAACACTGTTATTTTAGCCTGAGGGCCGTTGGAGATCAAATTGACTCTTTGAGCAGTTTTAGACAGAGAGTTTTTGCTGACACCAGCAAGTGCTGATTTTGTCGGCTTGGCTGAGGAACAGCCGTTTTCATTTTGAGTAAAAAGGAGGGTTCACTTCAGGAGGAGAAAAGTTTCTTCTCATGGTGAATAATCCGACAAAAAAATTGGTATTAGAGTCTGGGGTTATAGTTGACTTGGGAGTCCATGGGTAAAATATTTTTTAAGAGGTATTATTGGTGATATAGTGTTGGGGAATCATGTATTTCTGGTTTACATTGGGTTGATTTCCAGGGGTGTAGTAAGTAGGATGGGTTCTAAATGGGCAGCGTTTGTAGTAGTTCCTAATGTGCCTGGCGGTTGGCACTGGATTATAGTAATGTAGAAATCTTTTAGTCTTTCTTTATCCATACACTCATGAAGAGGCATGTTTACTAAAAGTTAGTGTATGGTAACATTATGCAAATATTTATGCAAATAAGGCCACTTATGCAAATGAGGCCCCGCACCGAGTCTCCGCACATGGCCCCGCACCCTGAACAAAAATATCAGTCACCTGGAACTTGTAGAAAGTTAACAGAGATTAACTTTCCAAAGAGGGTCACAGGATACACAAGGGCACAAAGCTGGGGTCAGGCTGATCATGGAATATTTAGTATTATGCTAGAGTGTGTCAGAGACATAATCCAGAAGCCCTGAATTTGTTTTCCGGTCAGCTCACAATTCCAGGGTAAAAGCCCAAGCAGATCTCTCTCTCAGTGGGAATGACTGTGCTGCTTAATTCTTTCAGTGCAAGTTGCTGTTAATTTCTGCTGACATCAATGGCACTGGCTTGAACGATTACGAAGCTTGGATGTAAGACATGGGAGTAAAGTGTAGGATCCTCTGTCCTTAAATACCGAGAAGGAAGAAAAGAAAAGCTGGTTGGATAAGACATGACATTGTACAAATGGTCATGCTTCTGCTGGTAAGTGTGCAGGGGCAACGGATAGGGAGATCCTAACGGGAGAAGGGGGAGGAGGCCAATTCAATATCAGCACACAGATGATTGGCGAGGGGGTGAGATTCAGTCCCAGTATCCCTGAAACCGTGTCCATGCTTTGCAGAATATGCAGGACCAGCAAGAAAAGTTCCATGTACAGTTGTCTTGTACCATCAGTGTGTTCTGTGGTGTGGTTGCATGTGAATAAGGTGTTTGTGTGATCTCAGAAACCCAAATAGACAATCCCCTGGGGAACTCTTATAATGGTTCATAAAAGGCATCACAGTCTGGGAAGATTGCAGTCTGGTGTGTGGTGGGAGCTTTAGATCATTGCAAGGGAGTGTCCACAAGAAAGGAGAGCAATAGGGGATGGAGTAATCTGATTTTCACTTCACAGAGATACACTGTGACAAAGATGCCTTATCCCTTTTAGCCCTGACACTCAACAGAATGCACAATGTTCATGTTTTTCTGGCATGGACCAGAATCAACCAGGACCACCTTTAACTCTTATATAACTACCTGCCTCATTCCAGCCTTTCATTAGAAGTGCGAGGTCAAATCTTGATGTTGTCTCTACAGTATGTTAATCATGGCTGCACATAGGAATAACATTTGATACTGTTTATCACTCTACTAACACATTTAACATCCTTCTTCCTACTCATACCACCACTATAATGTAAGTTATGGTTAGCTAGTATGTTCATGCCAAGATATATGTTCTTCACCCTGTCCATTCCACTCAAGAGATGTCTCGGTAGACTAATAAAAAGGTATCACCTTATATTGTGTTGTTTATTGACCTTTACTGCAGTGGAGCAACAGGGAACAAGAAACCAAGAATCTGTGCATCTAAATCCTGCTTTTTTGGTGTGAATCTACAGAAATAAAAGCTGAGTGACTAAAGTTTGGCTAAAAATGCTGAGAAATAAATATTAGGGTTTGCTCAGAACAATTTTCCATGTTTTGTTTATTTTTTGCTTTTTGGGTTTTTAGCCTTATTTTTCTTTAATGTTTCCTTTTGTTTTCCTTATTTAAAATGAAATAAAAAGGAAAGGAAAAAATGCAAAACAAAATAGAAAAATGGTCTAATTCCACCCTTCCGCTTCCCCCACCCTCACTCACAACAATCTCTATCTGGGTTTAGTGACAGCCCCCAGGATTTTGTGCCCCTTCTCTATCGCCCCTCATCTGTGAGTTGAAGTGGGGCAGGAGGACTTCTCAGGTGTTTCTGCTCCACTGATGCCTGTTTTCAAATACTTAGCTCTCGTGTTTTGATTGAATAACAAAGACCACGTCCAGTAAGGTTTTGTTTTTTGCTGCAAATTGTTGTAAGATATGTAGCATAAGTGTCTATTATTATGAAACAGGTTTTCTCTGAAGGCTCAACAGCACAACTGCCAACTGAGAGACAATTTTAAAAGGGAATTTTCAGCACACAAATGTTTGCAGCTACTCCAACCCTGCCATTCCAGAAAAATACACACACCTACAAACCACTTTGTTATCTTATAGTCTAAAAGGTAGTCAAATAAACTAATGGGTCCCACAAATGAAAAGGTCTAATATGACACATCTCTCAGCACCACAGTACACCACCGAACTTAGAAATAATAAGCATAACGTATGGAAATTAGAAAGAAACTAGGACCAAATACACCATGACAACTATATAAGCATATTATAAGAATACGAAACTAACATCAACAAAACTAAAAGAGAATATCATTCAAAACTCATCTTGACCTCAATCAACTGTATAGGGAGCTCTTTAACATAGCAAACGTTTTCCAGCAGAAGCATTAGGTTTTGGCAGCTAAGGTAGTGAGCAGACAAAACTGCATAGTAAGGAGGAAATCTCTACAATATCTGCAGGGGACATTCCCAGAACAGCCCATGCAAGTACTGCAGAGGACTGGATTTCCTGCAGAGACCTCACGCTACCTGTCTTGGAATATTCTGTAGGAAATTTCCCGCAGTGCTGGCAAAGCCCCGGTCCCCAGAGTAAAGTCATGGGGAGGAGTGATAGCAATTGGGTGCATAGAGCTCTCAGCAGCTTTGTGTCCTGATCACGACCATCCCCTCTGAACAGCCACGACTGGGGTTCCTCCCTCCACGATATTGTCAGGAGCAGCAGACCATGAGGGCACGCATATATGTGCCCACACGTGGGCACTTTAAGGCCTGCTGTGACGCTTCTGTTGCTGCTTCTGCTGCATTGAGGGAATACCATGCCGCGCCCCCTCCCAGGTGATATGCGGAGGGGGTGGCGTTGCAGTGCGGGGCAGGACGGGGCGGCATGGTAGGTCTGCCTAGGGCTGCAAAAGCTCTTGGAGTTTATAAACAGAGAAAATGACAGAAGATAAAGACCCCATGGCCTATCCAGTTTGCCCATCCATGCCAACTACTAAGCTCGACAATCCCTTTGTCCCCTTCTGAAATCTTTTGTACTTGTCTCATGCTTTCTTGAGTTCAGATTTTGACTCTAGATGAGAACAGTGATATAGACTGATGCCACATCCATTTCAGCTCTGACACTCAGTGGAAATGTGGAATTAATGATATTTGAGCTTCTTTCGGCATGGATATCATTTATAGAACACACAGGATCATTTTTACCCTCTGTATTACCCTTCTGCTTTATTCCAGCATCTCACTAGAAGTGCTGCTGTTATGTTCATACAGCAATTGTATGTACTTAATGAGTATAACCAAGATTATTCTGTACGTTGTATGAAGCATAAATACTCAGAACTGCCGCTCAACAGGATATGACAAGGTTGGGTGAGCTGCAGGTCGGCCTAACCACAACGCCCTGAATGCAGAGCACAGCATGACTTCGAGTCATGAGAATGGGAATTCAGTCAAAGAAATATCAGAAGACATCAGGGGATAAAGACAGGAGTCAAACTAATATCCACTTATAAAACAGTGGTTTAGGTGTGATCATGGATCGCTATAAAATTGCTCAGACTCCCTGTGAATGTCTAATACCATTTTGTGCATATGTTTGCTCCTGGTGTGCAGAGATATTCATGACGGCAAAGTTGGGTTGGGGTTTGGACTTATGTATATATTTTTTTGAAAATGTTCAACAGGATGGGGCTGATTTTATATGACCGCCATGGGAAGTTACTTGCTAGCTACATGTATAAGTCCCCATTTTCCAGATCTTACATGTGTGAACGGACACTTACACATATGCTTAACCCAGGCGCTATACTGTAAGCACACATGTAAGTGCTCCTCAGTCATTCCTTCCAGTGGGCCGTGCACTGCAGTGGTGCTTGGGTGGAGTGTAGGTGTGACGTTGGTCGACACGCATCAGATGTAGAATACCATGACTGACATATGTGCATCATTGCATCCATCCAGACATAGCAAGTTACTGCTGCCCTACATCAGACATAGGTGGCCTAAGCTAGGTTCCAGCTTGTCCTTACGTCCTATTTTATAACATAAAGTGCATGCACACTTTACAAAATAGGGCCTCCATGTACGCAAAACCTGCACGGGTGCTTATGAAATGACCTTCCACACGTATCAAGTTTCGTTTAAGGTTTGTGCATATTTTCTTCAGGATATTTTCAAAGCAAAATATGCATGCACCTTCCCTTTGAAACTTAACATAAGAACATATGATATGCCATACTGGGTGAGACCAAGGTCCATCAAGCCCAGTATCCTGTTTCCAACAGTGGCCAATCTAGGTCATAAGTACCTAACAGTTTCCCCAGAAGACAGAGGTTCTACAATGCTTGTATTGGGTCAAGCAGTGATATCCTGGGTCCCTTTTAATAATGGTTTATGGATCTTTCCTCCAGGTACTTGTCCAAACCTTTTTTAAACCCAGCTACACTAACAGCCTTTACTACATCCTCCGGTAACAAATTCCAGAGTTTGATTACACGTTGAGTGAAAAAATATTTTCTCTTATTTGTCTTAAATAGGTTACCCTGTAGCTTCATTGCATGTCCCCTAGTCTTTCTATATTCTGATGATGTAAACAATTGATCTATGTTTACCCGTTCCACTCCGTTCATTAATTTATAGACCTCTATCATATCTCCCCTCAGCTGTCTCTTTTCCAGAATGAAGAGCCCTAACCCTTTTAACCTCTTTTCATAGGAGTATCCTTCCATCTCCTTTACCATTTTGGTGGCTCT
The DNA here is from genome assembly GCA_033557465.1 of Ichthyophis bannanicus. Taxonomy (NCBI): domain Eukaryota; kingdom Metazoa; phylum Chordata; class Amphibia; order Gymnophiona; family Ichthyophiidae; genus Ichthyophis; species Ichthyophis bannanicus. The sequence goes on along the minus strand of CM066049.1, from coordinate 90,494,743 downwards.
TCTCTGAACCTTTTCTAATAACACTATATCCTTTGTAAGATACGGCAACCAGAATTACTACTACTACTACTATTGAGCATTTATATAGCGCTACCAGTTGTATGCAGCGCTGTACAGATATGTAGGAGAGAGTCCCTGCTCGTTAGAGCTTACAATCTAGTCAAGACAAAACACAGAAGTCAACATCTGCTCACAATATTCAAGGTGCGGTCACACCATGGAACGATACAGAGGCATTATAATATCCTTTGTTTTATTTTCCATTCCTTTCCTTATGATACCTAGAATTCTATTTGCTCTCTTGGCCGCCGCTGCACACTGGACGGAGAGTTTTAACATGTTATCCACGATGAAGCCTAACTCTTTTTCCTGGGTGATGATTCCTAATGCAGAACCTTGCATCGTGTAGCCATAGTTTGGGTTGTTCTTTCCTAGGTGCATAATTTTGCACTTGTCCACATTAAATTTTATCTGCCATTTGGATGCCCAGTCTTCCAATTTATGAAGATCCTCTTGCAATTTTCCACAATCCTCATGGGTTTTAACAACTTTAAATAGTTTTGTCTCATCTGCAAATTTGATAACCTCATTTGTTATTCCCTTTTCCAGGTCATTTATGAATATGTCAAAAAGCAGCAGACCCAGTACAGATCCCTGGGGTACTCCGCTATTCACCTTTCTCCATTGGGAAAATTGGCCATTTAGCCCTACCCTCTGCTTTCTATCTTTTAACCAGTTCCTGATCCACAATAGTACACTGCCTCCTATCTCATGACGTTTTAGTTTTACTAAAAGTCTCTGATGAGGGACCTTGTCAAAGGCTTTCTGAAAGTTCAGATACACTATATCAACTGACTTAACTTTGTCTACCTGTTTATTCACACCTTCAAAAAAATATAACAGATTAGTAAGACAAGATCTTCCTTCCATGTGGGCTGTCTTCCATTAAGCTATGACTATCTACCTGTTCAGTAATTTAGTTTTTTATGATGGTTTCTACCATTTTTCCCAGTAATGATGTCAGACTCACTGGTCTGTAGTTTCCTGGATCACAACAGGAACCCTTTTTAAAAATTGGCGTTACATTGGCCATCCTCAAATCTTCCAGTATTACTAATGATTTTAATGATAGTTCACAGATTATTAATAGCAGGTCTGCAATTTCATATTTCAGTTCTTTCAACACCCTTAGATGTATACCATCCAGTCCAGGTGATTTGCTACTCTTCAGTTTATCAAACAGTTGTAATACGTCTTCCCGGTGTATTGATAATTCTTTCAATTTTCCACAGTATCGCCTTTAAATACCACTTCAGTCATGGGTAACATATCTACCTCTTCCTCAATAAAGACCAAAGTAAAGAATTCATTCAGTCTCTCCACTATGGCCTTGTCCCCTCTTAGTGCCCCTTTTACCATTGTATCATTTAATGGTCCAACTGACTCTCACAGGTTTCTTGCTACGAATGCATTTGAAAAGTATTACGTGTTTTTGCTTCAACAGTAAGCTTCTTCTCAAATTCTCTCTTTGCCTGCTTTATCAGTGCCTTGCCAGTGTTTGTGCCGTTTCCAGTTTTCATCATTTGGTTCTTTTTTCCATTTAATGAAAGATGCTGTTTTGGCAACAACTGCCTCTCTGACCTCAGCTTTAAACCATGCTGGCAGTTTTTTGGACTTCCATCCACTTTTCTTAAAGTGTGGAATACAGCTGGTCTCGGCTTCCAAGATAGTATTTTTAAACAACACCCAAGCTTGATGGAAGTCTTTAACCTTTGCAACTGCTCCTTTAAGCTTTTTTCTTAATTATTTTCCTCATTTTATCATAGTCTCCTTTTTGAAAGTTAAAAGGTAGTACGTTGGCTTTCCTTACCATCCCTACTCCATTAATTAAATCAAACACGATCATGCTATGATCACTATTGCTAAGTGTCCCAACACTCTTATCACTTGCACCAGATCTGGTGTTCCACTAAGGACGAGGTCCAAAATGGCTTTCCCTCTGGTCGGTACATGAACAAGCTGCTCCAAGAAGCAGTCATTTCTTTCATCTAGAAACTTTATCAACCTAGCATGTCCTGCCGTGACACTGACCCAGTCAATATTGGGGTAATTGAAATCACCCATTATTATTACTGTGCTGTAACTTTTGTTAGCTTCCCTGATTTCTTTGAGCATTTCACTCCCATTGCCATCGCCTTCCCCTTTTTACATGGAATTTCAATCCATAGAGATTCTACAGCAAATTTTGTTTCCTGCAAAACTTTAATCCTTTAAGACTTAATGCTCTCTCTAACACAGAGCACAACCCCTCCACCAATTTGATCAGCTCTATCATTACAATACAGTTTGTACCCAGGTATCACAGTGTCCCACTGGTTGTCCTCCTTCCACCATGTCTCTGAGATACCAATCATATCTAACCTCTCATTGAATGCTATATATTCTAACTTTCCCATCTTACTTTTTAGACATAAAGTATTTGCATACAAGAATTTTAGAGGCTGCAGTTTATTCATATCAATCTGGCTATCGGTAGGCAGGGGTAATTTGGAATCTTTAAGCTCTGTCTTCTCTGTACTCAAGGGCACTTGGGCTACTTTTGTCTTTGTTGGAACCTCTCTGCTGATATGCCCTTACTTCATTCTTTTGGTAGTATCCTTCAAGGATACATTGTTCCGAACCAAGTGCTCTTGGGCGATTGTTGGCTCTCCCCTTATTTGTGTATCTGATGTACAATAAATCAGGACCTTCTATATGTTAAGACATTGCCTATCCTGTGTCCTTTTGAGGTATTTTATACTGTTGCCTCCACTTCGTGTGTCAAGTTTCTGTTGACTTTATTTCTCCTACTTTCCTGCACCTCACCACAAGGCAGAGCGGACTACATCCACTCTCAACTTTCTTGCTCTGTTCCTCTCCTCTGCATGCAATGCCAAGCACCAGAAAATATTTTCTCACATCAGGACTCCAGCTCTCAAAGTTCGAGTGGCTTTATTTATTTATTTAACAGGTTTTCTATACCGCCTTTTCCTTCAATCAAAGCGGTTTACATTACATTACAAGGTCATACAAAGGCAAGGGGGACATGCAGGGAACTTTAATTAGATAACCAGTTTTATATACCACTTTATCATTACATCAAAGTGATAAAAAATGTGTCTACATAGAATAGGGAATGACAAAACAAACATTTAAGTTGCATTTGATACAAAATTAGTAAAACAAGTTATCCCATGCTGTCTAGGAAAAGCAAAAATAAAGTCTCTAGAAAAAATTTCTAAGCCGTATCTTTCCTGAATTTTGAAAGGTGGTATACAGACATACAAGTGAAAATGATTTTGAGGTCCTATGGGAAGGAGGAGGAGCCACAGAAACACACCTGCAAGCCCAATCCTGCCGGAGATCTTCCAGCCTCACCTAGGGTAAGGGCTATAAATATGAATTAGTGTTGGGTGTTCTAAAGCAACCATGAAGGCAACATACGACATCTTCCTGTTCATGCTGGTCATCTCCATTGCAACAAATCTCATCTCTTCTGGAGTTATACAAGGAAGTGAGTACAATACAAGCCTACTACAGACAGGGAATATATATAGGAAGCCTCACAGCACTGGGCAATAGAGACAAACAGGACAAAACCCAGAGAACAGCAACACACCACATAATATGAGTGATGAGGAAAGGTTGAAAGAGTTGAGTTTGTTTAGCCTAGAGAAGGTGAAGGAATGTCCTGCTAGTACAGCTTTCTACTACATGAGGGATGGGAGGGTGAAGGTTTATCACAAGGGCGACGACGACCTCTCTATCTGCACTAGAGAAACGACACACAACGACTTTAAATTTAATCAGGTGAGGCTGAGGTTTGATGTTTGCCAAGAACTTTCTATCTGTAAGGAGAATTAATCATTGGAAGAAGTTGTGCTAGTGGCTGATTTATTAATGGAACAAAGCTTAGTCAGTCCTTTTCTGGTTGTTGTAAATAGTTAATATGTTTATTATCGATGTGCATATTTGTCCTACTCTCTGTAAATAATGAATATGTGCTCAGTCTATGTAAAATAGTTAATATTTTCTCTGTAAAATAGTTATTACATGCTCAAAAATGTTCTATGTAATTGATGTTTACCATATTCTCTGTAAACCGCCCATGATCTCTGGAAGGGTTGGTATAGAAAAGCACACAAATAAATAAATAAAATAAAACTTACTAAATCAGGCCTTAAGGGAGGTAGAAATTCAATTCCTTTTATCATGTTATAATGTAAACCGCTGTGACTGAATGATAAAGTGGTATAAAACCCATTAAATAAATAAATAAATATAATAAATTACATTTAACAGCAGGTTTGGCAATTCTGAGATGGTTTAGTTAAAGGGGGTGTTGTCTAGCAATTAGGCAACCTTTTGACATTTATTCCCATCCTCTTTCTTTGATCTGACTAAACTGTAAACTATTGTGAATTTAGAATAAGAGAATCAAATGTAAGATCTAAGGCATTAGCTGAAAATGGCTCCCTCTTGGAGTTTTGGCTGAGATTAATCTATGAAATATGAATGGGTGGATGAGAGGATTTACATCTCTGCTACATGACCTCAATGTGGGCACAAAATTGTTTGCACCCTAACCAAACCAGAAGGATGAAACCTACCGTAAAATTAAATGAAAGTCATACAGCGGTGCTACATTGATTCTGGAAAGAAAGGGAATGCGAGCGGAAAACATTATATGTTGCACTAACACTAGAACAGTGAATTTATTCCCGTATCACCTCTCTGGCTCAGTCTTTCATGAGAGCCCAAAATTTGTAAAAGCAAAATTGGCAGGAAAAACCACTGTTGGCAAAAGTAGTCTAACCAGCTGAAAAACTATAAAAACTAATCACCTGATAATCCGAACGAGCTGATATTTCAATACGATGGTGGTCAGCTGCGGCATTTAAGAGCAGTAGCCTGATAGTGGCTGTCACGGCATATCCGGTTTCTGTGGTCACTGTTTGGATATGTTTTACGGGATAGCAGCAATTCCACACAGAACTTCTCTCTTCTTTCCAAATATTTTATATCATCTACATGTAATTGGGAACACACTTTAGGATATGTAGTCACATGGTCGCTATGAGCTGAAGTCAACTCGACGGCGCTGTGCAAAAGGCAAACATTTTCCGTTTATATTCATTTCATTTGGGTTTTTTTCCCCCAGTTTTCAAATCTTTTGTTTTGCTTCACATGGTTGTTTTAATAAAACATTTTTTAGCATGAATTAGAACTTTCTAATGTCTGCAGAGCTATATAACATGCATTCGTTTGTAGGTTAATGTGCATTAATGTAATTTAGCATGCACCAGTGAACACAATATGCAGGAACAAATGTGTATCCCTAATCTGTACGTACTAGATCAGAGCTGATACATTTCTAATATTCTGTATAGGAAAGGTGCAACAGATGTATTTAAAAAGGGCTGATGTTATTGCTATCTGACTGCAATATATGAAATATTAGAATGCACTGCCCAACAATAAACAATGATAAACACAGAAAATAATATCTGTCCCACATTTGTAGAATCAAAATGGAGCAGAAGAAACTGCCACTGGAGGACTAGAGCTTTATTGAGTGTCACCAGGTCTACCCTATATGTGTTTCTGCCTTGTGGCCTTCTTCAGGGGACTTCGACCTTATAAAACATGCACATACAAAAGACAATAAATTATAACTACATAAGCAACAATAAAACAGCATTATTCCACATTCTAAAACATGAATAGTAACAACATGTGCATGCCAAAAAAAGAGCCTAAAAATATAAACACGTAAATAGAATACATAAAAGATGATGAATAAAAAATAATTTTAAAAAATCATATATGTTAATAAATAAATAATTAACATAAAAATATATCAAATAATAATAAACACCGTATATCTTATATGAAATTATTAGAAATAACTTCAGTTCTCGGAAGAGCTAATGAATGGTTAATTAGAAATAGTAGAAGAAATTAGACATTCTATATTCAATACAATATGTAAGCCGTGAACTCACCACTTACAGGAAACACTTTGTTGTGGATATAATTACAAACTGTTTCAGCAAGTCTGGACGGAACATATTAAAATCCATAAACAAAAGAAGAAAAATAAGAAACCATCCATATGAACCAGGATGATTTATAGGCAAATTTCTAAAATCGGGACGCATTCTCTACTCTCTAGGGATTTCCACTTAGGAAAAAATGGTCCACATCAACTTTGTACATCTCAAGTTAAATCAGAAATATACGTTTCTAGTTCAAAACAAACACCAACAGTAATGATCTCACCTGAAAGCACTTGCATTTTGTTTTTTTACTGTGACTTTGTTTTATTATAGAGAAATGTGGTCACTGTCCTTCGTATGATAAAAAGAAATGCGAGATTATCCCACTACTTCCTCCAGAATGCCATCATGACAAGGAATGCCCAGGAACTAAGATGTGCTGTAATTTTCTGTGTCGACAACAATGTGTGGAACCTGAGAAAGGTACCAATATAATCTAAGGGTTTTAGACCTTACTAGACATGTTATCTTTAAAGGTGGTGAGTGTGTGACTCTGTAGGTTTTCTTTAACTGTATCAATGGATTTCTGTGGTGCTGTTTCTGACCATATTCCATTGTATTAGAGTCATTTTAGCAAACAAAAAAAAATTAAATTTTGTTAATAGAAACAAGCTAGCTAAGCATGGAAATGACTCTTCTGTAGTAAAATATGAATCCCTGATAGAGTTCTTCTGGACCAAAGTACAATAAGGATATACTAAATGAACTAGCAAGTTGACGCGGGCATTGCATGGAGGTACCGTTCCCATCACTCACCTCTCCTGCCAAAATGCCCACATGCGACTTATGAGAGCCCTTCAGGAAGGACGCCCAGCCTTGCATACACACGCTATCAAACCATGCATGTGGACGAACAGGGAGACAGACACACTCTCGACAATAGGTGCTCTTGCCTTTGAGAAGCAGGTGTCATAATGGAACACGAATAATCTAGTAGACACACAGCTCTGCTCAAAAGCTATAATGTGCGAATGTTTCTTTCTCTTTCAGACAAACCTGGCAACTGTCCACCAGATGTCCTCTGCATTTATCCTTATCCTATACCTCTGTGCACGTGTGACTTTCAATGCACAAAAGATTGGAAATGTTGTTCCTTTTGTGGAATGCAATGTGTAAAACCAAGACAAGATTGGGTCCCAGCATAGTGTTATGTATTCATACAACATGTACCTCTGGTGTCTGTAGGGCCTGTTCTCTTCTTTCACACAGAATATTCAAGCTCTCTACTTGTGAGATTAAGAATATAAAACAGAAAAGTAGGCAAGGAACAGCAAGTGTAGGAACAGCACAGAGTGGAAGGCTAATGGCCTAGTAGTTTGAGCCCCCCCCTCCCCCCCAGAAGCCAGGGTTCAAATCCTGGTTCTCCCACTGACTCTACTTGGATCTTCATATAAATGATGTTAATAAAATAAATTCATAATATAAGATAGCACCATCTCCACAAAAGAGCAAATAATCCTAGGAGACTTTAACCTCCCATCTCTCCAAGACAATCAAGCAGAAACCTTCATCAATGCTATGGAAGCAATGAACCTATCACAAATCATACATGAACCAACACACGAAAAAGGAAATACATTGGACCTTATATTCCTAAATTCCCAAACCGCCATCTCAAACAAGAACACAGAGATAACACACGTACCATGGTCTGACCACCACCTTATCAGCATAACCCACACCTACCACCACATAATCAGCAAGGAGAACAAACAACACACAAAAAGATTTAAAACATTCATCAAAGAAGATTTCCTCGCACAAACCCTACCTGAACTCAAAACAAGCTCTAGCAATATTGACGACTTGGTCTGCAACTGGAACACCACAATCACCGCTGCAGTCAACACAATAAGCAAAACTAAAACCAGACACACGCTGACAAAGACCCGATGGTACACACCCAACCTCCGGAAGCTGAAGACCAAACTCAGAAGAGCGGAAAGAAAATGGAGAAAAACCAAAAAAGAGGCCAAGAAAATGAACTACATACATGAACTGGACGCATACCACACAGAAACAGACAAAGCAAAAAAAGCCTTTCATACAAAAATCATAAACACGTCAATAAACAAACCACGAGAACTCTTCAACATTGTCAAACAACTGACAAAGGCGCCCAACCACCCCGACCAACTACCAAACATCCCACCTGAACTACTAGCACAACACTACAAACAGCTTCAACAACAGAAAACCACCCCATTACCATTGACAATGACTGGAACACATTCAAAACAGTCACAGAAGAAGAAGTATCATCCACCATCTCTCGACTAAATACCACCACCTCCCCACTGAACCCCTGTCCTACAGAATGGATAAAGAAAACAAAAGCTGACCTGAGCACACCATTAACCCGCATTGTTAATGAATCCCTCAGCCAAGGACGCATGCCAGATCTCCTTAAAACCTCAGTCATCCGACCAACCATAAAAAAACACAACCTGGACCCCCTCGAACCCACCTCCTACAGACCTATAGCAAGCCTCCCGTTTACCGCCAAGATCATTGAGAAGGTAGTCCAGAGACAGCTCCAAGAACATTTAGATGCTAACAACATATTAGACCCACAACAGCATGGCTTTCGTCCACTCCACGGAGTTGAGACCCTCATGACGTCGCTAATGAACACCCTTGTCATGGGAACTAAAGCTAAGCACTCTGGGTATGCCATGATCTTCCTGGACATATCAGCTGCCTTTGACACCATCTCCCATGACATCCTCATACACAGACTACAAGCAATGGGCATCAAAGATAACGTACTCCAATGGTTCCGTTCATACCTGACCAATAGACAACAACTGATCCGCACAAACCTCTCAACCTCCCCCCCTTTCCAGCAACATCAAGGAGTACCCCAAGGATCCACATTATCTGCCATGCTCTTCAACATCTACCTTCAACCACTCTGCTCAGTCATATGAACATACAACATTAACTACCATATAAATGCAGACGACATAATGTTGTATGCTCCAATAACAACATCCAACCCAACCAATAAACTCTTATCAGAGTGCTTCACCGAAGTATCCAGCTGGCTACTAAAGAACAACCTATCCATCAACATAAAGAAAACTGAAGCCCTCATAGTAACTAAGGACCCTGACTTCACACCTCCTACGCACCTCGACATTGACACCACAAAAATACAAATACAGCCACAAATAAGATACCTAGAAATCATCATAGACCAAGCACTCACACTCAATCAACGGATCAAAACAACCACCGCAACAATCTACCACAAGGCTAAAACAGTACAACGCCTCAGACCTCTCCTTGAACCACAGGACTTCAGAACAGTAATGCAAGCCTTGACACTCCCACACCTGGACTACTGCAATATAATATACCATGGACTTCCAGCCACTCATACAAACCCACTTCGAACTGCCTTAAACACCACAGTAAGAATTATCAAGAACGCAAAAAAACAGGACCACATCACCCCAGTCTTGAGGGAACTACATATACTCCCTCTAGAAGCAAGAATCAAATACAAAGCTGCACTACTCACCCACAAAGCTCTCTACCAACCCCAAACTTCCCAGCTCTGCACTCTATTGCCTTAATCAGCCCACAATAGACAACCAGACAAACCGCCAACAACTCCCTCACCATCCCTCACAAAAGAACGAAATACAATCAACGGACCTGCAACAGAGCCTTTGAACTATATGCACCATCCCTCTGGAACTCTCTACCCAATCACATCAGAAGCAACACAGATCCATCATCTTTCAGGAAACAACTTAAAACTGCGCTGGTCCAACAATTCCTTGGACCAGAAACAAGCACCCACCACTGACTCCCTCCCAACTACCATGTCTCATCTCTCGAACCTATGTCCTATGTATCCAGTACACAATGTCTATGTCTATGTCCCAACTAACTGTCAAAAATCATTATTGTTGGCCACCTGGTGACGGCCCCAAACCCCTCTACTTGATTATTACATGTTCCACCACTTTGACCCGGTGAAAAGCGGGATGTAAATACAGCTAAATAAAAAATAAATAAATAAAGATAGATATCAAATGTTTTGTTGGATTCCAATTTATTTCCCACCACAGATTAAAACTATTTGTAGAAGTTTAAAAAATCCATATCATTGAAACATAGACCACATGGCCTATCTAGTCTGTCCTTCCATATCAACAACTAAAAACAGTCCCCTTTTTACATTTAGAGATCCTCTGTGTTTGTCCCTTGTTTTTTTGAATTCAGTTACTGTCCTCATCTCTACCACCTCCACCGGGAGACTATTCCATGGATCCACTACTCTTTCCATAAAGAAATATTTCTGCATATCACTCCTGAATGTATCTCCCTTCACCCTCATCCCATGTCCCCTCGTAGCAGAACTTGCATTCAATTGAAAGAGGCTCTCTCCCTGAACATTTATGCCACGGAGGTATTTAAACATCTCAATCATATCACCTCTATCCCGCCTTTCCTCTAAGGTGTACATATTAAGATCCTTCAGTCTGTCCTCATATGCTTTATAATGAAGACCAATAATCATTTTAGTAGCCACCCTCTGCACCGACTCCATCCTGTTCACATCCTTTGGAATGTGCGGTCTCTAGAATTGCACACTATTCTCCAAATGAGGTCGCACCAAAGACTTATACAGAGGCATTATCACCTCCTTTTTTCTGCTAGCCATTCCTCCCTGTATGCACCCAAGCATCCTTCTAGCTTTTGCCGTCGCCTTCTCTACCTGTTTAGCTACTTTAAGATCATCAGACACAACCACGCCTAGGTCCCGCTCTTCTTTAGTGGACAAAAGTACTTCACCCCCTATACTATATTGCTCCCTTGGATTGCTGCAGCCCAAATGCATGACCTTACATTTTTTAACATTAAATCCCAGCTGCCAAATTCTAGACAATTCTTCAAGCTCAGCTAGGTCCCTCCTCATGTTATCTATATCTTCCTGGGTGTCTACTCTATTGCAGATTTTGGTATCATCTGCAAAGAGGCAAACCTTACCCAATAGCCCTTCCGCTATATCACTAACAAAGATGTTAAAAAGAATTGGACCAAGGACGGATCCCTGGGGCACATCACTGGTAACATCCTTCTCCTCAGAGTGAGCTCCATTTACTTGTACTCTTTGTCGCCTCCCACCCAACCAATTTCCAGAAACCTCACTATTTTCTCTTTCAGCAGCGTTTCCAATAATTTACTCACCACCAAAGTTAAACTAACTGGCCTGTAGTTTTCAATCACATCCTTACTTCCGCTTTTGTGTAAAGGCACCACATGAGCCTCTCTCCAGTCCTTTGGCACCACTCCCGACGCCAACGAGGCATTGAAAAGGTCAGTCAGTGGAGCTGCTAGAACGTCCCCAAGTTCCCTCAGTATTCTAGGGTGTATCCCATCCGGTCCCATCGCTTTGTCTACTTTAAGTTGAGCTAGTTTCTCACGAACACAGTCTTCTGAAAATTGTTCAAGATGTCCCTCGCTTCTGTTCCTTTTTGTGGGTGTCTTCTGAGGTCCTGCTCCTGGTTCTTCATCTGTGAACACAGAACAGAAATATTTGTTAAGCAATTCCACTTTATCCTTATCAGCTTCTACATATTCCTCCTCTGCACCCTTGAGTCTGACAATACCACTTTTGCCCTTCCTCTTCTCACTAATATATCTGAAAAATGTCTTATCCCCCCATTTTATTGCATTGGCTATTTCCTCCTCCTTTTGAATCTTTGCCTTCCTGACTACTTTGCTAGCTTCTCTAAGTTTTTCCAAATACAGATGCCTGTCTTCCTGTCTCTGTGATCTCTTGTATTTCATGAAGGCCTCCCTCTTTTTCTTCACTTTTTCAGCTACTTCTTTTGAAAACCATAATGGTCTCCTTTTCCTTTTACCTTTATTTACCATTTTAACAAAAATGTTGGTTGCCCTTAAAATATCCCCTTTCAGTTTTGCCCACTGTTTTTCTACATCCCCCAGCTGTACATCCCACTAACGACTCCCTGAGGTATTGGTCCATCTTCGCAAAGTTAGTCTTCCTAAAGTCTAAGATCCTCTCCTTTGAATGGATTCTAACAGCCCTAGTCCTAATACTGAACCACACCATCTAGTGATCACTGGATGCAAAATGATCTCCCACTACAACATCAGAAACACTTTCACCATTGGTAAGCACCAAGTCCAGTATGGCCCCTTCATGTGTGGGGTCTGTTACCAATTGCCTGAATAGTTCTCCCTGTAGAGAATCCAGGATCTCCTTACCTCTAGATGATACTGCAGCAGGAATGTGCCAATCAACATCTGGCATATTGAAATCTCCTATCAGTAGCACTTCCCCTTTCCTAACAATGCTGCTTATGTCTTCAATTAACTCTCTGTCCACCTCTTCCTCTTGTGAGGGAGGTCCGTATATCACACCAATGCAAATAGATTTCTCTTTCCCTCTTTCTAGTTTAACCCACAATGCCTCCTCTCTCCCTTTTAAGCTCTGTAATTCCAAAGCTTTAATAGTAGTTTTTACATATAGTGCCACTCCTCCTCCCCTTCTTCCTACCCTGTCCTTTCTGAATAAAGTTAGCCAGGTATAGTTACATCCCAATCATGGTTTTCTGTGAACCATGTTTCTGTAACTGCCACTAAATCGAAGTCAGCCACTCCCACCAAAGCTTCAACATCAGGGATCTTATTTCCCCATGCTACGGGCATTTATACACACTGCTTTCCATATGTTACCCCTGTTACCCATTTCCATAAAGGTATTTAATGTATCACCTCTACCTGGGGGCTTTCACCTACCTGGGGGCTTTCTTCACCCATCCCCAATGAATCTAGTTTAAAGCCCTCTTCAGTAGATTAGCCAGTCTACTACCGAAGACGTGTTGATCTTTCTTGGACAGATGGTGTTCTTTATCTTTACCTTACTCAAATAGTAACAACCAATATTAATCTTATTACAATAATTTCTTTTAGAAGGCAAAAATGACCTCAGGATGGCTAATATCCCTCATACAGTGACAAGTCACTATAGGGAAATAGCAGACGCTTCACATCACAGGTCAAATAGCCTATACCACTGATGGCTAACCTTTTTGAGCCCGAGTGCCCAAACTGCCGCACAAAACCAAAGAATTTCCTCAAAGTGCCAGCACGTCAATTAAAGCCTCATTTGCATAAGGGGCCTCATTTGCATAAATATTTGCATAATGTTACCATACACTAACTTTTAGTAAACATGCCTCTTAATGAGTATATGGATAAAGAAAGACTAAAAGGTTTCTACATTACTATAATCCAGTACCAACCGCGAGGCACATTAGGAACTACTACAAACGCTGCCCATTTAGAACCCATAGCAAACCCGCCGTATCCTAACAGCACTACCAGGACTCACAAAGCACCATACCCTAACTATCAAAAGGCAACACTGCAAATATTAAACCAATACATTTCAGAGAACAACAATACATGACCTACTGGGGAAAGAACAAGTGGCAATGTCAAATAGGAATTATATAAACAGAATACCTCAGCTCAGTTACACATGCAGAACAGACCATCACCAAACAAGGAATCACAATTTAGAAACAGGAAGACAATAATTAAACTGGGAACCCCAAAAGCCAAACTTGGAATATACAACAACACTGTAGAAATAAAACTATAAATTAATTTCCTCTTGTACTAAACAAAGCGCAAAAATTAATGATGCACATTTCCCAGAGCTGACATATTCCAGTTAATAAATTCAAAATAAAGAGATATTTTTCTACCTTTTGTGCATTTTTTTTCAGTTGCAATTGTTCCAGCCACTTTCTTCTGGTTTCTTCGTGTCTTCTGCTAACTCTCCATCTGCTGTCCATTTGTCCTTTCTTCTGTCTTCTTGGGGTTTTTTTTTCCATTCTCTCTCTACATCTGCTTTAACATACTAATCTTTCTCCTTTTGCTCTTTCCTCATTCCTATTTCATCTACTCAAAATTTACCCCTCCATCCTCAATCCCCACTTATTCTCCCAATACCCGGCCAATTGTAGATTTTTTATCCCTCCCACACAAAATATTTTTCCCCTCTCCATTTTACTCTCCCAGCCCCATCCCATTCTAATCCTCCCCCAACACCAGCTCCCTTCTAGTTCCAGCCTCACCCAGCATCCATTCCCTTCTAGTCCCTGCATCAGCCCATTTCCAGTCCTAGCAGCCCCCCAACCCATTTCCAGTCCTAGAAACCCCCCAACCCAATACCAGTCCTAGCCCCCCCTCATCAACCCACTTCCAGTCCTAACCCCCCATCACCCCATTTTCAGTTTAAGCCCCCCCTATAACCCATTACCAGTCCTAACCCCCATCAGCCCACTTCCAGTCCTAACCCCCCCATCAGCCCACTTACAGTCCTAACCCCCATCAACCCATTTCCAGTCAGCCCCCCATAGCCCATTGCCAGTCCTAACCCCCCCATCAGCCCACAGTCCATTACCAGTCCTAACCCCATCAGCCCACCTCAAGTCCTAACCCCTCCCCCTCAGCCCATTTCCTGTCCTAGCCCCCCCATAGTCCATTATCAGTCCTAACCCCCCATAGCCCATTACAAGACAGCCCCCATCAGCCAACAGCCCATTACCAGTCTTAACCCCCCCATAGCCCATTGCCAGTCCTAACCCCCCCATCAGCCCACAGCCCATTACCAGTCCTAACCCCATCAGCCCACCTCAAGTCCTAACCCCTCCCCATCAGCCCATTTCTTGTCCCAGCCCCCCCATAGCCCATTATCAGTCCTAAACCCCCCCATAGCCCATTACCAGTCCTAACCCCATCAGACCACCTCCAGTGTTAACCCCCCATCAGCCCATTTCCAGTCCTAACCCCACCCAAAAGCCCACCTCAAGTCCTAACCCCTCCCCATCAGCCCATTTCCTGTCCTAGCCCCCCATAGCCCATTACCAGTCCTAACCCCACCCAACACCCCACCACAAGTCCTAACCCCTCCCCATCAGCCCATTTCATGTATTAGCCCCCCATAGCCCATTACCAGTCCTAACCCCACCCAACAGCCCACCTCAAGTCCTAACCCCTCCCTATCAGCCCATTTCCTGTCCTAGCCCCCCATAGCCCATTACCAGTCCTAAGCCCCCATCAACCCACTTCCAGTCCTAATCCCATCAGCCCATATAGACTTAGCTCCCCCATAGCACATAGCCCCCCCATAGCCCATCACCACTCCTAACCTCCCCCAGCCCATCACCACTCCTAACCCCCCCATCAGCCCATTTCCTGTCCTAGCCCCCCATAGCCCAGTACCTGTCATAGCCCCCCCCAACAGCCCACAGCCATTACCACTCCTAACCCCCCCAGCCCATCACCAGTCCTAACCCCCCAACAGCCCACAGCCATTACCACTCCTAACCCCCCCCAGCCCATTACCACTCCTAACCCCCCCAGCCCATCACCACTCCTAACCCCCCATCAGCCCATTTCCTGTCCTAGCCCCCCCCAGCCCATCACCAGTCCTAACCCCCCAACAGCCCACAGCCATTACCACTCCTAACCCCCCCCCCGCCCATCACCAGTCCTAACCCCCCCCCCCAGCCATTACCACTCCTAACCCCCCCCCTCCCAGCGAAATTTTTTTTACAAAGAAAGCTGTCGCTGCCGGGGCCGGGGCCGCCACGGCAGAATCGAGTGTGCCGCGGGGCCCCCCCGCCCAGCAGAGCCTGCCCTCCGTCCCCGGTATCACCTCTCTCAGCTGCCTCCAGTCACACGCGCCGGCTTTCAGAGCGCGAGGGAAGTGTTTCTCCCTCGCTGCTCTGTTAAGCCCGCGGGGGATGATGGGAACTTCCCATCAGCCCCCGCGGGCATAACAGAGCAGCGAGGAAGAAACTCCACTCGCGCTCTGAAAGCAGGCGCGTTTGACTAGAGGCAGCTGAGAGAAGGTGATACCGGGGACGGAGGGCAGGCTCTGCTGGGCGGGGGGGCCCCGCGGCACACTCGATTCTGCTGCGGCGGCCCCGGCCCCGGCCCCGGCAGCGGCAGCTTTTTATTTTTATTTTTTTTAATGCCGCATATTTTGATTGTGGACCTTCCCGCGTGCCAGCTGCAAGGCCTTCGCGTGCCACAGCTGGCACGCGTGCCATAGGTTCGCCATCGCTGGCCTATACCATCCAACCTAATAAATACAACCAATTTAATCAGATTACTGGATATAGGTTCCTGAGTGAATTGTTTGGGGTGTATTAAGTTTGTAAAATTGGTTGTAGGTGATACATTAAATACCTTTATGGAAATGGGTAACAGGGGTAACATATGGAAAGCAGTGTGTATAAATGCCCGTAGCATGGGGAAATAAGATCCCTGATGTTGAAGCTTTGGTGGGAGTGGCTGACTTCGATTTAGTGGCAGTTACAGAAACATGGTTCACAGAAAACCATGATTGGGATGTTACTATACCTGGCTAACTAGATTACTGGATAAAGGTTCCTGAGTGAATTGTTTGGGGTGTATTAAGTTTGTAAAATTGGTTGTATTTATTAGGTTGGATGGTATAGGCTATTTGACCTGTGATGTGAAGCGTCTGCTATTTCCCTATAGTGACTTGTCACTGTATGAGGGATATTAGCCATCCTGAGGTCATTTTTGCCTGCTAAAAGAAATTATTGTAATAAGATTAATATTGGTTGTTACTATTTGAGTAAAGCATAGTACAGGGTTTGATTTGTATTTTGGATTATTGCTTCCCTGAGACAGCTTTGTGGTGTTCTTTATCTTTAACCATGATAAGCTAAAACATCATTGTTTACTCTTATAAAAATCTAATATATTTCTGATGGCTACTATTATCGTCACACATCTGAACTTCAACAAAGTTTACTTTCATCCAAACGTCACAAAGATTTACTAGACATGCAGTTACCCCACACAGTGGCTAAAATTATGCACATATTTTCACAATACCCACCTTTTCGGCTAGATTAAAGAGGTGTGGCTAGGTTGGTGAAGAAACCACGTGAACAGACCGGATTTCTCAAATTTACATGTGCTATTCTGCTCCTTGTTCCACTGCCACAGAAACAACACGGGCAAAGTATGTAGCAGTTTAATGAATGTTGCTCACATGGGGGTAATGACATAAACTATGCCACAATGGGTCAGACCAAAGGTCCATCAAGCCAGGTATCCTGTTTCCAGCAGTGACTAATCCAAAAGGTAAACAGTTTTCATGCTGGCAGACAACTGATCTACATTTACCCGTTTCACTTCAGTAATTATTTAATAGACATCTATCATATCTCCCCTCAGCTGACACTTTTCCAAGTTGAGGAGCTCTAACCTTTTGAACCTTTCCTTGTAGGGATTTCCTTCCATTCCCGTTATCATTTTGGTCACTCCTCTCTGTACTTCTTCTAGTTACGCTAAATCCTCTTTAAGATATGGCGACCAGAATTGCACACAATATTCAGGATGCGGTCGCACCATGGAACGATACAGAGGCATTATAATATCCTTGGTTTTATTCTCCATTCCTTCCCTTATGATTCCTAGCATTCTATTTGCTTTCTTGGCTACTGCTGCACTCTAGGTAGAAGGTTTCAACATATTATCCACGATGACGCCTAGATCTCTTTCCTAACATGGAACCTTGTATCGTGTAACTTTTATAAGAGCCTTGAGTGTGTAGAACAGCCTGTGAAGGGTAATTCTGTAACAAAGGGCCAAGGCTAAACTGCCAAAACATGCCACATAACATGCAAAAATGACTTTGTTAAATTGTCTTTTTTATATGGTCAAATAGGCACAAAAATCGATAGGATTACACATAAAAATAGGTGTTTGGAACCCATAGGGCCTATTTTTATATGACATAGGTGTACGTGTTCCATGGGCAGAGAGTAGGAAAACCATGCGTGGGAATAGCATCTATGCACATAGAGGCACATTCCAATATTTATGTATTTAACACATTTTATATACCGTCTTTCTACTATTCAAGACAGTTTACATGGAACAGAAGGCAATAGTGTTGATACAGCTGTTTTGCAGAGAACAGTAATTTCTTAACAATGAACAGTCAAGATAACAGATAACATTTTAACATATTTACAGGAAGACTTATCTGCAGATCTGTCCCAGCAGCCCCAGCAGAGAACTCCAGAGGTCACTGTGAGTTAACCAGTCAAGAGCTACCACAGTCCCTGCACTCTCCCCTAGTAGCAGCGGACTGGAAAACTCGTCTGCATATCTATCCTATCTCTCTCATTTACATCAACCGGTGCCAAAGCTCCACCAACTAAACAATGACTGGGATGTTGTTCTCATTATAGCTTCTGCCCCTGTCCAGACAGACAGCACAATGACAGTCAAGAGACCATTTCCAAGCAAGCTGAAGCCCTCATGAAACTAGAGGAAGAGCTCAAAGAATAGGTGGCAAGGCTGAGAAGCATGCGAGACAGCGAGACATACTTTGATGAGATGCTTCTTGGAGTATCCAAGCTCCAACAGAGGTGAAGATGGTATGCTTCAGAATAAAAGAGAGGTGTATATGAGCCACCAGAGCCTGCAGAATTGACAATCCAACTCCTCCAGCACTCAAACTGAAGAATCAATATGCAACCCTGGAACTGGAGGAGGTAAAAACATCCCAGGAAGAACCAGAGCTCAAGTACCCCAAAGTTGCCAAATTAGTGACCACAAGGAAGTGAAGGGTAGTGTAGCTGGTGACTCTCTTCTGAGGTGTACTGAGGCATCCATCTGCTGACCAGACTTGATGTCAAGGGAGGTGTGCTGTCTACCAAGTGCCAAAATCCAAGCTGTTATGGAAAGTTTGCCGAGACTCATCCAATGGATCACAGAGAGAGGAAGACAGGCATCTATATTTGGAAAGAGAAGTTAGTAAAGTAGTCAAGAAAGCAAAAACACAAAAAAAGAGGAAATAGTCAATGCAATAAAATGGGGAGATAAGACATTTTTCAGACATGTTAGCAAGAGAAGGAAGGGCAAAAGTGGTACTGTCATACTCAAGAGTGAAGGGGAGGAATATGTAGAAGCTGATGAGGATAAAGCGGAATTGCTTAACAAATATTTCTGTTTAATGTTCAAGATGAAGGGCCGAGAGAAGGACCTCAAACACCCACAAACAGGAACAGAAGCAAGGGGCATCTTCAAGAATTTTCAGAAGACTGTGTTTGTGAAGATCTATCTAAACTTAAAGTAAACAAAGTGATGGGTCCAGATGGGCTACACCCTAGAATACTGAGGGAACTTGGGAATGTCCTAGCAGCTCCACTGACTGACCTTTTCAATGCCTCATTGGAGTCAGGAGTGGTAGCAGAGGACTGGAGAGAGGTACATGTGGCCCCTTTACACAAATGTGGAAGCAAAGAGGTGGTTGCAAACTACAGGCCGGTTAGTTTATCCTTGGTGGTGAGTAAATTATTGGAAACGCTGCTGAAAGAGTAAACAGTGAGGTGTCTGGAGTCCAGGGGATTACAGGATCCGAGGCAGCATGGATTTACCAGGTACAGGTCTTGTCAGACAAATCTCATTGATTTCTTTGACTAGGTGACCAGAGAGCTGGACAGAGGAAAAGCCCTAGATGTGGTGCATTTAGATTTCAGTAAAGCCTTTGACACTGTATCGCACAAGCGACTTATAAATAAATTGAGTACCCTAAGGATGGTCCCTAAAGTGACTGACTGGGTTAGGAACTGGTTGAGTAGAAGGCGACAAAGGATACAAGTAAATGGAGTTCACTCTGAGGAGGAGGAGGTGGTTACCAGTGGTGTGCCCCAGGGATCTGTCCTTGGTCCAATTATTTTCAACATCTTTGTTAGTGATATAGTGGAAGGGCTGTCGGGTAAGGTTTCCCTCTTTGCGGATGTTACAAAATCTGCAATAGAGCAGACACCCAGGAAGGTGAAGATAACATGAGGAGGGATCTAGCTAAGCTTCAAGAATGGTCTAGAATTTGGCAGCTGAGGTTTAATGATAAAAAATGCAAGGTTGTGCATTTGGGCTGGAACAAACCAAGGCAGCGGCACAGTATATTGGGTGAAATACTTCTATCCATGAAAGAAGAGCGGGACCTGAGTGTGATTGTTTCTGATGATCTTAAAATGGTTAAACTGGTAGAAAAAGGTAACGGTGAAAGCCAGGTTGCATAGGGAGAGGAATGGCCAGCAGAAGAAAGGAGGTGATAGTGTCCTGTATAAGTCTTTGGTGAGACCTCATTTGGAGTATTGTGTGCAATTCTGGAGACTGCACCTTCAAAAGGATATAAAGAGGATGGAGTCAGTGCAAAATCATCAGTGGTCTTCGTTATACCCTATATAGGGACAGACTTAAAGATCTCAATATGTATACTTTAGAGAAAATGTGCGATAGAGACATTTAAATGCCTCCATGGCATAAATGCAAAGGAGGAGAGCCTCTTCATTTGGAAGTAAGCACTGCAACAAGGGGGCATAGGATGAGGGTGAAATGGGATAGACTCAGGAATAATATGCGGAAATATTTCTTTACATAAAGAGTGGTAGATGCGTGGAATAGTCTCTCAGTAAAGGTAGTAGTGACGAGCACAGTATCTGAATTCAAGAAAGCATAGTACAAACACAGATCTCTAAAGGCAAAAAAGTGACAATAGTAGTTGATATGGAGGGCAGACTAGAAAGGCCAAATGCTGTTTTTCTGCCATCATGTTTCTATGTGGAAAAGTGTCACAATGTGCATGCCTCTCACTAACATACAGGATCACAACAGATCCATTGTGAGACATGACAAAAATATCAGTCACCTGGAACTTGTAGAAACTTAACAGAGATTAACTTTCCAAAGAGAGTCACAGGATACACAAGGGCACAAAATTGGGGTCAAGCTGATCATCGAATATTTAGTATTATGCTAGAGTGTGTCAGAGACATAATCCAGAAGCTCTGCATTTGTTTTCCGGTCAGCTCACAATTCCAGGGTAAAAGCCCAAGCAGATCTCTCTCTCAGTGGCAATGACTGTGCTGCTTAATTCTTTCAGTGCAAGTCACTGTTAATTTCTGCTGACATCAATGGCACTGGCTTGAACCATTACGAAGCTTAGATGTAAGACGTGGGAGTTAAGTGTAGGATCCTCTGTCCTTAAATACCGAGAAGGATAGAGCACTAAGGAAGAAAAGAAAAGCTGGCTGGATAAGACATGACATTGTACAAATGGTCATGCTTCCGCTGTTGAAACCTGGGATATATCCACGCAGCATAGCTTGGTTTGCCTGGTTAGTGTGCAGGGGCAAAGGATAGGGAGATCCTAATGGGAGAAGGGGGAGGAGGCCAATTCAATATCAGCACCCAGATGATTGTCGAGGGGGAAGATTCAGTCCCAGTATCCCCCAAACTGTCTATGACTTGCAGAACAGGCAGGACCAGAATGAAAAGTTCCATGTACAGTTGTCTTGTACCATCAGTGTGTTCTGTGGTGTGGTTGCATGTGAATAAGGTGTTTGTATGATCTCAAAAGCCCAAATAGATAATCAGCTGGGGAACTCTTATATTGGTGCATACAAGGCATCACAGCCTGAGAAGATTCCAGTCATTAGAAGTGCGAGGTCAAATCTTGATGTTGTCTCTATGTTAATCATGGCTGCACATAGGAATAACATTTGATACCGTTTATCGCTCTACTAACACATTTAACATCCTCCTTCCAACTCATACCACCACTATAATGTAATTTATGGTTAGCTAGTATGTTCAGGCCAGGTTATATGTTTTTCATCCAGTCCATTCCACTCAAAAGATGTCGCGGTAGACTAATAAAAAGGTATCACCTTATATTGTGTTGTTTATTGACCTTTACTACAGTGGAGCAACAGGGACTAAGAAACCAAGAATCTGTGGCTCTAAATCCTGCTTTTTTGGTATGCATCTACGGAAATAAAAGCTGAGTGACTAAAGTTTGGCTAAAAATGGGTAGAAATAAATATTAGGGTTTCCTCAGAACATCTTTGCATGTTTTGTTTATTTTTTTTGCTTTTTGAGTTTTTAAACTATTATTTTCTTTAATGTTTCCTTTTGTTTTGCTTATTTAAAATGAAATAAAAAGGAAAGGAAAAAACGGAAAACAAAATAGAAAAATGGTCTACTTCCACCCTTCCCACAACCCCACTCACAACAATCTGGGTTTAGTGACAGCCCCCAGGATTTTGTGCCCCTTCTCTGTCTTCCCTCATCTGTGAGTTGATTTGGGGCAGGAGGACTTCTCAGGTATTCCTGTTCCACTGATGCCTGTTTTCAAATATTTGCCTCTCATGTGTTTTGATTGATTAACAAAGACCAAGTCTTTGTTTTTTGTAGCAAATTGTTGTAAAATATATGGTATAAGTGTCCATTATTATGAAACAGCTTATCTCTCAAGGCTCAACAGCACAACTGCCAACTAAGAGACAGTTTTAAAAGGGAATTTTCAGCACACAAATGTATGTAGCTACTCCAACCCTGCCAGTCCAGAAAAATACACACACCTGCAAACCACTTTGTTATCCTATAGGCTAAAATGTGGTCAAATCAAGCAATTGAATAAACTAATGGGTCCCACAAATGAAAAGGTCTAATATGAAACATTACTCAGCAACATGGTAACCACCAAACTTAGAAACAATAAGCATAACCTATGGAAACTAGACGGCGACAACTATATGAGCATGTTACCCAAATACGAAACTAACATCAACAAAACTAAAAGAGATTATTCAAAACTCATCTTGACCTCAATCAACTGACTAGGGAGCTCTTTAAATTGCAAAATCTTTCCTGCAGAACCTTGCTCGGAACATTAACCTAACTTTATCCATACACTTCCAAATCAAAATACCAAAAAGGACTACTTGCCAAGCACACCTCTTCTGCCTTTTGACACACACTCAAACTACCAGTCTTGGAGTGAATTACTCCCTATAATTCATGACCATCTAGAAAATATTATAACCAACCTAAACACAATTTCCCTCCTAGACCCTTGTCCAGTGCACACTGATCTTTCTCCTGAACTGCTTGAGATCACAAATCTCTCCCTCACTCCAAGGCTACATGCCACCTAGCCTTAAACAGGCCTCCATACAGCCTTTCCTCAAGAACCCCAGCTCAGATCCATCGTCCCCTACTTCTTACCACCCTATCTCCAGTCTGCCATTTCTCACCAAGATCACTGAGAAAACTATTCAGCACCAACTCCAGGGCTATGTCAATTCCCATGCTCCCCTTGACTCACAGCAACATGGATTAAGATCCAACCATTGGTTAGAAACCCTAATGGATAAGCTTTCATTAGGTATACAAAAACCACATTAAGGCTTTGTTCTTGTGTTCTTGGACATAACAGTACCTCACACAGCACTCCTCCACCGCCTTCAAACACTGGACCTCACAATAAGACCTTCAAATGGTTCTCCTCTTACTTAACCCAACAACAACTGCAAGTAAGAGAGGATGGTATGAAACCCCAACTGAACTCACCCCAGGTGTCCCACAAGGCTCTGCACTTTCAGCTCATTTACTTAACATATTCATTCAACCCATATGCGATATCATCAGATCATGTGCAGGCCAATTCCGATCAGGGCACGTCCGGCCTGTCCAGGCATCAAAAGTCTGGGTGGGCCTGATCTGCACCTGATTCTGATCCAGTGGGGCTATATGTCCCTGTGGGATCAGAATTGGGTGTAACCATCCTGGACGGACAGGATGTGCCCCGATTCCAGCCCATTGGACATCCTGGATCCATTGCCCAGCCCATTGGACATCCTGGATCCTGCCCAGCTAGCCCAGCATGGAGCCCTATTGCTATGTTACCACAGCTCCATGCAGAAGCCTGATTGCCTGCAGCACAACAAATGTCCTGTTTCCAGCCGCTTGACCCCCGATCAGGCCTTCTAAGGCTGGGATCGAGGTGCAGGGAACCCATCTGCCCTGCTCACCTGCGTTCCGGGTCCTAGGTACATAATCACCCCTATACATCTGGGGTCAGGGTCCAACCTACTCCCCGCCCTCACTCCTCTTCTGGCAACCCCTTCCGCCCCCATCCACAGCTCCCCGCACAGCTCTGCAGTATGTTCAGGGAGCTCCTTGTCTGGAATTGGCACCTCGGCACTTAGCAGGGATATACTTCCAACCTGGATGAATTCCCCCACTAAACGTGATTCGGAATGACCCCAGTAGTGTTTTATTCCACATACTAAGAATGCTGATGATATCATACTATATGCTCCATTCTCCACTTTACGGCCTGTGTATTCTCCTCTGATAGAATGCTTCATAGCTATCTCAAATTGGTTAACTTCCCATAACTTACCAATAAATTACCAAAAGACTGAAGAACTTCATTTTATTAAAGACACCAATTTTACACCACCAACACACATTGACATAAGAACATAAGATATGCCATACTGGTTCAGACCAAGGTCCATCAAGCCCAGTATTCTGTTTCCAACAGTGGCCAAACTAGGTCATACGTACCTAGCAGTTTCCCCAAAAGACACAGGTTCCACAATGCTTGTACTGGGTCAAGCATTGATATCCTGGGTCCCTTCTTAATAATGGTTTATGGAACTTTCCTCCAGGAACTTGTCCAAACCTTTTTTAAACCCAGCTACACTAACAGCCTTTACTACATCCTACGGTAAATTCCAGAGTTTGATTACACGTTGAGTGAAAAAATATTTTCTTTTATTAGTCTTAAATAGTTTACCCTGTAGCTTCATTGCATGTCCCCTAGTCTTTCTATATTCTGATAACGTAAACAATCGATCTACGTTTACCCGTTCCACTCCGTTCATCAATTTATAGACTTCTATCATATCTCCCCTCAGCCGTCTCTTTTCCAGGTTAAAGAGCCCTAACCTTTTTAGCCTTTCTTCATAGGAGTATCCTTCCATCCCCTTTACCATTTTGGTGGCTCTTCTCTGAACCTTTTCTAAAATCGCTATATCCTTTTTAAGATACGGCGACCAGAATTGCACACAATATTCAAGGTTCGGTCTCACCATGGAACGATATAGAGGCATTATAATATCTTTTGTTTTATTTTCCATTCCTTTCCTTATCATACCTAGCATTCTATTTGCTCTCTTCGCCACCGCTGCACACTGGGCCGAGGGTTTTAACATGGTATCCACAATGACGCCTAAATATTTTTCCTGTGTGGTGGTTCCTAATGTGGAACCTTGCATCGTGTAACCATAGTTTGGGTTGTTCTTCCCTAGGTGCATAACCTTGCACTTGTCCACATTAAATTTCATCTGCCATTTTGATGCCCAGTCTTCCAATTTATCAAGATCCTCTTGCAATTTTTCACAATCCTCTTGGGTTTTGACAACTTTAAATAGTTTTGTGTCATCTGCAAATTTGATCACCTCACTCGTTATTCCACTTTCCAGGTCATTTATGAATATGTCAAAAAGCAGCGGACCCAGCACAGATCCCTGGGGTACACCACTATCCACCTTTCTCCATTGGGAAAATTGGCCATTTAGCCCTACCCTCTGCTTTCTATCTTTTAACCAGTTCCTGATCCACAATAGTACACTGCCTTCTATCCCATGACTCTTTAGTTTTGCCAAAAGTCTCTGATGAGGGACCTTGTCAAAGGCTTTCTGAAAGTCCAGATACACAATATCAACCGACTCACCTTTGTCCACCTGTTTATTCACTACTTCAAAAAAACATAACAGATTAATAAGACAAGATCTTCCTTGTCTAAAGCCATGTTGGCTGTCTCCCATTAGGTTGTGACTATCTACATGCTGAGTAATTTTATTCTTTATGATGGTTTCTACCATTTTTCCTGGTACTGACGTCAGGCTCACCGGTCTGTAGTTTCCCGATCACCCCTGGAACCCTTTTTAAAAATTGGTGTTACATTGGCGATCCTCCAATCTTCAGGTATTAGAGATGATTTTAATGATAGTTCACAGATTACTGATAGCAGGTCTGCAATCTCATATTTCAGTTCTTTCAACACCCTTGGATGTATACCATCCGGCCCAGGTGATTTGCTACTCTTCAGTTTATCTAATAGTTGTAAGACATCTTCCCGATGTATCGATATTTCCTTTAATTCTTCCGCACCTTTAAATACCACTTCAGTCATGGGTAACATCCCTACATCTTCCTCAGTAAAGACCGAAGCAAAGAATTCATTCAGTCTCTCCGCTATCGCCTTGTCGCCTCTTAGTGCTCCTTTAACCCCTTTATCATCTAATGGACCAATTGACTCTCTCACTCTCTCCTCCATAAAAGCACCTCCGGTGCGGCGTCCTGCTTGTTGCTGCCTCCCTACCTGTGCTGTATTGTGTTACTGACTGTGTAGCCTGCATTCTCTGTGCCAGCTGCCTGCATTGAACGTGTCTCACCCGCTCCTCTGTTCTCACCCAGGTACCTCCCCCAACCTCTCCTGATTGGTCCTTCCTCCCGAAGCGCCGGAAGTGACGCGGACGCGCTTCACGCGCCCGCGCCTCCTTGGGGAGCCACCATCCTACATAAAAGCACCTCCGGTGCGGCGTGTAGCGCCACGGGGGCGTGCGCCGTGGTCGCGCGCCGAAGGAGCGCACAAGGAGCAGGACCTGCTCCTTGGGCGAGCTCCTTGGGGCGACTCCGGAGGCGGAGGTACGGAGCACGTTCGGGAGGTGATTCATTCCCCAGCGTCTCCAACTGAACCCGTGCGTCCTTCCTCTTTCTCTGCTACCGGTGTGCCGGCCTCCTGGGCCCCCTATCTTCGTGGTAGGTTGCTCAGCGGCTTTACCCCTACACTTCTTCCCCTTCTTTTAATTTGGTCTCTTTTCACCATGTCTGCAATTCCAGTGCACTGGAACTGGCACTCTCCTATCTCCTCAGCTCCTGTTTACCTCAATTCTCATTCTCGAACCCCTTCTAACCTGGTTCCCTGCGCTAGCCATTCTCCATGTCTCTCGTCCCCTCAGTCTTTTCTGCTCTTACAGCTTGCCCTTCTGAATTGCCGTTCCCTCCGTTCAAAAACCATCCTGATCCAAGATCTCCTTTCCCAATATACTCTTGATGCTTTCTTTCTCACCGAAACCTGGTTGCGAGATGGCGAGGAGCCACTTCTTAACCGCTGCTTGGCCCCTGGCTACTCCGCTCTATCTACCCCTCGCCGGGGCAGGAGTGGCGGAGGGATTGCCGTTCTATACCGCTCCTCTCTTCCCTTCCAGGAGCTTACCTCTCCTGCTCTGCACTATCCTGAATCTTTACTTCTCCGTTTAGGGTCGTCTTCTCCCCTCTATTTTCTCCTAGTCTATGTTCCACCCTCCTTGTCTTCCCAGCTTTGGGATTCTCTTCTTGCCACAATTTCTGAAGCTACTCTTCTGTACTCTCACCTTCTGATTTTAGGCGATTTTAACGTCCATGTGGACTCCCCTTCTACCACCCGGGATCGTAGTTTCTTGACTTTTTTGTCCGATCTTTCTTTAGCTCAATCTGTCTCCTTTCCCACGCATTCTGCTGGTCATTCTTTGGACCTACTTATCTCCCCTCAATCCTCTCCTTTCTCCCCTTCCTCTCTTTCCTCTATTACCCTCCCATGGACAGACCATTCATGTCTCCTTTTTTCTCTTCCATACCCTTCTTCTTCCTCAGTTTTCTCTCCCAAGTCTCCTTCCCATCCTTCCCGGCGTATTACTCCTGATACTCTCTATCAGTTTCCTATCTCTGATACTCTGTTCCCCCCAGATTTTCCTCTTCTCTCACCTGATTCCCAGGCTAACTCCTGGTTCACGACCCTTTCTACTGTACTTGATACCATTGCCCCTCTACAACCCTCCCATCGTCCCTACCGTTCTGCTCGTCACCCTTGGTTTCACTCAGGACTTTTTCTTCACCGTAGGTATCTTCGCCGAGCTGAGCGTATATGGCGTAAACACCCTGACCCTTCTACTTTAGCTTCCTTCCGTTCTGCTCACCATCATTACCGTTCCCTCCTACATTCCGCCAAACAGACTTATTTTTCAAATCTTATCACCACTTCTTCAAATTCCTCCCGCCAATTGCATTCCATCCTCCGCTCTCTTTCCACTCTTCATTCTTCCCCTATCCCTTCTTCCGCTCCTTCTATCCCAGATCCCTCTTCTCTGGCTACTTTCTTGTTTCTAAAGTTCAGTCTCTTCGTCTTTCTTTTCCTTCTTGCCCCCCTCCCCTATCCCCTCCCCCCTCTGTGACACCCCCCTCTCCTACTCCGCTCGCTTCCCCCTCCACCCTTCCTCCTCTCTCACATCACTGGTCTTCCTTTGAGCCTATCACTCCCACTACTCTCTCTAAGGTCTTTTTGTCTACCCGTAAAACCTCTTGCCCCGCTGATCCCATTCCTTCTGCTTGGCTACTTGAACCCTCTCTTGCTCTGTCTCCCTTTATCCTTTCACTGTTTAACTCTAGTCTTTCTTCTGGTACTTTTCCTTCCCCTTGGAAGCACGCCTCTGTCCGTCCTATTCTGAAGAACAGCTCCCTTGATCCTTCCTCTCCCTCCAGCTGGCGCCCCATCTCCAACCTCCCTTTTCTCTCTAAACTTTTGGAAAAACTAGTCTTCTCTCAACTCTCTTCTCACCTTGAGGTTTCTTTCACTCTTCACCCCCGTCAATCCGGTTTTCGCCCAGGTCACAGCACAGAATCTGTTCTTCTTTCCCTCCTCAACGATCTGCACATTGCTCATGACCGTGGTTTACTCTCTCTTGCTGTTTCACTAGACCTCTCCGCCGCTTTCGACTTGGTTGATCATCGCACTCTCCTATCTCGTCTTCAAGATGCCGGCCTCTCTGGCCGGGTCCTCCGTTGGTTTCACTCCTTCCTGTCTAATCGTTCCTTCTCGGTTCACACTGGTTCTGGGTCTTCACCTTCAACCCCCCTTTCATGTGGTGTTCCCCAAGGTTCTGTTCTTGCTCCCCTTCTCTTTAATGTGTTTCTGGCTCCCCTTGCTCTTCTTATTCAACAGCACGGTGTCTCTGCCCACTTCTACGCTGACGACATCTTTCTCCTCTTTCACACTGACTCTGCTGCACCTGACATCACTGCCTTTAACTCCTGTCTCTCTTCCGTTGCCTCCTGGCTTTCGACCAACTTCCTGCACATTAACCTCGCAAAAACTTCAGCTATCTGGTTCACCTTTGGTTCTTCCCCACCCAACCTCTCCCCAACATTTTCCTCTGCGCCTATACCCACTGTTTCTTCTATGCGGTACTTGGGTGTAACTCTGGATTCCTCCCTGTCCTTTAAAGAACATATTTCTTCTGTGGTTAAGCGCTCTTTCTTTACTTTAAGACAACTTCGTACTGTACGCCCCTTCCTTACCCCTTCCTCTTTGGCCACCCTGCTTATCTCCCTTGTTATGTCGCGTCTTGACTATTGTAATGTCTGTCTTGCTGGGCTTCCCCAATCACAAATTTGTCGTCTTCAACGGGTCCAAAACGCTGCTGTTCGTATTCTTTCTCACGCTTCTCGTTTTGATCACGTCACTCCCTTGTTAATACACTATCACTGGCTTCCTGTTCCTTTTCGTGTCCAATTTAAAGTTCTTATCTTTGTTCACAGGGTGATCCACTCAGGTGTCCCCTTGTATCTTGCTGATCAAGTTCGTCTTCATACTCCTCACCGCTCCCTACGTTCCATCCACGCTAATCGTATGTTTCTTCCCCCTCCCTCTCAAGCACACTTAGAACTAACTCGATCTTCTGCTTTCTTCTTTCTCGGTCCAAGGCTTTGGAATTCACTCCCCCACTCCCTACGTTTAGAGACCTCCTATCCATCCTTTAAAGCCAAGTTGAAAACTCACAGTTTCTGTTCTGCTTTTAACCTCCCTCCTCCTCCAGTCCCGTCCTCTTCTTCGTCATAGGACTAATCATGTCAAATCCTTAAACCCTCCTTCCTGCACCTTGTGTGTTGTCAATGTCTCCCCCCTCCCTTCATGTCTGCCTCAACCTCCACCTTCCAGCCCCACCCTCTTCTCCTACTTAGTAAACTTATGTTAGTTCCTAATTCCTCTTTCCTGAGCTTCTTTGTTTTGTCTATGTGCTCCCTTCCTTCCCTCCATGTCTGCCTTCTGTATCCCCTGACTGCTATCTGTTTCTATCCCTGTTCTTTGATTTTATGGCGTTCTTTTCTGTTTCTTTTTCCGCAGCCTTCCTTTTAAATGCTTTTATGTATTGTAAACCGCCCAGATGCTATTTTGTATTGGGCGGTATATAAAGTTTTAATAAACATAAACATAAACATAAACACAGGTTTTTTGCTACGAATGTACTTGAAAAGGTCTTTATTTCGTGTTTTTGCTTCCGCAGCAAGCTTCTTCTCAAATTCTCTCTTTGCCTGCCTTATCAATGCCTTGCATTTGACTTGCCAGTGCTTGTGCTGTTTCCAGGTTTCGTCCTTTGGCTCTTTTTTCCATTTCCTGAAAGATGATTTTTTGGCAACAGCCTCTCTGACCTCACCTTTAAACCATGCTGGCAGTTTTTTGGACTTCCTTCCACTTTTCTTAAAGCGTGGAATACAGCTGGTCTGGGCTTCCAAGATAGTATTTTTCAACAACACCCAAGCTTGATGTACGTCTTTAACCTTTGCAACTGCTCCTTTTAGTTTTTTCTTAACTGTTTTCCTCATTTTATCGTAGTCTCCCTTTCAAAAGTTAAAAGGTAGTACTGTGGATTTCCTTACTATCCCTCCTCCACTAATTAAATCAAAGGCGATCATGCTATGATCACTATTGCCAAGTGGCCCCAACACCCTTATCTCTTGCACTAGATCTGGTGTTTCACTAAGGACTAGGTCTAATATGGCTTCCCCTCTGGTCGGTTCATGAACCAGCTGCTCCAAGAAGCAGTCATTTATTTCATCTAGGAACTTTATCTCCCTAGCATGTCCTGACGTGACACTGACACAGTCGATACCAGGGTAATTGAAATCACCCATTATTATTACTGCGCTGTAACTTTTGTTAGCTTCCTTGATTTCTTTGAGCATTTCATCATCCATTTGGTCATTCTCGCCAGGTGCTCGATAGTACACCCCCACTGCCATTGCCTTCCCCCTTTTATATGGAATTTCAATCCATATAGATTCTACAGCAGATTTTGTTTCCTGCAAAACTTTAATCCTTTCTGAGTCAATGCCCTCTCTAACATAGAGCGCAACCCCTCCACCAATTTGATCAGCTCTGTCATTACGATATAGTTTGTACCCAGGTATCACAGTGTCCCACTGGTTGTCCTCCTTCCACCATGTCTCTGATATTCCAATCATATCTAACCTTTCATTTAGTGCTATATATTCTAACTCTCCCATCTTATTCTTTAGACTTCTAGCATTTGCATACAAGCATTTTAGAGAATGTATTTTATTCATGTTAATTTGGCTATTGTTAGACATGGGTAAATTGGGATCTTTAAGCTCTGTCTGCTCCATACTTGAGGGCATTTGGGCTACTTTACTCTTTTGTGGAACCTCTCTGCTTTTGGTAGTATCCTTCAAGGATACATTCTTCCGAACCATCCGCTCTTGGGCGACTGTTGGGCGACATGCCAGAGGCTTGATATCTCGGTGGAATTACTCTGGACCAAAGCCTAACCCTCAAGCAACACATTAATAATATAATAAAGCTGACGTAACAGAAAATAAAAACTGCTCTGGTCGCCCACTGCTCCTGGATCACCATGACTTCTTCACAGTATTGATGCCTCACCTGGACTATTGCAATATTATCCTCTATGGGCTAACAGCATATGCAATATATCCATTACAGCTGGCACAGTACATAGCTTCCAGAGTTCTCACAGGAACCCCCAAAGAGGATCATATAACGCCAATACTTAAACACCTCCACTGGCTCCTCATTAAAACCTGCCCCAAATACAAAGCCTTAATTACCACCTTCAAAGCATACCACCAGCTGTCTTCCGAATACCTTATTTATTTATTTATTTATTTATTTTACATTTCTTATTTACCGCACTATTTACGATCAGCGCGGTTTACATAAAACAAAACAGAATCCGACAATGAACAAGAGTCAGGTCATTACAATGAACAGGAGCAATCAACTTGGATAACGGGGAAAACTATGTACATAAATGGAATACTGAAGTTGGTAAACTATGTACATAAATGGGATACTGAAATTGGTAACTGTATATATGTGAGATGGGGTCATTGTGTGTTGTTCGTACCTGGTGGCTGGGGTTCGAGGGAGGCTGTGAGGTATTTGATAAAGAGGAGGTGTTTTAAGGCCTTCCTGAACTGGCTCAAATTGGGGATAGCTCTGATGTGTGGTGGTAAGGAGTTCCAGAGGCTTGGGGCGCTCAGGCTGTAGGCTCTATTTGAAGTTGATATGGCGCATTTTGTCATAGCTTTTGGTATTGCTAGCATGTTGGTTGCAGCAGTTCTTCTTATCCTGTTGGGCATGGGTTGTTGTATGAGGTCACATATTGAAGAAGAGGATAACCCATTGATGGCCTTGAATGTCATCACTAAGATCTTGAAGTTAATCCTGGCTTGGATGGGGAGCCAGTGCAGCTGCATCAGGAGGGGTGTGATGTGCTCTCTCCTTGGTGCTCCTAAAAGGATTCGCGCAGCGCTGTTCATGGCGAGTTGTAAGGGATGTAAGGTTGCTTGAGGGAGACCTTGTAGGATGGCGTTTGCATAATCAAAATGAGGGATGATGAGGGCTTGGTAGATGGTACGGAAGTCACTCAGCTCGAGTAGAGGGCGTATGTGTCTGAGGGATCTGATCTTGAAGTAGATCGCTCTTACTGTTTTTGCTATGTGCTGCTTCATGTTGAGGTTCTGATCCAATGTGACTCCGAGGTATCGTATGGCTGATTTTACTTGCAGCTTGGCGTTGTCTACTTCCAAGTGGTTAGGTGGAATAAACTCAAGATTTCTAGAGATGAATAGGACCTCTGTTTTCTTATGTTGTCTCTACTCCAGAAAGCAAAGGCTAATAGGCCCATAAGAACCAGCACACAATTCACATTTGCCTTCCCATTAATAAACAGGCAAAGCACACAAGCCACTATTTGCATCAAAGATCTGGAATAGCCTTCCAGACAATATCTGAACAACAAATAACCTGGAAGACTTCCGCAAGAAATTAAGACATATCTATTTACTGAACACTTTGACAATGCACCTACCTAACCATGTCTCCAGCTTTGGCAAACACTATAAAATTGATTCCCTCCTGGTATTTATTCTCCCCTTCCCTCCAAGTGCTTTTCTCCCTACCCCTCTCCACCCATAGCATAGAGGATCTAGCTTCCCCAGGATTATGTTTGTACATAGGTTCTTTCCGATAGCCCTAGCTTCTTCCAGTTGGTACACTCAATCTTATGTTCAGGTTACTGCAAATGCTCCATGTATGTATGTTACTGTTTGGCTTGTTCCTTGTAAACCACCTTGACATTCTGAAAGGAGGTATAGAAAACCAGTTAAATAAATAAATATTTAAACTCCATGGTCAGCGTTTTCAATTTAAACCAGACGTTCAATACCAGACGCCAGATATCCTCTGGCACTGAATATTCCATTTCAGTACCAACCTCCTTTGCTATTTGGATGGCAGCAATATTCCCCCCAGCAGCTCACATACATGCGTGCACACGCACACACTCTCTCTCCCTTTGCTGGACCTACTCATGTCTTCCCCCCCTCCTTTCCCCACCCTCCATTCATAGCAATGTATCCAACTCATTAGCACTGGTCTCCTTTTCTGCCTTTCCCAGGAATTCATCCCTCTTTACTTAATTCAACATCATGGTGGGAGGAGGAGACTAGGGTTCCCAATGCTAACTGTGAGGGGGCGCAAAGCTTGAGGTTTGCCTAGAGTACCTAATATCCTTGAACTGACCCTGCCTTGAATATCTCTAGAGGTACCAAAGTAATTGTTGACTGCTATTAGGATCAATATGCTTGTCAATAACAGCAGCTACGGGTACCAGTCTGTCAACAATGAGCCGCCTGACTGAAGACCGAACACAATTTAGGATAGCTAACCAGAGGGTCGCCATGAGTCGACTCCGACTCGACGGCACTTAACAACAACAACAACAACAAGCTTGTCTTTCTTCAATTTTCAATTTCAATTTCCAACTTACAGGCTATTGTAAAAATACAAAAAGAGAGGGAATGACCTCAGCATAACTACAATCGGGCTAATATTAAATTGGCCCAGATCATTCAGGCCATAGATATGCCTTCAAAAACTCCATTATTGGTCTATGCAAGCTTACAATAGTGCTAATAGATGCCCTCTTATTATTTAAACAACACACTTATCTTAATGTCCATAGAATTTTTAAATTTTTCAAAAAGTCCTGTTATCCTGATGTAGTCAGTGTTTTGCCGGTCGCTTCTTCAGGGAGGACAACCGAGGACTTTACTATGGAACGAGATTACACATACATCATCATTTTCATATAAATATAAAAACATAAAAGATCATCAAATGTGTGGCTACCTATCACAAAGAAACATATATTGAAATGATAACCCATTTGTTTTTTAAATACTAATCGAAAATTAAACAAAACCTACTCTCAAGTGTTAAAATTGTACATACCACTTCCCAAACAAAATCACATAGTTCTCACGTTCGGGAGCACTAACATCCAGAGCTTACCCTTTATCTAAGCATCACACTTCAAGCACTCTAAGGGGTATGTTTACTAAACCATCTTAATGTTACTGGCGCTAGTTGCAGCGTTACTGTGAGGAATGC
Organism: Ichthyophis bannanicus; assembly: GCA_033557465.1. NCBI lineage: Eukaryota > Metazoa > Chordata > Amphibia > Gymnophiona > Ichthyophiidae > Ichthyophis > Ichthyophis bannanicus. The sequence continues at coordinate 90,459,922 of CM066049.1, read as the reverse complement.
TATATAAGGTAGTGGGCGTTCTGGTCTTAAGGTAACAATCACGGGTTATCTCGCGATAAAGTGCACATGTCCATTATCGCGTGATAGAGGGAGCCGTGCACGTTACCGCGCGTCAACCTTAACTTCGCGCACTGACCTGCAATCACAGCAACAGAGGTGTAGCACACTGGTTAATACAATGACTGCTAAGACAGGGTTCATGAGTTCAATCCCCCAGTGGGGTAATGAATAAGGGTGGCCAAGGCAATTCCTTTTCCTGCCTGTAACAGTCAGAAACATTCCAACAATCTGTGCTGCCAGCTAAAAATACCCGCACCCCAGTGCCATAACGTAATGCACCTTTTAGGGCACACCAGAAGGCACATCATAAACCATCACATCAGGCAAGGCGGGTCATAATGTGCCCCAGAGGGCGTGGCTAAAGGTTGGCAACCCCCAAGGCACCATATTAGGCGCCCCATAAGCTGGCTGAATCTAAGGTGTGGTTAAAGGTGCCCCGAGGATGTATAGGTGACTCAAGAAACGTTCCCCAAGGGCAGTAAGGTCCCCCAAGTTGAAAAGCAAGAAAGGTATGGCCCAAACACAGATGTAACCCTATCACTGCACAGAGCACCAAGGAAAGACAATGCACAAGTGATGGAAGGAAGTAGATCAGAGCTGATGGACCAGACAAATCTGCGTCCAGCCCATGTGACAGCTGGAAAAATGGACAAACATATCCGGGGCATCTGTAGCAATGCACAGGGTGATGGGAATGTACCATGCAACAATGACAGTGTGTGGCAGAGGATGGGAAGATGTGTCCAGCAGAGGAGGAAGAGGTGGCAGGATAGGTGCAATGACAGGACAGAGGAGCAGCAGTGCCATGCAGAGCACACACACAGGAGAGGCAACCAGGAAGAGCTGCAATGCAGAAACATGTACCAGTGCAGGACATGGGGTAGCAGCCTGCACATCAGGGCAGGATGGTACACAGCTGGCAGACACCCATAGATGGACAAAAGGATGGTTGGCAACTGTGATAAGGGTACAATGTGCCAACAGCACAGATCTGCACTGATATGATTGTTACAGGAATGAAAAGTAGTTGTGCAGGACAGGCATACAAATGAAAGAGAACAGAGAGGAATCAAACCTATGACCATTAGCACAAATGTCAATGCACAAACCGGTAGGCTACACCACCAAAGTGAGGTCATTAGCAAAGGCTGCATACAAGAATACTGCAGGGCATCACCAAGACGCCTGCTGGCTGCCAGGATAGGCAAACCTCCAACAGTAACCATGATGGAATGCACATGCAAATCTGGTGTGTACAGATCAGATCACAGTCTGTAATTGAGAACAGAGCCACATATAACTACATGCACACACACAATGAAATGTTATGCAGTGGATTCAGCATGCAAAAGAGGAAAGAACCTAAACCCAATGGGTGGCAGGGGATGTTCTGTGGAGCAGGGCAAAATATGGAACTGAACAGAACAGAAAAGAAGCATGTGAGAATTGAACCTGCAAACAAGTGTGGCACAGACCAGCTGAAGCACAGCAATGCCAATCCCCCAAGTGAACTGCCTATGTGAACACTACAAAGAGACAAATGTAACAGCTAATATGTGATGGATAGGCAGCACAGAGGGCACACTTTGGTGTACAGTGAAGAGATGGAAGGGTGTGTGGATAGGTGAAGAACCTGCAGGCAGCCTATGGTCAGGTTAGCACAACACAATAAAAAAATAAAACCCCATGTGGAAATCAATCCTGCAACCAATGGAGTTCCAACACATGTCCGTAACCACTATCCCAAACAACCACAGCAAGCACAATGCAAAGATAGTACCTTAAAGGGAATGTGTTTATGGGAACCCGTAACACCCAGTGATGTGTCAGACAGCTGGCAGATAGACAGCTGGCACCGTACAAGGATGTGAGCACAGGTGGGCCATGTACATGACCAGAAAATCACTAAATACGTGTGTTAGTGTGGTCAAGCAGCAGCAGAGACAAATGTACATCAAACACATATTTTTATTTTAATTAATCATCAGAGATAGCATAGATACCGCCTTTCATAATATCAAGGTGATTGGATAACAGGGGAAAAATCGAAAACACATTTTGCAGGGCAGCAACCCACGTTACAGAAAGGTCACTGGCCCGTCAACAGATGTTGGGCAGGAGAGATAATGTGCATTAGGTGCATGGTGTGCAGTATGCATTAGCCCCCCACCCCCCACATGCTGCTGCACGCCCCAAATGTGTTAGTTACATATGTGTGCATGAAGACAGTAGGCGGTGCATGATGAGGGCCCAACACACATCATTCATGATCTGTTCATAAAAATAGATCTGTCTGCCAACACAGGAGGCACAAAAATGAAACAGCATATGTTGTTAAAAGTAAGAAAGTGTAAACACAGATATCGAAATATGTGTTACAGCTGTCACAAAATGCCTGATATAGGAATCAAAGCAGCACCAATGTAACCCAAAACAATCGTCAAATGCAAAATGAGGATATGCTAACAGGCAGCAGAGGCACATGAACACAGAGAATTCAAATGAAACAAACCGCAGAAACATGCAGAGATAACACTATGCAGAAAGTCCCCCTGCACTGGTTGGTGTGGAGACAGTGTCTCTACACATATATCACGGTACATGGAATGCACAAATGAAGGAAGAAAATGGACACTCACACTGCCACACTCCAAATATAACAGGGCAATGTGTGTGCTGGAACCTCTGGGGATAAATAGGACTGTGCAGACATGCAATGCTAGGTTTGTAAATCAATGTAGAGCGTCAAGTTGATACAGTAAACAAACACAATAATCTGTATATAAAGATGGAAAGAAAGGTCAAACATGTTACAGTAACCCACACAGAAGCCATATTGCCACATGCCGTGTTGCACCAACATAGTCAGTCACATGCACATGCACCGTGTACAATGAAATATGATACAGTGATGCCACACATGCACTGTAACACCCTTGGTGAGTGCAAACATCAATCCAAGATATTGGTGTGCAGTAAAGTGGTGTGGTGGCAAATACTGTGTCATGTCCAAGTGGAGGGTAGGCAGACATGGACAAGAGGACATCTCCAATGTTCCCCCAGTGCCACACGCATGGCTGTATGCTCGTGTTGAACTAAACAGATAAGTGTATCCTGCGTTCCAGGTCACACACATGAGCAATACACAACACCACAATGTCAGAAGGATGTACAACATACAGCGACAATGTCAGTCCCTGCTGCACACATAGGGACCAGTACACAGTGTCCACATTGCAAAGGGTGTCTGCAACCCAACAAATCCTGTTAAGACTGTCCTTGAAACCCTGGGCAGGCATAGTCAAGTGTGACATCTCAATATGCCATGGTACTGGAAAGGTCATGTGTGTCTCCTGCGATGAACACGACACCCAACCAGAGCATGGCAGCAATGGTGTGTTGGACAGGCCTGTCATGCTCAAAGTAGCAGTCCAACAATAATGTCCATCCTAGGCATGTGTCACACTCGCAGAGGTCAAACATCCTATGGCACCATTTCCCAGGGATAGTTCCATGGTGTTGTTATGTCCTCCAACAGGTGTGTGATGGTGACGCTGAATGCACTGTAGTAGATGTGCTGTGTGTGTCCTCTGCCCTGTGTCAAAAGAGGATAAACAATGTATTGGTATGCTGCTTGCAACATCAGCCCAAGTTGCAGAGTCAAACATCAATATGTACGTAATGAAACGTCACAGAGGCAAACATAACATGATAACAACACAGAACACAGTGCATGTTGTGGACATTTGGAATTGGAACCGCAGACGAGGGTGTCACATGGATATGGTCATGTCCATGCCCATGTTACACAGTTGTTTCACAGCTCCACCCCATGTGCATCAGCGTTGGTGTACAGAGACTCAACATGAAAGGTCCATGAAACAAACAGTAAATCAATAACATGTAAAGGCTGATGTCATTCCCAAAAGACCAAAGGTGCAACCTACTGTGTGTTTGCAGCAAGTTTCTGTTCGGGATCCCCTGAGGCTCTCAAAGGCCACAACACATCACAATGAAGGGAGAAGATGTCATTGAAATGTGTAGAATCACCATGTCTCCATGTCCAGCCACTGTTGATGCATGTCCACATTATGGCAATATCTGTGATACATAAATGCTGTTGCGCAGTGATCTCTCAGCACACAAGAGATAGGTCAGCTCACAACACACAACAAATGGCCACAATGTTCACAAGGTATACAGCAGTAAGGTAGAGATAGCACAGTCACCACCGCTCCACAGGTGTACAGACCCCTCATACCACATGATAATGCAAAATGCCTGCACGCTTTATCATCACACAGCCAACCCAAAAACACACACCCACACAGTATGCTAAGGTGAGCATGCCAGCAGTAGCATACAGCCTGTATGTGCACAATTGGAGATTAGTGGAGATAAAGGCTTGTCAAATGCAATTATACACTGCTGTTGGCTGATGCTACAATGTCAGGGAACGGTGTACATGCAGCCCACCACCCAAACACCTAGGACCTGCAGACACATGCAGCTCTGTTGGACGTGTCCCAGAGAAAGTGTTGGAGAAGACGAACTGGCCAGGAACACATTTGGATATGTGTGCCAACAGCAACATATGGGGTATGGGGGTGCAGGGCAAAGAGGTGAACAACAACATATGTACAATATGACAGATCACTGCAGACATGTGCTCCCCCTGATTGTCGTCACAGACAAAGTAGCTGTAGGTCCACCTACCCCAGACTACTGCATGTTGGATGACATACAGTCAGCTGCCACTGCACCACAGCACTAGGAGGGTCACCAAGTATGTCCTGTGGATTGCGGAACACAAGAGAAACATACATATGTCATGTTGGAGCTGTGCAACACGTACTGCACATTCACGTCCTCAGCTCGCAGACCCCCCAAGATCCTTTACAGACTGACTGTTCCCCATCACACTGTACAGACTCACTTCATGCTAAAGTTATCACTGAAGTGTGTGTGGCAAAATACAAGGGCCCATACTCTGTTCGTCCCCTTCCTCACCTCTCTGCTGCCCTCAAAACTGTTGAACAGAATAGTCTCCTCGCTACCGTGTCCCTGCTCGGCTCTAAGGCTGCAGTACTATCCTGTGCCCCCCCCCCCCCATATCGCTCCCACTGCCCCTTCAGTGTGTGTTCTGTTGTCTCAATGTCCTCTGCTACCCCACTGTCAGTTCCTGTACCAGAGGGAAATATCCAGGGGCTTCTTCCTTATCCTCTGTCAATATCCATTTCCTTGGTGTGGCTATCTCATCCCTTGACTTACATTACCAGCTGTGTGCTGATGAGTTGCAAATATATCTCTCCACGCCTGAGCTATGTCTGCCAAACACACCCCAATGTCTGCTTGCCACCTGACAATGATGGCTGCATGTCATCCCACTGTGTGAAATTGACAATGGCAAAGCATGGATATCCCATACATGCACCTAAATCCTCCCCTCACATCAGAGCATCTGTGTGTGTGTGGCCATACCTTCCTTTCTCCAGGGTCCTCAATGTAGGTGTTGTCTTGGATTCCACTCTCCTCCTCTACACACATACCCAGCTTGTAGCTGAGGCTTGTGGTTTCTTTCTAGATGACATCAGCTATATTTCCCCAGTCCTCCCTGAACACACAACTAAAACCCCAATCCACCCCCTAATCAGCTCCCGGCTTGCCTACAGTAACCTACACCTTGCTGATCTGCCTTTGAATCTTCTCTGTCTGCCTCGAAATATGCAACACTGCACTGCATGGCCAATCTACAGCCACACACATCATGGCAATAATACTCCCCCTGTCAGGACATCTCACAGGTTCCCTATCCATCTCCACATCCATGTCATGGCTCTCCTGCTGACCTATACATGCAAGCAAACTGTGCTGTTGCAGTAACATCCTTTACTGATCTCAACTACCACTAATACAACTACTACTGAGCATGTATATAGTGCTACTTGTCATTTGTAGCGTTATACAGAAACAAGTCGAGCTTGCACCTCTCTAACGTCTCAGCCAGCTCTACAGATTTTACACCGTCAACACAGCCATCCTCACCACCACAGCAACAGAGCGTAAGAACTGGATGTAAAACGACTAACTCTGTAAGTGTACTTGAACTCTAACCTGTAATACACGTGTTACGCTGCAAATTTTCATAAAGTAAACCCCATCTGCCACCATCATAAGTCTACATACCCCCGTACCTGCCTGATGTAATCCAGTCTGCTGTACAAAGTCTGCATACCCCCGCTACTTGCCTATATAAGTTAGTCTGCTGTACAAAGTCTGCATACCCACTGTACTTGACTGATGTAACTTAGACTGCTGTACAAAGTATCTGTTACAAAGCCACTGTTACATAGTATAATTACAGACCTCCGTTACAAAGTATCTATTACATGTACCTGTTATAAGTATCTGCTACTAAGTAACTGAACTGTTTTACTAAGTATAGCTAACATCGAACATAACACTCAAAAGCATCCCCTGAGCTGTGTACCCCCGAACTCATCCATACTCTGCCTCCTGACCTACCTGCTCCCACCCCTTTCCCCACCAGAAACGCACCAACCCCCCAATACAATACTCATTGACACAGAGCTAAACCTTGGCATCAACATAAATGGCCTCCTCATTATTTACTCTTGCCCTAATCTACACACTAGCCAGCACATTCCATGATTCTGATGCGGCTGCAAACGGCTACAACCCTATCCAACTAATCCAAAACGCCAGCAGGAAACACCACAACAACCAATATCAACCACCTCCAAGCCCTTATCATAGAAGACAGTCACACTTGCTTTATGTATCCTTAGAAATCACAACCCCCACAAAAGACAAAGAAGCAAAGCCCCAGCAGGAACTTAGATGTGCACTCATCAACGCACACTCGGTCCGTAATAAATGGCCGGTAGTCACAGACCTAATAGCCACCCACAATCTAGACATACTAATGGTCATGGAAACATGGCTTTCTGACACGGACAACGTCATTCTAAACCAACTGACACCGCCTAACTTCTTGATCTACACCTGTAACAGGGAAAACAGAAGAGGTGGAGGTGTACTGGTACTTGCAAAAACAGCGCAACAATATCGGGCTAACTTGATCAGGAGCACGCAACATCTGAACATGCTAACTATTACCAATAAACTCAATACTATTAACCCCATTTATAAGGCACCAGGTACGGAATCAGAGGAACTCTCAGACATTATTGACTTAGCCTGCAACCCGGAAGACCCTTCCAAACCTAATTGACTGTTGGGAGACTTTAATCTGGCTTCCACTCAAACCGCCCTATCCAAAACCTTCCTAGAAGCAATGTCCAACCTTAACTACACAACCAAAAATCAACGGGTTATTAGAGCAATCAAAACCACAATCACAAGATATTGCTCCACTGTCTTACTATAACAAAGTACTGAAAAAATTCAGGGAACGGGTCTCAGACTTAGTCGGGGAAAAGCCTAAAAGGAACTGTGCCTTTAGGACTATTGTACCCTATGTTGCATCAAGGACCCGATATACATCCCATCTCTAATTACAAAAATTGTTTTCAAACGAGCTAGAAATTCTGAAATCAAGTATATTTATAATGAAGAAAATCCAAAATTATAGCAAAATGCTTATCTGTGAGCTGTGTTCTAAATTCTGTCCCAACACAAATCAGCAGCGCCAGTGCGTTTCACCGCTGAAGCGGTTTCTTCGGGGGATTTTCAAAGAGGTTTATACACTCGATACTGACATGCAACTGTTTGTCCCAGTGAGCTCTATGCAAAGAAACAAAAAGGTTCTATCAGTACATCGTGCCACATCAGAATTAATTCAAGTCAACGCAAGTTTCTCGTAGATACATTCCAGCAGCAAGAGAGCAAAAAGCCATACCTCCAAAAATGACCCACTGAACTCGTCTTCATTCAGAAAGACGCCAACGCATGTGCGATGGATAAGCAGAGGCTGGCTTTTATCTCCCAACCGCCCCCTGACAGTAGGACGGTAAGATGTTTCAAGGTAAAAACTTAAAAGGGCTACACTTTGTCATTCTATAGGATTATACTAGCTTCGTTAATGAAAAAATTGCATTGAAGCAGTATTGAAATGTCCCCAACAACAGTCCATTATACAAATGAAAGAGTACAGACTCATAGGAGATTGTCTCCTCAACTCGATTGACCTGTAAGTGGGAACTTTAAACACAGACCGACCAATCTATTTGGGCATTCAAGCCATCAGGATATATTGTCTGTAAAGTGTAAATCCAGCGCTGTTCACACAGAAGTAGGCTTTGATCTCTAGTTTTATCCTGAAATCCAGCCAGCACTTGATCTATACAAAATACTCTAAGTTGATCAAATTGATGACCTAACTGTATACAATGAGCCACTATCGGTGCTTCCATCTTCTTACACCGAAGTCGGCTTTGATGTTCATTGATCCGAATTCTGAATGAGCATATAGTTTTGCCGATATATAATAGTCCTACAACAATTAAATTGGTCTTCTTGGAGTAGTAACCTATTTTTCAAATCAAACTAATTTACTCCATCTTAACTTACGGCTATATTGAGAAGAAACTGTGGTGTTATTTTGAAACAGGTTCAGCCTTCCCCTATGTAGTCTCAGACAAACATCGCGCTCTTGATCACATATACTAGTGAAAACAAATGGCGCTGCTTAACATCAATGACTACCGGGAAGCTGTCTTTTTTTGTTTTGGTTTTTATGAGTAACTTTTGTTAAATACACCACTCGTGTTTCCAACCCATTTATATATTTGTGATTTTCTAATAAAACAAGCTTATCTTAATTTCTTGTCCCCGCTGGTATGGGGGTCTCTCCGTTGTGTTGAATCTTCTCTTTATCTCTCTCAACGCCTTACTCGGCGCCGTTACGTTTCACTCCGTTATGGAGTTTCATCAGGAGATCTGTCTATGAAAAGAAGCAACCATATGAACCACGCTTGTTTAAAAACTAAACCTAAAAAGCCTGTGAACTACCGTGAGAACTTAAGATGCGGAGTTCAAACATATTTAAACTTGTTAAAACCTATCAAGCAAAATCTGACATACTTCAGTGATCCACCACACTCACTGTTCACTGCTGCCCACGTCTCGCTGTCAAATTCGTTTTAGATTTCTTTACGAAAACGCCGCGCATGCGGGTCAGCTATTCACCTTCCTTTTAAACCTGCTGTTAATTGGTTTTGGACGTCATTTACAGGCTTGCCACTCAATGGAGGCATTTAAACCTTGAGGTTCAACTGTATTCAATGAGAAAATCCACCTTTGTTCATAAAATAGCAGTGTCTCATCTATGGTTTTTCCTCTTTTCGGTCGCGAGACCTGATCTATACAAAAGCATCTAAGTTGAGAAAAAACATGATTGTGTTCTCCGCAGTGTTGGACCATTGGCGCTGAAATGACCTTATTAAGCAATCGGCTTTTGTGTTCCTGCATACGTACTCGGAATGCTCGGATCGTCTTCCCTATATAAAGTTTGTTGCAAGGACATCTGATAGCATAAATTACCGCTGTTGTATTGCATGTAGTTCTATGTCTTAGAGTGTAAGTTTTACCTCCCCAGGTAAACTCTTCAGTGTCTTGTGTGATGTAACAGATCGTACAGCTTCCACAAGCCGTATGACCTCTAGGTTGAATGCCAGCTACAGTGGCCAAAGGTGAACAGTTATTGAGCAGACTAAGTTGCTCCTTAAGATTACTGTTTCTTTGCCAGACACATCTTATTGTTTTTTCTTCCATGCCTGGGAGTAGTCGTAGTACAGCAAGATTTTTAGTTAGTATCCTTTGAATTTTGTAACTGAGAGGTGAGAATCTGGTGACAAGATTCACACTGTCTGTTTTGGATCCCATATCATATTGTGCTGGATGTACTGGATGTAGTAACCAGGCCCTGTCATTATTAAGGGCTCGTTTATAGGCCCTACGTGTTGTCTGTGGAGGATAACCTCGAGCTGTGAAATCTCGTATCAGGCCTTTAGATTTCCTTTTGAAGTCAGCTGTTTCAGAACAGTTACGTCTGAATCGTAGGAACTGAGAGAATGGTAAACTATTTTTTAATTTCTCTGGGTGAGCACTTGTGTAGTGAAGAAAAGTGTTGCGCGTGATGGGTTTTTTATACACTGTAGTGGTCCATCTCTCCAGACCCTTTTTCACCTCCAAATCCAGAAAGACAATCTTTGAGGAATGTATAGTATGGGTAAACTTGATGGCCGTGTTTCGATCATTCAACCAGGCTACAAACTCTTTGGCTGTTGTTTCTGATCCTTTCCAAATGACGAAGATATCGTCAATGAAGCGGGTCCATAGTTTGATTTGATGAGACCAGGGGGATAAATCAAGCCAATTTCGTTCGAACATGCCCATAACAAGGTTCGCTATCGATGGGGCACATGATGCTCCCATGGCTACCCCTGATTTCTGTAGATACAACGTATCTCCAAACCGAAAGAAATTTTTTGTGATCACCAGTTGAGACAAACTTAACAGAAATGCTATGTAAATATCAGAGAGGTCTTCCCTACTGTGTAGAGATTTCTCAATTGTGAGTAAAGCTTCCTGTTGGAGTATACTCGTGTACAAAGCTGTGACATCTAGGGTCATGAGTAGAGTTTCTTCATCAAGAGCCCATTGAATTTGATGGTTCAATCTTTCAAGGAAGTGAGAGGTGTCTCGGAGATATGAGGGGATATCCTTCAGACGAGGTCTCAGGAAAGAATCCAGGTAAATCGATAATGGTTCCAAAAGGGATCCTTTTGTACAAACAATCGGCCTTCCAGGTGGCTGTTGCAAATTTTTGTGTATTTTCGGAACTAGATATAAGGATGCCATAATTGGCGCTTTCTCATTCAAAAAAATTAATTCTTTTTTAGAAATGATTTTATCCTGTAATGCTGATGTTGTCGCAGTTTTGATCGTAGTCTGTAATTCTTTAGTGGGATCCTGAGCCAACACTTGGTATACTTGTGTGTCAGATAATTGGCGTGTTGCTTCTTTTAAATAATCTTCCATATTCTGAACTATTATGGCTCCTCCTTTGTCTGCTCTAAAGATTACTATATCCGTCCGGTGTTTAAGTTCCCTTAAAGTATTCCTTTCTGTATATTCTAATACATTTCGTGAAAGCGGATAATTTTGTTCCAACTTAGTGATTTCTTTTAAAATTAATTCTTTAAAAGTTTGTATAGCCGGGGGTAGTGTGCCAGGGGGCACCCATGCCGATTTCAGTGGAAGGGGTACTCTTCGATCTTGAGGGATTCTTTCTTGGATGGGATTCTGAAAAAAGTACCACTTTAAATGAAGCTTTCTAATAAACGCCTCAAAATCGATCCGAAATTGAAATGGATCGTGGGTCACTACCGGAATGAAGGATAAACCTTTACTCAATAATTGGAGTTGGTCCTGTGGGAGAAACTTGTCCGATATATTAATCACCAAGTCAGAGACTTCTCTTGTCTGTTCAGTTGATATCGCTGAATCGACTAGTCGTGTTTGTCGCGCGCCCTGTTGCGGGTGAGGATTTTTTTCTTTTTTGTCTTGTCCGAGGCTTCGTCCGAAAAATCCTCCGTAGAGGATCTATTTGATTCGGCACTAGTAATGTCTTCTGATGAGGCAGTAAAGCTAACTTTTTTACGCGGATTTCGTCTTCTATTACGATCCATCCATGGATAGATATAGCCTTTCGTATAGTCTTCATGGTCTCTTTTGAATTTTTTATTTTTGGTTGACGTCACCTCTTGACGCAAAGTTGTAAGTTGCTTCGTGATATTTTCCCATTTTTGTTTGAAAACTTCTTCACATTAGAATACACATTAGAAGCAGAGCAATTCATTTCCAAATTAAAGAAAACAGAGTCTGAAGAAGTTTTCAAACAAAAATGGGAAAATATCACGAAGCAACTTACAACTTTGCGTCAAGAGGTGACGTCAACCAAAAATAAAAAATTCAAAAGAGACCATGAAGACTATACGAAAGGCTATGTCTATCCATGGATGGATCGTAATAGAAGACGAAATCCGCGTAAAAAAGTTAGCTTCTAAAAAAGAATTAATTTTTTTGAATGAGAAAGCGCCAATTATGGCATCCTTATATCTAGTTCCGAAAATACACAAAAATTTGCAACAGCCACCTGGAAGGCCGATTGTTTGTACAAAAGGATCCCTTTTGGAACCATTATCGATTTACCTGGATTCTTTCCTGAGACCTCGTCTGAAGGATATCCCCTCATATCTCCGAGACACCTCTCACTTCCTTGAAAGATTGAACCATCAAATTCAATGGGCTCTTGATGAAGAAACTCTACTCATGACCCTAGATGTCACAGCTTTGTACACGAGTATACCCCAACAGGAAGCTTTACTCACAATTAAGAAATCTCTACACAGTAGGGAAGACCTCTCTGATATTCACATAGCATTTCTGTTAAGTTTGTCTCAACTGGTGATCACAAAAAATTTCTTTCGGTTTGGAGATACGTTGTATCTACAGAAATCAGGGGTAGCCATGGGAGCATCATGTACCCCATCGATAGCGAACCTTTTTATGGGCATGTTCGAACGAAATTGGCTTGATTTATCCCCCTGGTCTCATCAAATCAAACTATGGACCCGCTTCATTGACGATATCTTCGTCATTTGGAAAGGATCAGAAACAACAGCCAAAGAGTTTGTAGCCTGGTTGAATGATCGAAACACGGCCATCAAGTTTACCCATACTATACATTCCTCAAAGATTGTCTTTCTGGATTTGGAGGTGAAAAAGGGTCTGGAGGGATGGACCACTACAGTGTATAAAAAACCCATCATGCGCAACACTTTTCTTCACTACACAAGTGCTCACCCAGAGAAATTAAAAAATAGTTTACCATTCTCTCAGTTCCTACGATTCAGACGTAACTGTTCTGAAACAGCTGACTTCAAAAGGAAATCTAAAGGCCTGATACGAGATTTCACAGCTCGAGGTTATCCTCCACAGACAACACGTAGGGCCTATAAACGAGCCCTTAATAATGACAGGGCCTGGTTACTACATCCAGTACATCCAGCACAATATGATATGGGATCCAAAACAGACAGTGTGAATCTTGTCACCAGATTCTCACCTCTCAGTTACAAAATTCAAAGGATACTAACTAAAAATCTTGCTGTACTACGACTACTCCCAGGCATGGAAGAAAAAACAATAAGATGTGTCTGGCAAAGAAACAGTAATCTTAAGGAGCAACTTAGTCCGCTCAATAACTGTTCACCTTTGGCCACTGTAGCTGGCATTCAACCTAGAGGTCATACGGCTTGTGGAAGCTGCACGATCTGTTACATCACACAAGACACTGAAGAGTTTACCTGGGGAGGTAAAACTTATACTTTAAGACATAGAACTACATGCAATACAACAGCGGTAATTTATGCTATCAGATGTCCCTGCAACAAACTTTATATAGGGAAGACGATCCGAACATTCCGAGTACGTATGCAGGAACACAAAAGCCGATTGCTTAATAAGGTCATTTCAGCGCCAATGGTCCAACACTGCGGAGAACACAATCATGTTTTTTCTCAACTTAGATGCTTTTGTATAGATCAGGTCTCGCGACCGAAAAGAGGAAAAACCATAGATGAGACACTGCTATTTTATGAACAAAGGTGGATTTTCTCATTGAATACAGTTGAACCTCAAGGTTTAAATGCCTCCATTGAGTGGCAAGCCTGTAAATGACGTCCAAAACCAATTAACAGCAGGTTTAAAAGGAAGGTGAATAGCTGACCCGCATGCGCGGCGTTTTCGTAAAGAAATCTAAAACGAATTTGACAGCGAGACGTGGGCAGCAGTGAACAGTGAGTGTGGTGGATCACTGAAGTATGTCAGATTTTGCTTGATAGGTTTTAACAAGTTTAAATATGTTTGAACTCCGCATCTTAAGTTCTCACGGTAGTTCACAGGCTTTTTAGGTTTAGTTTTTAAACAAGCGTGGTTCATATGGTTGCTTCTTTTCATAGACAGATCTCCTGATGAAACTCCATAACGGAGTGAAACGTAACGGTGCCGAGTAAGGCGTTGAGAGAGATAAAGAGAAGATTCAACACAACGGAGAGACCCCCATACCAGCGGGGACAAGAAATTAAGATAAGCTTGTTTTATTAGAAAATCACAAATATATAAATGGGTTGGAAACACGAGTGGTGTATTTAACAAAAGTTACTCATAAAAACCAAAACAAAAAAAGACAGCTTCCCGGTAGTCATTGATGTTAAGCAGCGCCATTTGTTTTCACTAGTATATGTGATCAAGAGCGCGATGTTTGTCTGAGACTACATAGGGGAAGGCTGAACCTGTTTCAAAATAACACCACAGTTTCTTCTCAATATAGCCGTAAGTTAAGATGGAGTAAATTAGTTTGATTTGAAAGATATATAATAGTCGGCAAGGGCATCGAATTGCATACACTACGCCACTGGACCCACATGTTGTCTGCCGCTTCAAGACATAGGTAGAATCATGATATTGAAATTCAGTCAGTTCTAACGACACCTGACAGATGTTGCAATTGCCGCATATTTTGTGACCACATTGTTGAAAAATTTCTTCTACCTCCAGGGGTCTCAATGCTGTAGGACTTAAAAGTTCCTTCAAATTTTTGTGGCGTTGCCACACACAACGGATTGATTTAGCTTCTAGACCCGGAATACTGTGAAGTACATTACTATGACGATTCAGGATCTTCTTAAGTTTACCGCTAAAAGGTGAGAACTTGGTTATCAAATTCACTTGTGCCCCTTCAAATCTATCCTGCGATAGATAATTTGTCTAGGGTATCCTCGAGCTTCAAAATTTCTTTGAAGAGCCTTTGACTGTTGCTTAAAAGTAACCTCCTCAGAACAGTTATGGTGGTATCTGAGGAACTGCGAAAAAGGGAGACTGTTCTTTAATTGAATGGGATGTGCGCTATGATAGTGTAACAAGGCATTTCTATCTACTTCTTTCTTGTAGATTGAAGTGGACCAATAATTTTTACTTCTTGCAACCGCAACATCTAAATACGTTATTTCATTCTTATTATAAAGATGAGTGAATTGAATATGTGAATCCTGTTGTTTTAACCAGCAAAAAAATGAAACTAAAAGACTCTCTGGACCTGACCACAGCATAAAAATATCATCAATATATCGTCCCCAAAAAGGGATATGCTGTCAAAATGGAGATGTCAACCATTTCTGTTCGAATTCACCCATGTAAAGGTTAGCTATGGAGGGGGCACACGTGGCCCCCATCGCTACCACAGAGTTTTGTTGATAGATGGTCTTTTCAAAAATAAAAAAATTCTCAAAAATTACTAGTCTCACCAATTCCGCCAAAAAGTCCAGATGTAATTCTGTCAAATCCAATCTTCTCCTTAATGCCGACATTGTGCTTGAAAACGCAGCAGGTTGAGGAATATTCGTGTAGAGCGATGTAACATCTAAAGTAACTAAAAATACTTCCTCATCTACCTCTTTGAAAATCCCCCGAAGAAACCGCTTCAGCGGTGAAACGCACTGGCGCTGCTGATTTGCATTGGGACAGAATTTAGAACACAGCTCACAGATAAGCATTTTGCTATAATTTTGGATTTTCTTCATTATAAATATACTTGATTTCAGAATTTCTAGCTCGTTTGAAAACAATTTTTGTAATTAGAGATGGGATGTATATCGGGTCCTTGATGCAACACAGGGGTACAATAGTCCTAAAGGCACAGTTCCTTTTAGGCTTTTCCCCGACTAAGTCTGAGACCCGTTCCCTGAATTTTTTCAGTACTTTGTTATAGTAAGACAGTGGAGCAACCTTAACTACAAGCAAGTACTGATTGATCCCACCCATCAAGCAGGGAACCTCTTGGACCTAGTCTTCGTCCCCCATCCAGTTATGTGTATGATAAAACAATTTGACATTGCCATCACTCCTGTTCCCTGGTCAGACCATAACCTGATAACATTTCAAATACCAACGCAACAAACCACATGCCACTGCTCAAACAAAAAGGAGATATCAAGAGCCGCCCGCTTCAAGCAACTCGACAGTGAGATATTCACGAACTGCGCACTCCCAAAACTTGCTCGACCCACAGTCAACCTCAACGAAATGGTCTCCAACTGGAATGATACCCTCTCATTATATGCTCAACAACTGGCCTTCACCAAAAAAGCTACACCCGACAGCGGAGTCACTAAAAAGCAGTCTGCACCATGGTTCTCCCCTGATCTCCGAGCTTCCCTGCTCCACCTCAGAAAACTGGAGAGAAAATGGAGAATTACCCACAGAACCTCTGACCAAATCATCTATTTAGAATATCTGAAACTACATCACGAATCAACATGGGCCAAGAGGAAGGAATTCCACACTGAAATCCTCAACCGCTCACTAAATAAGCCAAGAGACCTATTCAACCTAGTAAAATCCATTACCAACCAACCTTCCCCCACCTCAGCTAGAATGCATTCAGCCCCAGGCATATGCAAACTACATCCAATCCAAAGCAATAAAGATCACCACAAAAACAGCACAGGAACCCTCCAAGTCTCCCCACATGCAGTTTCCAATCACCAAACTCTCACCTCCCTCAGCAAAGACCATCGAGGAGGTTATCGCCTCAATCAACACTACGACTGCACCAACTGATCCTTGCCCAGCCCACTGGATCAGGACTATGAGCTCTCAACTCAGCCCATTTATAGCCAACATTGCCAAGCTGTCCTTCGAAACCGGAGTCTTCCCAGATGCTCTCAAGCACACATCCATTCGTCCACTACTCAAAAACAACCAGCTGGATCCAAAGAAAGAGGATTCTTACCGACCAATCTCTAGTATACCATTACTAGATAAAATTCTAGAGAAGTTGACCCAGAGACAGATTCAGCAACATGTTGATTCGTCCTCCCCATTAGACCCATGTCAACATGGATTCAGAGAAGCCCACGGTGTAGAAACTCTACTAACGGTATTAACCAATACACTCATCAATGGAATAGACAGCATCAAGAAGGGCTCTGCGCTAATCTTCCTCGATATAGCAGCAGCGTTCGACTCCGTAGACCACGGACAGCTCCTGCGGCGGCTTCATGAGAAGGGAATCCAGGATCAAGCATGGAACTGGTGCAAATCCTACCTCGAATACAGATGGCAGCAAGTACGTATTGGTAACGACACATCCGAACCTTTCCAGCAGAAACAGGGTGTACCCCAAGGTTCCTCCCTGTCTGCACTGCTCTTTAATATCTATATGCAGCCAGTTTGTGACATTGCCCGCTCTTTTGGCATATCTTGCCTTATGTACGCAGACGACGTGCTGCTGTTTACACCTATAACTGTCACTTGCCCAGACTACTCTGTGCTAATCAACTGCTTCAATGCAATAACGGATTGGCTATTCACTCAGAACCTCCATATAAATTTCAAGAAAACAGAAGTCCTAATAATAACAAGAAATAAAGGTTTCTCTCCTCCACCAACACTGAAAGTCAGAGACGCAGAACTCCCAGTCATAGCCAATATACGTTATCTTGGGGTCATACTGGATCAACAGTTGGACTTCAAGGAGCACATAAAACGCACTGTAAAAGCTCTCTATTTCAAGATCAAAACCCTGCGGCACTTGAGACCTATGATTGAACCCGGTGACTTCCGCACCATCTTCCAAGCGCTTGTCACACCGCACTTCGATTATGCCAATATAATACTTCATGGCCTCCCAAAGATCACCCTCAACCCTCTACAGTTAGCCATGAATGCAGCAGCCCGCGTACTTTGTGGAGCCTCAAGGAATGACCACATCTCCCCCATTCTAAAAGAACTCCACTGGCTTCCAGTAAGTTCAAGAATACTATACAACGCCCTCCTTACTACCTTCAAGGCCTTTAACACAATGTCACCTACATCTATCTCTGACCTCATCATACACACTGCAAACAACAGATCTAGGAGACCACTGGCTGAGGACATGCTACTCATATCAAGTGAATCTACAAAGCTCAACCAGACCACCATCAATAGAGCATTCTTGAACTATGCTCCTAGATGTTGGAACAAGCTCCCTCCCAGCATTAGAGCAATCAAGGACCTTAGGCTGTTCAGAAAAGCCGTCAAACACCATCTTTTTCTCATGTATTTTACACATCTGGACATTCCCCCCCTTCACCCTTCCCCACCCTCCCAACCCCAAACCGCAGCTATATGAGTCCAATAACCTACAGCGAATTTAGATCTAAATGTATTGTACTAGGAATGTAAATAGTTTCCCCCAAGTTTACCTCCATGTTAAATCCCTGTTCTATGTAGACAATGGCCTAATTTAATTGATATAAAATAGTTATCTCCAAGTTATAATGCCCTGTTCAATGTAATTTCAGTTTGTTCAATGTAAACCGCACTGATGCAGAATAGCGCGGTATATAAGAGAATATAAAAAAAAATAAAAAAATAAAAAAAAATATTGTTTCAATGTAAACCACACTGATGACAAAGAGCGCGGTATATAAGAAATGTTAAATAAATAAATAAAATAAATAAATAAATAACACACAGTCCCTGCTCATCAGAGCATACAATCCAATCAATCAACTCATATTCCATAATATGAAGCACACACGTCTAGGCAACTGGTCCCATCTATGGGCCGCTCTCCTACTGCTGACCCCAGACTACACGCCTTTCACCTTGCTGCACCCAAAGCCTCAAACTAACTACCTGTGGCTGTACAGCAGCCCCTTTCCCAATCAGCCACAAATCATGTGTGACAGCTTACCAACTCTCCCAAGCCTACTAATCCTGACACACATAATCCACCTCCACCCGCTGTTGTGCCCTGCTCACATCTTCTGCATTTCAGTCATGACTAGATTGTAAGCTCGGATGGCCAGGCAGTGTCTGTGATATGCCAGTGCAGTGTTGCAGCTTACTGCTATTGGGATACAAATGTTCACTAGTAGTATTAGTACACACATATCTAAACAAATGTATGTGGCAACATATGCAGTACTTACATGAGAAGACCTCCTCAATCACCTGCCACCTGACTGCTGTGCCCTCACGTGTGTCACCACAGCCACATACAGGAGGGCAAGTAGGATCATCCTCCAGATCCTCATTAATTTGGACAGGGATATGGTGCCTGAGAGCAATGTTGTGCAGGATGCAACAGGCTATAATGATCTCTGCCACAGTCTGCGCTTTGTATTGTAAGGCCCCGCCTGTCCTATCCAGACACCTGAAGCGACCCTTTAAAACGCCAAAGGTGCACTCTATGACAGAGCAACTGGAGGCATGGGCCTCATTGTAACTCCTCTCTGCACGTGTCCATGGTAGACGCACAGGGGTCAGCAACCAGGGGCGACACCCATATCCTGAATCACCTGCAGAAAGAAATGTGGAACGTTAAAGCAGGGGCTCATGTCCACCCAAATGGACACAAGTATGTACGTGCAAACCAAATTCACAAAACATCCTGACACAAACATATGACATCACATGATGGGACACCACAACTATGCATCAGCGTGTGAAGTTATGACACACAAAACAAGGGTTAGGTGTAAGGATTGCAATCAACATAATCTGTAACCACGACACAAATGCTAGCGTCCATTCTACCATCAACACACAGCAAAGTAGCAAGTTAGAGCTGGAGGGCACCCCCCCCCCCCCAACATTAGATCACACACAGACAGATGAGACACACACACAACTAGGGATACACCTCAAAGACAGACATGTGTACATGCGGTTAGTCACAGGATCACCATGTGCATGTCAGAAATTAGAAATACACACCCAGCAGTATACAGTCCTCATACTGGCCTGTCTCAAATTGTCTGAATAGTGCTGAGTGATGCAGGATATAGGAGTCATGGGTGGACCCTGCAAACCTAGGGACCACATTCAGAATATGAATATTTGTATCACATACAACCTGAACATTCAGGGAATGGTAGTGTTTGCAGCTGCGGAACACTACCTCCCTGTCTCCGGGTGGGACCAGGGCAACATGTGTGCAATCAATAGCTCCCATCACGTGTGGTATCCCAGCAAACACCTCAAAGGCCTGGTTCAGGGTCCCTCACTGTTGCCTAGTGTTGGGAATGGCAATGTAATTCCCCACTCAGCTCATCATGGCACACAGTACCTGGTGGAGACAGCGTGAGAAGGTGTGGGGGGGGGGGGGCTCATGCCACCCACTGTGGCCACAGATGACTGGAAACAGCCAGAGGCAAAGAAATGTAGGGCACCAAGGAGCTTGACCAAACCCGGTATGGCATGTGACCGACCAGTCAGGGGCTCGAGGTCAGGTCGTGGATCCTCATAGAGCTCCCTAATAGCCCCTGTGCTCAGGCAGTAGAGGGAGATGATCTGGTCCTCATGCATGCCCTGGAGCTGGGCCCTGGGC
Organism: Ichthyophis bannanicus; assembly: GCA_033557465.1. Classification (NCBI taxonomy): domain Eukaryota; kingdom Metazoa; phylum Chordata; class Amphibia; order Gymnophiona; family Ichthyophiidae; genus Ichthyophis; species Ichthyophis bannanicus. Next base: position 90,439,434 of record CM066049.1, on the reverse strand, counting down.
CTGTAAAGGTGAGGCTGGTGAGCATGCAACTCCGCACGCCTCCTGCGCCATGCCGGCACAGCCCCTGCCTGGCCTGCCCCCACTGCTGCAGGTCTGTGTTGCAGTGGGACTAAACCCATGCCCTATGCCTCAGCCCCATGGACACCATCTCCCCCGTCAGGCAACCACAGCCCCTGCTCACCTCCCACTGCACATGCAGCAACCACAAAGCCCGCCATAAACTCCACCCCCCTCAACTCCTCTAATTCACTCAAACTCAGACACTCACCTCACCAACCTAGCCACACACCTCCCCCACCCCTCACCAACCCTGCCAGTCACCTTCCCCACCACACACCAACCCAGCCACACAACCCCACCACCATTCACCAACCCAGCCACTCTCCACACCAAACCTGCTTCTGACACTCTCCTTGCTTCACCAACAACCAACAGCGCACACCTTCTCTTCCTCACCTACACAAACCCTCAATGTGTACCAGGTGTGCATTTGTATATATGTTTTTTTTCTGCTGCACATGTTGTGCATGCGCAGTGGCGCGAGCATGTCGGCTGCGCATGTTGCAATGTGCCACGGAGATGCGGAAGGTGTGTGTGCAGGACACCATGTTGCACATGTGCTGTGCGTGAGCATGAAGCTTGGCGCATGCGCATAATGGCACGCAGCACATGCACATGTCTCACGGCCACGCACAGCGCAAGTGCAACATGGTGTCTTGCACATGCACCTTCTGCGTCTCTGCAGCACATGCACAATGCACGCAGCCAACATGCTCACATCACTGCGCATGCACAATGCGCACAGTGTAAAAAAAAACCCCATAAATACACGTGCACACCTAGTACACATTGAGGGGTTTGTGTAGGCGAGGGAGAGAAGGCGTGCACTGTTGGTTGTTGGTGAAGCAAGGAGAGTGTCAGAAGCAGGTTTGGTGTGGGGAGTGACTGGGTTGGTGAGTGGTGGTGGAGAGTGTCAGAGGCAGGTTTGGTGTGGAGAGGTGTGTTGCAAAGCAGGCAAGAGAGAGAGGAGGGGAGGCGAGGAGCAGGAGAGAGAGACAGGAGCGGAGTTGAGGAGCAGGCGGCAGGGAAAGGAGGGGAGGTGAGGAGCAGGCGGGAGGTGGAGCAAAGGAGCTGAGGGGCAGGGATGTGTGATGGGGGAGAGGGCACAGAGGGCAGGGAGATGGAGCGACAGGACAATGCAGGAGGGGAGGAGAGGGGGCACCTGTTCAGCAGGACCCAGAGCCAGCAGGGAGTGTTGGGCCTGTGGTGGTGGCTGCAGGCCCATCAGGTGTGTCGCAGCCCAACCAGGGGCCACCCAGTGCCAAACGGAGGCGTATGCCGATGTCAGCTGAGGAACGGAGGAGGGCTGTGAGATTCAGTCAGCAAGAAAACCACATCCTGCTGGCCAGTGTGTTGGAGTGGTATGAGGTGCTCTATGGCCGGCTGAGCAACAGCACCACTGTGGCCACACGTATACACGTTGGGAGGAGGTACAGAAGGCTGTAGCCCAGGCAGGGGGACCAACCAGGGACCTGGACAGCCTGAGAAACAGATTCAATGACATTAAGCGTGGTGTCTGAGCACACGTGGTGGCGGAGAGGCAACATGCCATGGGCACCGGTGGAGGTGCCCCTTTCGCCCCAACCCTCACACCCCTGGAGCAGGAGCTCACAGACCGTCTGGGCCCCATCTACCTGCGTGGACTGCCAGAAGCACTGGCCACTGCCCATCCACAGGCAGGTAGGTCTGCACCTCTCACCCTGCTGCTCCTTACCCTTGGAATAAACATCCTTTGTCTATACATCAGGCATCTTCTTTGCCCCTCTTCAAACCCAAGTTAAAATCTCATCTTTTCGCCTCTGCCTTTGGCTCATGAGTTTGCTGTTCTCCTTCCTTCCCCTCTGTTATATTACCTTTCTGTCTTCCCCTCACACTTGTTCCTACCTCTTTCCTTTGTCCTCTTGTCTCTGTCTCTCCTGCTCTTGTTCCTAACTTTTCTCTACACCTTTTATTGCTTTGTCTTTTTAGATTCTAAGCTCCGTTGAGCAGGGACTGTCTTTGTGTGTTGTCACTTTTACAGTGCTACGTGCGCCTGGTAGTGCCTTGCGGCATATGGAGGGGATTGGTGGGGGACCATGTCCTGAGAGCATGCGTGCCCTACCACAGGCAACTGTGGGGTGATGACACAGCAGCACATGGCAGGGTAGGTACAGGGTGTGTGTGACAGGTACCTGGGCCTGTGTGCATGATAGACACAGTCCTGAATGTAGTCGAGGACGGCAAAGCTGTGGAGAAGCAGGGGGCATGGCACACAAGGCCCATATCTGATTGAACACTGCATACATCAATGGTCCAGAAAACCTCCATGCAAAGCTCAGAGGGTTAAGCTGCACAGCAACAATTCACAGCACTACAGATCAGCAATGTAATGGTAATCTAAAAGACCTATCTGAGGAGTGGCTAATGATATCCCACCGTAATCAAAGAGGATCACAGCATACATGAGCAGCAATGTAACAGTAAAGAGCCCCATTGGAATATCATTTGCCACTATTCAGATAACCTCCTTGTATTACTATTACATTGGTGCTCTCTAGTGCTGTGATGTGTTGCTGTACTGCTGGACCCTCTGGCCTTTTCATATAGGTGATTTTGACCACTGATGTATGCAGAGTTCATGCGATTACAGGGCTTTTCCGCCCTTCGAAGTACCCCTCCTCCTAAGGATTTGTGTTTGGGAGACTAACTGAGATCTGTTTCCTCCACTACTGGAGTTATCCTATCCAGATTGGTCTAGCATTCCCTCTTCACATATGGCTTATGAGGGTTTATATTGATTTGTTTATTTGTGCCTACTCCTTTTGGGGCGTGTTCATTATTATCAGCTAGATTTCTCTGTCCCCCTGAGGTCTACTTGCTAACATAGTACCTGGCATATAGGTCACAACCATTCATCTTACCCCTGCAGCCAGTCACCCAGCACATTGTGACAGGTGGAGACATACAAGAGGGACATACAACTAGCCCAGAACACATTGGCCTGGGGGTACCCACACACACCACCAAAACACATATGACGTCTGTATGCTCTTACCTATCCAGGGACATATCCCAGACCTCTGACAGGGAAGGGCCTAACACATGGGGATGATGACGTAGACGCAAACAAATGCCAGCAAACACATCACACACTTAACACTCTGTCGGGGCCCACATACAGTGGGGATCCCCCACCCATCCTCACCAGACATTGGTGTGCACATTGCCACACCCGTACCAACTACACATAGCACAAACCCCACACCACCTGGGATCAGCCCTTATACATGTCCCGCAGTGCCACACACACATTCCCATACCCCCACACACGGTGCAACCCCATGCCCAGCAGTGCTCCACCCATCCCCCGAGACACCCCACCACACCCACGGAGTATGGGATAGCTGTCCACCCACACCGCACAGTGTCTTGCAAAGCGGAGGGCCCCCACACACGTCTGGCTGACACGGACACATCCTGCAACACCTAACATGCATACCACTCAGGGCAATACAACCACATTGCTCAGACACACAATGACGGCACACAATCCCACTCAGGGCTCCCACATGCACCACGGCCACATGTATTGCTGAGGCCACATCCAAGGTCAGGTGGCCAGTCCATACCTGATTCCACAGATAGGGGGTGCGGCACTCATCACACCATCCCCCACACACCTCATCCCATGTGGCACAGCTACACCAGGGAATGAGGCTGCTCCCCCCCATCCCCTGCCAGGCACAGCACACTGTAGGCACAGGTGCTGTCCCCATTGTAGGCACACCAACATCAGGCACAGGCGGACAACACATTGATTTTGGCAGGGATGTACTACACAAGTGTACATAGGTGCACTGCGCAAACTCATCTGTGCTGTATACCCTTTTCCACCCCCCAGGTGACTACTGGACCATGGAGGCACATGAGGAGGAAGATGTGGCAGGGCCTCAGGATGCTGAGAGGCCAGAGGCCGCAATGTATGGGGACACTGCTAGCAATGGCGAGGGCACAACAGGAAACAATGTGCTGCCTGAGGCAGAGGACATGCCACTGGATGTCAACGTTACAGTGGGGGCCACTAGCAGCAACTCACAGGCTGTAGAGGGTCCGGAGATGGAGGGGAGTCACCACACTGTGCAGACACGAGGGACATCAGCCACCCCTCCCACCAGCATGGCTATGATCCTGGCGGAGCTGCGGGCCCACAGTGCCTCAGCAAGGCATGATGCTGAAGGTGGGTAACAGCATACACAACAATCCCCATGGGGGTTGACTTAACATCCACAATGAGATTGCATGTGCACCACAATATGTTGTCAACATAGCAGATCGTATATTATGTTGTGTGGGGGGGGGGGGTCTGTGCCATGTGCGTACTCCCCTATTGTAGCATGGCTTGTCAAGTGTCAGCATGTTGAGGAGCTCAGACATACGCACACTGTTCACGGCCATATACCCCAAGGAAGTGCACAGCGGTAAACACCTATCCCAGGTCACCTAGACAGCTTACTTGACTGACCCCTCACCATGGGTATTGGTACCTAGCATAGCTTGTCACCGTAATCTTTACTGTGCACCAGCATTATAGAAAACAGGGCTCTCCAGATCTATGTATGTGTGTGCCATGACTCCCCATGTCATCTGGCTTATCTCATACGACCAGTGAGCAGATCATGCATTGACACATTGAACTGCGACACTGTACCATGTGTGAGATCTGTGATTCACACGACCCCTCATCAGGACCCTTTCCTGGCATGAGAATGGCTCATGGGACACACAGATGTACACATGGTCATGCATTGCTAGTCATCACGTGCATGCTTTTTCTGAAGTCTGGTCTGGTGGGATATGCCTGACATGTGCATGTGTCACAGTGGGGGTTGTAACAGATGTCTCACACATCACCTTGTGTCCCACCCACAAGCACCCATCAGGCTCTGTTGGCCATTCACCAGGAGATCCACCAGCTGTGGGCCCCAGTGGACACAATGGCAGGGGCGCTACTCCGTATTGCAGATGCCCAGGAGGCCATGGCTGCCCATACACAGCAGCCAGCACCGGCGCCAGAGGTGGCACCAGCAGTCCCGGGACAGAGGGGTGGGTTGGGCTGTGGTTGCCATGGCCGGCCACGGAGGATGTGAACATTGTAAATAAAGACATCACAACCTATTACTACCTATATGTTTGTTTCCAATGTGTGGCACTGTGATCCCCTGAGTACTCTGCACCCCATGTTGTCACCTTGCCCACATGTGCCTACCCAAATCCCTCAGGGGTGTGGTGTCTACACTGCCATCAATCAACGCACATAGGTTATACCATGCCCTGTGTGCCATGGACTGTGCCAGGTGGTCACCCTCATACCTATGCGTGGGGGTATACCCAACCTCACCTGTTGCCCAGAAAGATGTTCACGGTGGTACATGTCTGTTGTAGGGATATGTCACCCTCTCACACCCCATATGCTCACCATTATTTTACACACGTGTGACCATCCTCCCTGCCCACACCAGGACCTACATGACTGTCTAACCACATAGGCTTGCATGCAGCACAAGCAGACAAAGGTAGCTCGCTACAGAAAGCTGGTCACTCTTCCCCAGTGCTTGTAGTTCCCCACCACTTATCCTCGGGACCTGCATCGACCTGTCTCACCCTCACCAGCTATCCCCCTGTGCAGCTCCTGGGTACAGCAGTCCCTCTTACCCTTCCTGCCACATACCTGCTGCTAGCATTTTCCCCTATTGCCCCACAAGCATGGTGCATCAGATATGCAGCCTACAAATCACAGGCAGCATGCATGTGACCATAGCTGTTGGGACACAATGCACACCGGCACATCACAGAGGCACCAGGGGACACAGACGCCTACGCACATGGGCAGCCCCCACACCTGCATGTGGAGATGGTCCATGTATGTTACCTGTTTCTACCATACATACACATAGGGATCTACACACATGTCCCATGCTCACATCCACAGTCTGTCTGTAAGGGAGACACGTGACCATTGTGCCGTAAGTACAAACTTGTTTATTTACAAATTTACATTGCTTAATATTTACAGAACACCCCATGTTCTGTCCCGGTTGACAGGACAGCACAGGGCACACATGTGTGGGCACCCCTGTGCCCCTTAAACACTCCAGGGATGCCCATCAGGGGATGGCTGTTGAGATGCACCACCCATAGCAGCTGCACACTGAATGTGCATCTTGGCAGCCAACCACTGAATGGCACCTGCCAGCCACCGGATGGTGTAGTCCTGGGTCTGCTGGCATTGCAGCACACCATCCACTGCCACATACAGGTCCCACACACACCTGCCACCACATCCACACCAGGTGCCCAGTGTTTGTGTGGTGGCATGAGCGTGGGTCCTGTCTATGGCAATGGGTGGGGGACACTACTCCCAGGCTGACACCATTGCCGCACATGTGTGGCAGCTGGCAGGGACCCACAGTGCCCTGTGCTGTCCTGTGTCCCCTCCCACCCACAGAGCCACCCTCCCCCCTCCACACCCCCTCCTCCTCCCCCATCTCTCTTGCCCCCTCCCTGCTCTCCTCCTCCTCCTCGCCCCCTGCCGCATAAAACTCACCCTCATCTTCTCCTCCCCACCCTCCATCCCCTCCATGCTGTCCTCTTCGTCCTCTGCACCTCCTCCTCCTCTGGCTGGACTGGTGCTGTAGGGCGTGTTCTGGGGGGCTCCGATGTAGATGGGCCCTCACCAGCAGCAGCATCCTCTGTGGGGGAAGACAGTCATTAGCGCACCATCATGTGAGTCACATACCACATGTACATAGTTTGGCCTCCCACAGGCTGTTGGGCCACTGTGACATGCTGTACTGCACTGCAGAGGCTGCAACACTCACTGCCACTTTGCTCCAGTGCCCTCCTTTGGAGGCGGGCAAGGACCTCCGGGCAGTGCAGCCGCAACTCCCGACCTTTTTTCTGTAGATCCTCTACCTGTGGGGGAAAGCAATGGGTGGGAGCATTAGAGGCCAGATATCTCTGGTGGGTGCCCACCACATATCACACATCTCTGTGAGCAGCAGCATGCTGCTTCTGCTGCTCTGGCCAGTGTGTCCTCTACTACCTGTTGCCAGCGCACCCTGCATGTGTGGCTGTGGGTCTGGGCATGTGTGAGGTGCCACCTATGTGTACTATGCGTAACCCCCCGGACCCCCCCATACCCTGTTCCTACACTCTCCTTGTATGACATGGCAGCACCATGCCACATGTGGTGTGGCCATGCTGGTGTCCAGGGGAAGTGTTCCCTAACTCCCTGTGTGGTCCGGCACACACCATCCAACACACTCGCCATGGCACCATGCTATCCTTACAACACATGGGTGATGTGTTCTGAGATAGAGCGGGAGGTGGGTGGCCCTGCACACATCACCAGGCGCCACTACCATGACACTAGGCTTGCTACTATACCTCTGTGGTCACGAGTAAGGCCTCCTGTGAATAGGGAAGTTGTGGGTGACTGCAACAGGAGCATGGCCCACCACACCTAGCTGAGCTAGTAACATCTGTGATCTGGTCTGGGCCCTCCTGGAGTTAGAGCAGAGCTGTGAAACCCCAACAGGTGCAGGTACCCTAACACCAGTATCTATAATGGTCCTCTGTGATCAGGTACAGGCCTCCTGGGGAGAGGGCAGATGTGTGACCTGAAACTGCATGCATTACCATAATATCTGGATTTATTACAGATCTTTGTAATCAGGACTCAGGGCTCCTGGGAGTGGGGTGGATTGGAATACAACCACAGCTGCACCTACCATACCATCAGGATCCATAATAGACCTGTGTAATCAGGTCTGGGTCTCCTGGGAATAGGGCAGATGTGTGACCTGACCCTGTATAACCTACCAAAATATCTGGATTTCATACAGACCTATGTAATCAGGTCTCAGGTCTCCTGGGGGTACGGTGGATTAGAACACATCAACAGCAGCACATACCATAACACCAGGGTGACTGACAGACCACTTTGATCAGGTCTCAGGCCCCCTGGGGGTAGGGCAGATGTTTTAACCTGCAAATGCATAAACGACCATACCACCAGGATGGATAACAGACACTTTGATCAGTTCTCAGGACTCCTGGGGGTAGGGTGGATTAGAACACATCAACAGCAACAAAGACCATAATACCAGGGTGACTGACAGATCACTTTGATGAGGTCTCAGGACTCCTGGGGGTAGGGTGGATGTTTTAACCTGCAAATGCATAACTGACCATACCACCAGGATGGATAACAGACCACTTTGATCAGGTCACAGGACTCCTGGGTGTGGGCAGATGTGTACACTACCATACTAACAGGATTTATTACAGACCTGTGTAATCAGGTCTGGGCCTCCTGGGGGTAGGGCAGATGTGTGACCTGACCCTGCATAAACTACCACAATATCTGGATTTCTTACACACCTGTGTCATCAGGTCTCAGGACGCCTGGGGGTAGGGCAGATCTGTGAACCTGCAACTGCAGAACCTACCATGTCAGTATGCTGTTTACCAGACCTCTTTAGGCAGATCTAAGTGCTCCTGGGGTTAGGGTGGATTTTAACACATCAACAGCAGCAGGTACCATAACACCAGGCTGACAACTGGACCTCTGTGATCAGGTCCTTAGCCTCCTGGGGATAGGGCATACCTACTGTCATGCAGGAGCTGATGGAAGCAAAGATGCAAGAAAAGAAGCTGTTTTTCATAATATAAAAGATGTGCACGGGATGCAATTCCCGCACAGAGCAGCTAGAGGGAGCAGGCGTGCACTCACAGAGGCTGATTGGACACACCTAGCTAATCGACACCACCTGACAAGCAGCCCAGAAAGCTCAAACACAGGAGAGCTTTATAAGCAAGAGGCTGGAGACTGGAAAGGGGGTGGAGGTAGAGGTGGACCAGAGAGAAGCACCAGGAGCAAAGCCGTGCCAGAGAAATGCACCACGAGCAAGGGCCAAGAGGAAGGAACCACCAGGAGCATTGAGCTAAGCCCTAGGAGTGAATGGGAAAGCAATGCTGAGCAAAGGAACAGTCACCTTGGGAAGCAGAGCAGTGCTGAAGGAAGAAGCCAGAAGTTAGGCTTGGAAAAAGGCCTGCGCTTACCGGAGGAGCCAGTGACCAGACTGAAAGGTAACAAGAGCTTTCAGGGAAAAGACTGGCTCGAGGATTGTATTCCTGGAGAACTACTAGAAGGAGAAAGTTCCTGTTCTACATGCTGCTGGAAGCCAAGGTATGCTGACTCTGTTTTTATGAGAAAAAGCTCACCTTATAAGTGCCCTTTTAAAAGCAATGCTCGTTTTACAAGAAAGGAAAGTAAACCTACCTTGTATAACCAGATGGTAAAAGCACAAAGGTAGGCCACGCTCACTGGCGAACCTTAGAAGAACTCTACAAACACCCAGAGAATAAGAATAGCGACTGGCCAGAAACAATAGCCAGAGAAACCCCAGATACAGAAAGGGATAACTCTGACTCAGAGCCGATCCAAGTGGAATTTGTGGAGCCTAGTCTTCTGTCTCAAGAGGAGATGGACTGTTCTCTATGCATTACAAGCAGTTTAGAATCACTGCTGGACTTGTATGCTAAAAGGAAGAAGAGTATTGAAACGGTTGAGTTACTCTATGAAGCCTTAATTAATCCTTGTTGCAACTGTGAAGCATAACAGTTTTTCTTTACCATGAGTTTGTTTCATTCCTGAAGTAAAGGACATTTTCCTCTATGTTGTGACCCACATGAATCTTTTGCGTAAAGGGAAATAAAAGCTTATGTTATCCCTCTACTCTGCATTCACAATTTACTTCTTAATAGGAGCTGAGCTACTAAGACCAGGCTGCACCTGGCTCTTAAAGGAACCTCCTCTCATATAAAAATATCTTTGTGTCCAACCTACCCCATGACCACTGGCCACCAGGGGGGTACACGACACTACACACAGCAGAATACGCAGCTACATTCAGCACTGGATGGCCCAAAGACTGGTGTCTATACCATGTTGTACATGTATGATGTGTGTTTATTGCTGGATGATTTGTTGTACAACTTGCATTGTGTGACCTGTCCCCATACACTTACCTCACATGGGTAGTTGGCAAGATGATTGTACCGCCTTGTGATGCACTCCCATGCCCTCCTAACGCGGCAGAGGTCCTAGCGTTTGGAGGATCCGGGGAATAATTTGTGCTGCCTAGCGCAGATTAGTCCTGAAAGGTGTCACAGCTCCTGACGGGTGAAGACAGGCTTCCTTGACCGCATCGCCATTTTCTCCGATGCCTTGCTGACGTATGCACGCACGTCGCATATGCATGCATGCCCGCTACCACGCATCACTACGGCATGCTAGCTACGTGCCCGTGCCACGGCCGGTACACGGCGAACAGTGGCACCAAGATACACGGTGCTGCAGGCTTTCTGCCCTTTGTCCAGGCCACTTCATAGGGCGCACTTCCTGCCACGCCATGCTGTGAGGCACCTTGTGGTACATGGCAACGGTGAAAAAACTTATGCTGCACACACACATTGCAGAGATGTGTCTGACTCTTCTTACCATGATATACATCTTAGGCATTTATCTTGATGTTGGCACACTGGGGTCTTCATTCCATCACCAGTGGCTGTGAAGGCATTGTATTAACCAGTGTGCTATGCCTTTTAACATTGCAAATGCTGGCTACACAGCTACACCAGGTCATCTGCACACACTTTCTGCTCTGCTTACCAGGATAGTGTAAGGACACAGCTAGGGCACTTTACAGGGCACCTTAGTTTGGGCAAATGAGCTGAGGGTGCTTTGGGGTGTGCACACTGATTTCAGATCTATGTCAGACTGTTACAGGCATAAACGGCCATAGCCTCAAACAGTTTTACTGACGGAAACACTTTGTATATAGCTCACCAGATAATCTAGCAACCTGCAGCTCACACCACTCTTTCAACATACCCACTGCATGCGACTGGCCACACTTTTAAAAAATTGTTTCATGTGGTAAAAGGCTCTGATGTAATGATAATACGGTATATCATATCCATTCAGATACATCAATATACAGGCCCACTGGGGTATTGAACCCATGACCTCTCCCACTGAGGTCATTATATTAACCACTGTCCTATATCACTATTGGTTGTAGCTAAACTATGGCTAGCTACTGAACCAGTGCAGGTCACCAGACACACTGTCTGGTGTGGCTACCAGGATAGGTTAGCACCAAGAGTACCCATGATGCAATTCACATGCAGAACAGCAGTCTACATCTGCTCACCAGATGGGGTTTGCACCTCTGCAGCATGTCAACTGGGTAGGGGGACTGACCGTGTGAGTTACTGCACAGTGTGCCTACTGACCATGCCATTGTGTGTGTTTTGTGCTCACCCTGAGGGTAAAGTCGTGTGGACAGCATCAGGTCCACAGTACCCGGGTTGTTTGCGGTAGGTTTTGCTGCAGTTCACCATCACTGCCAGTGTGTGGGGTATTCTTTGCAGACAACCTTGGATGTTTTCTATGTCCATTTCTATTTGCCAGTAATGTGTAGCCCGTGTGGACCATGATGCTCGCAACATAATGTATATTCAGTGAGGTTGCCATGGACACCTGTTTCTGGAACAGGGGTGTGTCTGGACTCACATGACGAAGATATATGCAGCAAGCCCGCCCTCTGTGGGTCAGGGTAGGGAACATGATCTGCGAACAACAGGCACACACTATCACTGTTTGCAATAGGGCCAGTTGAGGTACATGATGGCAGACTGTAGGACCAGCAACCCCTGGCCAACTGGTGAACGGAGAGCTGATGCAGATCTGCACATGGAACTGGACCACTGGCAGTGTGCCTGGTCAGCTCAGCTGCCCCCACTACATTCTGACATGCGCCAGCAGAGGGCAGTCAGTGTGCACCTGCTGCATCCTGCAAGGTGTTGCAGCCATACACATGCTAACTGCAGACAGTCTGCTAGCACATACATAGTGCATGTTCCAAAAGGAACACTGTGCACCCAGGCGTGGGATCTGGCACACACACCAAGCAGGTTTGTCAGTGATTGGGCCCAAGAAATGGGAACCCAGAAAAATCACTTACAGAAACTGTGTATAGCATTATGTGGGAACCTGGACATGCCGTGGTCACTACTCAGTCAGAGTGGGACTGACCTCCCAGCATGACATGCTGTGGCCACTGTGTCCTTGCAGGTGGTGGATGCACACTACAATATCCCAGCTATTGCCCTATGCCCTGTACACATGGATCCTGTCCAGACCACCCTGTCCGGCCCATACCCACAATACCTTGGCCCTCATTATGCACAATGGCAGGCTAACGCTGGAAACTGTGCAAGAATTGTGGGCTCAGTGAGGTGTAGGCATCCAGTGTGCCGCTAGGCAGGTGCCTATGGTGTGGGGTCTTGGGTAGGGGTGCTGACATGGACATCAGCACATCCCCCCGGCACCACCTGCCAGTGTTCTGTGCCCTTGGGGTGTACCTGCTGGGTGCTATCCCCTGGGACACTCTGGGACGCACACTCGTAGCCATATTGAACCCTGGTCAGTTGCTGTCTTGCTGCTTTTCATTTTCTGCATTCCTATGTGCCAGGTAGGCATCTGCCTAGTCCACACTGTGCCCCAGCTGGCCCACTGTATGTGCTGCCTGTAGCCCCCTGTACCCCAGTTACACCATCACCATAGTGCCCTTTCCCATGTGCCCATTCTGCTGTTGCTACACATGTGTAAGCCACAAAGGCAAGCTAACCCATGCACACCACAGAAAGCCCTCATCAGCACTATTTCTATGTTGGCACATTCACTTTGTAGGGGGACTGTGAATTGACCCTTCCAAATGTGCATTTTTTCCTCTTTATAGGGTGTGTTCATTACCGCTTGTCATTATTTGTTCTATTGGCCAGCTCAGTGTTTTGGATTTCAATTTTGGTACTGGTCATTATTTATGGTTTGTGCCTTTTTGGTTGCTGCACATGTATCACTACTATCACTTTTCAAGGTCTCCCTACCTTTGCTGTACATTGCTGACTGAAATGGTTTCTCTGTCCTGCAAATGTGCCTAGCACGAAGTTTTCACTGGTGCTAATTTTCAGAGCTTCATTTCACGGCGTTAGTGTGCATGGATCCACTCCCCACCCATTGACCCCTTCTCTCCGCCTCTGGAGAGCCTTACTCCGCCCTCTGGGAAGCCTTACTCCACCCTCTGCGCACCTTAATGCCGCCGCAGACATTATTGCACGATACGTGACATTCTCGCATGGTAACGTTTTGTATTGTGCAATAACGTCACCGCTGCTACGTTAAGATGGTTTAGTAAACATACCCCTAAATTACCATACCCAGGACCTGTCCTAAAACTACCCTACAAAGAAACAGCATAACTAGAGAATTTCACGCTTGTATCCTATCTATGCAGGGCACTGCTACATCCAAAGCTAATCAAGACACCAAAGCCTTCTAAGTTCTTCATATCGCACCCCAAAACTTTCATGGTACTCGACTTATCTTATTGAATACCCATAGTGGTCCTACAATTGTTAATGGCTATATTCACTATCCATATTCCACCACTCCACAAAATGTCTATGAGCACACACAGACACGGATCATCTCCCGACCTCATCTTCGCCCCCAAAAACCTAATTGAAAGAGACATCATCACAAGACCCTTGATCACACCAGTGCCCTGGTCGGACCATCACATAATAAACATTGAGTTACAGTCAACAGGCCTCAATGATCATCAAAACAAACCATCCACATATAGGAGATTTAAAAACTTTGACAAGGACCAATTCCTTCAGGACATTCTACCCCACCTGATCACAAAAACAGATGACATAAATGAACAAATCGATAACTGGAACAGTACCATCACATCTGCTGCCAAAGTCACTGATTCCAGGACTCACAAAGCACACAGCGCCAAAACCAGCTCCACTCCCTGGTACTCAAAGGAAATCCAAAACACAAAGAGCTCTAAGAAAACTAGAACGACGCTGGAGACACACCAAATCACCACCAGTCAAAGCAAAGGGAATACGCACCAGTTCAAGCAAAGGGAAAACAACAACCTCATCAATCAAAAGAAGAGGGAATACTACACAAACTTGATTCTCAAATCTTCCAATAAACCGAGAGAGCTATTTGAAATAGTAAAAACTCTAACCAATGAACCTAATCCCGAGAAATCTGATCAAATAGTTCCACAGACCTTCGCAGACTACTTCCAGGCCAAATTCGCCGCCTCCCCCCGGATGACCGTGAGCAATACCTACAAGCTACCACCACCCAACTGAATCAGGGACAAGTTCAGCCTCCAATCGACAGATCAGATCTCACACATCATCGCCTCGCTCAACACAGCACCGCCCCCACAGATCCATGCTCTGTGGTCTGGATCAAAGCAGTAAAAGAGGATTTTATCCAAATCATCTGCAACATGGTGCATAACTCCCTTACCCTAGGAATCATGCCTAGCACACTAAAGCTAGCGACAGTACGCCTAATCCCGAAAAAATCCCAACTAAGCAAAACCAATCCAGCCGCCTACAGGCCTATCTCAAGCCTCCCTCTCCTGTCGAAGGTTATCAAAAAGGTGGTTCAACATCAACTCCAAGTTCACATCGACAGCCATGCCCCTCTGGACCCTAATCAACATGGCTTCCACCCAAACCACGGCGTCGAAACCCGACTGATATACCTCTTTGACAATTTGATCCAGGTTATCGACAACACAAAGAGGGGCATCATCCTGATTTTTATAGTTATCTCCTCAGCCTTTGACACTGTCGACCACAGAACAATCAAGACTACAGGAAATTGGTCTACATGGCACTATCTTGAACTGGTTCACATCATACCTCACAGACAGACACCTCCAAGTCAAATGGAGCATTCCTAACAGGGGCTACACATTTCAAACAAAGGTAAGCATTTGTGTTTTGTTTTTGTTTTTTTTTAAATTGCTAGCTCTCTGACTGGGTTTTGTACATTTTTAAAAACAAAGTTACATTCTACGTGGTGTTTTAGTTTAAAGGGAGGAATATTTTTTCTTTAGTGGGGTAGGTTTAAAACTCTGCTTTAGTAACTTTCTCAGCTCTTTGAAGCCACTGACACCTAATCAGGTGTTAGTTCTCTCCTTACCCTCCCCAACACCCACCCACACCTAGTGAGTGGTCTTGCTTTATAGGGCAGCTCCCCAATTAACACAACACAGGGACTTGGAAGAGCACATTCTCAATATAAATTAAAGAGAGTTAACTGCTTTTCTCTGAAACGACTACTGGGAAACCAGCTGATACTTTGGTAGATCTTTCTCTTTTGCTTTAACAAATACCTAAGCTCCACGAACAGAACAATGGCTGGGAAAAATCATACAGCTAAAGCTGTTGCCCCCATTACAGCTTCTGCCTTTGTGCAGACAGAGGTCCCAATGTCAGTTGAAGGACCAGTTCCATGTGCAGGGTGCCTGCATGCTGAAGCTCTAAGGAAACAAGTGGAGGAACTCAGAGAGGAGTTGGCAAGGCTGAGGAGCATTCAAGACAGTGAGAAGTACATTCATGAGATGCTTCTTGAAACAACCAAGCTCTCCAGCAGAAGAGAAGATGGGTGCCTACAGAATGATAAAGATTGGACACAAGTCACTAGGGCCTGCAGAATCACCAATCCAACTTCTCCAGTCCTTGAACTGAAGAACCATTTTGCAGCCTTGAAAGTGGAGGACATGAAAGCATCCCTGGAAAGGGAAGAACCAAAGCTCAAGTACCCCAAAGTTGCAGAATCAGTGACCACAAGGAAGTGAAGGGTAGTGGTGGTTGGTGACTCTCTTCTGAGAGGTACTGAGGCATCCATCTGCCAACCAGACTTGATGTCCAGAGAGGTATGCTATCTGCCAGGTGCCAAAATCCAAGATGTTACGGAGAATTTACCGAGACTCATCAAGCCCACTGACTATTACCCAATGTTGCTAATCCATGTTGGAACAAATGATACTGCCAGATGTAACCCACTGAGCATATCAAGAGGGACTTCATGGCTCTGGGACAGAGGGTGAAGCAGATAGGTGCACAGGTGGTGTTCTCTTCAATTCTCCCTGTTGAGGGTAAAGGCCAAGGCAGAGAGGCTCGCATCCTGGAGATGAATGCATGGCTGTGTGGACGGTGTCATCGAGAGTGTTTCAGTTTCCTGGACCATGGAATGCTGTTCCAAGGGTTGCAAAACAGAGATGGCATCCATCTGTCCAAGAAAGGTCGACATGTCTTCAGTAGTAGACTGGCTAATCTACTGAAGAGGGCTTTAAACTAGATTCGTTGGGAATGGGTGAAGATAGCCCCCAGGTAAGTGAAAGCCCCCAGGAAAGTGAAACATTAAATACCTTTATGGAAATGGGTAAAAAGGGTAACATATGGAAAGCAGTGTGTATAAATGCCCGTAGCATGGGAAATAAGAACCCTGATGTTGAAGCTTTGATGGGAGTGGCTGATTTGGATTTAGTGGCAGTTACAGAAACATGGTTCACAGAAAACCACGGCTGGGATGTAAGTAAACCAGGCTATACTTTATTCAGAAAAGACATAATATTAAAGCTTTGGAATTACAGAGCTTAAAAGGGAGAGAGGAGGCACTGTGGGTTAAACTAGAAAGAGGGAAAGAGAAATCTATTTGCATTGGTGTGATATACAGACCTCCTTCACAAGAGGAAGAGGTGGACAGAGAGTTAATTGAAGACATACGCAGTATTGCTAGGAAAGGGGAAGAGATATTAATAGGTTATTCAATATGCCAGATGTTGATTGGCACATTCCTGCTGCAGTATCATCTAGAAGTAAGGAGATCCTGGATTCTCTAAAGAGAGAACTATTCAGGCAATTGTTAACAGGTGAAGGGGCCATACTGGACTTGGTGATTACCAATGGTGAAAGTGTTTCTGATGTTGTAGTGGGAGATCATTTTGCATCCAGTGATCACCAGATGGTGTGGTTCAGTATTAGGACTAGGGATATTGAATCCATTCAAAAGTGAGGGTCTTAGACTTTAGGAAAGCTAACTTTGCCAAGATGGGCTGATACCTCAGGGAGTCATTAGCGGGATGGGAACAGCTGGGGGATGTAGAAAAACAGTGGGCAAAACTGAAAGGGGATATTTTAAGGGCAACCAATCTTTTTGTTAAAATGATAAATAAAGGTAAAAGGAAAAGAAGACTGCTATGGCTTTCAAAAGAAGTAGCTGAAAAGGTAAAGAAAAAGAGGGAGGTCTTCATGAAATTTAAGAGATCACAGAGAGAGGAAGACAGGCATTTATATTTGGAAAAACTTAGAGAAGCTAGCAAAGTAGTCAGGAAGGCAAAGATTCAAAAAGAGGAAGAAATAGCCAATGCAATAAAATGGGGGGATAAGACATTTTTCAGATATGTTAGTGAGAAGAGGAAGGGCAAAAGTGGTATTGTCAGACTCAAGGGTGAAGGGGAGGAATATGCAGAAGTTGATGAGGATATAGCAGAATGGCTTAACAAATATTTCTGTTCTGTGTTCACAGTTGAAGAACCAGGAGCAGGACCTCAGAAAACACCCACAAACAGGATTAGAAGCAAGGGGCATCTTGAAGAATTTTCAGAAGACTGTGTTCATGAGAAACTAGCTGAACTTAAAGTAGACAAAACGATGGGATCAGATGGGATACACCCTAGAATACTAAGGGAACTGGGGGACGTTCTAGAAGCTCCACTGACTGACCTTTTCAATGCCTCGTTGGAGTCGGGTGTGGTACCAAAGGACTGGAGAGAGGCTCATGTGGTGCCTTTACACATAAGTGGAAGTAAGGATGTGGTTGAAAACAACAGGTCAGTTAGTTTAACTTCGGTGGTGAGCAAATTATTGGAAACGCTGCTGAAAGAGAAAATAGTGAGGTTTCTGGAATCCAGCAGATTACAGGATCTGAGGCAGCATGGATTCACCAGAGGCAGGTCTTGTCAGACAAATATGATTGATTTCTTTGACTGGGTGACCAGGGAGTTGTACCGAGGGAGAGCCCTTGATGTTGTGTATTTAGATTTCAGTAAAGCCTTTGACACCGTTCCTCACAGACGACTTATAAACAAACTGAACACCCTAGGGACGGACCCTAAAGTTACTTCTTGGGTTAGAAATTGGTTGAGTGGGAGGCGACAAAGGGTACAGGTAAATGGAGCTCACTCTGAGGAGATGGAAGTTACCAGTGGTGTGCCCCAGGGATCTGTCCTTGGTCCAATTCTGTTTAACATCTTTGTTAGTGATATAGCGGAAGGGCCATCAGGTAAGGTTTGCCTCTTTGTGGATGATACCAAAATCTGCAATAGAGTAGACACCCAGGAAGGTGTAGATAACATGAGGAGGGAACTAGCTCAGATTGAAGAATGGTCTAGAATTTGGCAGCTGGGATTTAATGTTAAAAAATGCAAGGTCATGCATTTGGGCTGCAGCAATCCAAGAGAGCAATATAGTATAGGGGGTGAGGTACTTTTGTCCTCTAAACAAGAGTGGAACCTAGGCGTGGTCATGTGAGATGATCTTAAAGTAGCTAAACAGGTAGAAAAGGCGACGGCAAAAGCTAGAAGGATGCTTGGGTGCATACGGAGATGAATGGCTAGCAGGAAAAAGGAGGTGATAGTGCCTCTGCATAAGTCTTTGGTGCAATCTCATTTGGAGTATTGTGTGCAATTCTGGAGACCGCACCTTCAAAAGGATATAAACAGGATGGAGTCAGTGCAGAGGGTGGCTACCAAAATGGTTAGTGGTCTTCATTATAAAGCATATGAGGACAGACTGAAGGATCTTAATATGTACACCTTAGAGGAAAGGCGGGATAGAGGTGATATGATTGAGATGTTTAAATACCTCCGTGGCATAAAGATGCACAGGGGGAGAGCCTCTTTCGATTGAAAGCAAGTTCTGCTACAAGGGGACATGGGATGAGGGTGAAAGCGGATAGATTCAGGAGTGATATGTGGAAATATTTCTTTACAGAAAGAGTGGTGGATCTGTGGAATAGTTTCCCAATAGAGGTGGTAGAGATAAGGATCGTATCTGATTTCAAAAAAGCATGGGACAAACACAGAGGATCTCTAAAGAAAAAAAGGGGACTGGTGTAGTTGTTGATATGGAAGGACAGACTAGATAGGCCATGTGGCCTTTTGCTGTCATCATTTTTCTATGTTTCTAAATGCGGCCCAACCACCTCCCGGCCACTGAGAGCCACTCAGGGTGTTCCACAAGGCTCATCCCTCTCTGCCCTGTTATTTAACCTGTACATACAACCCATCTGCTCCATCATCAAGAACCACAAGATACAATACCCCATCTATGCAGATGACATTATGATATACACCCCAATCAACCTTGACAGCCCAGACTACTCCAGCATAGCCAACTGTCTTCAACAAATGACAAGCTGGCTTCTAGAAAAGAACTTGACCATAAACTACAAGAAGACAGAAGCGCTACTCATCACCAGAAACTCTGCCTTCACCCCCCCCCCCGCCATCAAACTGAACAACATTACAATACCAATAAAGCCCGAAGTAAAGTACCTCGGAGTGGCTCTTGACAAAGACTTGAACCTACAGACCCACATCTCCAGAACAACCAGGAACGCATACCTCAAAATGAGAACCATCAGATGCCTCAAGTCTATTCTCTCACAGGATCACTTCCGCACTGTCAAACTCTAATCACTCCCATTTTAAACTACTGCAACCCCATTTACCTGGGGGCTCAAAACAAGCACTCTGGACATTACAGATGACACAGAACACCGCCGCTCGCATAATAACTGGTTCCTCAAGCCACGATCACATCCCCCACCCCATTCTCCACCACCTTCACTGACTCCCAGTCAGCTCCCGCATACATTATAAGGCTCTACTAAACATATTCAAAATCAGACAGAACCTCTCAGTGATCAGTCTGCAACCCCTCATCAGATCTAACCCAGGCAACAGACCCAAGAGGAGAGGCACCTCAGACACCATCAATACCCCCAGAGCATTCACTAAAACAAGACAGGATACTTTAAAAAGAGCACTATCCCTGGCTGCGCCCGCGCTCTGGAACTCACTCTCCAACAACCTGAGATCAACTGTGGACCTCAAGGAGTTCAGGAAGATGCTCAAAGCAACACTCTTCACAGAACACTATAGTGACATCACGTGACCTGACCAATGCCCACTCAGTCTGTTCCCCTCTCTTCCTGACCCACCTCAGCCACCCCCCTTCCCTTCCCCCTGCACCCTGTATATAGTTCCATGTACATAGCTCACAATGTAACTAGCTCACTGCTAAACCTTTCATACATTACACACACACACACACACATTTGATCTAAGCACTGCATGCCCACTCCCACACACATTTCCAAGTGATTTGTTTGATGTGTAAACCGCTTTGAATCCAAGATAAAGTGGTATATAAATCCTTTTAAATAAACAAATAAAATGTGGTGTATTTAGATTTCAATAAAGCCTTTGACACTGTTCCTCAACTTATAAATGAACTGAGCACCCTAGGGATGGACCCTAAAGTTACTGCTTGGGTTAGAAATTGGTTGAGTGGGAGGTGACAAAGGGTACAGGTAAATGGAGCTCACTCTTAAGAGAAGGAAGTTACCAGTGGTGTGCCCCATGGATCTGTCCCTAGTCTGATTCTTTTTAACATCTTTGTTAGTGATATAGCGGAAGGGCTGTTGAGTAAGATTTGCCTCTTTGCGGATGATACCAAAATCTGCAATAGACACCCAGGAAGATGTAGATAACATGAGGAGGGATCTAGCTAAGCTTGAAGAATGGTCTAGAATTTGGCAGCTGGTATTTAATGTTAAAAAATGTGCAAGGTCATTCATTTGGGCTCCAGCAATCCAAGAGAGCAATATAGTATAGGGGTGAAGTACTTTTGTCCACTAAAGAAGAGCAGGACCTTAGTGTGGTTGTGTTTGATGATATTAAAGTAGCTAAACAGCTAGAAAAAGCAACAGCAAAAGCTAAAAAGAAGGTCTGGAGCATAGGGAGAAGAATGGCTAGCAGAAAAAAAGAAGTGATAGTGCCTCTGTATAAGTCTTTGGTGCAATCTCATTTGGAGTATTGTGTGCAATTCTGGAGACTGCACCTTCAAAAGGATATAAACAGGATGGAGTCAGTACAGAGGGTGGCTACTAAAATGGTTAGTGATCTTCATTATAAAGCATATGAGGACATACTTAAGGATCTTAATATGTACACCTTAGAGGTAAGGAGGAATAGAGGTGATATGATTGAGACGTTTAAATACTTCCATGGTATAAATGCGATTGAAAGCAAGCTTTGCTATGAAGGGACATGGGATGAGGGTGAAAGGGGATAGATTCAGGAGTGATATGTGGAAATATTTCTTTACGAAAAGAGTGGTGGATCCGTGGAATAGTTTTCAGTGGAGGTGGTAGAGATGAGGACAGTATCTGAATTCAAAGAAGCATGGGACAAACACAGGGGACCTCTAAACGAAAAAAGGGGACTGTTGTAGTTGTTATGGAAGGACAGACTAGACAGACCATGTGGTATTTTTCTGTCGTCATTTTTCTATGTTTCTACAGTACCTCTGCCCGGACACACTTAACTCACTGATCAGTAACCAGAAGTCACAGGCTCACTCTTCACTTAGGAAAAGTTCAAAAAAGAGCTACCCGACTAATTCCCACCCATGGGTGAAGACCAGTACCTTAGGCTCTGCAGATGGGCGAATGCAGCTGGGGTCCAAGGAAGTCTCCGCAAGAGCAAGGTCCAAAGGAGGCAGCTAGGCAAGCTTCATTGGCTCAAGCTGGTTGAGGTGAGCCGCTTGAGAGCACAGAACCTTACAGTGTCTGTGGGAGTCTGAAGAGTGTCTCACAGGATTAGTGGAACAGCCTTGGAATGACACAGAGTGTCTTTGTGCTTATAGAAGCAGCAAGGATGGCAAAAGGCAAAATAGCCTAAATGGCAAAATGGCCCTGAGATTTTCTGTGCATACCGATTATTCTTTGTGATGAGTCCTTGTCACATTTTGGTGCTTGGTTAGCATGAGTTACTGCGAGGCATCTCAGCAAATCAGAAGGAAGTCCTCATGCAGCCATCTTGTAGACAAAGGGTCCATGATGAGAGACAAAATGCAGAAGATGATGGTATTTAATTTCCTGCATTGTTACAAATGTCCAAGGCCAGTAGAACAGTCTCAAAGGATGAGAAAGGCCTAAGAAGCAGGATCTCTTGCATGTAAACATGACCAGGAACAATAGTCTTCTGTATGCACACATACAAACACTTGGCAGGCAGTTGCTTGGTCAGCAGGTCTGAGGCTTAGTACATAGCAGATATCTCCGTGGCAGAATCCATTTTGTTTGGTTCAGGCTTTTGGTTCAGAGCAGGCCACAGGGTCTGTTTGACATATCCGCACAGACAACCTTGGCACTATCCATGTAGTGCTGGGGTAATCTAAGGGTGCAGCATGGGCAATGGGATTTATTTGGAGAATGGGGATTTTCAGTGCTGCTATCTGGACATCTTAGGACAGCAAGGAGCTGGCCTAAGTGTTATCCATATAGTGGTTGTAAATCACTATCTCGATAGTGCCTGCATGCCTCACGCTATCCAGATACTGACGCTGCATAGCCAAATATTATTCATTTAGAAAACCCTGCAGACCGTCGAGGTTGAAGATCAGAGGATGAATTTTCATACTTTTAGGGGAATGTCTACTAAACGCATTAGGTTTTGGCAGCTAAGGCAGTGAGCAGACAAAACTGCATAGTAAGGAGGAACCTCTACAATATCTGCAGGGGACATTCCCAGAACAGCCCACGCAAGTACTGCAGAGAACTGGATTTCCTGCAGAGACCCCATGCTACCTGTCTTGGAATATTTTGCAGGAAATGTCCCACAGTGCTGGTGAAGCCCCGGTCCCCACAGTAAAGTCATGGGGAGGAGTGATAGCAATTGGGTGCATAGAGCTGTCAGCAGCTTTGTGCCCTGATCACTACCATGCCCTCCAAACAGCCATGACTGGGGTTCCTCCCTCCACGATATTGTCAGGAGTGACAGACCATGAGGGCACGCGTACATGCGCCCACGCGTGGGCACTTTAAGGCCTGCTGTGACGCTTCTGTTGCTGCTTCTGCTGCATTGAGGGATCACCATGACATCCCCTCTCCCAGGTGAGCTGATGGAGGGGGCGGTGGCGCGGTGTGGGGCAGCACAGGGCGGCATGGTATGTCTGCCTAGTGCTGCAAAAGCTCATGAAGTGGCCCTGAGTGTAGAAACAGAGAAAATGACAGCAGATAAAGACTGTATGGCCTATCCAGTTTGCCAGGGCCCGTCCATTGTGCGAGAATGTTGTTCACACAGGGCCTCACACTTCAGGGAGCCCTGCACCAACAACATCCCATATTGAATGGCAGGCAGGGTGGCTTTAGAGTAGGGTTGCCAACTGGCCGGTTTTCAGCCGGCCTGGCCGGTTTTTCCATGGCCAGGCCGGCTGCCGGCGCAGAGGCAAAACCGGCCCTTGAAAAGCTGTTTTTTTTGCTCTGGCCGCAAGATCGGGAGCGGCCAGAGCAAAAAAAACGGCTTTTCTCCCAACCTGGAGGGCTTCAGAGGGAGCCAGGGAAGCCCGCGCGAGGCCCCGGCTCCCTCTGTACAGCTGCCAGCGTGAAGAGCCTTTACCTTCACGCTGGCGGCTGTTCCTGTGAAGCCGCGATTGGTGGAAAAGGTTAAAGGCAATGCCCTTTAACCTTTCCCAGCATTCGCTGCTTCACAGGAACAGCCGCCAGCGTGAAGGAAAAGGCTCTTCACGCTGGCAGCTGTTCAGAGGGAGCCGGGGCCTCGCGCGGGCTTCCCCGGCTCCCTCTAAAGCCTCAGACAGCCGCGGGGGGGGGGGGGGGGGAGGCCAAGGACTGCCGGGGCTTTGATGGGGGGGCGGGGCCCTGGACTGGAAAAGGGCTAGGAGGGGGAATTTGACTGGAAATGGGTTGTGATGGGGGGGGGGGCCTGGACCGAAAAAGGGCTCTGGGGGGGGGGGACTTGGACTGGAAAGAAATGGGCTGTGATGGGAGGGGACCTGGACTGTAAAAGGGCTGTGTGGGGGGGGGGGACATGGACTGGAAATGGGTTTTGATGGGGAGGGGGACCTGGACTGGAAAAGGGCTGGGGGGGGGGACATGGGCTGGAAAAGGGCTATGGGGGGGGGGGAACTTGGACTGGAAAAGGGCTATGGGGGGGAACTTGGACTGGAAATGGGCTATGGTGGAGGGAGGGGAACTTGGACTGGAAATAGGCTGTGATTAGGGGGACTTGGACTGGAAATGGGTTGTGAAGGGGGGGGACCTGGACTGGAAAATGGCTATGGGGGGGCATTGGACTGGAAAGAAATGGGCTGTGATGGGGAGGGGGACCTGGACTGTAAAAGGGCTATGTGGGGGGGGGGGGACATGGACTGGAAATGGGTTGTGATGGGGACGGGGACCTGGACTGGAAAAGGGCTATGGGGGGGGGGAACTTGGACTGGAAATGGGCTATGGTGGAGGGAGGGGGGAACTTGGACTGGAAATAGGCTGTGATTAGGGGGGCTAGGACTGCAAATGGACTGTGATGGTGGGGGGGGTAGGACTGCAAATGGGCTGTGATGGTGCAGGGGGACTCGGACTGCAAATGGGATGTGATGGGGGGGGGGGCTAGGACTGGAAATAGGCTGGGATGGGGGGGGGCCAGGACTGGAAATGGCCTGTGATGTGAAGGCTAGCACTGGAAATGGGCTTATGAAGAGCTGGAATAGGACTGGAAATGGGCTGGTGTGGGGCATGGGAGAATGGGACTAGAAGGGAGTGGATGCTGGGTGGGTCTAGAACTATAAGGGAACTGATTTTGGGGGAGGACTAGAATAGATGGGGAATGAGTGGAGAGGGGAAAAAATATTTTGTGTGGAAGAAAAGTCTACGATGGGCCGGGTATTGGGAGAGTAAGAGGGGCTTGAGAATGGAAGGGTGAAATTTAAATGGATTATAAAGGAATAAGGAAAGAATTGGGGGAAAGAGCAAAAGGGAAACAATCAGTATGTTAAAGCAGAAATAGAGAGAGAATGGAAAACATCTAAAAGAGAAGAAAGGACAAATGGATAGCTCGCAGAAGACACGAAGAAACCAGAAGAAAGTGACTGGAGCAATTGCAACTGAAAAATAAAACGCCCAAACAGAAGGTAGAAAAATACTTTTTATTTTGAATTTATTAGCTGGAATATGTTTGGTCTGGGAAGTGTGTATTGATAACATTTTTGCGTTTTTGTTTAGTGCAAGAGGAAATTACTTTATAGTTTTATTTCTCCAGTGTTGTACATTTCATGTTTGGATTTTGGGGTTCCCAGTTTAATTATTATCTGACCAAGGAAGTTAGCCTACACGTATCCTCGGTAATTTTTGTGGGTGGGGCTGGGGGCGGGGCAGGGGTGGGACTAGGGGCGGAGAATGGGTGGAGCATGGCGAGCCACAGGTGTCGGGTTTTTCTCGGTGAAAAAGTTGGTAACCCTACTTTAGAGGGAGCCAGAAAGGCTCCAGCTCACCTCTAATAGCTGCCAAAGTGAAGCACCTCTTTTTCCTTCACTTCAGCAGCTGTACTGAAGTTTAGAATTCTGACGCGCTGAGCACTGGGAAACAGGAAGTCCCCTTTGACCTCAGCGCATCAGCGTTCTAAACTTCAGTATAGCTGCTGAAGTGAAGGAAAAAGACACGCTTCACTTTGGCAGCTGTTAGAGGTGAGTCGGGGCCTTTCTGGCTCCCTCTAAAGCATTTTAAATAGCCGCGGGGCTCTTTGGGAGTGGAGGGGAGGGGGGGCTAGGACTGTAAATGGGCTGAGTGGAGGTGGTGCTTGAACTGAAAATAGCTGATGGGGATGGGGCTTGGAATGATTATGGGATGACTGGGGAAGCTAGTACTGGACATGGGCTGTTGGGGGGGGGGAGCTATGATTGGAAATGGGCCGATGGAGTTAGGAAAGGACTTGAAATGGGGGGCTGTGATTGGAAATGGGCTGATGGGGGGCTAGGATTGGAAATGGGCTGATGGGGGGCTTGGATAGGACTGGAAATGGGCTAATGGGGGGCTAGGGTTGGAAATGGGCTGATGGGGGCTTGGATGGAACTGGAAATGGATGGGGGAGCTAGGACTGGAAATGGGCTGATGGTGGGGCTGGGATAGGAGTGGAAATTGGCTGATGGGGGGTTAGGGTTGGAAATGGGCTGATGGGGGCTTGGATGGAACTGGAAATGGATGGGGGAGCTAGGACTGGAAATGGGCTGATGGTGGGGCTAGGATAGGACTGGAAATGGGCTGATGGGGGCTTGGATTGGAAATGGGCTGATGCAGGGACTAAAAGGGAGAGGATGCTGGGTGGGGCTGGGACTAGAACGGAACTGATGTTGGGGGAGGACTAGAATGGGATGGGATTGGGAGAGTGAAATGGAGAGAGGAAAATATTTTGTGTGGGAGGGAAGAAAAATCTACGATTGGCTGGATATTGGGAGAGTAAGTGGAGATTGAGGATGGCGGGTTAAAATTTGAGTGGATGAAAAAGGAATAAAGAAAGAGATGGAGGAAAGAGCAAAAGGAGAAAGATCAGTATGTTAAAGCAGATGTAGAGAGAGAATAGAAAAAATCTAGACGAGAGAAGAAAGGACAAATGGACAGCAGACAATGGAGAGATAGCAGAAGACAAGAAAAAAACAGAATAAAGTGACTGGAGCAAATGCTACTGAAAAATAAAATGCACAAACAAAAAGTAGAATACCTTTTTATTTTGAATGTATTACCTGGAATATGTCAGGACTGGGAAATATGAGTCTTTAACGTATGCATTTTGTTTAGTAGAAGTGGAAATTAATTTATAGTTTTATTTCTGCAGTGCTTTTGGGGTTCCCAGTTTAAGTATTGTCTTCCTATTTTAAAATTGTGATCCCTTGCTCTTTGTTTGGTGATGGTCTGTGTTCTGAATGTGTAACTGAGCTGGCGTATTCTGTTTATGTACGTAGTTTATATTTGATAGTGCCACTTGTTCTCTTTCCCCAGTAGGAGATGCATTGGTATTTTCTGAGATGTATTGGGTTAATATTTGCAATGTTGCCTTTTGATAGGTAGGGTTTGGTGCTTTATGAGTCCTGGTAGTGCTTTTATGGTATGGCAGGTTTGCTATGGGTTCTAAATGGGCAGTGTTTGTAGTACTTCCTAACGTGACTGGTGGTTGGCACTAGAGTATAGTAATGAAGAAATCTTTTAGTCTTTCTTTATCCAGACACTCATCAAGAGGCATGTTTATTAAAAGTTAGTGTATGTCAACATTATGCAAACATTTATGCAAATGAGGTCCCTTATGCTAATGAGGCCCTGCACCGAGTCTCCGCACATGGTCCCGAACCCCACCATCCATTCCAACTAATAAGTTCTGCAATACCTTCGTCCCCTTCTGAAATCTTTTGTACTTTCCTCATGCTTTCTTGAATTCACTCTAGTTGAGAACACTAGACACTCAGAGGAAATGTGGAATGAATGATATTCGAGTTTCTTTCAGCATGGACCATACAACACACAGGACCATCTTTAACCTCGTTATTACCTTCTGCTTTATTCCAGCATGTCATTAGAAGTGCTGCTGTTATGTACATATAGCAATTGCATGTACTTAATGAGTATAACCAGGATTATTCTGTACGTTGTATGAAGCATAAATATTCAGAACTGCCACTCAACAGGATATGACAAGGTTGGGTGAGCTGCAGGTCAGCCTAACCACAACGCCCTGACTTCGAATAACGAGAATGGGAATTGAGTCAAATAAATATCAGAAGACATCAGGGGATAAATCCTAACTTGACAGCAGATAAACTAATATCCACTTTTAAAACAGTGGTTTAGGTGTGAACACGGATGGCTATAAATTTCTATGTAAATGAATAAGTACTTGTTTTGTATCATTCATATCTTTGTTCCTTGTAAACCGCACTTGATCCTTGGGAAAGTACGGTATAAAAATGTTTGTTAATAAATAAATAAATAAATAGATAAAATTGCTCAGACTCCCTGTGAATGTCTAATACCATTTTGTGCATACTTTTGCTCCTGGTGTGCAGACATATACCTGAGGGCAAAGTTGGGTTGGGGTTTGGACTTATGTATATATTTTTTTGAAAATGTTCAACAGGATGGGGCTGATTTTATATGACCGCCATGGGAAGTTACTTGCTAGCTACATGTATAAGTCCCCATTTTCCAGATCTTACATGTGTGCTTACAGAATAGCGCCTGGGTTAAGCATGTGTGTAAGTGTCCGTTCACACATGTAAGTGCTCCTCAGTCATTCCTTCCAGTGGGCCGTGCACTGCAGTGGTGCTTGGGTGGAGTGTAGGTGTGACGTTGGTCGACACGCATCAGATGTAGAATACCATGACTCACATATGTGCATCATTGCATCCATCCAGACATAGCAAGTTACAGCTGCCCTACATCAGACATAGGTGGCCTAAGCTAGGATCCAGCTTGTCCTCACGTCCTATTTTATAACATAACGTGCATGCACACTTTACAAAATAGGGCCTCCATGTACGCAAAACCTGCTCGGTAGCTTATAAAATGACCTTCCACACGTATCAAGTTTCGTTTAAAGTTTGTGCATTTTTTCAACAGTATAATTTTCAAAGCAAAATATGCATGCACCTTCCCTATGAAACTTAACATAAGAACATAAGATATGTCATACTGGGTGAGACCAAGGTCCATCAAGCCCAGTATCCTGTTTCCAACAGTGACCAATCTAGATCATAAGTACCTAGCAGTTTCCCCAGAAGACATAGGTTCCACAATGCTTGTATTGGGTCAAGCAGAGATATCTTGGGTCTCTTTTAATAATGGTTTATAGACCTTTCCTCCAGGAACTTGTCCAAACCTTTTTTAAACCCAGCTACACTAACAGCTTTTACTACATCCTTCGGTAACAAATTCTAGAGTTTGATTACATGTTGAGTGAAAAAATATTTTCTCTTACTAGTCTTAAATAGGTTACCCTGTAGCTTCATTGCATGTCCCCTAGTCTTTTTATATTTTGATGGAATAAAGAATCAATCTATGTTTACCCATTCCACTCCATTCATTAATTTATAGACCTCTATCATATCTCCCCTCTGCTGTCTCTTTTCCAGGTTGAAGAGCCCTAACCTTTTTAGCCTCTCTTCATAGGGGTATCCTTCCATCCCCTTTACCAATTTGGTGGCTCTTCTCTGAACCTTTTCTAATAACGCTATATCCTTTTTAAGATACGGTGACCAGAATTGCACACAATATTCAAGGTGCGGTCACACCATGGAACGATACAGAGGCATTATAATATCCTTTGTTTTATTTTCCATCCTTTCCTTATGATACCTAGCATTCTATTTGCTCTCTTGGCCGCTGCTGCACACTGGGTGGAGGGTTTCAACATGTTATCCACGATGACGCCTAAATCATTTTCCTGGATGGTGGTTCCTAATGCGGAACCTTGCATCATGTAAACATAGTTTGGGTTGTTCTTTCTTAGGTGCATAACTTTGCACTTGTCCACATTAAATTTCATCTGCCATTTGGATGCCCAGTCTTCCAATTTATCAAGATCCTCTTGCAATTTTTCACAATCCTCATGGGCTTTAACAACTTTAACTAGTTTTGGTCATCTGAAAATTCGATAACCTCATTTGTTATTCCCTTTTCCAAGTCAATTATGAATTTGTCAAAAAGCAGCAGACCCAGCACAGATCCCTAGAATACTCCACTATTCACCTTTCTCCACTTGGAATTTACCCTCTGCTTTCTATCTTTTAACAATTTCCTGATCCACAATAGTACACTGACTCCTATCCCATGACATTTTAGTTTTGCTAAAAGTCTCTGATGAGGGACCTTGTCAAAGGCTTTCTGAAAGTACAGATACACTATATCAACTGACTCACCTTTGTCCATCTGTTTATTCACACCTTCAAAAAAACATAACAGATTAGTAAGACAAGATTTTCCTTGCCTAAAGCCATCTTGGCGGTCTCCCATTAAGCCATGACTATCTACATATTCCTCTCACTTGGTTTGCAGCTTGTCGTGCTGTGAGGGCTTGCGTGCATCAATGATGCTGAGAGCTAAACTATCGGTAGTTTAACTACTGGCAGGGTCTCCCAAGATGGACAGGTCTCAGCTGAGGTGCCAGACGAAGACAAACCACCCATCTGGGCAGCAGCAGAATGGGATAGTGTTGACGGCGGAGGATCACATTTCTGTGACAACGGCAACAACACCAAACTTAAACTGCGCGGAAGGAAGGCCCGGCAATCTACTTCTGTATCTTGCCATGAAAACCCAATGGATAGTTACAACAAAACAAATTGTGCTATGGTGCTGGAAGATGAGACTCCCAGGTCGGAAGGCACTCAACTAGCTACTGGGGAAGAGCTGAAGACTTTTCAGAGTAAAGCCAGCATTTATGATGTGGTTGGATCAAAGCCCTCGGGAAGTCTGACTGCTGATGTAGCTGCGCATGAAATGAGAGTCAGAAGCTGTAAAGATGTCTTACATATTGGAACATGGAACGTACGAAGCATGAACCAAGGGAAGTTGGAGGTGGTCAAGAATGAAATGGAACGTGTACAACTTGATCTGTTGGGTGTCAGCGAACTGAAATGGACTGGCATCGGGCACTTTGCATCAGATGATCACATGGTCTACTATGCTGGAAATGAAAAACAAAGAAGAAATGGTGTTGCATTTATAATAAAGAAGAAACTTGCAAGAACTGTAATGAAATACAACGCAGTCAGCGAACGCTTAATCTCTATTCGTCTACGAGGATTGCCTATCAACACAACTATAATTCAAGTATATGCCCCAACAACAGCTGCAGAAGAGAATGAAATTGAAGAGTTCTATGAACAAGTACAAGCTGAAATTGACAGAACATGCAAACAGGATATCCTGATAGTCATGGGTGACTGGAACGCAAAAGTTGGCAACAAAGAAGAAGGCAAAGTAGTTGGAAAATATGGACTTGGCAACAGAAATGAAGCTGGAGAAAGATTGATAGAATTCTGCAAGACCAATGATCTATTCATCTCAAACACCTTCTTCCAGCAACACAAGCGACGACTGTACACATGGACTTCACCCAATGGATTGTATAAAAATCAAATTGACTACATCTGTGGAAGTCAACGATGGAAAAGCTCTGTAACATCAACAAAGACAAAACCTGGAGCTGACTGTGGTACAGATCATCAACTACTAGTATGCAAACTTAAGCTAAAGTTGAAAAAGAGCAAACCACTCATGAATGCACCAAAATATGACCTTGAGAATATACCACTGGAATTTAAAGACTGCCTGCAAAATCGATTTGCTGCTTTAGATACAAATGACAGAGCTCCGGAAGAGTTATGGAATGACATCAAGAAGGTTGTGCTGGAAGAAAGTGAGAAGTCTCTACAAAAGGTGAAAAAGCAAAAACGGCCAAAATGGATGACGGAAGAAACTCTGAAATTTGCCCAGAAACGCAGAGAAGCTAAAGCCAAAGGAGAAAGAAAGACAATCGCAGAACTCAACAGAGATTTCCAACGTGCAGCAAGACAGGACAAGGAAAAGTACTACAATGACACTTGCAAGGAAATAGAAGCAGAAACTATTAGAGGAAGAACAAGATCGGCTTTCCTAAAGCTGCGAGAGTTAAAGAAAAAGTTCCAGCCTCGAATTGGAATGTTACAAGATGCTCAAGGTTCTATGTTGAATGATTCTGAGAAGATCAAGAAAAGGTGGAAGGAATATACAGAGTTTTTATATGATAAAGATCAAGTGGACCAACAGCCGTTTCAACCTATACCTTATGATCAGGAACCATTGGTGATGAAAGAAGAAGTTGAAGCAGCATTGAAAGCCTTATCAAAGAACAAAGCACCAGGCATTGATAGCATTCCCATAGAAGTATTGCAGCAATCTGATGCAGCTGTTACCGTACTTACAAGGCTCTGCCAAGAATATGGAAGACAACATCATGGCCAACTGACTGGAAAAGATCTGTGTTTATACCAATACTAAAGAAAGGTGATCCAACTGACTGTGGAAAATTACCGCACAATCGCTCTGATCCCACATGCCAGCAAGATTCTACTGAAGATTATTCAAAAGAGACTACAGCCATACCTAGAACAAGAACTACCTGAAGTGCAAGCAGGGTTCAGGAAAGGGCGAGGAACGAGAGACATCATTGCGGATGTGAGATGGATCCTTGAAAAGACTAAAGAATACCAAAAGGATATCTATTTGTGCTTTATCGACTATAGCAAGGCTTTTGACTGTGTAAACCATGAGAAACTCTGGGCCACATTAAGAAGCATGGGTATACCAGAACACCTGATCGTTCTCTTGCGTAATCTGTACATTAATCAAGAAGCAACAGTTCGAACGGACCAAGGAGAGAAACAGAATGGTTTAAAATAAGCAAAGGTGTAAGACAAGGCTGCATACTTTCCCCCTACCTGTTTAATTTATATGCAGAACACATCATCAGAGAAGCAGGACTGTATGAAGACAACAGAGGTGTGAAGATTGGTGGAAGACTCATCAACAACCTTCGCTATGCTGATGATACCACATTACTGGCTGAAAGCGAAGATGATCTGAAACATTTGCTTCTCACAATCAAAGAACATAGTCTCAAAATGGGCCTTCACCTTAATGTAAAGAAGACAAAGATCATGACAACTGGCATAATCAACAGGTTCATCGTTGAAGGAGAAGAAATTGAAATCGTGAACAACTTTAACCTACTTGGATCAACTATCAATAAAGAAGCAACAAGCAGTCAAGAAATCAGACGACGCATTGCTCTTGGCAGAATGGCTATGAAAGACCTAGATAAGATTCTCAAGAGCAGAGATGTCTCTCTCCATACAAAGATTCGACTTGTTCAAGCCATGGTATTTTCAATAACATCATATGGATGTGAAAGCTGGACAGTGAAAAAGACAGACAGGAAGAAAATTGATGCCTTTGAATTATGGTGCTGGCGGCGAATACTGTGTATACCATGGACTGCCCGAAGAACAAACCAGTCGGTACTAGAGGAGATCAAACCTAAGCTTTCTTTAGAAGCTCAGATGACAAGACTTCGACTTTCATACTTCGGACACATCATGCGAAGAGAGAGATCATTAGAGAAAGACATCATGCTTGGCAAGATAGAAGGTCAACGCAAAAGAGGAAGGCCAGCAATGAGATGGATCGCTACAATAACAGCAGCTACGGGTACTAGTCTGTCGTCAATGAGCCGCCTGACTGAAGACCGAACACAATTTAGGATAGCTATCCAGAGGGTCGCCATGAGTCGACTCCGACTCGACGGCACTTAACAACAACAACATCTACATATTCAGTAATTTTGTTCTTTATGATGGTTTCCACCATTTTTCCCGGTACTGACATCAAGCTCACTGGTATGTAGTTTCCCAGATCACACCTGGAACCCTTTTTAAAAATTGCTATTACATTGGCCATCCTCCAATCTTCAGGTATTACAGATTATTTTAATGATAGTTCACAGATTACTAATAGAAGGTCTTCAATCTCATATTTCATTTCTTTCAACACCCTTGGATGTATACCATCCAGTCCAGGTGATTTGCTACTCTTCAGTTTATTAAATAGTTCTAATACATCTTTCTGGTGTATCAATATTTCTTTCAATTCTTCCACAGTATCACCTTTAAATACCACTTCAGACATGGGTAACATCCCTACATCTTCCATAGTAAAGACTGAAGCAAAGAATTCATTCAGTCTCTCCGCTATGGCCTTGTCCCCTCTTAGTGCCCCTTTTACCCCTCTATCATCTAATGGTCCAACTGACTCCCTCACAGGTTTTTTGCTACGAATGTACTTGAAAAAGTCTTTATTACGCGTTTTTGCTTCCACAGCAAGCTTCTTCTCAAATTCTTTGCCTGTCTTATCAATGCCTTGCATTTAACTTGCCATGCTTGTGCTGTTTCCAGTTTTTGTCATTTCACTCTTTTTTCCATTTCCTGAAAGATGCTTTTTTTGGCAACAGCAGCATCTCTGACCTCACCTTTAAACCATGCTGACAATTTTTGGACTTCCTTCCTCTTTTCTGAAAGCGTGGAATACAGCTGGTTTGGGCTTCCAAGATAGTATTTTTAACAATACCCAAGCTTGATGTAAGTCTTTAACCTTTGCTACTACTCCTTTTAGTTTTTTCTTAACTATTTTCCTCATTTTATCATAGTCTCCCTTTCGAAATTTAAAAGGTAGTACTGTGGATTTCCTTACCTTCCCTCCTCCATTAATTAAATCAAATGTGATCATGTATAACTATTGCCAAGTGGCCCCAACAACCTTATCTATTGCACCAGATCTTGTGTTCCACTAAGGACGAGGTCCAAAATGGCTTCCGCTCTGGTCGGTGCATGAACCAGCTGCTCCAAGAAGCAGTCATTTATTTCATCTAGAAATTTTATCTCCTTAGAATGTCCTGCCATGACACTGACTCAGTCAATATCGGGATAATTGAAATCACCCATTATTATTACTGCGCTGTAACTTTTGTTAGCTTCCTTGATTTCTTTGAGCATTTCATCATCCATTTGTTCATTCTGGCCAGGCGCTCGATAGTACACCCCCACTGCTATCACCTTCCCCTTTTTACATGGAATTTCAATCCATAGAGATTCTACAGCAAATTTTGTTTCCTGCAAAACTTTAATCCTTTGTGATCCAATGCCCTCTAACATAGAGCACAAACCCTCCACCAATTTGATCAGCTCTATCATTACGATATAGTTTGTACCCAGGTATCACAGTGTCCCACTGGTTGTCCTCTTTCCACCATGTCTCTGAGATACCAATCATATCTAACCTTTCATTTAGTTCTATATATTTTAACTCTCCCATCTTAGTTTTTAGACTTTTAGTATTTGCATACAAGCATTTTAGAGACTGTATTTTATTCATATTAATTTGGCTATCGGTAGGCAGGGGTAATTTGGAATCTTTAAGATCTGTCTGCTCCATACTCAAGGGCATTTGGGCTACTTTTGTCTTTGTTGGAACCTCTCTACTGATATGCCCTTACTTCATTCTTTTGGTAGTAGCTTTCAAGGATACATTGTTCCGAAACATGCGCTCTCTGGCAACTGTCGGCTCTCCCCATATTTGTTTATTTGATGTACAATAAATCAGGACCTTCTCTATTTTAAGTCATTGCCTACCCTGTGTCCTTTTGAGGTATTTTATACTGTAAGAACATAAGATATGCAATACTGGGTCAGACCAAGGTCCATCAAGCCCAGTATCCTGTTTCCAACAGTGGCCAATCTAGGTCATACGTACCTAGCAGTTTCCCCAAAAGACACAGGTTCCACAATGCTTGTACTGGGTCAAACATTGATATCCTGGGTCCCTTCTTAATAATGGTTTATGGACCTTTCCTCCACTTGCCTCCACTTTACTTTTTTCATGTGTCAAGCTTCTGTTGACTTTTTTTCTCCTGCTTTCCTGCACCTCACCACAAGGCACAGCAGACTACATCCACTCTCAACTTTCTTGTTCTGTTCCTCTCCTCTGCATGCAATCCTAAGCACCAGAAAGTATTTTCGCATGATACAACTCAAGCTCACAAAGTTCTAGTGGCTTTAAAATTAGTAAAACAAGTTATCCCATGCTGTCTAGGAAAAGCAAAAATAAAGTCTCTAGAAAAAATTTGTAAGCCGTATCTGACCTGCATTTTGAAAGGAGGTATACAGACATGCAACTGAAAATGATTTTGAGGTCCTATGGGAAGGAGGAGGAGCCGCAGAAACACACCTGCAAGCCCAACCCTGCCGGAGATCTTCCAGCCTCACCTAGGGTAAGGGCTTTAAATATGAATTAGTGCTGGGTGTTCTAAAGCAACCATGAAGGCAACATACAACATCTTCCTGTTCATGCTGGTCATCTCCGTTGCAACAAATCTCATCTCTGCTTCTGGAGTTATACAAGGAAGTGAGTACAATACAAACCTACTACAGACAGGGAATATATATAGGAAGCCTCACAGCACTGGGCAATAGAGGCAAACAGGACAAAACCTAGAGAACAGCAACACACCATATAATATGATTGATGAGGAAAGGTCGAAAGAGTTGAGTTTGTTTAGCCTAGAGAAGGTGAAGGAATGTCCTGCTAGCACAGCTTTCTACTACATGAGGGATGGGAGGGTGAAGGTTTATGAAAAGGGTGACGACGACCTCTCTAGCTGTACTAGAGAAACGACACACAACGACTTTAAATTTCAACAGGTGAGGCTGAGGTTAGATTTCTGCCAAGAACTTTCTATCTGTAAGGAGAATTAATCATTGGAAGAAGTTGGGCTAGTGGCTGATTTATTAATGGAACAAAGCTTATTAAATCAGGCCTTAAGGGAGGTAGAGAATACAATTCCTTCTATCATGTTATAATGTAAACTGCCTTGACTGAATGATAAAGTCATATAAAACCTGTTAAATAAATAAATAAAATAAATTGCATTTAAGAGCAGGCTTGGTAACTCTGAGATGGTTTAGTTAAAGGGGGTATTGCCTAGGAATTAGGTAACCTTTTGACATCTATTCCCATCCTCTTTCTTTGATCTGACTACACTGTAAACTATTGTGAATTTAGAATATGAGAATCAGATGTAAGATCTAAGATATTAGCTGAAAAAATGGCTCCCTCTTAGAGTTTTGGCTGAGAATGAGAACCTATGAAATATGAACGGGTGGATGGGAGGGTTTACAGCTCTGCTACATGACCTCAATGTGGGCACAAAATTGTTTGCACCCTAACTAAACCAGGAGGATGAAACCTACTGTAAAATTAAATGAAAGTCATACAGCGGTGATACATTGATTCTGGAAAGAAAGGGAATGAGAGAGGGAAACATTATACGTTGCACTAACACTAGAACAGTGAATTTATTCCCGTATCACCTCTCAGGCTCTGTCTTTCACGAGAGCCAAAAAGTGCCAAAAAGCAAAATTGGCAGGAAAAACCATTGTCTGCAAAACTAGCCTAACCAGTTGAAAAAATACAAAAACTAATCACTTGATATTCCGAACGAGCTGATATTTAAATACGATGGTGGTCAGCTGTGGCATTTAAAAGCAGTAGCCAGATAGTGGCCACCACGGCATTTTCGGTTTCTGTGGCCACTATTTGGATAAGTTCAGTTCTTTTCTGGATAGCATCAATTCCAGCCAGAACTTATCCTGATAGTAACTTAGGACTACATCTCGTGCAGCCTAAGTTATCCAGATAAATACCGACTGGAATTGCTGCGATCTGGGTAAGATCTGCATCTATCTGGATAGTGGCATATTGACCTATCTCTGCCCATGGACCGCTGGATAGTCCCAGGGCAGTCTGGAGATATCCAGCGGCATTATCCAGATTATGGCACCAATTCGGACAGCCTTCTGTGGGCTATCCAGATAAGAGCTTTGTATATCAGTTCTGCAAAAAGCTACTGTTATTATCATTATTATAGCAATTAAGAAATGTTCACGTGGAATGCCAAGAAACTAGGTCCCAATAAATAACTGCACATCTCTCTCTTCTTTCCAAATATTTTATATTCTCTATGCGTAATTGGGAACACACTTTAGGACATGTATTCACAGGGTCACTATGAGCTGAAATCAAGTCGTGGGCACTGAGCAACAGTTGCAACAATTGTGATTTATTTTTACATTTTATTTCTGTCTGGCAGTGGTTTGTTTCTTGTTCTATAGCTTAAATGTCTCTTGGATTTCAGGAAAACCAGGAATTTGTCCACGGCCACGAAAAATAGTGCACCGTCCTTTATGCCCTTGTAAGGATGAGTGTGCACTGGACAGCGACTGTCCAGGGAACAAGAAATGCTGTCCTGACAGCCATGAGAAGCTGTGCAAGCCGCCTGTTGAAGGTAGTCACGCTTATGTGTGCATTATTTACAGAACGGTCTCTTCTGCACTGCTTATGATCTGGTGTCTCTAATCCCCCAAAAATATTAGGAGCTTGGTGAGACTCATGGAATGAACGGTATGAGTTTTTATACAATCACATAGTGCTACCCTCTCCTGCTTTTCAAAGTTCATCAATTCCTGATGGCAGCTTCACATATCAGTGCTTCTGGCAAGATCACAGTTTCTACTGCAGGTTTCATGGGATCCGGTGGAGACCCCCCTGACTCATGTAGAAAGTGAGGCCACTGTATCATATGTGATGGCGTCAGATTTGCTAGTGAGTGTTTCACTCAGTCTTAAACAATCAGATGGAAACCAACTCACTGCATTCGTCTAACTTTGATGCTGTTTTACTTAGCTCTTATTTCACACACTGCATTAGCAATCTGGCAGGGTTTCTCAGTGAAGAGAAGTAACTTCTTGGGCCTACTGGTAGTGGAATCTTGGTCAAATCACAAGAACATCTTCAAGAACCTCTTTTCCACGTCCGGAATTCTCTTTCAAATATTTAATTTTATTCTATTCTAAACCCAAGAATTTGTGTGCAGAATGTCTCTATGACTAAATACAGCTTATGCTAGAGAACCAATTAGTTAACCACAATTAAAAAGAAGAGGTGAACTGATGTCTGGAGAATAGGAAGGCAGCTCCTCTGTTCTATGTTGCCAGCTTTGTACTGTGTGTTTTAGAAATTCAGGATTCAGGGCTAGGTCTACATGGCTATTCCTTTGCCGATCTCCATCTCAGAGCATCTGAGTATTCTGTAACCGCTGGATCTAATCTTGCCACCCTAGGTGCCGTTTGAATTCAGAAGAGCAGTGCCCATTCCCACAGTGTTTATCAGGACTTGAATTTTGCATTTCTAGTGAAACCTGGTGTGTGTCCAAAGAAAAGACCAGGAAGATTCAGGAGATGCAGCGACAAGTGTACATCCGACAGCGAATGTGCCGGGAAGCTGAAATGCTGTTTTCATCAGGGTGGATTTGACTGCTTGTCCCCTCCTCCAGGTAATGTCTGATGCAGTTTAATACCATGATTAGAAAGGGGAAAACTACAGGTTGGAAATGCTGAGTGTAAATAATCAGGAAATGTTCAAGCATTCGGTTCCCTTATGTTGACAATCATAGACATCTCCAAAGTGTATGAATTAAGGGTCTTTATTCTATTCCAAACTGGAGTATAACTCACAGATTGCCTAGAGATATAAAAACATGTGCATGGCAAATGTGAGCTAGAATTGTACCTCATGGACCACTGAAAGATTTCTAGATAATATGTCTCCTTTAACATATATTTTAACCACTGAAAAGACCAAGTTTGTTGCATCTAGCACATTTCATTATTTTCTGATCTGTTTGTGAAATTTATACCATTAAAATATAGAGTGGGTTTGTGGGTTGTTTGACTCCTGGCAAAATTTATTTGCCAAATGCTAATTTTACTTTTTACACCTCCTAAATTGGGATGTGACTGACTAAGCATCCTGTTCCCAATGTGTTGATGCACTTTACAACAAAAAAGCTCATTAATGCAGAAGGAAATGTTTTGTAGTGTTCTTGAGTATTGCACAATAAGGATAACAGGGTAAGATTAAAAGCGGGGCTCTTTTTAAGGGGGTACTCAATGGCAATCAGTACCAGCATATTTTTCATTGACCCATGGTACTCCTATATTAATGAAAGAGCCCTGCATAAGAGTACCAGTGTCTTTCTTTGCTAGAATAACTTCATGGATTAAAAGGATTTATCAAGCTATACTCATAGGTGTCCTAGAGATATTGTTGGAACAATATCCTCCCGGGAGTGATTAGATGAATCCCCGTCACCAAACTCTGTGCTCTTCTGGACTGTCTCTTGGCTCACATGTTCCATTTTGGATGTTTGAACACAATGTCAAGTCAGCAGCAGTCAGTTACATGGTGCTTACTTCTGCTTGTCTCATGTGAATGTTGTGTGTTACAGAGATGCCTGGATTTTGCCCCCCTAACGTCCTCCCTCCTGGTATCGTGGCCACCCCCTGCATTGCAAAGTGTGTGTCTGACAGGAGCTGCATGGAAGGCTTCAAATGTTGCACTCTGGGTTGTGAACGGATTTGCAGACCGCCAAGCAAAGGTATTTATGCATGGTTTATATTCCAAATACCTACTGTACCTGAAGGTAACTCACCTTGAGCTTCTGGAAAGGTGCAACCTAAACCCAGTTCCCAATTCAGGTACAATTACAAAAAGTGTTTAGAAGATCACTAGTAACTGTAGCACATTTTCTATCTACCATGTTAATATGACTTCAGGGTACTTGGTAATGGGGCATTTTGCTTTATCGAAGAACAAAAACATTTTCCATTTATCCCATTCAGTTGTGAACAAAACTTTTCTTTGAAGAAACAGCAAATAGTATTCAAGGTACCTGCTTTGAGCTATCAACAGGTATAGCTAAATCATGAATTGCCTTATTTATTAGACAAAAAAGGAGTGCGTATTACTGTGAGACTACCATTCATGAACATAAGTCCCATAGGAGGACAAATGAATTGAGTCAAAAGTCTACTGAGACAGAATATTTTCAGAGCAAGTTCTACTATACAAGTTTACCAGACTAAAAAAGATGTGAAAAAGCTTTCGGAGTAATATTCAGAAGAACCTGCTAATGAATGAGTCCCAGTGAGAGGGATTCAGTGACACTATCTGGATAAGTGTCGTGCACTAACTGAACTGTGCAGTCCATGTCTATTCTCCATCCACTTCCCACCCGCTAACATGCCGTTAATTTATGAATTAGCATGCAGTCCTGCCAGCATGTTAACAGTTACCTAACAGTGCATGCTAATTTGTACATTAACCGCTTAATGCACTTTAGTGAAAGAACCTCCAAGCACCATTCCTTGACGTTTTGCTGGGAATACGTTAACACTCGGCTCTTCCAAATATTTGCAAGTGTGAGTCGATGTTTCCAAGGGAAGGGGCACTTTGGGTAAACGCTCCAGTGATGTCGAGTCACCAAGAGAGGAACCTGATTATTTCCCTTTTCACTGGCATTTTTAAAATGTGTCTATTCAAGAAATTGATTGATTGAGATTTTTAATTTTGGTTTTAACTAGTATCAGGGCTGGTGCTACCATTAGATGAATTAGGCAGTCACCTAGAGCGTCAGCCCTCCCGGGGATGCCCACTGCTGTTGCTATAGGTCCTAGTGAGGGATGGCCACAGTGGCGATGAGGGGTGGGGCCAGGGGTGCAAGGGATGAGGCTTGCCTAGGGAACCTCATCTGTTTGCACCAGTCCTGACTAGTATTGACTTTTATAACTTCTTATTTAATAAGAGATGTTATGCTACTTTTCACATTATTTGTTCAGTTTTTAGGATTCTTTTTATTGTACTTTGCCTTGAACCCGTTATGGATTAAGTGAGATATAAATTCCATAATTCAATTAAGTGAATCTGACTGGTTCACATCTTAACTGTAATTTTTCTGTGTTACAGAAAAGCCTGGATTTTGCCAGTATGATTCAATAAGCTGCACTAAAGAATTTTGTCCCC
The DNA here is from genome assembly GCA_033557465.1 of Ichthyophis bannanicus. NCBI lineage: Eukaryota > Metazoa > Chordata > Amphibia > Gymnophiona > Ichthyophiidae > Ichthyophis > Ichthyophis bannanicus. The sequence continues at coordinate 90,397,799 of CM066049.1, read as the reverse complement.
TCTGCACAAGTGACAGCGAGTGTCCAGAAGATGAGAAGTGCTGTTACCTAAACTGCCGAAATCAATGTGCAAAACCTTTGCTAGGTAAAAGAAGATGGCCGAGGCTTTGTGCTGAATTAAGAAAAAACATTTGTTCTTTTTCTTTTCAAAAGGTGTTTCTCCCTCCTTCCTCAAGCACGATGAGGAAAGTCTCATGACACATAAAATGATCCTTAGGAGGTCATTAAAGAATGACAGAAAAAACCCACAGACATTGCACAGCACCCCTTGCAGCACTAGATCGTGCAGACAGAGCACATTGAACCTTCTTAACCATCACAGATCTGCAAGAGCAGTCAATACGTTCGCCTAAGATCCTTCGCGCTCTATACCCCCATCCTCTGGAGTACATTACCCCCCACCCTGTGAAACATCTAGTCAACCCAAGACTTTAGAAAGAACCTGAAGACATACCTCTTCCAAGAGCACTACACTACCCATTGCAAAATCACCCCTCCTGAACCCAGAGCGTCTTTCCTACCTCACCACCATAAACACTCAGCAAAACTCAACCCCTCTCTACTTTTATCCACATGTTTTAAACCCCACTCCTAAAGGGAGGCCTGATTAATGTCTCTCTTTACTCTGTTGAAGTTTGTTGTGAACTCTCTGTAGATCATGTTTGTCTACACTGTTCACCATTTTGACTAGTAGAAAAACGGTATACCACAATCAGTTAAATAAAGAAATGATTTGTGAGTACTTGGTGAGGTTAGAGTCAATGATTATTCCAAAGAGTTTGATTTCGTTGCTACATTTAATCTTGTTTCCTCCTATAGTGGACTGCAGAGTCTCTCTTGTCCATAATGTCATGTGGCTCATTTAGGATGGCAATGAATATTTTTATACATTATAAACAGAATATTCTGTTTCTGATTATTGTCAAGAGAGACCCGGGGAACGCCACTACTTATCCCAAGGGTAACACAGAATCTAGCCAGGTATGTGTGACCTGGATTGGCCACTTCTGCAAAAAGGACACTGGGCTTGATGGACCTTTGGTCTGACCCAGTATGACAAGTCTTACGTTCTTAAGTTATGTTCTTACATATCTTCCAACTTTTTTATGATTTGTCCTGTTGTTTCTGTTTTGTCTTTCACCTTTTAAGAACCTATAAATCTATTTTATATATGTTAACTTCCAGCAGAATGAGCAGATCTTTAGCAAAATTAACTAAAAGATATCTAATGGGGTGGTAAAAGGTCTTGAAGAGGCACGATTCTAGGTACTGTGGGGCAGTGTCTCTTGGAAGTATCACCGAGTGTGAGTGTGTGGTGCAGAGGATTGTCATTTGTCCTATCTATGATAATGGCTGGATGTGAATGACAGACACTGAGAGCTCTCATTCATTCTTCACTGTGACTCTGGGCATGGCTAAGTGTTGGGATACATGGCCATTTTTTTCAGAATCATGCATCTGAAGATAGCAGGACTCTACTAACCATTTGCAACAATTTACTTTCTGTGTTGCAGACAAGCCTGGCCATTGTCCAGTACATTTATCTGCCTCTCTTCGATCTACTTTACCACCACCTCCAGGCCCTCCGGAATGTTCTAGTGACTACCACTGTGAAGCTCATGAGAAATGCTGCTTCGCAAAATGTGTGTCACCTGTGTATCAACATGGTAATAGTCTTTTTCAACATTCAGCAGACGAGAAGTGGTAGTTCCTGAAGGGGAAGAAGGAAAGGGCGAGATATAGGCGGCAGGGGCTTAGTACAAAGGGATGGGAAGTAGACTTCTGTCCCTAGTGTTTCTCAGTAGGTTATTTTGCATTTGGTCTTTAATCCTTTGCCTACAAGCTGTGCTCACTGATTTTATAGGACCCTTTTACTTTTTCTTTATCTTCCTGCCCTTGTTGACTCAACAAGGAATGTTCTTGCAACTTTTTCTTCCTTCTGACCTGGAGATCCCAAGTCCCAAGAACAGTCTTTAAATACCATGAATAGAGCCAGGGTTTACATTTTAGTTGGCTACAGATGGATATACACCATGGCAGAAACAGAACAGTCCTTATTAGGGTAACTCAGTTTCGTGTATCCTGCATCTAATTATAATCCAGTCTATCATGATTGTATCTGCAATGTACATTTTTTTTTTTATTATAGATGGAAACTGTCCACAGAAGCCTGACTTTCCAAAGTGCAGCGGGGTAGCTCTGACTGCTCTCTGCAGCAATGATGAGGACTGTGCAGTGGACGAGAAGTGCTGTGATTATGGCTGTAGATTCCAGTGTGTGCAACGTTTGCAAGGTACAGGAACATTTCCATGAAAGGTTTCTCTTGCATTCTACAAAAACATATGATATGCCATACTGGGTCAGTCCAAAGGTCCATCAAGCCCAGTATCCTGTTTCCAGCAGTGGCCAACCCAGGTCACAAGTACCTGTCAAAAGGTCGACCGATTCCATGCTGCTTATCCATACTGCTTAAAAGCTTGTTCATAGTGGAGCTTAATTAAAATCTTACTTTCTTTGCATAGCTTAGTGGACTATCAGATGGTTTTAAATAAATAAATGAATAAATACTGCACTCACAGAGCTGGTCCAAGCTGAGAACTGGAAGAGGTTTAACCGTTACGCCAACATGCTAGAAGGTCTGGTACTGACCCACAAATGTGCCTGTTGCCAATACAAAAAAGTGGTGTAAATACAAAACTTGACAGAGTTGTCTCCACAGTTTTCAAATCTTTCTTTTTTTGTTTCACACAGTTATTTAATGAAATTTTTAACATGAATTAGAACTTTTTTAATGCCTGCAGAGCTATATAACATGCATTCATTTGTAGGTTAATGTACATTAATGTGATTTAGCATGCACCAGTGAACACAATATGCAGGAACAAATGTGTATCCCTAATCTGTACTAGATCAGAGCTGTTACACCTTTCCTGTACAGAATATTAGAAATGTAACAGGTGTATTTAAAAGGGGCTGATGTTATTGCTACCTGACTGCAATAGATGAAATATTAGAATGCACTGCCCAACTATAAACAATGATAAACACAGAAAATAACATCTGTCCCGCATTTGCAGAATCAAAAAGTAGCAGGAGAAACTGCCAATGGAGGACTAGAGCTTTATTGAGTGTCGCCAGGTCTACCCTACACGTGTTTCGGCCCTGTGGCCTTCTTCAGGGGATTTTGACCTTATAAAACATGCAAATACAAAAAACAATAAATTATAACTACATAAGCAACAATAAAACAGCATTATTTCACATTCTAAAACGTGAATAGTAACAACATGTACATGCCAAAAGAGAGCCTAAAAATATAAACACGTAAACAGAATATATAGAAGATGATGAATAGAAATTATAAAAAAATCATATATGCTAATAAATAAATAATGTAAAAACATATCAAATAATAATAAACACTGTACATCTTATATGAAATTATTAAAAATCACTTCAATTATCAGAAGATCTAATGAATGGTTAATTAGAAATAACAGAAGAAATTATATATTCTATACTCAATAGTATATAAACAATATGTAAGCCGTGGACTCACCACTTACAGGAAACACTTTGTTGTGGATATAATTACAAACTGTTTCAGCAAGTCTGGAGGGAGCATAATAAAATCCATAAACAAAAGAAGAAAAATCAGAAATCATCCATATGAACCAGGACAATTTATAGGCAAATTTCTAAAATTGGGGGGCATTCTTTACTCTCTAGGGAAGAAGGGAACCTACACTGAGATTTCCACTTAGGGAAAAATGGTCCACATCAACTTTCTATATCTCAAGTTAAATCAAAAATATACGTTTCTAGTCCAAAACAAACACCAACAGTAATGATCTCACCTCAAAGCACTTGCATTTTGTTTTTTTACTGTGACTTTGTTTTATTATAGAGAAATGTGGTCACTGTCCTAAGTCTGATAAAAAGATATGCGAGAGTATCAGACTACTTCCTCCAGAATGCCATCATGACAAGCAATGCCCAGGAACTAAGATGTGCTGTAATTTTCTGTGTCGACAACATTGTGTGGAACCTGAACAAGGTACCAATATAATCTAAGGGTTTTAGACCTTACTAAACATGTTATCTTTAAAGGTGGTGAGTGTGTGACTCTGTAGGTTTTCTTTAATTGTATCTTCGCAGAACATCAATAGATTTCTGTGGTGCTGTATCTGACCATATTCAATTGTATTAGAGTCATTTTTAGCAAACTAAGAATTTGAAATTCTGTTAATAGAAGCAAGCTAGCTAAGCATGGAAATGACTCTTTTGAAGAAAAATATGCATCCCTGATAGAGTTCTTCTGGACCAAAGTACAATAAGGATATACTAAAAGAACTAGCAAATTGAAAAGTGCATGACGCGGGCATTTCATGGAAGTGCAGTTCCCATCAATCACCTCTCCCGTCAAAATGCCCACAGTGTTGGAAGAGATTTGAAACAAGAGTGACAACAAAAACTCCCACTGCTTCTCCAACTCTCTGGCAAGAGCGGCAGCTTGGATTTCACCACTTACCCCGAGTCCCCCTTTCCTTCACATGCGACTTATGAGAACCCTTCAGGAAGGACGCCCAGCCTGGCATACACACTCTATCAAACCATACATGTAGACGAACAGGGAGACAGACACGCTCTCGACAATAGGTGCTCTTCCCTTTGAGAAGCAGGTGTCATGATAAAACACGAATAATTTAGTAAACACACAGCTCTGCTCCAAAGCTATAATGTGTGAATGTTTCTTTCTCTTTCAGAGAAACCTGGCAACTGTCCACCAATAAATATCCTCTGCATTTTCCCTCTTCCTGAACCTCAATGCACGTGTGACTTTGATTGTCCAGAAGAGGAGAAATGTTGTTCCTTTTGTGGAGTGAAATGTGTAAAGCCGAGACAAGGTGAGGTCCCAGCATAGTGCTATGTATACAACGTGTCCATCTGGTGTCTGTAGGGCCTGTTCTGTTCTGTTCTTTCATACAGAATATTCAAGCCCTCTACTTGTGAGATTAAGAATATAAAACAGAAAAGGTGAGGGAGGAGCAGCAAGTGTGGGACCAGCACAGAGTGGAAGACTAATGGACTAGTGGATAAGATCAATATCAAATGTTTTGTTGGACTCCAATTAGTTGCCCACCACAGATTAAAACTGTAGGAGTTTAAAAAGTCCATATCATTGGTGTTCTTTATGTTTATCCATGATAAACTAAAAAATCAATGCTTACTCTTATAAAAATCAAATATATTTCTGATGGCTACTATTATCGTCACATATCTGAACTTCAACAAAGTTTACTTTCATCCAAACTTCACAAAGATTTACTAGACATGCAGTTACCCCACACAGTGGCTAAAATTATGTACCTATTTTCACAATACCCACCTTTTCGGCTAGATTAAAGAGGTGTGGCGAGGTTGGTGAAGAAACCACGTGCACAGACCGGATTTCTCAAATTTACATGTGCTATTCTGCTCCTGTTCCACTGCCTCAGAAACAACAGGGGCAAAGTATGTAGCAGTTTAATGAATGTTGCTCACATGGGGGTAAGGACATAAGCTATACCACAATGCGTCAGACCAAAGGTCCATCAAGCCAGGTATCCTGTTTCCAGCCGTGGCCAAACCAGCTTACAAATATCTGGCAGTTTCCCAAAAGGTACACAGATTTCATGCTGCTTGTCCCAGGGATAAGCAGTGGATTTCCCGGGTTCCCTTTAATAATGGCTTATGGACCTTTCCTCCAAGAACGTGTCCAAACCTTTTTTAAACCCAGCTACAGTTACAACTTTTACAATATCTTCCGGCAACAAATTTCAGAGTTTGATTACACATTGAATGAAAAATAATTTTTTCAATTAGTCTTAAATGTGCAACATTGTAGCTTCATTGTGCATCCTCTAGTCTTTCTACTTTTTGAAGGGTGTGATACAGTGGAGCCAAGTGAGCTTAGGGGGAGTGAAGAACTCACCTCAAACTTGGCTAGGCAGAAGGATTCAGCATGGCTAGGAAGGGCTGAGCAGCCGGTGCCGTCAGCACAGATAGAACAGAAAGGGTTTAAAATGAGGTTTCCTTTCTTGAGCAGTGACGCAGATAGAATTCAGGAACCTCATTACAAACACCTGTCCCCAGAAGCTGACGTAACGTGCAGAGAGGGGAGGTACAAAGGGGCCTGGTTAGAACCAGGAAGTAAGATTCGGATTCAGACCAAGAGGGAGACTCATGCAGAGACTCATGCAAAGAGCAGGAAGGAGAGCACGAGAAGAAGTCCAAGCAGTTACCTGAAAGAAAGCAAGCAGGACTCTGAGGAGGAGAGTGGCAGTCAGATGCAGGTGGAGTTCCAGCATCAGGCAGGCAAGTCTCCGAGGCAGAAAGAGTCCCAAAATCCCAGGAGACGTTACAACGCCAGGGGAAGCTTTGGAGGTCTGGGAGGACCAAGAGCTCTTAAGGGAAGCTCCAGGCAAGAGCAGTGGAGCAGTAGAGAAACGAATCTCTGGAGAGATAGTCCCCAAGAGGATTTCCCTTCAAGCAGGAAGGGGGACACTAACTCCGAGGGTTTACCCAAACCACGGGGAAACTTTCTACATGCTGGTAAAGCTTTGCTGAGAGAAAGAAACCCCACAGCTGACTCCAGAAGCACACAGAAGGTAACAGGGTTAAAGCCTTATGCTGGGGAGAGAAGAGAAGCTGGGAGTTTTTACAATCCATGTTTTGAGCAAAGTTTTAACATAGGAAAGTGTACAGACTTCCCTGTAAGAGAGCCAGGGGAGACTGGCCATAAAGAGACTTATTATACAAGAGGTTTTTACAACCCTGAGCTAGACAAGTGTCTGGGAGAAGAGAGAGTCTACCTTCCCCCAGCAAGTGAACCCAGCACATGCTATGAATGTGAGCCGGGCTGTAACAGTCACCATCCAGAGATAATACAGGGGGAAAGCAATAATATTTATCCTGATCCTGAACCGATGGACTGTACGATATGCTTGTCTGATGAGATAACATCTTTATGCTGAACTGTTTTGTAAAAGGAACAAGAGAGAAGGAAAAAGTATTCCAGCTGTTTTTGTTTAGTTTGTTTCATCGTTCTGTATATGTTTGCAAAGAAATGATATCCGCCAGGGAACGGGAATAAACCCTACTTTAATTTACCACTCTGACTGACTGACTCTGTATACAAAAGAGGAAGCAGATCAAGGCATTCACAACACCCTAGGCCAGCGATGGTGAACCTATGGCACGCGTGCCAGCTGTGGCACGCGAAGGCCTTGCAGCTGGCACGCGGGTAGGTCCGCAAAAAAGAAAAAGCTGGCTCTGGCTGCTGCCGCGGATGCGGCAGCGGCAGAGTGCAGTGTCCCGCGGGGCCCCCTCCGCCCGCTAAGCCCCTCTGCAAGGGCTTTCAGATTCGCGAGGGAGAGCGTCTCCCTCGCGTCTCTGTTAAGCCCGCAGGGGCTAATGGGAAATTTCCCATCAGCCCCTTTAGACGCGAGGGACTGATGGGAAATTTCCCATTAGCCCCTGCGGGCTTAACAGAGACGCGAGGGAGAAGCTCTCCCTCGCGAATCTGAAAGCCCTTGCAGAGGGGCTTAGCGGGCGGAGGGGGCCCCGCGGGACATTGCATTCTGCCGCTGCCGCAGCAGCGGCAGCAGCCAAAGCCAGCTTTTTTTTTTTTTAAAATATGCCATATGGGGGGGGGGGTTAGGACTGCTAATGGGCTGGGGGGGGTAGGACTGCTAACGGGCTAGGGGGGGGTAGGGGGTAGGACTGCTAATGGGCTAAGGGGGGTAGGACTGCTAATGGGCTGTGGGCTGATGGGGGCTGTCTGGAAATGGGGTGATGGGGGGTTAGGACTGGTAATGGGCTATGGGGGGGTTAGGACTGGTAATGGGCTTTGGGCTGATGGGGGCTGTCTGGAAATGGGGTGATGGGGGTTAGGACTGATAATGGGCTATGGGGGGGCTAGGACAGGAAAGGGGCTGATGGGGAGGGGTTAGGACTGGATGGGCTCTCGGCTGTTTGGGGCGGTTGGGACTAGTAATGGGCAAAGGGGGGGTTAAGACGTGTAATCGGCTGTGGGCTGATGGGGGGCTGTCTGGAAATGAGGTGATGGGGGGTTAGAACTGCTAATGGGCTATGGGGGGGTTAGGACTGATAATGGGCTAAGGGGGGGCTAGGACAGGAAATGGACTGATGGGGAGGGGTTAGGACTTGAGGTGGGCTGATGTGGTTAGGACTGGTAATGGGCTGTGGGCTGATGGGGGGGGTTTAGGACTGGCAATGGGCTGTGGGGGGCTGACTGGAAATGGGCTGATGGGGTTAAGACTGGAAGTGGGCTGATGGGGGGTTAGGACTGGTAATGGGCTATGGGGGGGTTAGGACTGATAATGGGCTAGGGGGGGTTAAGACTGGTAATGGGCTTTGGGCTGATGGGGGATGTCTGGAAATGGGGTGATGGGGGTTTAGGACTGGCAATGGGGTTATAGGGGGGGCTTAAACTGAAAATGGGGTGATGGGGGTTTAGGACTGGAAGTGGGTTGATGGGGGGCTAGGACTGGTAATGGGTTGGGGGGTTGCTATGACTGGAAATGGGCTGAGTGGAAGGGGAGGCTTGAACTGCAAATAGCTGATGGGGAGGGAGCTTGGAATGGAAATGGGCTGTGAGGGAAGGGAGCTAGGACTGAAAATGGGCTGATGGAGCAGCTAGGATAGGACTGGAAATGGGCTGTTGGGGGGAGCTAAGATTGGAAATGGGCTGTGGTGGTGGCTTGAATTGAAATGGACTCATGGAGGGGCTAGAACTGGAAGTAGGCTCATGGGGGGGGGCTTGGACTGGAATTGTACTGAGTGGAGGGGAGCTATGATTTGACATGGGCTGATGATGGGGCTAGGAAATGACTAGAAATGGGCTGATGGGGGGCTAGGATTGGAAATGAGCTGATGAAGGGACTCAGACTGAAAATGGATGGGGGAGCTAGGACTGGAAATGGGTTGATGGGGGGCTAGGACTGGAAATGGGCTGATGCAGGGACTAGAAAGTAATGGATGCTGGGTGAGACTGGAACTAGAAGGGAGCTGATGTTGGGGGAGGATTAGAATGGGATGGGGCTGGGAGAGTAAAATGGAGAAGGGAAAAATATTTTGTGTGGAAGGAATGAAAAATCTACAATTGGCCGGGTATTGGGAGAGTAAGTGGGGATTGAGGATGGAGTGGTAAAATTTGTGTGGATGAAATAGGAATGAGGAAAGAGCAAAAGGAGAAAGATTAGTATGTTAAAGCAGATGTAGAGAGAGAGAATGGAAAAAAAGACTAGAAGAGAGAAGAAAGAACAAATGGACAGCAGACGATGGAGAGTTAGCAGAAAACATGAAGAAACCAGAAGAAAGTGGCTGGAGCAATTGCAACTGAAAAAAAATGCACAAAAGGTAGAAAGATATCTCTTTATTTTGAATTTATTAACTGGAATATGAAACCTCTGGGAAATGTGCATCATTAACGTCTGCGCTTTGTTTGGTACAAGAGGAAATTAATTTATAGTTTTATTTCTACAGTGTTGTACATTCCAAGTTTGGCTTTTGGGGTTCCCAGTTTAATTATTGCCTTCCTGTTTCTAAATTGTGATTCCTTGTTTGGTGATGGTCTATGTTCTGCATGTGTAACTGAGCTGAGGTTTAATTGACGTGCTGGCACTTTGAGGAAATTCTTTGGTTTTGTACGGCAGTTTGGGCACTCGGGCTCAAAAAGGTTAGCCATCACTGCCCTAGGCAGTCGCCTAGTGGACACGCGGAGTCTCCTACTACGAGGCCCGTGACAAGGGTTAAACAACTGATCTACATTTACCCGTTCCACTTCAGTAATTATTTAATAGACCTCTATCATAACTCCCCTCGGCCGTCACTTTTCCAAGTTGAGGAGCTTAACCTTTTGAACCTTTCCTTGTAGGGGTATCCTTCCATCCCCGTTATCATTTTGGTCACACTTCTCTCTACTTTTAGTTACGTTATAGTGACCAGAATTGCACACAGTATTCAGAATGCAGTCGCACCATGGGACGATACAGAGGCATTATAATACGAGGTATCCTTGGTTTTATTCTCGATTCCTTTCCTTATGATTCCTAGCATTCTATTTGCTCTCTTGGCCACCACTGCACACTGGGTGGAAGGTTTCAACATATTATCCACGGTGACACCTAGATCTCTTTCCTAACATGGAACCTTGTATCGTGTAACTTTTATGAGAGCCTCGGGTGTGTAAAACAGCATGTGAAGGGTAATTCTGTAACAAAGGGCCAAGGTTAAACTGCCCAAACATGCCTATTTTAAGCCGATTTTATAAAAACAAGTAGACGTCTACATATCTTTCTCAATCATCGACATAAGTGGCAGAGATCAAGTGCAGATATTTACACCGGCTTCATGGCACATAAAGCATGCAAGTATGGACATAAATTATAATCAACGCATATGCTTGCAAACTCTGTTCATGCTTTTTTATTAGAGAAGGGTGGCTGAGATTTAGGGACGGGGCAAAGTATTCCTGAAAGAGAAAGGTTTTGAGCCTTTTCCGGAATATGGAGTGGTTGGAGCATCCTCTTAAGTCAGGTGGGAGGGCATTCCCAACAGAGGGGGCATAGAGGGAGAAGGCTCGGTTACAGGTGGATTTTTTGGATTTTTTCTTCTGAGGTGATATGATTAGGATGTTGCAGTTTTTGGTCTACGTGATTTGGAGTTGTTTGGTTTGGAGAGAAGGGAGAGTAGATAGAGGGCTGATTCATTGTGTATTAGTGTGATGGTTTTAAATTTTATTCTGGCCAGCATGGGGAGCCAGTGGAGATCTTGGAGGATTGGAGTGATGTGGGCTCATCTAGATGTGTTGGTTATTAGGCGTGTGATTGTATTCTGGGCCATTTAAAGGGGTTGGATACTGTGTTTAAGGAGGCCATGATATATGAGGTTGCAATAGTCAAGGGTCGGTGTGGTTAGGTCTTGGCAAACGGTACAGAAAGAGTCTGGATTTAGAAGGGGGTGGAGGTTTCTCAGGGTTCTTATTTTGGCATATATAATTAGTTGTTTTCTGTATATTGTGGTGAGGAAACCACTGCTGAACCTAGAAATACACAGGAAAATGAGTCCTGTCACTTTAAGGCAGAATGTATCAAGGGTTTCCCTAGTAACCAAGAGTCTGTGACTCAGAGAATAGTCATCCCTAAGCCCCGCCCACAGCAGCACGTCAGGGAGAAGCTTGACCCTAGTCACATGTGCTGGGAGCAAGGTGTGGCTCAGGAGGAAGGAAAGTTTAAAAAGCTGATATGCAGTAACACAGATAGAAGTGGAAGAGGAATAAGAAGACGGAGAAGCAGCAAGGGAAGAGAAGGACAAGGAGAAAGACAAGGAGCATGGAGAGCAAGTGAGAGAGTGCTTGCAGAGCATGAAAGGCAGAGTGTAAGAAACACTGGAAGCCGAGGAAAGAAGCTTGATGAGAGATTGCCAAGCACAGCTGAGGAAGCAAGGAACGAGAGGCTGGTGCAAGCAAACGAAGGTGCTGCAGCTGAGAGACAGCATGACTGGCTTGCAGAGCAGAGAGAGTTTCTAAATACCTCAGAATCAAGGCAAGTGTGTCCTTCTCAATTCCTAGACAAGAAATGCCCACGAGAATTAGCTCTAGAAGGGAAAGCTAATTCTAGTTATAGACAAAGTACCAGGATAAAGGGAGAAAGTTTATCCAAGCACCAAGTAGCTCACTTAACAGAAGAGCTACTGCAAAAGCAGGCTCTACTTAAGAAGTTAAATGAACTAATAGAGAAAGAAAATAGCCAGCTCTCTGTTCAGTTACCTTTTGATGTAAGTGAGAGAGATAGTGTAGAGGAAATGGACATAACAAGTGTGGAGAACTGTACCATGGATTTACAATGTGCTATATGTCAGGTCTCTGATGTGGAAGAGTCCTAGAGAGCAATTGTATGTATGCCGTGCTTAGGAAGCAGCCTAATTCTGAAGACGTCACAACTGAAAGAAACAGCTGAGTTCAACTGATAAGGTTGAGAGCTGGATGTAAATGTTCAAGGGACATTTAAAAGTTTATTTTGCTGCAGAAGTTTGTTCCTGCAAAGGAGAAAAACTTTAAGAGTTTAAAAGTTTTGGAAAGTGACAATTTTGATTTACAAGCAAGATTGTGCCTGTTTCTTTGAAGTTTGGAATATAAAGCAAAGTTATTCCTGTTTCGTTTTGAAGCTGTACTGTGGATTAAAAACCTCCTTTATATAATTTACCCCTCGCGTCCTGTGTATGAAGGAACCCCTGAATACATTGAATAAAATTCTCTGTCTTACGCCTGAACCCTTGAGTCACAACTCCTTGCTTTAATATAGGACTACAATTCCCAGCAGCCCTCCTGGCAGCCATTTTGAGGGAATCTTATTTTAAAGCCAAAAGGCGACCTCACCTGCTACCAGTTACCTACCTGGCCAGGCGGGGGCGACAATATGTTCCTGGAAGGTGAGGATCTGGTCTATTATTTATTTATTTATTTATTTAAATTCTCTTATATACCGCACTATTCAGCATCAGCGCGGTTCACATAGAACATAACATCTCAGTACAGTCAACATGCATGAGTTTACAGATAACAAGGGAAGGAACTTGGATAACAAGGGTAACTGTCTACAAACTTTTTACAAGGAAAATATTACTGCATAGATACCAATTACAATTGGACTATTGTTAGTCCAAGATATTTGACTTTGCGCTTTATTGTGACAAGAGATGTCGGGGGGGCGGGCCTAAGGATGGGTTAGAGAAGATGTGAAGTGCTTCTGTTTTTGCTTGGTTAATTATGAGGTTGTGTTGGTGGAGCCATTGTCTTATCTTGGTGAAGCAGTTGCTAATATTGGTGAAGTTTGGTGTTGTTTTGTTGAAAGAGGAGAAGGACATTATATCGTTTGCCTATAATTAGTATTGTATGTTGTGTTCTTGGAATATTTTGCATATGGGTTGGAGGAAGATGTTAAAGAGGAGTGCAGATAAGGCGGAATGTTGTGGAATTCCTTGTGTGAGGGTGAATGGTAGGGAAGTCTTATCACCGATTTGTACCTGTTGTGTTCTATGATCAAGGTAAGAGCGGAACCAATTTAGTATGTTATCTCTTAGGCCGATTTCATGTAGTCTGTCCAGGAGTTGATCATGGGCAGGGAGTCAAAAGCAGATATTATATCAAGGAAGATTAGTAGGCAGCCTTGGGTGGTTGTTTGGGTGTATGTAATTACTGAATCTAATAGGGACGTGATCAGTTTCCACCCCATGGTTCCTTTTGAACCGATGTTGGAAGGAATCCAAGGGGGCATGGTCATTGATGTAGTTCTGAAGTTGAGTTTGAACAATCTTTTCTATTATTTTTGCCATCAAGGGGATACTTGATATCGGTCTGTAAGAGGCGGGTGAGGTAGGGTCAAGTTTGTTTCCTTTTAGGATGGGGCGAACAGAGCTCTTTTTGAGGGGCGTTGGCATAGTTCCAGTGCGAAGGGAGGATTTTACTATGAAATGAATGTAGAGGCTAAGGGTTTCCTTGGTGCTCTTTATCCAAGTGACAGAACATGGGTTGAGGGCAAAAGTTGATGTATTGAGGTTTTTGATTACTGTGATTATGTTGTCAAGGGATGGTGGGTCGAACTCATTCCAGGTTGTTGTGAGTATTGCGTTATGAATGTAGTGCTCTGAATGGTGGCTAAGTTGAAATAGAGATAGGCTGTGTTTAGAGCAGAGGTGGTCTGCTATTGCCTGTGGGGATATTTGTGTGTCTAGGCCACTGTGTGCCTGATCGGAATCGGGATGCACCGAGGTAGACCCGATTCTGATCCCGATCCCGCGGGGGCTAGACATGCCCCATGGCATCAGAATTGGGTCTAGGGTCTGTACGTGCAGGCCAGGACCTGATTCCAATCGGCCTGCATGTACAGACCCCTACCAGATAACTCAGTCAGGATCCTGAATGGAGCCACGGTGCCATTGCATCCTGTTGCCATGGTATCGTGGCTCTATTCAGAAGCCATGATCACCAGCAGCCAACCACACTTTCCTTTCCCCGCAGCCTGACCCAAGATCTGGCCTTCCATCTCTTTGCTGCTGCCTGGGTCTGATGTCCCCATCCAGTCTGCTGACCCCAGATGTACAAGGCCGACCTCAGAATCGGCCCTGTACGTCTGGGGTTGCGGACCGCCTATACCCTGCCTTTGCTCCACCTCAGGAACACCTCCTCTCGCCCCCTGCTAAGCCTTCCCATGCAAACTCCCTGTTTCTACAGAGAGGCTTCTGCCGGGGATGGGAGGGGGGCAAGTAGCGAGGATGGACATCCCAAAGGGACATCCATCCCCACTATTTGCATTACAGAATGACCCCCATAGTTTATAAAATACATGAATTTCTACTGACATATAACATGCACTAGGTTACACCTGGGAAAAGGTGTAACCTTTTTTTTTTAAATCATTTTATAGTAAATTCAAGCAACAACGCCTGAAATAGAAATTAGGGTACAGAAAGAAAACAGGTTGTTAACAACAATGACTTACAGGAAAAGTTAAGCACAAAATGTTACATTACTGACCCTACTATAGCCCACCATAAAGAGGAGCTTTCTGAACACAATTAATTTCAAACCTGCGAAGAAAAAAAAAAACTGAGGGGTAAGACAGTCAGGTCAAAACCTACTGCAGTGGAACCTGAACCACCTCGGAAGAGCGGTGAGCATTAATAAAAGCCAGCAACTGAGATGGCTCAAAAAAGATATAAGAAACAGAATTCAGCTTAATCATACATTTACAAGGGAACTTAAAAAAAAACTGGCCCCCCCAACAACAAAACACCTGGACGAAGAAGCAAAAATTCTTTCCTACGTTTCTGAGTCTCCAGAGATAGATCTGGAAAGACACGTATAGTTAATCCTTGAAATGTTACATTCCGCTTCCAAAAAAACATTCAGAAAAACCAATCTCTATCCGAGGAAAGAGCAAAAATTACAATTAAAGTAGAAGGAAGAATAGATTCAGTTAAAGAACCTTCCAAAATAGCGAAAATATCTAAAGAATCAACCTGATCCACTCCAGGAATAGTCCCACCACCCGCCATCTTTTTACTCGTTGGAAGATAGTACTGTTTCACCATAGGAGGGTGGGATTCATTTGGGACCCCTAACACTTCAACCAAATATTTCTTAAACATCTCTTTCGCATTAACACACTGAGACTTAGGAAAATTTACAAGACGAAGATTAGAATATCTTGATAAATTCTCCAACATTTCAATCCTTATCTGCAAAGCCAATACATCTTTCTGATATGAGGAACTACAGTCTTCAATCCGAGAAACTTTCTGCTGGAGATCAGTCACAGACGATTGCAAAGCGGAAACTTCCAAAGTGGTTGCTGAAGCAAGACAGTATGAGATTGAAACGTCAAAGCAGCAACCTGAGGAGCAAAAAGTTCCCCGAGCTTCACAGTAGCAGACCATATAGACCCCAATGTAAATTCAGCTGGTCTTTCAAAAGAAAAAATTACCAAATTCTGTGCCATTCCAGTGCCGGCCTCCGAGAGTCGCCGTTCCATTACCGAAGCGCCAGGAGCAGAAGAGGCGTCAGCCAACCTGCCAGAAGACCTCCTGGTTGTTATAGGACCTTCTAAACCGCTGGGAAGAGATGAAGAAGCGTCGCCACCACTTCTCACTGCAGCCGACCCCCTGCTCTCAGCCCCCCCCCCCCCCCCTCCGAACCGGCCAAAAATTGATCGAACGGCCCAACCACTTGCTGAGGTAAAGGGGATGAGGCTGCAGGAGTAAGGGAGGGTTTCTTAACCCCTTTAGCATTCCTTTTGCCCATAAGGAAACAGACGCCACCGCACAACGATCCCTTCAGGCCACCATCTTGGAAATCTCCCCTGCCCGAACAGGTGTAACTTAATTTAGGAGCTTTTTTGGTATTTTATAGATGAACACAGGCAAGTATGTTGTTTTTATAAAAATCAGTGCAATATGTGCTCTCATGTGCCTTCACAGTCTGGGCCTCTACTATAAAATTAGCCTTGAAGAGGCTACTTTTATAAAACCCCCTGCAGGCAAGAAACTTAATTATGGTCTATTTTATAAAGCAAAGTACTCGTGTGCTTTATTTTATAAAATACTAGCATACAGACATGCCTCAAGCTAGTTACGGCTTTTAAGTAGTTGGCCGTGCCTAGGTTGGGGCAGAAACCTACGTAGGTAATGGTTGTTCCATAACCTATTTGCAAGAATTGAGGCTCCACCTGCGCTCTACCCAAGGGCCGCTCCCTTTGTACTCTATGGAAAGTAAACATGATAGGCATTGTCGTGTGCAGTTAGAGAATAGCAAGTAACCAAAGCACATGCAGCAATGCTCATTCATGTGCATAAATCCTTCGATATAGGGACTTATGCATGTAAATGGCATGTATCTTTCCACATGGCCGTTATAAAATCGGCCTCTATGTTTTTAGAAATGGTTTGAATCTTTTGATCCAGTTTATTTTGGATGGTACTGGATTTTTCTGATTTGTTTTATCAATGGCATTAAACTAGATTGTTCTTCTATGATATCGCCTTTCTATGTTCTAGAGAAACCTGGAACGTGCCCAAGGCCGCGCTTTATACTCCCTAACGACGCCAGTGGATTCTGTGATAATTTCTGTGACATGGATGGAGACTGCCCATCGAACAAGAAATGCTGTGATGAGGGTTGCGAGAAGGTCTGCAAACCTCCTGCCGCAGGTAGTTGTCATTTTAGTCTAGCTTCTTTCGGGGAAACCAATCTCATAAAATCATTATTTAGTTATTTCCTGCACACACACACACACACATATATATCTATATCTATCTATATATATATATATATTATATAATTATACAAGCAGACTACATGTATATATAAGTGGCATAGAGAGGATTTTCAAACATAAATAAAAATAACTTACAAATTTAATTAAAAGTAATATAAACTCAAAAAAATCTTCAGGCAAAATTCAATTTTTGGATGTACGAGAATAGAAATGAAAAAAAAAAAAAAAATCTAATCTAATTACTCCATCCCTGCTTCCAGTTAGTGTTCTAATCTATGGTCGACAACTTCAGCATCCCTATTTCAGGTAGTGAGATAAAAGCATTTTGTATCCTCTTATAATTTTAGAGTGATAGGAATTTGTATATTTCACTGTGATCATCCATCCTAACAATACACAATTACCTACACTTACAATGATACAAGTAGCTGGATGAGAGACAAACATACTTAGCAAGTTTTCTGGGCATGTGCCATTTCTAATTGTGGTTTACTCTTCCTCCAGATAAACCTGGTGTTTGTCCAAAATGCCTTACTATGGAGTCGGTGAAATGCAGCGATGAGTGTACGTCCGACAGTGAATGTGGCGGGTTACTGAAATGCTGCTTTGATAGGTGTGGGTTCGCATGTCTGGCACCCGTGGGAGGTAGGGTACCTGCACATTATGAAGCTGATTTTATAAGAGATGTGTGGAAAGTTATACTCTAGTTACAGTATGCACATAAATCCCCGTTTCAAAGGACTTATCTGTGCATTTTAGACAGTTGCTGTTCTGTAAATGCACACAAGTCCTATTGCACATACTTTCAGCTTTTTAGATATGCACAGACGTGGAGCTTGCACAGAGTGTAAACAGAGCCTAAATGTTTGCACATAAGTAATAAACTATAACTTACATGCATTTCTGAGCAATCTAGGCATGGGAATTCACTGCTGCAACTAGATTGCTTTATAAATTAAGGGTCTAAAGATGTGCCTCAAAATACATGCGTCCTTCATTTTATAAAATGGGCCCCAAATACATGCCTGGAAGCAAGAATTATTGCATGGGGGTTTATAAAATTCCCTTCCACGTCTCTATCTGATGCCCCCTGGAGCTTCAGCACCCACACATGACAGGAACTTGCAGAAAAGGACTCAAAGTGGGGTACCAGGGCCCTCTGAAAAAGTTAACAATATAATGAATGAGAATAGCATGGATTTTGCTAAAAGCCTAGGAGTGTTATAGAAGACAAGGTTGTATTTTGTAGATGTTTGTGAAAATGAGACTGAATATTTTTGTTTGCAGAATGCTTGTCCTGATTAAGCATGAGCAATATGATTGTGCTTGGCATGACCTGTAACATGTAATGTTTAGCTTGATCTGTAACATGCAGATAAACAAAAAGTGAAGCAGAAGCATGACACAGAGTAATAAGACAAAACTCTACAATGTGGCAGTTTTTTTCCTAATAAAAGAAAGTACTGCGGCCTAGCTGGGGAGAGGAATTACAGGAATCTGCTCAGGTTTGCAGGCCTGAATTCTTTCGCTGAAGTGCTCCAGTAGTAGTTAGATATAACTCTGTGTTTGTGTGTTTCCTTCCTTGCACCAAGTCCAGGGAATTGGAGTCTAAGAGCCGAGGTTAGATTTTTTAAACTGGTCTCCAGTCAGGATTAGAACACGCAAACAGAACTTATATTCCAATGATTTGATTTCTGTTTTGTGTCTATCAATGTTATTTTGGAAAGGCTGGGTGGCGTTCATACCTGTAAATGGCTGATCTACACGCGTAAATCATTGATTTTAGAAACATATCTACTTATATATATATCTATGTCATGTATAGTTTTGAAGGGCGAGTGTTCTGGGTAAGATTTGGGCAATGGAAAAACATATAGACTTCAAAACATTTTCCCCTTTTTTCCTTGTGTAATCCATGAGGTTACTCTGTTTTTGGGTTCTAAGGTTTCTTTCTCATGCAGGTTGATTCTTGTAATGTATTGTAAAAGTCTAATAAATATAAAATAAAAAACATTTCCCCTTCTTTCCTTGTGTAATCCATGAGGTTACTCTGTTTTTCGGTTCTAAGGTTTCTTTCTCATGAAGGTTGATGCTTGTAATGTATTGTAAAAGTCTAATAAATATAAAATAAAAAACTTTCCCCTTTGGCTACATCTGCTCCCCAGCACATTTAAGTCTTAGCTAACCGTTTGGATCTGGTATTTAGAGGAGTAAAGGACAATTGGGCTTCTCTTTGGCTTTTACAACCATCTCAAAAATCTAAAAATTTGAGTTTTGGGCTTGGTTCCTTCATGGGCACCGCTGGACGTGTAATTTTGCAGAATCTGCCACTTAAGTGCGTAAGTGCCAACTGCGTTGGGGTTTACATGCGCAGAGGCGAGTGATGGCACTTTTCTTCTAAACGTTTTGTAAAATGGCTGCTCCCGTTGTATGTGCCACCATCTGCCAGCATTTCTCTTGTGACCTTTTATATATTTTAAAAAATGCTCCCCGTTCAGAGTCTTTTACAAAACATGCTGCAAATTGTGAATGTCCCATGTGGGATTCCCTTTTCCTACCCAAAGTCTATAAAATTGAGCTTAATGTCTCATAAATAAGAACAGCCATGTGTTTTCATCCCTGTTGCAGAGGTGCCTGGATTTTGCCCGCCTAACATCCTCCCTCCTGGTATTGATGTCACCCCCTGCATTGTAAACTGTCAGAACTGTACAGAGGAGGAGAAATGCTGTCCCAGAGGTTGTAGGTTGGACTGCGTGCCGGCATCCCCAGGTATATTACATCTACCGCACAATATTCTCTTACTGTGTTTAATATAATGACCTTTGTATTTATTATGTACATTACCACCTTGACATACCTCATTTATACAGCATATAAAGGTATGCAGCTCTTTTTCATTTCATGCTATTTTTTTTTGTCTGAAATAATACATCTTTGCCTTTCACAAAACAAAAGAAAGCTAGCTGATCTGCCCCTAAACTAACATAAAAGAGCCGATGGGCTCTCTTTCCATTCGCCCTAGTCCTTGAACATTCCCCCCTCCAACTCTTACCCACTTTTAAGTCTTGATGGCGTAAGAGAAATCTTCAGTTGCCCCTGCCCCATCAGTGTGATATCAAAGAATGGTGCCGACAGTCACCTTCCTCTGAACCGCTTCCAGCCTTTTTATATCCTTTGCGATATACAGTCTCCAAAACTGAACACAATATTCCAAGTGAGACCTCACCAGCGACTTCTACAGTGGCATTAGTACCTCTTCCTTTCTGTTGGTAATTCCTCTCTGTATGCAACCCAGCATCCTTCTGGCTTTTGCCACTGCCTTGTCACACTATATATAGACAGTATGGGCCCAATTATTTGAAACGCATTTACAGCCCGGTAAACCGTGCAAATGCCATAACATGAGATACTCAATGGCACTTACATGGTTAGTGCTGGTGAATATCCCCTTCTAAGTCTCATAAGTGTCCCAATGCTCTGCAGTTAGCATTTGAGAAGGGACGGCGACAAGTGCTAACCGGGCAGCAGCAATTTCCCTCACCTATCTTTAAGGCACAGGAACTAACCGGTAAAAATGACTGGAGATCGCTGCCGCTCTGAGAAGAGGCAAGAAAGAGGTAGCAGGGGATCCAGGAGGTGGGGAGATGGAGAGAGAGCTTGGAGAGGATGGAGGCTAGGGAGGGGCTTTTCAAAAAATGCAAGTTGGGAGTCAGCTGGCTTATATTTTGTTTTGCAGCAGTCCAATATTTTAAAATTTGAATGCAAAATGAATGACATTTTTTTCATTTTTTATTCATTTTGTTTTAAAAATGAAATTTCCTATTTGGTTTCCAGCGAAACCATGTAGAAACATAGGAACAGAAATGGCAGAAAAAGACCACATGGCCTATGTAGTCTGTACTTCCCTATCAACAACTACAGTAGTCCCCTTTTCACCTTTAGAGATCCACTGTGTTTGTCTCATGCTTTTTTTGAATTCAGATACAGGTTCATTCCATCCCAGATGTACACCCCTTCTGTATGTCCAGTTCAACCTGTCGTACAGAGGAGGTTGTGATTATGAACCCGCGGGGCACATCTAGCCCCGCAGGATCAGAATTGCCATCAGTCCTGTATGTGTAGGCCAAGACTGATTCAGCCCGACCTGCACGTACAGAACAAGCCCGACTAACTCAGTCAGGGCTTTTAAATGGAGCCACGGCACCATGGCATCTGCTTGCCACGGCACTGCGGCTCTATTTAAAAGCTGCGATGCCGGCCGCAGGAACAAACTGTTTATTCCCCATAGCCCAACCCCCGATATGGCTTCCCAGGGCCAGGGTCGAGCTGCAGGGAATGCTCTCTGTCCCCTGTTGCCCTTTCACGGCCCCGGGCCCACTGATCCCTGACTTCCCCATTCAAATCGCCAGTCCTGGACGTACAGGGCCGACATTAGAAGCAGCCCTGTACATCTAGGGCCGGCGACCGCCCATTGCCCGCCCTAATGCCAACTCTGATCCTCCCCTTTCCCGTCCCTGTCTAGCTTCCCCATACCAACCGGCGGGGAAACTAGACGGTGGTGGGAGGGGGCAAGAATAGCGGGGATGGACATCCATCCCCGCTATTCGTGGCACAGAATCAGCCCCTCACTGTCCTCATTTCTACCACCTCCACTGGGAGACTATTCCACACATCTACCATGCTTTCTGTAAAGAAATATTTCCGCATATTACTCCCGAGACTATCCCTTTTCACCCTCCTCCTATGCCCCCTTGTAGCAGAGCTTGCCTTCACTTGAAAGACTCCTGTGTACTTATGCCATGGAGGTATTTAAATGTCTCTATCATATCTCCTCTATCCCGCCTTTCCTCCAAGGTGTACATATTAAGATCCTTAAGTCTGTCCTTATATGCTTCATAACGAAGACCACTAACCATTTTAGTAGCCACCCTCTGCACTGACTCCAACCTGCTTATATCATTTTGAAGGTGCGGTCTCCAGAAATGCATACAATATTTCAAATGAGGTCTCACCACAGACTTAAATGGAGGCATTATCACTTCCTTTTTTCTGCTGGTCATTCCCCTCCCTATACACCCAGCATTCTTCTGGCTTTCGCAGTTGCCTTTTCTACCTTTTTAGCTACTTTATGTTTCAATATATTCTATTGCATTTTATCAAATACAATACTACAAAAAAGCAGAAAAACCATCATGTCAACCACACAATCACAAGCAATAAAAGAAACAATTTAAGGAAACAAAACAATTTGAAGAGACATAATAGAGAAAGCAGATGACCAAGCCCACATCAAAAGGCTGTGCTGAAAAATAACACATAAGAAACAAATTTTTAAGAAATTAGGGACAAATATAGATATGCCAATATTGGAGAGATAGCACATTTGAACCCGGACCCACAGTCTCCTCACTTCTGTCTATCCACTAGGAACCTTTCTAATTGGGAAACTTCAACAAAAATAAAAGTTTGTCCGTGCAAGGTAACAAGACACTTGCAGGGAAACATCAAGAAGAAAGTAGCTTCCAAAGCCAACACTTTATGCTTTAACTGGAGAAACTGTTTCCTGCGAGCCTGTGTGGCTCTGATAACATATAGAAATATGACGACAGAAAAAGACAACATGGCCTATCTAGTCTGTCCTTCCATATCAACAACTACACTAGTCCCCTTTTTTCCTTTAGAGATCCTCTGTGTTTGTCCCATGCTTTTTTGAATTCAGTCACTGTCCTCATTTCTACCACCCCTACTGGGAGACTATTCCACGGATCCACCACTCTTTCCGTAAAGAAATATTTCCGCAAATCACTCCTGAATCTATCTCCCTTCACCCTCATCCCATGTCCCCTCGTAGCAGAACTTGCTTTCAATTGAAAGAGGCTCTCTCCCTGAACATTTATGCCACGGAGGTATTTAAACATCTCAATCATATCACCTCTATCCCGCCTTTCCTCTAAGGTGTACATATTAAGATCCTTCAGTCTGTCCTCATATGCTTTATAATGAAGACCACTAACCATTTTAGTCGCCACCCTCTGCACCGACTCCATCCTGTTCACATCCTTTTGAAGGTGCGGTCTCCAGAATTGCACACTATACTCCAAATGAAGTCACACCAAAAACTTATACAGAGGCACTATCACCTCCTTTTTTCTGCTAGCCATTCCTCTCCGTATGCACCCAAGCATCCTTCTAGCTTTTGCCGACGCCTTTTCTATCTGTTTAGCTACTTTAAAATCATCAGACACAACCACGCCTAGGTCCCGCTCTTCTTTAGTGGACAAAAGTACTTCACCTCCTATACTATATTGCTCCCTTGGATTGCTGCAGCCCAAATGCATGACCTTATATTTTTTTAACATTAAATCCCAGCTGCCAAATTCTTGACCATTCTTCAAGCTTAGCTAGATCCCTCCTCATGTTGTTATCTACACCTTCCTGGGTATCTACTCTATTGCAGATTTTGGTATCATCTGCAAAAAGGCAAACCTTACCCGACAGCCCTTCCGCTATATCACTAACAAAGATGTTAAATGAATTGGACCAAGGACAGATCCCTGGGGCACACCACTGGTAACATCCTTCTCCTCAGAGTGAGCTCCATTTACCTGTACCCTTTGTCACCTCCCACCCATCCAATTTCGAACTCAAGCAGTAACTTTAGGGCCCATCCCTAGGGTGCTCAGTTTGTTTATAAGTCGCCTGTGAGGAACAGTGTCAAAGGCTTTACTGAAATCTAAATACACCACATCTATCTTTATCTTTATTGGTGCATTTAATATACCGCTTTTACCGGTGGCATCAAGCGGTGTACAATAACAAAAATATATGAGCTGCTGAAAAGGAAAAGGAACGCCATAAAGGATTAAGAAAAGGGATAGAGTATAGAGGAAGAGTAAAGCAACAGACAGAGCAAGCAAAGTACACAGCAACACAAATAGGTACAACTAGAACTATCGAGGCGGGGGAGAAAGGGGGATGGAGGGAGGGGGAAGATTGAAAGCGGTGCAGAAAAGATGGGTCTTCAATCTGGCCTTAAAGGTTTTGTAAGAGGGCTCCAGACGAAGGGCGGAGGGGAGCGAGTTCCAGAGTCGGGGACCCAAGAAGAAAAATGCTGAGGAACGGGTAGACTCCAGGTGGGCTTGTGATGGGGAGGGAAGGGACATACGACTCAAGTGGACAGACCTAAGAGAACGGTGAGCTGAGTGAAGGTGTATTAAATTGGCGAGATAAAGGGGGGCACCGGTGTGGATGATTCTGTGCACGTATATGAGTACTTTGAACTGTATACGATAGACCAAGGGAAGCCAGTGAAGATGCAGCGCTCCAGGAGCAGCGCTCCAGGAGGAGCAGAACTGCCAACAGAAGCCTCCCCAGCACCGGAGAAGAGCCCACTCCTGCCCGGAGACCACGCGACTTCACAAAAGAGCATCGCCGGTGAGAGCAGTGATCCTGAGCTCCACCCCCTGCATCGCGTCGCTGAGCCCTGCTGCCCAATCGCGGCTGACCTGCCTGCTTTAAAAGGGAAGGAAAGAAGGCGCGCCCGCGACGTGCGGGCCCGCGTCGGAGGGCCGCGCAAGAGGGCCCTTTGGCACGGCCCTTAGGAAAAGGCCCGTAAGGAGCACGAAGCCAACACAAAAAACCATCCGGAAAAAACACGCCGAGACCAGCAACAGCAACAACGAACAGCAGAGCTCCCTAAGGGTCGAGCCTGTGTACATCCCTCACACTTCAGACCTTCAAACCGCAGCAAGTATATACCAATACAAACAAAAACTTTTACTTTTTCTAGTTTGCAATTGCAAATGACTTCTAGACTGTAATAATATCACCTATCACTGTGCTCATTATTTCACCTGTTCTTGCATTTACATTGAAAACGTAAACTGTACTGTTGCCAGCATTTTAAACTGTACCGGCATAGCATATTCGTAGTAACAAAGTACTGTTGTCAGAATGCTAAACCGTACCAGTACAACACATTGTTAGTAACATAGTACTGTTGCCAGTATTCTAAACTGTACCTGCATAACACATTGTTAGTAATATAGTACTGTTTCAGTATTCTAAACAGTACCAGCATAACACATGGTCAGTAGTATAGTACTGTTGTCAGTATTCTAAACTGTACCTGCATAACACATTGTTAGTAATATAGTACTGTTGTCAGTATTCTAAACCACACATACATTCACATTGATAGCAACCTCTTACAGTCATCAATACCTTTAACTATAACTGCACTCACACTGATATTAACTTTAACTGTCACCAGTCTAACACTTCACCCAAAATGCAACTTATTAACCCCGACAAATGTAAAATTATACTAATTAGTATCTCATTAACAGTGCTAATAACCCTTGCCCAAAGCTTACATAACAATAATGTTAAAAATATCCCCATGAGACCACGTGATGCGCACACTGTAGAGATCGCATCCTGAGCTACTCCCGAACCCCTCGGACTACACCGGCGATTTAGAACCGTTCATTACTGCCATTACCCGCCGAAAAGGCATTTATCTGAATCGGAGTGCCGTCAGATTCTGATAGTGCAAGTCGGAGCACGATACTGCATGGCTACCGTGGTAAAATCGTTACGGAAAGAGCGGGAGAAGGGGACAGGCTCCAGTAAGATGGCGGATTCAGCCCCGACACCGGCGTCGCCGCAGTCACCGAAATCCCCTGTCTCTATAGATGAAATGTCAACGGCGGTAAAAACAGCCTTGCTGCCTCAATTTGAAGCCCTCCATGAGAAAATGGATGGACTGAAATCGGCATTTGACATGCTAAGCAAGAGACAACAGGAGGCCGAAGATCGTGTGGAGCTGGCAGAAGCAAAAGTGGAGACACTGACTGCGGAGGTGGCAGGCTTGCGATCCCAATTATCTTATCACGCAGAGAAACTCGACGACTTAGAAAATAGGTCTCGACGAAATAATCTGCGCTTCCTGGGGATCCCTGAAGCTGTACTAGATAAGGACCTGCGGGGGTACCTAGAGGCCTTGGTCCTGCAGATGGTGGAAGAGCCTGCACTGGGTGGCACACTATGTATAGAAAGGGTGCATCGGGTTGGCACTAAACAACCTCGCGACCCTCGCCCTCGCATTGTGTTGGCTAAGTTCCTCCACTTCCCACAGAAAGAGTTGATGCTACGGGCAGCACGGCAGAAGGGGGAGGTGGTGTTTAGAAACACTAAGATTCGTATAGCTCAGGACTACTCAGTCGCTCTGAGCCGGAAAAGAAAGGAATATGCCCCCCTCTGTGGAAAGCTGATTGATGCAGGAATTAAGTTTTCCGTGCAATACCCCGCAAAACTCCATGTGCTTAGCGAGGGAGCTCATCGCACCTTTGACTCCGCCTCTGCAGCAGAGGACTACGTGAATCGGCTCTATCTGCAAAAAACAGCAGTGTCAGTGACTCCTTCCTCATGATCTACTCTGCTCTGGTTGTACAAATTGGTGAACCTTCCTTCTGGAGAGCAAGAAGGGGGAAATACAATGTAGCATTAGCATCGGCTACGGAGTCTCCAACAGCGGCCTGGTAACTTTGTATCCCCTGTTTATAGTAACAGTAACAAAGTGTTTTGCATGACGACAAAGTAAGCCAGACACCCAGAACCCTTCCCCTTGGTCTCCCTGCGCCCTGTCTTTAACTGCGCATATGACCCGGGGGGAGCTCTATGGCTAATAATTTTGACTGGCGTGGGAGATCAGGCATAGAGACAGTTGCCAATGCGGAGGAGAAGGGAGCGCATGGGCATGCCCCGGAGGAGGAGGGGCTCCCCAGGATATGCCAGCTGTTTTCATCGGAGCGCAGGGATACAGTGTCCGCGTGCGCGGTCTGGGGGACTCCTTCTTCAGGGGGGGAGGGGACTCTCCTCCATCCGTGCCCAGAGGAAATCCACGCGCAAAGCGTAAAGCGGAAGAAACACTACCTGCAGGTAGTCCGAGGCAGTTAATTTCCCTTCAAGATGTCACTTTTGTTCTCCTTTTAAAAAAACAATTTCTGCAGCATAAGGAACTCTTACCGATATAGCTGCCGTAAGACCTAAACCGGAGGGACTCAACTTTTTTCTTTTGGCGAGAGTTGCATTGGGAGTCTGCAAGCACGCGGAACAACCCAGCCGGATCTCATTTTCCGCTCTGACTAAATGTCAAATATAACTGCTCCTGGAGGGGGTGGGGGAAAGGGAGACTGGCAGCAGGGGAAACCAATTCCCCCTACGTAAATCCGCCTAGTATTTTATTCCTCATCACTAAGAATACTACTGCTAACTGTATGATTTTGAAGCATTTGTACCATGCAATGAGTGCAGTTTTCTACACAGGATGGGCATGTGCAGAGGGCAGCGTATATTTTTCATATATCACCGAGTCCAATTGTCAGTCATGATGCTCTATCTCTGCCTCATCTAGGGTGGCATGGGTTGGCTACCGTCTAACCAGCTAGAGTCTAAAACTGTGCCAGAATTCCTTTTTACTTAGCCTACCAATAAATGCATCATTTGGCATATGATTGTGCCTTCCCCCTGCACATGCACGCCCACTTGCTCCTCTGCATCACTCTCTTCTTTGACATCACTTTTAAGATGGGCGTAGTCTGCTATTATTTCTGTCTTAAAGCTTTCGGTCGCCCGTGCACTCTGCACTAGACCCTGTTAGTCGTCTACATGAGGTGGAAGAACGCTTAGAACTGTATTAACTCCTCAATGTGTGCTCTGGGTCAATCATTATTGTATGCCTGTAATCACTCCATTCCATCTTCCCTGGGATTTACTGTTAGATTTACTTCGTTCCTTTAAATATTGTGTCTGTCTATGTAAACAGATTTTTTTGTTCTTTTTTTTTTTTTTTTTTTTGCTTTGTTGTTGGATTTTCCGAATGCGAGTTGTTTATTATCGCGTAAGCAGAAATATGCCATTCTTTGTTCAGAAAAAGTGGGTTTTTTTTTTTTTTGGGGGGAGAGGGTAGAGTACCTTCCTGAAGCAGTTAGACATGGTAGGGGAGTGATGGTGGCAGATAGGAGGACTACATCAGCGGGGAGGGAATTCCACCTCTACTCTACTGCGGGGGGACCTACCTGTCTGACAGGCCTGGTGGGGCGGCCTCTCCCCAGTGCGGAGGCTGGGTGGTGGAGGGGAGAGGTGTCCATAGAAGGTGAGGTGGGGCAAGTACCTATGATTAAAGGGGATTTAAGGTGGGGTGATTGGCGGTAGGCAGTTGCTATTTGGGCTGGGGGGAAGGGGGGACATGCTCAGAGGGGTCTCGGGAGGGCTACCTAGGAGGGGGTTGGTGCAGGGAGCCCTGTCGATAGGAGATAGTGATAGGGGATAGGGGTGGGATTGGGTGACTTAGCTGGGGTAAGTTCTTGGTTGGGGGGGAAATTAGGGGAAGGGTCATTGGTTTAAGGGGTAAAAGGTTAGGGGGGGAAGGGGGGAAAGGTCGTCGCACCCTACAATCTCTGCAAAGAGCTATTTCCTTCTATTGTAGTGACAACTTGGGGAGACCCCGGGCTGGGAGGGTCCCCTTGAGCACGAAGAGCTGGCAGCGGGGGCGTCAACAGACAAAAACCCTCTGAGAGTAATAACCTGGAACGTCTGTGGACTGGGTAACCCGATTAAGCGATATAAAGTGCTCAAGGCATTGGCTCGGCAGCGATGTGATATTGCGTTACTACAAGAGACCCATCAGACGGCTGAAGAGCATGCTAAACTGTGTCGGGACTGGGTGGGCCAGGTATGGGGTGCGCCTGCACTGGGAAAGAAAGGAGGGGTGGTCATACTTATACATAGACACGTGCGCTTTACTTTGCACCGTCAGTGGGCCGATCCCAATGGGAAATTTCTGTTATTATATGGGCTACTGGAAGACCGGGACATCATACTAGGGAGATGTATATGGCCCCAATGTATTAGATAGGGATTTTCTTAACCGCATTGCAGCCAAAATTGAGCAACTGCCGGACGTCCTTATGCTGGTGGGGGGGACTTCAATGGTGTTTTCGACGTGCGTCTAGATACCTCTGCTGCCAGGGTGACGAGAGACAGGGTGCTCGGCTCTCAACTGCTGCAACGCTTTCGGGCCCGCTTACACTTGGTAGATCCCTGGCGACTGTTGCACACCTCTGAGAAAGAGTTTACACATATTTCGCGGGCACATGGGACTAGCGCGCGATTAGATTACCTTCTGCTCTCCACGTCCACCTTTGCCCAAGTGGAGGAGGCGCAGATAGGACCCTTGGAAATCTCCGACCATGCTATGGTATGGTTGGAGTTGCATTGGGGGAGCGAGACCGGAACATCTCGCATATGGCGGTTTCCCACCGAGTTATATCAGGATAATAAATTTCAACAGTTTCTGAGTCATCGCTGGCGAGACTTTGAATTAAACCACCAGGTACACAAGGATGACCCCGAGCTGGTTTGGGAAACTGCCAAAGTGGTGCTGCGTGGGGATATTATCGGGTTTGCGGCTCGGAAGCGGAGATTGATGGCAGAACAAATTATACGGTTGGAGCAGCAGGTGTCGCAAGCGCGGGTGCTTAGTGGCCAGGCCCCCACTGTGCCCAACAGAAAACGATTATGGGAATTACAGGTTGCTTTAAATGAACTACTTCATCAGAGAGCCAAGAAATCGATAATGTATTACAAATATCGTTTACAGTGTTTTGGCGATAAACCGGGGAAATTATTAGGACGGTGTTTAAAGGGTCAGAGAGGTGGGAGGGGTGTTGCGGCGCTGCGGGACGAACGCGGGAAATTACAGCAGAAGCGGGTCGGGATAAGTGAGATTTTTAAGGGCTTCTTTCAGAAATTGTACTCAGCGGGGGAGACAGACACCGCTACTATGGAGACTTACCTCCAGGGGCTGCGGCTCCCCAAGGCGTCCGACGAACAACGGGCCATGTTGGGGCGTCCGATAACCTTAGAGGAGGTGCAATCGGTAATTACGAAAGCTAACTGCTATAAAGCACCGGGACCGGACGGCTATGGGGCTGAGTTTTATAAACTACTGTTGCCCTGGGTTAGCCCTCTATTGGTGGACACTTACCGGCAAAGAATAGACGGCAGGGGTAGACGATGGGGGGAAAATCAGGCGTATATTACGTTGATACCCAAGCCGGGCAAGGACCCGCTGCTGGCGGCCTCTTATAGGCTGATTTCCCTGCTGAATTTTGACATGAAGCTGATGGCCAAGATTTTGGCGGACAGACTAGCGGGATTACTGGGGGATCTTGTTCATGACTCACAGGTGGGGTTTGTGCGGGGCCGGTATGCGGTCCGTAACATTCGTAGAATTTTGACATCGTTGGAATGGGTGCATGGCCATCGGCTTCAGTCCCTACTGGTGAGTTTTGATGCTGAAAAAGCATTTGACCGGGTCAACTGGACATATTTGCACCACCTGCTACCGCTGTACGGTTTGGGACAGGCTTTTTGTGACATGGTTAAGAGCCTTTACGATACACCGACGGCTAGAGTGCTCTGTAACGGGGTTCTATCGGCTCCCTTTCCCCTGTATAGGGGTACTCGACAAGGTTGTCCACTATCCCCTCTCTTGTTTGTTTTGTCCTTAGACCCCCTAATAAGGCGCATAGAACTTGACCCGCAAATTCGTGGAATTGAGATTGGCAATCAAGGGTTTACGATGTCGGCCTTTGCCGACGATATGCTGGTACACCTACTAGCCCCCCGGGAATCTCTGCCTAGGCTGTTACTGGCATTTCGCCTATTTGGTAGTTTTGCGGGCCTCCGGATCAACGAAGAGAAATCAGAGGCCTTAGATGTTTCGGGGCAGCTGCGAGGACACTGGGGGGGGGGGGGAGGGTTTCCCCCTGAAATGGGCGGAGCAGACGTTCAAATATTTAGGTGTTGTTTTGACGAGGGTACCGCGGGATCTCTACAAAACTAACTGTGAGAGAGTGTTATCTGGGGTACGGAGCCAGCTGAGGGTGTGGAATCCGTTACCTTTATCGCTGATGGGGAGAATTGCAGCATTCAAAATGGTGGTGTTGCCTCGTATACTGTACTGGTTGCAAACTTTACCCGTGTGGTTACTGCGGCGGGATCTGCTTATATTGGAAAAGGAGATTCAGCGTTTCCTGTGGAAGGGAGCTAGAGCGCGGATTCCGTTATCCCGTATGATAGGTAAATGGAGCAGAGGGGGTCTGGGGCTCCCAGATATAAGGCTTTATGCTTTGGCGTGTCAGGCACGTCATCTGGGGGACTATCTGGGAGACACCAATGTCTATACGCCACGGGACCTTGAAGCGGCTTTTGTAGCACCCCTCTCCCTGATGGGGGTCCTGCATGCGGACAGTGCACAACTACCTACGTGCCTTACGAGAAATGTTATGTTAAATGCGTTGCGCCGTACTTGGCGACAATTAAATAGTTTTTGGCGAAGGAATTGGCAGGTGTCTAGCTGGCTCCCCATTCGTGGAAACATGCACTTCCTGCCGGGATCCGACACTAAAGCGTTTCAAGTATGGTATCGACAGGGAATACGGTCCCTAGGACATGTAGTGGACCTTACGGGCAAATGTAAGCCGTTTTCTGAAATCCGGGAGGAGTTTCAATTACCCCCTACTCAATATTTTGCGTACCTCCAGCTTTCTCATTACGTGGCACAGCTGCCCCAAGAGGAACTGGGGGTGGACAGATCGGCGCAGCTTCTCGAATTTTTTGACCTTGGGGGCGAGGCGCCACCAGCGATAACGGGACTGAAGTCTCGGTTGGAGTGTTTCGGGGTACAACCGGATTATGGGAGGGTGGAGACGGCGTGGGCAGATGAATTGGGGCGGGTGGTGCAACCCGGCACTATCTGTGCAGCAGTAGGGCGGATAACAACACTGGCGGGGGGAGCGAGGTGGAGGGAAGTTCAATATAAAGCCCTGACACGAGTGCATTTTTCGCCTCGGCGAGCGCTGAGGAGTCACATCACACAAGACGGGTCTTGTCCTAGATGTTCTTTACCCTTAGCCACCCTGACGCACATGTGGTGGCAGTGCAGGCGCATCCTTCCCTACTGGTCCCGCATCCGCAGATACCTAACGGAGTTGCTGCAGCAAAGATTTCCATGGACAAACATTTTAGTCACTCTAGATCAATTGCATCCCACCCTGCCAGTGGGGAGATGGGAGCGGTTATTGGTACGTAAAGCCTGTCTGGTGGGGAAGGGCCCGATTCTCCACAGATGGAGGGATCCACACCCACCCACGTTCTTGGAGTGGCGCAATGGCTTCCATCAGCTGATGCTTGCAGAGCGTTGGTGGGCCCGAGGCTCCGTGAAGCGTTGGTCCACTTTTATGCTAATATGGGAACCTTACATTCAGAGCTTAAGCCCCCGCTGCCGGAATGAAATTGTAAATATAGGATACTGAGCTGGGTGGGATTAAGGGTCGCGATGACGAGGGGGCGGGGGGAGGTAGAGGGGGGTGGTGGGGGAGGTTAATGGGGGCACCCTAGATTAAATTTCTACCTAAAAATGCATAATAACTGCGGGCGATTTGAGCTCTGTTATACATACATGACTGTTTGTGGTCTGTGCCGTGGCGGAGATAAGAGCCCACTCTGCTACGGCGTGTTGTATATATTGTTTGCTTCTGTCGAAAGTTATGTATATGATGGTTTATATATAAATAAAGTTTTCAAAAAAAAAATATCCCCATCATACACAGTTTCACACGAAACAACCCCCCATCATGGCACCAACACATAGTACATCATCCCAAAATAAACAACCATAGATTAATTCACATAAAATATTCCTCATCCCCTCAATCAACAAACACTAAGATATGCAAAAATTTAGAATCATTAACAACAATATTAATTAATGCAAGGTCAATGAAAAATAAGTTACCTATATTCACAGAAATCCTAGACAACCAAAAACCAGATATACTATGTGTAACAGAAACATGGCTGTCAGACACAGACAACGTTTACCTAAATCAACTAAGCAACAATAACTATGACATCTTCTACACACATAGAACTCACAAAAAAGGTGGTGGAGTACTAATAATGTCAAAAAAAGAACTAAAAGCCAAAAAACTAACATCGAACCTACACACCAACATAGACACCCTCATTGTGAAAACTGGCAACATAACAATTTGCCTAATTTACAGGCCACCAGACAAACAGTCAGAGAAATTAGACTCTCTAATTGACTATTTAAGTTCCTCCACTGAGCAAAATCCAATTATAATACTCGGAGACTTTAATATCCCCTCATTACCAGCCGCATATGCCTCCCTCTTCATAGAATCAACAATAGACATGGATTTTCACCAAATAATAAACACCAGTACGCATGAAAAAGGTAGTATCCTTGACATGGTATTCCTACCAAAAGTACTCTACCAACTCTATAACCCAACATCCCTCAATTGCACAATGACCCCATGGTCAGATCATTACCTTATCAATTTTAATATCACAATAAATAACACAACAGTTAAACGAATACCAACTAATGCACCTACCTCAAGATTTAAAAAATACAATGAAGAAGAATTCCTTGACCTAATAATCCCCAATTTATCAACCTCACCACTAAACCTAGATGCAGCAGTAATGAACTGGCACAAAACTATCACTAACGCTGCAGTTAAAAAAACAAATAACTAAGAAAAACACGCACTCTAAAGACGGTCAAACCCCCTGGTACAATAAAGATCTAAATCTAATGAAAAAGAATTTAAGAAAATCTGAATATAAATGGAGGAAAAATAAAAACACAATTACAAAAGAATCATACCTCACGCTACTTAACAAGTATAAAGACGCTATAAACAATGCCAAGAAAAATTACCACGCCTCCATCATAAACAACGCAATAAATAGACCTAGAGAACTTTTCTCAATAGTCCAAAAGTTGACTAATAATAATCACAATTCCAGCAATGAAATCACAGACATAACCCCACAGACACTGGCAAATTACTACATGAACAAGACAAAGTACCATCCCCTACTACCTAAACCGGTAGATACTTCTCAAATACCTAACTCAGACGAATGGTCTGTATTTCAACCCTTAACCAAGGTAGAGCTCAAATCCATCATCACAAACATAAATACTACAACCTCACTACTTGACCCATGTCCAGTAACCTGGATAAAGAACTCTCTATCTGTACTATCTCAGTTTATCCTCCCAATAATAAACCTCTCCCTAAAAAACGGATACCTACCCTCTACACTAAAACACACACAGATCCGCCCAATCCTAAAAAACACTACCCTCGACAAATCATCACCTAACTCTTACAGACCCATATCGAGTATTCCGTTCATGGCCAAATTAATTGAAAAAACCGTACAAATTCAAACACAAGAGTTCATAGATAGCTCAGCCCCACTAGATGACCAGCAATACGGGTTTCGCCCTAGACACGGAGTAGAATCACTCCTAACCGTGCTAATCGACACACTTGTGAGGGGAATAGACAAACCCAAACAAGCATTCTTACTCATATTCATTGATGTTTCTGCAGCCTTCGACAGCATTCACCATTCAACAATGATTAATAAACTTAAACAAATAGGTATAAAATCCACTGTTCTAAAATGGTTTACTTCTTATCTAACAGACCGATCTCAAACGGTACAAATCGGAAATCTCACATCAAATACATACAAACAAGAACTAGGCCTTCCACAAGGCTCAGCACTGTCCGCGTTACTTTTTAACATATATTTAAAACACATATGCAAAATATTTAAAAAATTCAATGTCCTCTATCACCTGTACGCGGATGACATAATGATGTATGTCCCATTCAAAATCCCAAATATCCCTATACAACTCATTAACGACTGCCTCACTGAAATCAACACCTGGCTAAATGAAAACAATCTGTACATCAATCACTCAAAAACAGAAGCCCTAATAGTAACTAAATGCACAACATTCATTCCCCCCTCTCATATTACATTGCAAAATAATAATATCACACTAAAATCTGAAATACGCTACCTAGGTGTTATTCTGGACAAACATCTCAGCATGGACACCCATGTAAGAAATATAGCAAAAAAAGTTTACTTTAAACTAAAAATATTAAAGCAACTCCGCCCACTAATGCACCTACAGGATTTTCAACGCGTCATACAAGCAATCATAACCCCACATTTTGATTTCGCAAATCAAATCCTACTTGGCGTAACTAAGGAAGCCATAAAAAAACTTCAATTAGCACAAAATGCCGCAGCAAGGACCATTACGAAGGCCCCACCTTTCCAACACATAACCCCAATTTTAGAATATCTACACTGGCTCCCGATTCAAAGCCGTATTGAATACAAAACTATCTTAACTACCTACAAAGCTATAACAAAAACAGCACCCCTGTCCATAAATAACCTCATCAAAATAGAACCTACACATAATCTCCAAAGGAGAGACCAATTAAATAAATTAACACCACCAAAAGAATTCATTAGAGCCAATAAATCCACAAACAAGAAAGCCTTCTCACATGCAGCCCCCATCCTGTGGAACACAATCCCAATAGAATTAAGACAACTACCTGATATAATGGAGTTCAGAAAAAAACTCAAAACACACTTATTTACAAAGCATTATGGATCTATGACCAGCTCATCTCTCACCCCCCAGCTAGATAAATGATAATCCGACACCAGGTAATACACTATTTCATCAAAAGAATGAAGCGTTGTAACCTAAGACGAAGTGATTAAGAAAAATGTAAAACAAAAATATGTATATAGTTAATTGTACATAGTTCTCTATTGTTAATTGCTATTTGTTAACTGTAATTACCTAACTTTAAACTTGTTATATGTAAAAACAGATCACCCTGTTTATTGTTGTTATATGGAAACCGCACCTGATCAAATGGAAGGAGCGGTATATAAATAACCTGTTAATTAAATTAAATTAATTAAATTAAAATGAATCAGAATGGGGGTGATATGATCGAAACGGGAAGCGTGAGTGAGAATACGAGCAGCTGTGTGGTGGACAAGTTGTAGTCTGCGCAACTGGGTTTGAGGGAGGCCAGCCATCACAACATTGCAGTAGTCGAGACGAGATACTACCAGGGACAGCATTAATGTGGTCAGGGAGGAAACTGATATGAAGGGGCGGATGGAGCAAAGTTGCCGTAGAGTGTGAAAAGACCGTTGTACGACAGAGGAAATATGTTTTTAGAAAGACAGAGAGGAGTACAGAATGACTCCTAAGTAGCGCATGGAAGCAACTACTGGCAAGGGGGAGCAGAACACGATAGGAGCGAGAGAGGGAGTCGGGGCACCAGAGGTGAACCAAATGGCGGACGTTTTAGAGGGATTCACATGCAAAAAATTAGCAGAAAACCAGGAGGACATCGAGGCTAAGCAGGAGTTGAGGGGGGCAAGATCTGGGGTAGAGGGCTCTCCCTCGGTCCAACTCCCTGGTCACCCAGTCAAACAAATCAATCAGATTTGTCTGACAAGACCTGCCTCTGGTGAATCCATGCTGCCTCGGATCCTGTAATCCGATGGACTCCAGAAACTTCACTATTTTCTCTTTCATCAGCGTTTCTAATAATTTACCCACCACCAAAGTTAAACTAACTGGCCTCTAGTTTTCAACTACATCCTTACTTCCGCTTTTGTGTAAAGGCACCACATGAGCCTCTCTCCAGTCCTTTGGCACAACTCCCGACTCCAACGATGCATTGAAAAGGTCAGTCAGTGGAGCTGCTAGAACTTCCCCAAGTTCCCTCAATATTCTAGGGTGTATCCCATCCCGTCCCATCACTTTGTCTACTTTAAGTTGAGATAGTTTCTCACAAACACAGTCTTCTGAAAATTGTTCAAGATGCTCCTCGCTTCTGTTCCTATTTGTGGGTGTTTTCTGAGGTCCCGCTCCTGGTTCTTCATCTGTGAATACAGAACAGAAATATTTGTTAAGCAATTCTGCTTTATCCTCATCAGTTTCTACATATTCCTCCTCTGCACCCTTGAGTCTGACAATACCACTTTTGCCCTTCCTCTTCTCACTAACATATCTGAAAAAAGTCTTATCCCCCCATTTTATTGCATTGGTTATTTCCTCCTCTTTTTGAATCTTTGCTTTCCTGACTACTTTGCTAGCTTCTCTAAGTTTTTCCAAATATAGATGCCTGTCTTCCTCTCTCTGTGATCTCTTGTATTTCATGAAGGCCTCCCCTCTTTTTCTTCACTTTTTCAGCTACTTTTTTCGAAAGCCATAGCGGTCTCCTTTTCCTTTTACCTTTATTTACCATTTTAACAAAACGGTTGGTTGCCCTTAAAATATCCCCTTTCAGTTTTGCCCACTGTTTTTCTACATCCCCCAGCTGTTCTCATCCCACTAACCACTCCCTGAGGTATTGGCCCATCTTCACAAAGTTAGTCTTCCTAAAATCTAAGACCCTCACCTTTGAATGGATTTTAACAGCCCTCGTCCTAATACTGAACCACACCATCTGGTAATCACTGGATGCAAAATGATCTCCCACTATAACATCAGAAACACTTTCACCATTGGTAAGCACCAAGATCAGTATGGCCCCTTCATGTGTGGGGTCTGTTACCAATTCCTTGAATAGTTCTCCCTGGAAACATCAGGAAACATCTTCAAGGTTGACCACAAAATAACGCCTCCTTATTTTTAACGATCAACTTTAGAATTTTTATTTTATCAAAATCAGTAACAAATGTAACAATCAGTGTATCCCATTTAGTAATATTATCAGTAGAGTCTTCCAGAAAGTTAGTTAGGTTCTGGCTAACAGTTGGACAGAACGACCTGCGGGGGGGGGGGGGGGGCAACTGAACTTTAGCTGGAACATAAAAGGCCTGAACAACTTCAATTGGATCTGCCAATTTCAACATTTCTTTAAAATATTTCTGTAGCAAAATTTCTGTTGATAAGAGATGTGTTAAAGGAAATTCAACAAACATAGATTCCTTGCTCGCAAAGCAGTTTCCAACGCCTCTGTTTTGGCATGCAGAATTGTGAAATCCTTAACATAAGCAGCATTCATAGGTAAACAAGAGAGCATCTGAATGTTCAAGTGAGAACGGACTTATCTAAAACCAAGACTCTAGCATCCAAATCAACCAGTTTCTCGGCTGCTCCCTGTGTAATGTTACACACAGAACTAACCGTGCTGGACAATTTAGAGTCAATACTCCTAACTGCCCTCCAAATATCCTTCAAGGTAATATCCCCCTCCTTAACACCCTCTGTTAACACAGTTCCCCCTGCCAAAGCAGATACAGTAACTGGCTTTGGAATAGATATTACAGAAACAAATTCATTTACCCAAGGCAAATCCTCTGATAAAATAGTGCAAGACGTAGGAGGAAACTGATGTGGTGGCAGAGTTCTACCCCCAGAGCTAAGTGATGCTCCATCTAGGGATACATGATCCGCCAGGAGGGAAAACACATTTTTATCCATAGGTCCAATCAATGTTCCTACCAGGGAGGCAGCAGGACCCTCCTTCAAAGGACCTTTGTTCTTCCTCTTTCCCCATAGTATTCTCCAAAGTCTAGCAACATGCTTCCCTTCTGCCTATAATCTCCGGTGCACCAAAGGGGAGCAGCCACAAGTCTTTATTGGCAGGAAGGACCTCCACCCGAGGGTAGGCTGTCCACAAAGCTGCCTGCTGAGCACCACAGACGGCAACAGGATTATGGGGCAAGCAAGTCACTGGTAAGCCCCTTCCTCCTTCTCCTTTACTCCTCCAGTACACACCAACTGTGTCCCACAGCTGCAGGTCTTTATTAGCAGGAAGGACCTCCACCAAGGGCAGGCTGTCCACACAGCTGCCTGCTGATTGCTGCAGGCAGCAAAGGATTACACGGCAAACCAGTCGGGGCAGTTGGCAAGCCCCTTCCTCCTTCTTTACTCCTCCAGTACAGCACCCCCTGTTTAGCTACTTTAAGATCATCAGACACAATTATACCCATGTCCCACTCTTCTTTCGTGGACAGAAGTACCTCACCCCCTATACTGTACCACTCCTTTGGCTTTTTGCAACCCAAATGCATGACCTTGCAATTTTTAGCATTAAATTTCAGCTACCAAATTCTAGACCATTCTTCAAGCTTAGCTAGATCCCTCCTCATGTTATCTACTCCTTCCTGAGTGTCTACTTTATTGCAGATTTTGGTATCATCTGCAAACAAGCAAACCTTGCCTGACAGCCCTTCCACAATATCACTAACAAAGATGTTAAAAAGAATAGGACCAAGGACAGATTCCTGTAGCACACCACTGGCAACCTCCTTCTCCTCAGAGTGAACTCCATTTACTTGTACCCTTTGTTGCCTCCCACTCAACCAATTTCTAATGCAATCAGTAACTTTAGGGTCCATTCCTAGGGTGCTCAGTTTGTTCATAAGTCACCTGTGTGGAATGGTGTCAAAGACTTTACTGAAAATTAAGTACACCACATTTAGGGCTCTCACTCAGTCCAATTCCCTGGTCACCCAGTAAAAGAAATCAAACAGATTTGTCTTATAAGACGTGCCTCTGGTAAATCCATGCTGCCTCGGATCCAGTAATCTGTTGGACTCCAGAAATCTCACTATTCTCTCTTTCAGCAGCGCTTCCAATCATTTTCTCACCGCTGTGGTTAAACTAAACAGTCTGTAGGTTTCAACCACATCCTTAATTCGACTTTTGTGTAAACAGACCACATATGCCTCCCTGCATAATCTGGCACCATTCCTGACTCCAAAGAGGCATTGAACAGGTCAGTCAGTGGAGCCGCCATTACGTTCCCCAAGTTCCTTCGATATCCTCGGATGTATCCCATCCGGACCCACCACTTTGTCTACTTTTAAGTGGCTTGCCCAAAACCACAGGTGCTCCTTGTGGTCTTGGGCAAGCCACTTAACCCTCCCATAGCCCATGTTCCCTGTAAAATAGTTATCTCCAAGTTATAATGCCCTGTTCAATGTAATTTCAGTTTGTTCAATGTAAACCGCACTGATGCAGGACAGCGCGGTATATAAGAGAATGTAAATAAAACTAGTTCCTCACAAACCAGTCTTCTGAAAATTGTTTGAGATCCCCGTCACTTCTGTTCCTATTTGTGGATGTTTTCTGAGGTCCTGCTCCTGGTTCTTCAGCAGTGAATACTGTCATGCAACGAGGGCTGATGAGAGCCCAGTTGAGAGAAAAGAAGGTGTTTTTCACAGAGAAAAAGACTTGCAATATTCCCAGGAACCAGCTAGAGGGAGCAAGAGTGTCTTCAGAGAGACTGAAGAGCCACGCCCAGCTGGTCATGAAAAAATGCCAACCAGCTTCCAATCCTCGAAGGCAGGAGGGCTTCATAAGGGGAGAGTGGAAGACTGGAAGGGAGGAAGGAGAAGAGGCGGCACAGGCAACCGACGAAGCAGCAGCAGAAGTAGCAGCCTGAGCAGAAGCAAGGGGAGAATCACTGGCAGCACCAAGAGAGGGAGGTGGAAGTGGAAACCTGACTACTCTAGTGCTAGAGGATTCCCAGGAGGGAAAGGTAATTTCCCAGGAGCTGAGGAAGGACCTAAGGAGGTGTCAGCTCAAGCCAAACTGAGAGCTGTTTGCCCTCAGAGGCAAAAGCCCTGCTGTAACTGTAACCCTAAGCCAAACAAGAATCAGCTGGAGAAGCCAAGCCACACTGAGTCAGAAAGCCAGAAGCTGGGCTTGTACAGTGGCAGGCCTTCACCAGGAGAAGGAAGTCAAAGGCCAGAGGAAGATCTTGGCCCACGGCTAGACAAGTGTAAAGATTGCCCTACACCAAGGATCAGTGAGGAGCTCTCCTTAAAGCAAAAACAGGATTTGACCCAACTCCTGGAGGACTTTAAGGACGTGCTAACTCCTATACCAGGAGAGACAGCCTTGGTGGCACACGAGATACTCACCCCGCCTGGAAAAATTGTGCGGCAATGGCTATACCGATTGCCGGAGGCCAAGAGGCAGGAAGTTATTGACCAAGTTCAGGAGATGCTCCAAATGAACATCATCGAGGAATCGCATAGTCCATGGTGCAGCCCGGTAGTACTAGTACCTAAGCCCGACGGTACTACGCGATTCTGCACAGACTTCCGCCAAGTGAACGCAGTATCTACTTTCGACGCGTACCCGATGCCTCGTATCGAGGAGTTATTAGACAGGCTCGGACAGGCAAAATTTCTCACAACGCTAGACATGACCAAGGGATATTGGCAGGTGCCTTTAACACGTGATGCTAAACCCAAAACTGCCTTCAGCACACCCCTGGGCCTGTTCCAGTTCCGAAGAATGCCCTTCGGGCTACACGGGGCGGCTGCAACATGCCAGTGCCTGATGGATGTTATTCTCCGACCATATCAGAATTTCGCAACAGCCTACATGGATGATGTGGTGATCCACAGTGCCATGTGGGAAGAGCATCTTCACCAAGTCGGAACAGTCCTGGAAGCCATGAGGAGAGCGGGATTAACATTGAATCCGAAGAAGTGCACGTTCGCTGCCAAGGAAGTTAAATACTTGGGTCACCTTGTGGGACGTGGCACAGTGCGCCCGCTACTGGACAAGGTAGAAAGCGTGAAGAAATTTCCTGTACCACAAAATAAGAAACTGAGAAGTTTTATTGGCCTCATCGGCTACTATCGCCGCTTCATACCACACTTTGCGGAAAAGAGCGCTATTTTCACTGAAATGTTAAAAAAGAATGCGCCAAACGCAATA
The DNA here is from genome assembly GCA_033557465.1 of Ichthyophis bannanicus. Classification (NCBI taxonomy): domain Eukaryota; kingdom Metazoa; phylum Chordata; class Amphibia; order Gymnophiona; family Ichthyophiidae; genus Ichthyophis; species Ichthyophis bannanicus. The sequence goes on along the minus strand of CM066049.1, from coordinate 90,356,259 downwards.
CCATGGTCAGCAGAAGCGGAGGAAGCCTTTCAGAACTTAATGGAGAAATTATGTCGAGCCCCCATATTGCGACGTGTAGATTTCAGACAAACCTTTCTATTACAAACCGATGCATCGGAGACGGGTTTGGGTGCTGTTCTCTCGCAGGTATAAGAAGGCGCAGAACACCCTATTATGTTCCTCAGTAGGAAGCTGTCACCTGAGGAGAAGTATGCAACTATAGAAAGGGAATGTCTCGAAATCAAATGGGCCATCGAAGCCTTAAAGTTCTATTTGACAGGGAGGAAATCTGTCCTCATTACGGACCATGCCCCTCTAAAATGGTTAAGCAGTATGAAGAATGATAATAACCGCCTAACTAGGTGGTACATGGCTTTACAACCGTATGATTTTAGAGTGGAGCATAGAGCGGGGAAGCTGCATTTTAATGCTGACGCAATGTCTCGTATTACATGCGGCGCGGAAGAGGTTTCCCCAGCCCGTAATATTTTAAGAAGGGGGATGTGTCATGCAGCGAGGGCTGATGAGAGCCCAGTTGAGAGAAAAGAAGGTGTTTTTCACAGAGAAAAAGACTTGCAATATTCCCAGGAACCAGCTAGAGGGAGCAAGCGTGTCTTCAGGGAGACTGAAGAGCCACGCCCAGCTGGTCACGAAAAAATGCCAACCAGCTTCCAATCCTCAAAGGCAGGAGGGCTTCATAAGGGGAGAGCGGAAGACTGGAAGGGAGGAAGGAGAAGAGGCGGCACAGGCAACCGACGAAGTAGCAGTCCGAGCAGAAGCAAGGGGAGAATCACTGGCAGCACCAAGAGAGAGAGTTGGAAGTGGAAACCTGACTACTCTAGTGCTAGAGGATTCCCAGGAGGGAAAGGTAATTTCCCAGGAGCTGAGGAAGGACCTAAGGAGGTGTCAGCTCAAGCCAAACTGAGAGCTGTTTGCCCTCAGAGGCAAAAGCCCTGCTGTAACTGTAATCCTAAGCCAAACAAGAATCAGCTGGAGAAGCCAAGCCACACTGAGTCAGAAAGCCAGAAGCTGGGCTTGTACAGAGACAGGCCTTCATCAGGAGAAGGAAGTCAAAGGCTACAGGGTAAGCCTAACCTGCATAGAAAAGGATTTCACCAAGCTGCTGCCTGGGAAAGGCAGGCAGTGGAAGAAAACCGGTTACTGGAGGATTGCTGCCATACAAGGTATGAAAAATGTATGCCTAATAAGAAAGTTGTGAATGGTAAAAGCTATGATAAAGCTGCTATAAAGCCCCTAAGGAAAGAGGGTACTTTAAAGCCTCACACCGCACGTGGCCGACGCCCTAGGCTAGGCCCAGGACATTGGGAACTGCTACAGAAAATATACAAAACCCCTGAATGTGTTTTACAAGAAACCAGGGATATAGAATCATAGCTTTCTGATAACGAGCCAATGCAAGTGGAACTGGCAGGAGATTTATCTGACCATGAGATGGACTGTACACTTTGCATTTCTGAAAGTTTAGAGTCACTGCCAGACTTGTGATTGGGTGAATTGCCAGCAGAGCATTCTGTATTTGTTTGAGCACCTCCATTCCTGTGACGTATAACAGTTTTTGCTTTGAACCCTGAGTTTGTTTTCTACCTGAATTAAGGACATTTGCTTTAAAGTTGTAACCCACGGCGGAGTGGAGGAGGGGGTCATTAGAGGTTAACAAAAATGGAAAAACTTGAGCTCAATTGTTTGGCTGCTGGTATGTTCAGTGTGACAATGGACTTGTTGTAATGTTTTCTGAATGTTTATACGGTGCCCCTATGGTGGCTTGTATTCGATTCTCAATAAAAAAGATTTTCTAATAAAGTTGTAACCCACTATTTTGAACCACTGTGAAAAGGGAAATAAAAGCCTTATTAATTCCCACCACTCAGCTTGATCATTTCATTGAAGATTGGAGCTAAAGCAACTACAAGGACCAAGAGCCATTTGGGCCTTTAGAAGAGTCTCCAATCTTAACCTTATATTTTTGTGTCGCACCTGCCCTGGCGTCCACTGGCCACCAGGCAAGTGTTGCTGACAATACAGAACAGAAATATTTGTTAAGCAATTCTGCTTTATCCTCAGCAGGTCCTACATATTCCTCCCTTTCATCCTAGAGTGACAATACCACTTTTGCCCTTCCTCCTCTCACTAACATATCTGAAAAATGTTTTATCCCCCCCATTTTTTTGCATTGGCTATTTCTTTTCCTTTTTGTACCTTTGCTTTCCTGACTGCTAGTTTCTCTAAATTTTTCCAAATATAGATGACTGTCTTCCGCTCTCTGTGATCTTTTGTACTTCATGAAGGTCTTCCTCTTTTTCTTCATCTTTCCATGTACTTCTTTTGAGAACCATAGTGGCCTCCTTTTCCTTTTACATTTATTTACCTTTCTAATATAAAGATTTGTTGCCCTTAAAATATCTTCTTTCAGTTTTGCCCACTGTTTTTCTACATTCCCCAGCTGTTCCCATCCCATTAACAACTCCTTGAGGTATTGTCCCCTCTTAGCAAAGTTAGTTTTCCTAAAGTCGAAGACCCTTGCTTTTGAATAGATTTTATCAGCCCTGGTCCTAATACTGAACCATACCATCTGGTTATCACTGGATGCGAGATGATCTCCCATTATAACATCAGAAACACTTTCACCATTGGAAAACACTAAGTCCAGTATGGCCCCATCATGTGTAGGTTTTGTTACAAGTTGCCTGAGTAGTTCTCCCTGTAGAGAATCCAGGATTGCCTTACTTCTAGATGAACCACAGCAGGGATGTGCCAATCCACATCCACCATATTGAAATCGCCTATTAATAGCACTTCTCCTTTCATGGCAATACTGCATATATCTACTATTAAATCTTCATCCACTTCTACTCCCTGTGAGGGGGATCTTTATATAACTCCAATACAAATGAATTTCCCTTTCCCTCTTTCTAGTTTTACCCACAGTGCCTCCTCTCTTCCTTTTAAACCCTGCAATTCTATAGCTTTAATATTTTTTTTTTTTCATTTCGTCCCCACTCCATAAGAACATAAGATATGCCATACTGGGTCAGACCAAGGTCCATCAAGCCCAGTATTCTGTTTCCAACAGTGGCCAATCTAGGTCATATGTACCTATCAGTTTCCCCAAGAGACACAAGTTCCACAATGCTTGTACTGGGTCAAGCATTGATATCTTCGGTCACTTCTTAATAATGGTTTATGGACCTTTCCTCCAGGAACTTGTCCAAACCTTTTTTAAACCCAGCTACACTAACAGCCTTTACTACATCCTCCGGTAACAAATTCCAGAGTTTGATTACACGTTGAGTGAAAAAATATTTTCTTTTATTAGTCTTAAATAGTTTTCCCTGTAGCTTCATTGCATGTCCCCTAGTCTTTCTATATTCTGATAAGGTAAACAATCGATCTACGTTTACCCGTTCCACTCCGTTCATTAATTTATACACTTCTATCATATCTCCCCTCAGCCGTCTCTTTTCCAGGTTAAAGAGCCCTAACCTTTTTAGCCTTTCTTCATAGGAGTATCCTTCCATCCCCTTTACCATTTTGGTGGCTCTTCTCTGTAACTTTTCTAAAATCGCTATATCCTTTTTAAGATACGGCGACCAGAATTGCACACAATATTCAAGGTGCGGTCTCACCATGGAACGATATAGAGGCATTATAATATCTTTTGTTTTATTTTCCATTCCTTTCCTTATCATACCTAGCATTCTATTTGCTCTCTTGGCCGCCGCTGCACACTGGGCCGAGGGTTTTAACATGGTATCCACAATGACGCCTAAATCTTTTTCCTGGGTGGTGGTTCCTAATGTGGAACCTTGCATCGTGTAACCATAGTTTGGGTTGTTCTTCCCTAGGTGCATAACCTTGCATTTGTCCACATTAAATTTCATCTGCCATTTTGATGCCAAGTCTTCCAATTTATCAAGATCCTCTTGCAATTTTTCACAATCCTCTTGGGTTTTAACAACTTTAAATAGTTTTGTCATCTGCAAATTTGATAACCTCACTCGTTATTCCACTTTCCAGGTCATTTATGAATATGTCAAAAAGCAGCGGACCCAGCACAGATCCCTGGGGTACACCACTATTCACCTTTCTCCATTGGGAAAATTGGCCATTTAGCCCTACCCTCTGCTTTCTATCTTTTAACCAGTTCCTGATCCACAATAGTACACTGCCTCCTATCCCATGACTCTTTAGTTTTGCCAAAAGTCTCTGATGAGGGACCTTGTCAAAGGCTTTCTGAAAGTCCAGATACACAATATCAACCGACTCACCTTTGTCCACCTCTTTATTCACTCCTTCAAAAAAACATAACAGATTAGTAAGACAAGATCTTCCTTGTCTAAAGCCATGTTGGCTGTCTCCCATTAGGTTGTGACTATCTACATGCTGAGTAATTTTATTCTTTATGATGGTTTCTACCATTTTTCCCGGTACTGACGTCAGGCTCACCGGTCTGTAGTTTCCCGGATCACCCCTGGAACCCTTTTTAAAAATTGGTGTTACATTGGCGATCCTCCAATCTTCAGGTATTAGAGATGATTTTAATGATAGTTCACAGATTACTGATAGCAGTTCTGCAATCTCATATTTCAGTTCTTTCAACACCCTTGGATGTATACCATCCGGCCCAGGTGATTTGCTACTCTTCAGTTTATCTTCGCGATGTATCGATATTTCCTTCAATTCTTCTGCACCTTTAAATACCACTTCAGTCATGGGTAACATCCCTACATCTTCCTCAGTAAAGACCGAAGCAAAGAATTCATTCAGTCTCTCCGCTATCGCCTTGTCGCCTCTTAGTGCTCCTTTAACCCCTTTATCATCTAATGGACCAACTGACTCTCTCACAGGTTTTTTGCTACGAATGTACTTGAAAAGGTCTTTATTTCACGTTTTTGCTTCCGCAGCAAGCTTCTTCTCAAATTCTCTCTTTGCCTGCCTTATCAATGCCTTGCATTTGACTTGCCAGTGTTTGTGCTGTTTCCAGGTTTCATCGTTTGGCTCTTTTTTCCATTTCCTGAAAGATGCTTTTTTGGCAACAACAGCCTCTATGACCTCACCTTTAAACCATGCTGGCAGTTTTTTGGACTTCCTTCCACTTCTCTTAAAGCGTGGGATACAGCTGGTCTGAGCTTCCAAGATAGTATTTTTCAACAACACCCAAGCTTGATGTACGTCTTTAACCTTTGCAACTGCTCCTTTTAGTTTTTTCTTAACTGTTTTCCTCATTTTATCATAGTCTCCCTTTCGAAAGTTAAAAGGTAGTACTGTGGATTTCCTTACTATCCCTCCTCCACTAATTAAATCAAAGGCGATCATGCTATGATCACTATTGCCAAGTGGCCCCAACACCCTTATCTCTTGCACTAGATCTGGTGTTCCACTAAGGTCTAGGTCTAATATGGCTTCCCCTCTGGTTGGTTCATGAACCAGCTGCTCCAAGAAGCAGTCATTTATTTCATCTAGGAACTTTATCTCCCTAGCATGTCCTGACGTGACACTGACCCAGTCGATACCGGGGTAATTGAAATCACCCATTATTATTACTGTGCTGTAACTTTTGTTAGCTTCCTTGATTTCTTTGAGCATTTCATCATCCATTTGGTCATTCTGGCCAGGTGCTCGATAGTACACCCCCACTGCCATCGCCTTCCCCCTTTTATATGGAATTTCAATCCATATAGATTCTACAGCAGATTTTGTTTCCTGCAAAACTTTAATCCTTTCTGAGTCAATGCCCTCTCTAACATAGAGCACAACCCCTCCACCAATTTGATCAGCTCTATCATTACGATGTAGTTTGTACCCAGGTATCACAGTGTCCCACTGGTTGTCCTCCTTCCACCATGTCTCTGATATTCCAATCATATCTAACCTTTCATTTAGTGCTATATATTCTAACTCTCCCATCTTATTCTTTAGACTTCTAGCATTTGCATACAAGCATTTTAGAGAATGTATTTTATTCATGTTAATTTGGCTATTGTTAGACATGGGTAAATTGGGATCTTTAAGCTCTGTCTGCTCCATACTTGAGGGCATTTGGGCTACTTTACTCTTTTGTGGAACCTCTCTGCTTTTGGTAGTATCCTTCAAGGATACATTCTTCCGAACCATCCGCTCTTGGGCGACTGTCGGCTTTCCCCTAATATCTAGTTTAAAAGCTGCTCTATCTCCTTTTTAAAGGTTAATGCCAGCAGCCTGGTTCCATCCCGGTTAAGGTGAAGCCCATCCCTTCGGAAGAGCCCCTCCTTTCCCCAGAATGTTCCCCAATTCCTAACAAATCCAAAACCCTCATCTCTGCACCATTGTCTCATCCACGCATTGAGACTCCGGAGCTCTGCCTGCCTTTTGGGTCCTGCGCGTGGAACAGGAAGCATTTCGGAGAATGCTACCCTGGAAGTTCTGGATTTCAACTTCCTACCTAAAAGCCTAAATTTTGCCTCCAGAACCTCCCTACCACATTTTCCTATGTCATTGGTACCGACATGTACCAAGACAGCAGACTCCTCCCCAGCACTATCTAAGACCTTATCTAGATGGCGCGTGAGGTCCGCTACCTTCGCACCAGGCAGGCATGTTACCAGGTGATCCTCACATCCACCAGCCACCCAGCTATCTACATGCCTAATGATCGAATCACCAACTATAACGGCTGTCCTAACCCTTCCCTCATGGGCACATGGCCCTGGAGAAACTTCCTCGGTGCGAGAGGGTTTTACATCACCTGGAGGACAGGTCCTAGTTACAGGATCACTTCCTGCCTCACCAGGGTGATGCTCTCCTGTCACGTGACCTCTCTCCTCCATGGCAACAGGGGTGCTGCCAGACTGGAGGTGGGCCTTCAGGACTATATCCCTGTAGGTCTCGTCTATGTACTTCTCTGTCTGTCTTATGTTTTCCAAGTCTGCTACTTTAGACTTGTTCCCTGAGAGCAAAGAGCTCCTTGCACCTAGTGCACATGTAAGACCTCTCACCAACTCGGAGAAAATCATACATGTGACACTCAATGCAAAAGACTGGAAAGCCCCCATCCCGCTGCTGGACTGCTGTCTGCATCTTAGTTTTAAGTTTGTGTCTAGATCTTTAAGTTCTTACTTACTAGGGGTTGCTATGGCTATTTATATCAATAAAACTGTACCTAATACGTTTAATATACCTTGTTCACCTGAAGCTTAATTAAGCTCAGGTCCTTAGTGTATGACTGATTTGGGTAATGAGCTTCACCTGAAAGCACCTCCTGTCTTTTAAGATGTGTAAGTACCTATAAAGATATGATTATACCAGGGGAGGGTGGGTGTGGGAATGGAAGGAGGGAAATAACACTTATTAAAAGAGGACTGCTACGCAGTACCCTGTCTTGTGCTGCTGAGGTAAGCTAAATTCTGATTAAATTTAAATTATAGCTCTTAGCTGCTGCTAGGCTCTAACTTCATCTCCCCTTCTTCCTACCCTGTCCTTCCTAAATAAAGTATAGCCCAGTATAATTACATCCCAGTCATGGTTTTCCATGAAACATGTCTCTGTAAGTGCCACTAAATCCAAGTCAGCCTCTTCCATTAAAGCCTCAACATCTGGGATCTTATTTCCTACGCTATGGGCATTTATACACACCACTTTCCAGATGTTGCCCCTTTTACCTATTTCTACAGAGGTATTTAATGTTTCACTTACCTGGGGCTTTCTTCACCCATCCCCAATGAATCTAGTTTAAAGCCCTCTTCAGTATGTTGCTGAACACACTTCGACCCGTCTTGGACAGATGGATGCCATCTGCTATCATTGTGATTGTGCAGAGTACCGGGGATGGTGGAGAGCCATCTTCTCTACACCATTTGGATATTTTACAGCCAAAATGAGCACTATTCGTGCCTGGGGCAGGTCTAAACTTGGATGGGATCGCAGAAGTCCTTGACATTTCTGAAATTGAGCAGGGATGTCTAAGTCCATTGCATCATCCCAGACACGCTTGCACACCATGCCCCAAGCCTGCTTGGAGATCCTCACACTGGAGAAGTTTTAACAGCCATTTGTAAAAGGTTTCTGGAAACATCTCAGTCATTTGGACACCCTCATGCACATTTTCTAACATCTAAATTGTGACTAAATCCTTTATAATAACCCCCTAAGTGTCTTTATAAAATTGGGGCAAAAAAAGACACCTTCTTGCCCTCTAAACCTAAGACCCTGCTAGCATGCACTAATGCTCTTAATGCATAAATTAGGACCTGCTTTTGGCTGCACTGGAGCTCTCTCTTCAAAGTTCGTTTCAAGTTTCCTTAAGGTACTTGTTGACTATCGACCTCGTGCTGGTATTTAGCTTTAGATGGAGTTCAAGTGAAGTCGAAAGTGTGTGGTAAACTCCATCTAAGGCTAAATATCGGCATGAGACCAATAGTCAACAAGTACCATAAGGGTAAATTGGGACCTATAAATAATGCACAATAGATGATCACTGCTGGAACAGCTGGATGTGAAAGTGTCATCATTGGCAATGAGCAAAGCAGGGAAACCGCTGCAATTTCCTTTTCATTGGAGGACAGAATAACTTTCCTCTTTACCTGGGCAACTTTTGTTGGAAAAGTACATGCAGGGACTTGAAAATACCCTCTACATATGTCCTTTCCCACCCCCGGGAACATTAGCTCTCAATGTGGTGAAAAGTGCTTGTGTCATTGAGGGAGAGTAACTTTCAGACAACCAGCTAATGTGGATAAAACACTTTTTGCCCATGTAAATTGCTTTGAAAATGGACCTCCCTGTAAATGTGTGATATCTAGCAGGCATGGTAAAAGGTTGCAGCACTGTAGTATACTGGTCCCTGTATCGCCCAGTAGTAAAGCTCCACATCCGAGAGATGCTTGTTGAAGGACAGACAGATATGGGTATCTCTTATATGCACAGAGACTGAACAATAAATCACTGGGAATTGTCCAGACCTGCTGGACATTTGTGATGGAACTTATGGACTCTGTGCTGTAAATTTAATTTTCTTGCAAGGATTCTGAAACCGTTCACTTTGTAGCTCAAAATTTAAGATAATTTTATTGGGTAAGAAAGATGAATGAGGGGAGAGGCAAAGATGTAATTGTGCCTACCCTCTGTTCTGGATCAGTGTTTTTGCCAGCAGATATGTTTTATACTTGAATTTTTCTTGTATTATAGATAAACCAGGATTCTGCCCCAATAATTTGCTTCTGTGTCTGCGTGCAACTCGTAGCCTGTGTACCAGAGACAGTGGGTGCCCAGGAGATGAGAAATGCTGTTCCCATAATTGTGGGATGGATTGTGTTGCAGCACTGCCAGGTACCAGTATACCATAAAGTGTCCTTCATGGTGACAGGATCGGGGAAATCCTGCTTCCTTATATATTAGTTAGGTCTCGGACTATGATACTAGAACAACCATTCAGATCCATGAATGTCCTTCAGACAGTGGAATGACAACTGCAACAATACTTGATGATGTCACAATACACATTCCATTATTCCGTGCATTCCACTCTGAGATTACAACACCCCACAATCACAGGAAAGCCATAGGTTTTCCAGTGATTACGTTCAGATTAAAGGACAGTGCCAGCATACCTGAGAGGGCTGCTCACTGTCAGTGGACAGGATGACTATATCAAATCCATTCTATAGCCAGGAGCTTTCATAAAGAAATATTATTAACTAATGCATTCCAATTCCTCAGTTTAGCATACCACCTGCCAGGTCTGTGCCCTTTTGCTAATCAGACAAAAGGAACAGAAACCAGACTAGTAAGGTTTTTCAGGTTTAATAAAAACGCTTTTCTTTATTGCCCCTACGCGTTTTGGCCGAAACGCATAGCGGCAATAAAGAAAAGGATTTTTATCAAACCTGAAAAACTCTGCCAGTCTGTGTGGGCCTGGTTTCCCACAAGAGTTCCCCAAATATTACCAATTACCATTGTCTATGCAATTCATTGGTAATTTGTAATATTTGGGGAACTCTTGTGGGAAACCAGGCCCACATCTGATATCTGTTCCTTTTGTCCTATTGCATCTTACAGATACTTTGTTACTTTCTTTGGTCTTCTCCCTTTTGCTAATCCACATTTACAACAGCATGCATAAACAGATTGCCACGACAGAGAAATTATAGCAAAGAACTCAACAAGATGCAGAGGAGAGGTTTTTTTCCAAATTAATCTAGTGACATTAAAAAGGATTAATGCACCTACATTGCCCTCTCTGAACTTGCTTTTGGGCTGACTAACAGTACATGTAGGCTGCTATGGTCAGATACAGTACACTTAGCTGGAATATGAGCAAATGTTCCCAATGGTCTGTTGAGGCTGAGAAAGGAAAACACTGTAGGCCCAATTCCGTTCCAGACATACATGCCCTCTGTACACCTGGTCTGAACCAGACATACAGAGAGCATTGCGATTCTGATCTCGTGAGGCATGTCTAGCCCCGCGAGATCAAAATCGCAATCAGGCCTGTACGTGCAGGCCAGGACTGTAATTTAGCCTGGCCTGCACATACAGGCCCTGCCTGACTAACTCAGTCAGGGCAGTTCAATGGAGCCGTTGAAGAGCCACGATCCCTGGCCGCTGGCACCGCTGGCACCAGCATCGATTTCCCTGCAGCCTGACCCCCGATCTGGCCTCCTAAGGCCAGAGTCAGGCTGCGGGGAATGTCCTCAGGCCCCCTGCCTCATCTGTGCCCCGGGCTGCCTATCCCTGATATCTAGGGAAGTTATTCCACCTCAGAGGTAGAATAACTTCCCCATACAGGTCGCCAGCCCTGGACATGCAGGGCCGACATTAAAATCGACCCTGTACATCCAGGGCCAATGACCACCCATCGCCCACCCTAACTCCGTCCCCAATCCGCCCCTTCTCTGCTCCTGACTAACTTCCCCATACAACCGGCAGTGAAGTTAGCCGTTGGAGGGAAGGAGCACAAATAGTGGGGATGGACATCCTGTTGGGACGTCTGTCCCCGCTATTCACGAGTCAGAATGACCCTGTGGGTGTACTTGACACTTTCAAAAGTACATCTGCTATTTTAGCTTCCTCAGCCCTCCCCAGGCAAAATAAAAGATGCAAAATAAGAAGGCACTTTTAGAGTGCGTATTTCATGCTAATTTTCAAAGAGAAACTACCCAGGGATAATTTCCCTTTGCACCCACAAAGTGCCCAGGCATTATGTGGATAGTGCCAAGGCAGTCAGTATAGGACCACTGAATATTCCCCTCAGATGCTGCTAACAGGATGTGCTTTTGAAAACTGACTCACAAGAGTGTACTTTGCTTTTGGAAATTTGCTTCTCTGGGTCCCTGAACACAAAAGTGCCGATGAATCTTGCACATTCCCTTCCCTGCGAGTGGAAGAAAACAGGAAACGGGATTGTGAAGATTTGAAAATTCCTTTCTACGTGACTACTTTGGGCCCCCAGCTTAAACTCACCCCTGGGAATTCCCTTTTTTAATGTACCTAAATGTAGGCATTTAAGTGCTTCTTAAAGAGCAAGTTTGAGGAAGGTCCGTTTGCCAAAGGAAATGGCTATTTTCCTGATAAATGGTTTGAAAACAGTGCTCACAAAGTTAATAGAGAGCAAAGAAAATAGAGGACAATAATCACATTTTTACAAAAACTAATTGGGTTTACTACTAGAATTACCATCATAACAATATCAAAGTTCTTATGCTGCTTTTTAAAGCAGTACGGACAGGTATATATTTTCCAATTTCAATTTCTATTGTTTTTCATCATCTGTCTTGATGATTAACCATTCCAGGATCCAATTATATTCAGGGGGTCAAAAGTCAACATAAGATGATTTCTATGTCATGTCCAGGTATTTGGAAGCAGCTACAGTACCTGTTGATATTAGATTGCTAGTTGATTTGTCTGACTTTTAGAAGAAAATAAAAACATTTTATTTTATGCAGGTTTTTGCTGGGATTTTTTGTATAGTTTAAATTCTATATATTTTATATTTACTTTAGTATTCTTAGTTTTGCTTTGTTTCTGTGTTATAATGTTGTGGATTACGTTTAATTGGTAACCACTTAGAACTACTAGTGACTCACAGGATGCAAATATGTTTAAATAAATAAACAGTTTTGAGCGGGTTGTGTAACAGCTTCTCACACATAAGATTTTCACTATGACATTGAATTCTGCTGCACACATCATCATGATGAAAAGACACAATAAGAAAGACAGCCTCAGTATGACTGTCATGGAAATAAGTCAGACGATATTGCAGAAATAAAAGTTTATTAATTTTGGTCACAGTGCTGGGGAACAGAGATCTCAGTAACAATGATTCTCTGCCTGCCCCCACATCTCTGGCAGTTTGCTAAATAGAACAGTCAGAAACACATTATCTTAGACACAGCTCTACATTATCCTAATACAAGATAGTCAGGAGTGTTATAGTTGTGCCGAAGAAAATGCTAGAGTCATTATCCCCTATGGAGGGGCTACAACTAAACGTACTTCTTAGCTAAACCATGCACCGGGCCATGAATTCAGAGAGAGTTCATCTGAGGGATCTCAATCCAGAGAAAGATTGCTTTCTGCCACCTTCAGTTAGATAAAAATGTCAGAGGTAATGGTATTTTTGCATAAATCCCTGCCCAGTTTGCATATTCATTTACCCACATTCTCAGTTAGTCATGTGCACATAGATTTACACAAACCACTATAGGCTCCATTGCGAACTGTTCTTCTAACAATGACTGACACCATCCAAGGGACACACGGCTCTTCCCTTCAGATAGCTTCTGACAGTATCAATATTTTCTCCTTTTGTGTTTCAGAGAAACCCGGCATATGTCCAGCTCCTACAGATTCATGTCTGAGTTTGCCTACGTCATCTCCATTAATGCCCCCTGTGTGCTCCAGTGACTACCACTGCCCAGATAAAACAAAGTGCTGCATTAAGGACTGTGAGATGCAGTGTGTGGATCCTGTGGAAGGTAAAGAGCTCCAGGAAATAATTATGCATCACATAACGTAGTGTTTCAGTTTTGGCTCATTTACCAGTCTTACTGGTGGGGGCAGAGAAGTCTCATCCTAGAATGAAGCTCTTGGTATTATTCTTCAGCAGCAGCGTTAGATCCTATAGAGCAGTCACCATCCCCCTCTGACAGCATATCACCTCCATGATGTGCCAAAACTCGGCTGACCCCAAGGCCAGACTCAAGATGTTGGCACCCATAAGCTAGACCAGACAGCAAAGGTCAGAGAGTGGAGGAGGGGGGAAGGTGTCAGTGATTCCAAAGAATGGACAGCTACAAGAGTAGCTCCACAAGGACAGTGCCGGGGCATGATCTGTGGAGATATTCAGTGGTCATGGCCTTAAAGTAAGCAGCAACAGGCTCCTCTTTTGCCAGAGTGTTAGGTATCTTCAAATTTTTGTGTCCTAGTCAGTTCCCTATGGTGCATATGCCTGGCTGACTCAACATAAGCCAGCTTGGTCCATTACTGTTTATCAATAAGGGGCATGTTTACTAAAGTGCACCAAGGGATCCTTCCTTAGTGCAGGGCAGAAGTAAAATGAGCATGGGGGCTGAATCAGACCCACGCTAACTGATGGGGATGTTTGTAGCATAGTCCCATGCAGTGAGCATGAGACAGAGAAATCTGACGCACAAAAGCGGCAGCTGCACTTACTACAGGTGCACTTATGCTACCCAGTGAGGCGGTGGTAAGTACACGTGCCAATTACAACAGTCATGGTTAGCATCAGTTAATGATGCCAGTACTAACCACGCTGTGCGGTCAATACCCTCTCTCCATCCCGATCCTGCCCAGTTCCCACCCTGACCTGTGCTAGGTGGTTACTGCAGGAATGTTACCACGGTTGCTTAATTAGCGTGCGGTAATGCTAACTGCTTAATGAGGTATTTAGAGTGCGGTATTGCACTTTAGTGAACATTAGGGCTCAGTCCACTTCATTTCATAAAACATCCCTAATTCCCTAAAAAGCTGATGGATTAATGTGTGAAAACAATTCACAGATGAGGCTCCTGCATGCAAGAACCCTCATAACCCCCCCCCCCCCCCGATTCCAGGGTGCCAGACCTTTTAGCGCACAAGCCCCCTTTTGTGAAATGTTTTGCACATTTGCTTGCTTATTTATTTATTCATTCTTCTATACCACAAATTATAGTAATCATTGCAATGGACAACTCAAGCGATCATTAAAATCTGACGTAAAAGCAATATAATCAAAAACACTAAAAAAGAGTATAAAATACAGATGACACTTCATAATAATTCCCAACATATATTATCAATTATATTCCAGTCACTTAAATGTAGTGTGAATTAAATAGGCCCTTAACTGTGTTCTAAAATGCACATAACTGCTTTTCAGTTGTAATATTAGGCCCAGGTCCAGAACTATATTGGACAAATATCTGCTAAAGTCGGTACATTTAACAGTTTAGTAGTTTGAGAACGTAAAAAAATGGGAAAGGACATAGTTGGACATTGTCTTCCGTAAATATAATCTAAAACTAAAAATTAATCATAAGAGCTTAAAATGGATTTTAAATCAAGCCAGTAGCCAATAAAGTTCCCCCAATATTGGGGGAACCTGACCTTAGCTCTTCACCCCTCCAATGATCTATACTCCTGTATTCTGTACCAATTGTACACAAGATATGAGTCTTTGAGGGAGACTAGCTAAAATGGTATCCAGATAGAGTAATATCCATGTCTGAGCAACTGCTTGAAGATGCTTGTGGTCCAAATAAGGATGGAATTAGCAAAAAACATTTAAATAACTAAAATATGTTTGAATCAGTCTTGAAACATGGTCCTTTAACTTCGGCTCTGAATCCAACCAAACTAAAATCTCCAACCAAACTTTTGTTATAATCTTTAGAGTTTCCCATTTCTTGCCCATTTTATCTCCCATCCATAACACTTGTTATTGCAGTATTTAATTTCACTTTGTGTTTACAGAACCATCTCTGAGGCAAACTAAAAACAGAATCCAAGAAATCTCCAGCTCAGAGGCATCACAAACAGTAAATAACGCTCTATATCACAAATAGAAACGTTTTCGTCAATCATGCTTAAAGAGACAAACATATCAAAAAGCTAGGGGAATATAGTAGACTCTTGGGGTACACCACTTTCCAAAACCCAAGTCAATGACCTATCATTCCTAACTACTACCTGCTGTGTTTGGTTGGATAGAAATGATGTTAATCGATTTAAACCCAAAACTCTTATTCTCAAGGTCCAAAGCTTTCCTAATAGAAGGGACGATTGATAGACTCAAAAGCTGCAGACACATCCAAATAAATTATTTGGATAAATTCAAAGCGATGCACATAGGGAAGAACAAGCCAGACTATTGCTACCCGAAGCAAACTTCAACATTAGGAGGTATGTCTATTAAATTGGGCTAATAGTTAGCCTGAGCTATCTGCTCCTAGCTTCCATTGCATAACATGGGACAGATAGTGTGGGTTAACCATTAGCCCAGCTTAGTAGACATACTCCTAGGGTTCACCCAGGAAATGGATCTTGACATCATTTCAGATAATACGTTGAAACCTTCTGTCCAGTGTGCAGCCACAACAAAAAAAGAAAATTAACATAAGTGCCTTAAAGTCAATGCCGACTCCTGGCAACCCAGCAGCCCATGGGGTTTCTTGGCAAGGTATGACCAGAAGTAGATTGCCAGGCCTTTTCTTCTGAGGAAAGGGAGGGTAAAGTGACTTGTCCAAGGAGCGTCAGTGGGAATTGACCCCAGATCTCCTGGGTAATAGGCTGTTGCTCTAACTACTAGGCTACTTCTCCACTCCAAGGAAATTGTAATGCCTCTGCATTGCTCCATGGTGTGAACACACCTTGAATATTGTGTGCAATACCGGTCACCACAACTTAAAAAGGATATAGCAGAATTTGAACAGGTACAGAGAAGACTGACCAAAATGATAAAAGGGATGAAAGGATACCCCTATGAGGAAAGACTTAAAAGGTTAGGGCTCTTCAGCTTGGAAAAGAGATGGCTGAGAGGAGATATGGTAGAGGTCTATAAAATGAGTGGAGTGGAATGAGTAAATGTGAACTGGTTGTTTACTCTTTTAAAAAGTACAGAGACTAAGGGACATGAAACAAAGCTACAAAATAGTACATTTAAGACTAATTGGTGAAAATATTTTTTCACTTAGTGCTTTGGAATTCATCTTACAGCTTGCCATGAACACCGCTGCCAGGGTTCTTCTAGGAGCGCCCAAAAATGATCACATCACACCTATCCTCAAACAACTCCATTGGCTCCCTATACACGGAAGACTTACATTCAAAACCCTTATTCTCACTTTTAAGGCCATAAATGGTTTATCGTCCACATCACTTTCTAAACTCATCCAAACCGTCCCATCAAACAGAAATAGGAGACAGGCAGCATTAAACTCACTAACAACCCCAAAGGCTATAACAACGTGCAGCCTATCAACGTCAAACAGAGCTTTCATGTTTAGCGCACCAAAATGCTGGAATTCTCTCCCACCTGATCTCCGCGCCATAACCGACCTAACCCAGTTCAGAAAGGCCCTTAAACTGCACCTTTTCATCAAATACTACCCCACATGAAGCGTAACATAATAGCCCCACCCTAATACAATCCACATGAAGCGTAACATAATAGCCTCTCCCTAATACAATCCACAGTCTCTCTCCTTGTTCCAAGCATTCCTGCTAATTCTATGTAAATAGTTTGAGCATGTTATCTAGTTAATAGATTATATACTCCATGTAAATAGTTCTCCCATGTTATCCAAGTTGATACTCCTGTTATATGTAATACCAAACAGCCTGTTGTTCTGGTTTCTTTATGTTATCTGTAAACCGCGCTGATGTCAAAGAGTGCGGTATATAAGAAGTTGAAATAAATAAATAAATAAAAATCACCAGAGGATGCAGTAAAAGTTGTCAATGTAACTGGGTTGTTGTTTTTTTAAATCTTTATGCAATTATATACAAAGAATAATCTTGAACAGAAATTGAGCAGGACTCCAGTAATACAGGGAGGCCCAAAAAAAGTGAGAACATCTCGTTGCATATAAGTTATTTAAAAATTCAAAAAGACAGATGTAAACATTTGACAAATTAAAAAAAAAAAAGATGGCGACCGGAAATTGTCGAAATAAAGATGTTATATAGCTAAAAAAGGTAAATAAGTAAACTATTTAAGCTTTTAATTTACGAGATGTTCTCACTTTTTTTGGACCACCCTGTATATATATATATATATATATATATATATATATATATATATATATATATATCTATATATATATATATATATATATATATATACACATATACATATATACATACAAGAACTAGCATAAGCTACACAAACAAATATAACATTCCACCCTACCCACTCCAGCCCACAAAAGGAGAAGAGGAGTCATAAAAAAACATAATAACCAGTATTCGTAGGAGAAATTAGTTAGACATTAAAGCCAGAAACACAATAATGCACGGTACCTCGGGCAAGGAGTCAGCAGGGACTTCCAATCACTGAGCAGTCACAAAGGCCAGCAGCTGGGAGGACTCATAAAAAAGAAACGGAACAAAATTTTACCAAACATTTGCATGTGTATTTCAAGAAAAAGAGCACTCACTCATCTGCTGTACTCCTTGTGACCTCGTTGGGCTTCCTTAGCAAGATCAGGAAATATACGAACAGCTAAACCTCGGAGCAACAAATCCCTCTTTCTAAAGAATCATTTCAAAGCCATTCTTCACCAGAAAGTAAAACAAATTGTACAATTAGTGTAGATGGCTCTACTAATTCTTCCTGAGAATTTTCCAAAAGCGCAGATACATTAAGCACATCTGCATGCAGTGTCCCAGCAACTTCCAAAGATGACGATTTCTTCCCCAAGGAGAGGTAATACATTTTGAATGATAGGTGGATGTGACTCAACCAGTACAGCCAAAGTCTCAATTAAGCATGTCCGAAACATATCCCTTGCCAACACCATTGAGGCTTTTGGAAAGTTAATCAACCTGAAATTCGTAGCTCTAGATAAATTTTCCAGATGCTCCAATTTGGCATTCACACAGGCAAAGTTCTTAATAAAGGTATCACGCCATTTCTGTAATGCAGTCACTTTAATCTGAGTTTCAGAAATCGCAACCTTAGCAACAGTTTCCTCAATCACAGTGGAATTATGTTGAACTTTCAAGATAAGAGAGGAAATCTGTGGGACCAAGGCTTCCCCCAAACATACTTTTGTCGACCATATAGATTCTAATGTAAAAGTCTCAGGACATACCAGGGAAACGGAAACCAAACTTCCAAAATGATCTGCTTCTCCTTCGATCTTGCCCAGTGCTGTTCCACCGCTCTGAGAGGCAGCCAAACCTGCTGCCTGATGTCCTCCCAATGACATGAAAGCACCAGCGAGTTGGAGCTGTTCTGGAGTTGACTATCACTCCGGGGTCTGACCCATGACAAGCAGAAAACTTGCTCCCTAGTAGGGAGGTTGCCTGCTGCAGACTTTCACCGGGAGACTGCTGATAACATGAGGTCTTAGGTGTTCGACGTGAGTTGGGGAAGAGAGATGATATGCCTGACAAAACTGCAACCAAGCTTACCTTCCCTGAAACCACTGGCTGCTGGAGAGGGTACGTAAAATAATTGTCCAAAGCTCCCATGACCCTTAAAGGCAAAGGCGAGGTGGTAACAGATATCTGGGAGAGCTGCAGAACCCCCTTAACCTTCCGCTTTTTCTGCATCAGGAAAGCAGACCGCTCGCAAAGCTCTAACCACCGCCATCTTGGCTCCGCCCCTGGTCTCAATGTAGCTGGGTTTAAAAAAGGTTGGACAAGTTCCTGGAGGAAAAATTCATAAACCATTATTAAAGTAGATGAGGAAATTCACTGCTTGTCACTGGAATAAGCAGCATGGAATCTGTCTATCTATTGGGATCCTACCAGGTACTTGTGGCCACTACTATTACAAACAGCATAATGGACTTGATGGATCTTTGATCTGATCCAGTAAAGTAATTCTTATGTTCTTATTAAAATGTCATGACTGGCAATCATTTCTCAAATTAAATCATACAAAACTGAGCTTACCCCATTGAGATCAACACAGTCTCAGTGGGGCAAGGTCTCCAAATGGGTTATGAATATGTTAAAAAGCAGCAGGCTCAGCACAGATCCCTGGAGTACTCCATTATTCACCTTTCTCCATTGAGAAAAGTAGCCATTTAGTCCTACCCTCTCTTGTCTATATTTTAACCAATTTCTGATCCACAATTCACTGCCCCCAATACCATGACTTTTTAATTTCTCCAAGAGTCTTTCATGAGGAACCTTGTCAAAGGCTTTCTGAAAATCCAGATACACTATATCAACTGACTCACCTTTGTCTACCTGTTTATTCATACCTTCAAAAAAATATAAGAGATTAGTAAGACAAGA
This sequence comes from Ichthyophis bannanicus, assembly GCA_033557465.1. Taxonomy (NCBI): domain Eukaryota; kingdom Metazoa; phylum Chordata; class Amphibia; order Gymnophiona; family Ichthyophiidae; genus Ichthyophis; species Ichthyophis bannanicus. The sequence goes on along the minus strand of CM066049.1, from coordinate 90,336,792 downwards.
CTTTCCTTGGCTAAATCCATGTTGACTTTCTCCCATTAAAACAATCATATTAATCTGGTAGGGTTAATTTAGAATCTTTCAGCTCGGTAAGTAAGAGCAACTGGGTAACTTTTATCTTTATTGGAACCTCTCTATTTGGATGCCCTGTGTATTACTAATTAAAGATTTATATGGATTTTTGGATCAGCAAAGGATATTGTACTTTATCTGAGCCAAATTGCTCCAGAGATGAGACAGTTTGCACATCTAGTCTGGGGAGTGTTAAGAGATCAGAGAGGGAGACAGAATTCTTCCCTTGGCCTTTGAACAATTCTCTTGGACAGGATAAGAATTCATCAATTATAATGTAAAAGCTTTGAGATGCTTTTGGGTGTCTCCCTTGACAGAGACCCATTAATGATAACAAAAGAACACTTAGGCCATGGAGGATGTGTCCTTTGAGCATTCTCAGATGTCTGACCATGTCTGACTGTGTAAGTTTGAGCTTCTAACACCAAAGGGGGTAATCAAAAGCCTGCCCGGAAACCGAAGCAAAAAAGGTGGATGGGGTGGAGAAGCTCATGGGTGAGAGCTGGAGAGAAGCTCATGGGTGAGAGCTGGCTGCAACATATAAGTACAGAAAATATCCAGAACAGACAGAGCGTAGATCTGCTTGGCCAAGCATGAAGTATCCTAGACTGTCATTAGTTCCTCTCGCTGAGCGCTCCCAGCTGATGTGTAAAGGGGTTATGACAAGTTTGGTGAAGTATATTCTTTGTACATAGCTACATTCTCTCATAATTCTTTCAGTATTGTAATTAAGTGTGCATTCTAGTTATCTTTTCTAACTACTCATGTGTAACTAAGAGAATTACTTGTCTTTCTGAATGTTTCCTTACTTTGTTTGTAAATAAACTGCACGTCTTCATTACAAGGTGTTAGCCTTTGTTGAAGTAAGACACCTAACTTCCCTATTTTGTTAGTATCCTTCAAGGATACATTGCTCCGAACCATGCGCTCTTGGGTGACTGTTGGCTCTCCCATATTATCTAGTTTAAAATCTGCTCTATCTCCTTTTTAAATGTTAATGCCAGCAGCCTGGCTCAATCCTGGTTAAGGTGGAGCCCATCCATTTGGAAGAGCCCCTTCCTTCCCCAGAAAGTTGCCCAGTACCTAACAAATCCAAAACCCTCTTCTCATCCACACAATGAGACTCTGGAGCACCACATGCCTTTTGTTTTCTGTCCGTGGAACAGGAAGCATCTCTGAGAATGCTACCCTGGAAGTTCTGGATTTCAACTTCCTACCTAAAATTTGGCCTCCAGAACCTCCCTCCCACATTTTCCTATATCATTGGTACCAACATGAACAAAGACAGCAGATTCCTCCCCGCAACTATCTAAAACCTTGTCTATGTGGCACGTGAGGTCTGCTACCTTTGCACCAGTTCAAGATAGCGCCCTCCTTAGATAGCTCGCAGATACACATCTGAGTTTGTGAAATGGCTCACAAGCACATCAAGTGCCGATATTTAGATGTGTAAGCTGTGAAAAGTCTGTTCTTACATGTTTAAGTCATTGGGTTTGCTCCGTTGATTTTTCCCATGTGTAAATTGTAAACTGGCTCCTCCCACTACACCTAAATATAAATCCATGTGCACCCCTGCACTTCCTTCTATGTAGTTTTGAAAGAGCTCCACATTTAGCAGCTCTGTTTCTAAAATACTGTCAGAACAGAGTATGTCCCAACCTCAGTGTCTCAATTCTGATTTCCAAGCACTATCTAAGCTGTGTCTTTAAAAGTCTGGTCTGAATGACTGTTTAGACAAAAAGGAGTTTGCTGATGAAATTTCTCAGTGCAATTACTGAAGATGACTTCCTTCAAATACATAATTCAGGCACTACCACAGGACAGCGAACCAAATAAAATAACAGTACTGATCCGTAAGCTTCTCACTGTAGCACCCCGATCTTCTCTCTATGGACTCCAATCTTCTCCTCACAAGAAAGCAAACTGCATCGCCTCAGGGCCTTTGTAGCTTCCCTCTGGTTAATAGCCAGACACACACACACACACACACACACACACACACACACACACACACACAAGGCTGTTTCTTCTCCACACTCTACTTCCTTTCTTTGCCTCCTTGCCATGGCTTCCATTCCCTAACCGGAGGCCTCCCAGACCAAAGCCCCTGGAGTCCAGACACTACCAAGGAAGGAGAAAGGAGATTTTACTGTGTACAATATACTTTTTCATTGTGTTATATCCTGTTTATGGATTTTTTAGTATATGTAATAATGTATCTCTAGTATCGAATGTTCTTTTGTAGTCCATCTTGAACTATTATCAATTAAGTAATTAATACGTACCAGAATTAAACTAAAAAGGAAGGATCTTTTCCCCCACCTTACAAGAGTATAAAACCTCCTCCCATTGCTGAACTCTGCTAGCACAGCCTGTCAAGTCTTTGAAGCCACTGCTACATAGGGGGAATTTATCATCCCCCTATCCCCCCACCCCCTCTGTACAGTCGTGGGGTAATTCTTTAACTGTCCTGATTAGCATAACTTTACTTGTGCATTGGGTGGGTGATCTTATCAAAGCTCGTTTCTACAAGTAAGGCTTTACCCATGAAGTGACTTTTGTCCTAATCCTGGCAAGTTTGTTTCATTGACTGTCATATATTTTCTTTTTTTTTTTCAGATTCCTCAAATAACCCCAATTCAGAATAAAATCCTTCAAGAGTACACCAGCTTGAACCACTGAAGATTTTCCATAAAAGAAAGAAAACCTAAATATTTTCTCTGTTTAATGATTTTTTAATTGCATGAATCACATAAACACTCTTGGCACGATCTCAGCCTACCTAGATAAAGACGGGGATGCTGTAAGCAGGGTCACAGTTCCATCCTCTTTTAAAGTCAAAATATATGCCATGCATTCAAATTTGGAAGTACTTTCAGGTTTTTGAGAATCAACTTTATAATAGTAAGAACTCCCCTTTCCGTGAATGCAACTTCTCCTTTCCTTCCTTTCTCTTCCCCCCCCCCCCCCCCATTTGTTTTTGGACTTTTTTTTTTATAATGGTATAGTAACAGTAAATGGTGTTAGAAAAAGACCAATTGACCCCTCTAATCTGTCCAGTTGCTGTATCCTATCTGCTAGCCACAGAGTATGAGCCTTTGTAAAATCTCTCTCTTTATACTGTACAGTTTCTTGTCGTCTCCATCCTGGACAGCTGAGAATTCAGGATTCCCCACTTAAAACATGATTTATGAACTGAAAGACCAGTTGCATGTGTTGCTTTCTGCGATGTTTGGGATATATGAAAAGCGACAATCAGACTTCACCCGATTGCTCCTTTTCCTTTACTATCATGGTATTACATGGACATTTGGTCAATATGGTTTGTGTCAGGTGGAAGCAATATATTCCCAAATGAGCTCAGTTTGATATTGTATGATAATGGCCCTTTCAGTGGATGTGAGAGGTATAACCCAGATAATTCCTGCTGCTCCTGAAATGTGTGTCTGTCTCAAAGGATCTTACTAGCCAGTCTGAGCCTTCTCTCTTGCACCCTTGCCCTGCAGCTAATGAATAGCAGGTGGTGGAGGCAAGGAGTGTATCTGAATTCAGGAAAGCATAGGATGCCCACAGAGGATCTCTGAGGGAAAGAAAGGGATTGTAGAAACAAGAGTCAATGTGGATGGGCAGACAGCACAGGCGGTATGATCTCAATCTGCCATCATGTTCTATGTTTCCATGAGGATAAATTAACCTCATTGTGAGGAAACAGAAGACAGGGAAAAGACAGAATGGACCTCATGACCCTTCTCCGACAGTATCTCTAAGTACTTTCTCTGTAGAGGTTACTATGTGTGGAGCATGATTCCATAACGTGCATGTCCAGACCGCGGACACACCTACATCTAAAACGGGCTGTGTTTGAACCTAATTCTGCATCCATAGGTCTGGACGTGCCCATGGTCTGGAACAGGGGAGATAGACGTGTTTGGCGCGGCATAGGCAAAGCGCTATTCAGCCAGCCCATGCACGTATCCGGGGCGTGGCCCAGGCACGGGCGCAGGCTCAGACCATAATTGAAAAACATGTTAGCGTAGTTACTCACCTGTAACAGGTGTTCTCCAGGAGCAGCAGGAATCAGTCCTCACATATGGGTGACGTCGGCGCCGACGGAGCCCTCGCGGAGCAATTTTCCCCAGCTTTCAAAGAAAGCCTTTGGGAATTGCAGCGCGCATGCGCGGTCCTCTTCCCGCCCAAGGGTACCATCTTGCTCAGTCAGATGACATAGCAAAAAGACAGCAAAAATTAGCAAAAACGAAAGCATAAAACTGCAACTCCAAGGGGAGGAGGGAAGGTTGTGAGGACTGATTCCTGCTGCTCCTGGAGAACACCTGTTACAGGTGAGTAACTACGCTTTCTCCAGGACCAAGCAGAAAGTCAGTCCTCACATATGGGACTCCCAAGCTTAAGGCTACCGGAGACCCTAAGCACAAAAATGAGCTCCCTCTAGCTCAGCAGCACAGAAGGAAGGAATCTTCTCTGAATACGTCTCCAACCGGTAGCCCAACATCCGGGATGGAGGGTAGGAGTTGCCTATACCTCGAAGAGGTTGCGGAGGACTGCCTGTCCGAAAGCACTGTCCCTGCGGGACTCCCTCTCCAGGCAGTAATGGGCTGCAAAAGTCTGGCTTGAAGACCAAGTAGCGGCCCGGCAGATGTCTGCCAACGGAACAGAGCGGAGGTAAGCCACTGACGTAGCCTTCGCCCGAACACGATGAGCGGTGACTCTACCTTCCAGCACGAGGCCCGCAGCCTCGTAAGCCCAAGCGATGCAGTCCGCAATCCAGATGGACAGAGTACGCTTGGAGACAGGGAGCCCCAACTTGTTGGGGTCATAAGACACGAAGAGCTGAACAGCCCTTCGGTGCCCCCGCGTACGGTCCAGGTAGAAGTTCAGCGCCCTTCTACAGTCCAGGGTATGCAGGACCATTTCAGCTCGGCTGGAGTGTGGCCTGGGAAAGTAGGTCGGAAGTACCACCTCCTGGTTGATGTGAAAAGGGGAAACCACTTTAGGAAGAAACTTAGGGTGAGTCCGTAGGACTACCCGGTTCTTGTAGAACCTAGTGTAAGGAGGATCAGATACCAGGGCCTGCAGCTCACTAACGCGTCTAGCAGAAGTGAGGGCCACCAAGAACAAGGTTTTCCAGGAAAGAAAACGAAGAGGACAGGTAGCCATAGGCTCAAAAGGCGGACAGGTAAGCCGCTGTAAAACCACATTGAGATCCCAGTTCGGGGCTGGCGGGCGCAAAGGTGGTTTAAGGAGTAGAAGGCCCCGGAGAAAACGAGCCACCAGAGGGTGACTGGAAAGAGGCCTACCCTCCACCGGTAGGTGGTGCGCAGAAATAGCACTGAGGTGGACCTTGACCGAGTTGGACTTAAGTCCAAGATTGGAAAGGGAAAGCAAGTACTGCAATACCACTGATGCTGAACAGGAGAAGGGGTCTTGAGACTGCTGAGTACACCAGACGGAGAACCAACGCCACTTAAGAGCGTAGGACATCCGGGTGGAAGGCCTCCTGGAGGCCAAGACGACCTCTTCCACATCTGGAGGTAGCTGGAGAGGAGCAAGGACTACCCTTTCAGCAGCCAGGCCATCAGATGAAGGGACCGAAGGTTGGGGTGCAGGAGCATCCCCTGATCCTGCGAGAGGAGGTTGGGCTGAAACCCCAGAGGAAAAGGTGTGTCCACCGCCAGCTGCAGCAGAAGCGGGAACCAAGGTTGTCTCGGCCACCGGGGAGCCACTAGGATCACCGACGCCTTGTCTCTGAGAACCTTGAAGAGCGTCCGAGACACCATGGGCATGGGTGGAAAGGCATACAAGAGGCCTGTGGACCATGGAATCAGAAAAGCATCCGCCGCCACCCAGAGAGGATGCGGCTGTCGAGAGCAGAATCTGGGAAGCTGTCGGTTCAGAGGACTGGCGAACAGATCCATGGTGGGGAGGCCCCACCGGAGAAAGATCCGCTGAACCACAAGCGGATCCAACCTCCACTCGTGCGGTTGGAGGACCCTGCTCAGTTTGTCTGCCAGGTAGTTTTCTTGACCTGGGAGATAGACAGCTTTGAGGACGATGTTGCGATGGACGGCCCAAGAGCAGAGCTTCTGTGCTTCCTGACAGAGAAGGAAGGAGCCGGTTCCGCCTTGCTTGTTCACGTAGAACATGGCAACCTGATTGTCTGTCTGGACAAGTACTGACTGGTGAGAAATCAGGTGAGAGAAGGCTTTGAGCGCTAGGCGGATGGCTCTGAGCTCCAGGAAGTTGATCTGCTGAGCGGACTCCCAAGGAGTCCAGAGACCCTGAGTACAAGTCCCTTGGCAATGTGCTCCCCAACCCTGGAGAGAAGCATCGGTCGTCAGGACCTGAGAATGTGTAGGGGGCTGAAAAGTCACCCCGAGTACTAGGTTTGGCAGGTGAAGCCACCATCGCAGAGAGGAGACCAGCTGGTCGGAGATCTGTACGGAGTCCGCTAGGCTCCCAGTGGCCTGATGCCATTGTTTGCGAAGGCACCATTGAGCAGGTCGCATGTTCAGACGGGCATAGGGGGTTACATGGACCGTGGAAGCCATATGGCCGAGCAGTCTCAGAAATTGCCTGGCCGAGACCAGGGAATTGCTGTGAAAGCGGCTGGCGAGATCCATGAGCCTTTGGGCCCTGTCCAGAGGCAGGAAGGCCCGCGCCTGAAGAGTGTCCAACCTGGCGCCGATGAATTCTAGATCTTGAGAGGGGAGCAAAGTGGACTTTGCGAAGTTTATGACAAATCCCAAGTGCTGGAGCAGAGCCACCGTGCGATGAGTAGCCTGAGTGGCTTCTTGGGCAGACTGGGCCCTGATGAGCCAGTCGTCCAGGTATGGGAACACAAAGAGACCCTGAAGTCTCAGATAGGCCACCACCACTGCTAGGCATTTGGTGAACACTCTGGGGGCGGAGGATAGGCCGAAAGGCAGTACTCTGTACTGGTAATGGCGTCCGTCCACCACAAACCTGAGGTATTGTCTGTGGTCTGGATGAATAAGGATATGAGTATACGCATCCTTCAGATCTAAGGAGCATAGCCAGTCTCCCTGCTGGAGGTAGGGCAGCAGGATTCCAAGGGTAAGCATTTTGAACTTTTCCTTTGCAAGGAACTTGTTGAGGTTTCGCAAGTCTAGGATGGGTCTGAGGCCTCCTGTTCTTTTCGGAATCAGGAAGTATCGGGAATAAAGCCCCTGACCCTTCAGGTGGTGGGGCACCGGTTCCACGGCTTGTTCCTGAACAAGACTTGCTAACTCCTGAAGGAGTAAGTCCCTGTGCAAAGGGAGTCTGGAAGGCTCCCCTGGAAAGTAGGAGGGAGGTACCTGGTGAAAATGAAGAAGATAGCCCTTTTGAACTATCTGAAGCACCCAGGTATCTGTGGTGATGTTGGACCACCTGTGGGCAAAGTGGACCAGCCGGCCTCCTGTGCTGAGAGAAACCAGCTGAGGGGGAGAGGCTATGCTGAGAAAGTCAAAAGCCCTCACCCTGCTGAGCAGGGGCCGGTGGTGCAGGCTTGGGGGCTTGCTGCCTACGGGACCCATTACCCCATCCCTTGGCCTGCTTTCCCTGTGGGGGAGCTGGTGAGGCCTGATACTGAGGGTAGTATTTATAGGCAGCACCCTTCCTCGGGTAAAAGGGTTTTTTCCCCGAGGCCTTCTTCTTTTGAGAAGGGGCAGAGGTCTTCCTTGAGAGACTAGTCCTGGTGAGAGTCTCCGTCTCGATTTGTGCAGCCTTCTCATCCATGGGCTTGCCAAAGAGGTTATCACCTCGGCAGGGGACATCAACCAACTTGTCCTGTACCCAGGGCTCGAGGTCGGACGTCTGAAGCCAAGCCTGGTGGCGTCCACCGATGCCGGCCACGGCTACTCGAGCCGAAGCCTCAAAACCATCATAGGCTGCTCGAGAGATAAACTTGGAGCACTCCCGAATGCCAGTAGACAAGGATTGGAACCTCTGCAAAGGTTCGTCGGAGAGACCAGCAGAGAACCCGGCTATTTCCTTAGCCAGGTCTCGGAGATACATGCCCATGTAGAGCTGGTAGGTCTGGACTCGACAAGCAAGCATAGAGCCCTGGAAGCACTTCCTACCGAGGGCATCCAGGCTTCGGGCTTCCCTACCAGGGGGCACCGAGGAGTGCATTTTTTGACTCTTCAGTCTATGCATGGCCGATTCCACCACCATGGAATGGTGCGGTAGTTGTGCCTTTTGGAACCCGGGGCTCTTGCGGACTCGATAAATGGAATCGACCCGCTTGCTTAACACCGGCGACGACGCCGGGCTCTCCCACATGCGGAAGAGAAGTCGTTCCAGCATAGGAGGAACCGGTACAATAAAGGCCTCCTTCGGGGGAGAGTCATATTGGAGGGCATCGAGTTCTTCGACTCGAGGCTCCTCCTCGGGATCCGCAGGGAAGGCCAAGGCTTTGGCCATATCCCTCACGAAGTCCGAGAACCGGGTATCCTCCGGGGGGACCGTCTCCGAGGTTCGGACTCGGGGGAGTCCGAAGGGACACACCGAGTCCGAAAGGAACCAGGTGACTCTTCGTCCTCAGATTCCCAGGCCGACTCCTCAGAGGAGGAGTCGACCGGCTCCGGTCGGGCGGGCACTGATGCCATCCGCCCCGATGCCGAGGGAGTCGGCATCGACGACCTCGGTCCCGAAAGGGAGGCCGAAGGAGACTTCGACCGAGGATCGACTCGAGCCCTCATGGACTCGAGGATCGGCTCGGTCTCCGGGGTCGACTTGGAGGTCGACGTCCCGGCGGTCAGGGCAGAAGTGCCAGCGAGGCCAGCGATCAATGCCCGCTGCTGGTCCAAGAAGGCAGACAAACTGCACTCCAAGGCCGTCAACCTGAGTCCGAGCTCAGGAGACCCAGCAGCCCCCGACTCGGGCCCCGACGGCGTCGGGCCCGACGTCGGGTCCTTCGGAGGCGAGTCCACGAGGACAACAGTACTTACGTGAGCGGGCAAGTCCACCTCGAGTCAAGGATGTTTTGACGGCCTTTCCGACTCCAAGGACCCGGGACGGGAATCGGGGCTATGCGACCTGGCCCTCGAGGAACCAGGAGCGTCCACCGATCCCGCCCTCGCGGGTTTCTTCTTCCGATGATGCTCCCGGGTAGGAGACCCCCTTTCAGAGGAACTCCGACGATGCTCAGGACCAGAGTCCCGAGACGTCGAAGCCTCTGACGAGGTCCGAGCCCGGCCGGAGTCAGAGAAGATACGCTCCCGCTGGTGCTGCCGACTCCTCAATGCTTTTGAGGACATTTTGCCGCATGGCGTGCAGATCATGGGGTCATGATCTGGGCCGAGGCAGCGGAGGCAGAAGTCATGAGTGTCTGTAAGAGACATAAGTTTCTTACAGAGGTCACACTTTTTGAAACCACTGGCCGCCATCGGGGGAAAAAGGGCCTCTGCGAGGTCGAACGACCGGGCAGCCAGGGAAAAAGGAAAAAAAGCGCGAAATCTGTCACGAAGGACAAAAAACCGAAAAATAAAGGACGGACTCGCAACCGGCGTCGCGAGTCCGGGCGGGAAAAGAACCGGCGTCGAACCGAAGAAAAAACAGAGAAAAATAGAGAAAAATCAACTTTTCTGCGGGGATTCACAGGCAACGTCTGTAGGGCTCCGCGGAAAAAAGAAGAATGAGGAAGATGGCACCCTTGGGCGGGAAGAGGACCGCGCATGCGCGCTGCAATTCCCAAAGGCTTTCTTTGAAAACTGGGGAAAATTGCTCCGCGAGGGCTCCGTCGGCGCCGACGTCACCCATATGTGAGGACTGACTTCCTGCTTGGTCCTGGAGAACCAATCAATATTCCCAGAATGCAGGTAAGCATTCTGAAACATTACATGTTTTTAATTCTGCCTGTCCCCACGAGGACCCGCGGATGCCATGCCCCTCAGGAAAAATGTGCATCTCCTAAGCTGCTCATCACAGTACTTTGCTGATGTAAATTAGACATAAATACCAATGAGAAATGACTACTGCTGCAACCTAGACCATATACCAGTCCTCCTCATGCCCAGAAAAGTGCTAGGTAACCCCAGTGCACCCTAATATGGTATAAGAGAAGGTACATATGAACATGTATGTCAGGACATACCTTGCATGGTATGGTACTCGGCATCTGGAAATGGCCCATTGCTCCCTGCCTTGGTCATCTCTACAAACATGCTTTAAACTGCTAGGGATGGGTCCTGACCAAGTGCACCAAACCTGAAACTAACATTGCATAATATTGCTGAGCAACAAATGTACGCCTGTTCATATTTATGCTCTATAAGTGCACTCATTCTGCTGCTCCGCACTACCGTTCCCCTCTTATCTCTCTCCCCACACCCCTTCCTGGGAATCCTGCTCATCTGTCAGATTGCTACTATCTGTGCTCTTCTCTCCTACTGCCAAATCCAGACTGCGCTCCTCTCACCTTGTGGCTCCCTATGGCTAGAACAAATTACCTGAGTCTGTACATCAGGCTGCTTCTCTGGCCCTTCTTAAATACAGGTTGAGCGCCCACCTCTTCATTGCCAGTTTTGGATCTGATCCGCCTAAGTTCCCTTGTTTTTCCTTACCATTCCCCTTAAATGTATCCTGTCCACAGCTGCTGTGTTGTCTGTCTTGCCTAGATTGTAAGCTCTGTTGAGCAGGGACCATCTCTTATGTGTGACTGTGCAGCGCTATACAAATGATCAGTAGTAGTAGTTGTAGTAGGGCCTTCTGGCTATGGCATCTGATTCCCATATATCTGGATACTGGCATTTCTCATAGCAGCTACACCTGTCCCATCGTAACGAGGCTGGCGGAAGATTAGCCGCGCAGCAGAGTGTTGAACAGATTGAAGGGGAGAGAGATGATTCAAAGAGAGACCAGCAAGGAGTAGGTTACAGTAGTCAAGACGGGAGGTGATTAAGCAGTGGATAAGCGTTTTAGTAGTGTTTTCAGAAAGGAAAGGGCAGATTTTGCTGATGTTAAAGAGAAAGAAACGGCAGGTCTTAGCTATCAGATGGATGTGTGTTTGGAGAAAGAGAGAGAGGAGTCAAAGACAACCCCCAGATTGTGGGCTGAGGAAACAGGAAGGAGTACAGAGTTATCCACAGAGACTGAGAAAGGAGGAAGAGGAAGAGGAGGGGAGGTTTTAGGGGGAAAGATAAGAAGTTCAGTCTTGGCCATGTTCAGTTTCAAGCGGCAGTGAGACATCCAGGCAGCAATGTCGGAAAGGCAAGCAGAGATCTGGGTCTGGATTGCCGGAGAGATTTCATGCGTAGAGAGGTAGATCTGGGAGTCATCAGCATACAGATCGTACTGAAAGCCATGGGAAGAGATAAGCGCACCAAGGGACTGGGTGTAGAGAGAGAAAAAGAGCGGACCCAAGACAGATCCTTGGGGTACACCGACAGGGAGCAGGGTAGCAGAGGAGGAGGAGCCACCAGAACACACACTGAAAGAGTGATGGGAGAGATAGGAGGAGAACCAGCATAGTACAGAGCCCCTAAAACCAAGCGAGAACATAAGATATGCCATACTGGGTCAGACCAAGGTCCATCAAGCCCAGTATCCTGTTTCCAACAGTGGCCAATCTAGGTCATACGTACCTAGCAGCTTCCCCAAAAGACACAGGTTCCGCAATGCTTGTACTGGGTCAAGCATTGATATCCTGGGTCCCTTCTTAATAATGGTTTATGGACCTTTCCTCCAGGAACTTGTCCAAACCTTTTTTAAACCCAGCTACACTAACAGCCTTTAATACATCCTCCGGTAACAAATTCCAGAGTTTGATTACACGTTGAGTGAAAAAATATTTTCTTTTAGTAGTCTTAAATAGTTTACCCTGTAGCTTCATTGCATGTCCCCTAGTCTTTCTATATTCTGATAAGGTAAACAATCGATCTACGTTTACCCGTTCCACTCCGTTCATTAATTTATAGACTTCTATCATGTCTCCCCTCAGCCGTCTCTTTTCCAGGTTAAAGAGCCCTAACCTTTTTAGCCTTTCTTCATAGCAGTATCCTTCCATCCCCTTTACCATTTTGATGGCTCTTCTCTGAACCTTTTCTAATAACTCTATATCCTTTTTAAGATACGGCGACCAGAATTGCACACAACATTCAAGGTGCGGTCTCACCATGGAACGATATAGAGGCAATATAATATCTTTTGTTTTATTTTCCATTCCTTTCCTTATGGTACCTAGCATTCTATTTGCTCTCTTGGCTGCCGCTGCACACTGGGCCGAGGGTTTTAACATGTTATCCACAATGACGCCTAAATCTTTTTCCTGGGTGGTGGCTCCTAATGTGGAACCTTGCATTGTGTAACCATAGTTTGGGTTGTTCTTCCCTAGGTGCATAACCTTGCACTTGTCCACATTAAATTTCATCTGCCATTTTGATGCCCAGTCTTCTAATTTATCAAGATCCTCTTGCAATTTTCCACAATCCTCTTGGGTTTTAACAACTTTAAATAGTTTTGTGTCATCTGCAAATTTGATAACCTCACTCGTTATTCCACTTTCCAGGTCATTTATGAATATGTCAAAAGCAGCGGACCCAGCACAGATCCCTGGGGTACACCACTATTCACCTTTCTCCATTGGGAAAATTGGCCATTTAGCCCAACCCTCTGCTTTCTTTCTTTTAACCAGTTCTTGATCCACAGTAGTACACTGCCTCCTATCCCATGACTCTTTAGTTTTGCCAAAAGTCTCTGATGAGGGACCTTGTCAAAGGCTTTCTGAAAGTCCAGATACACTATATCAACCGACTCACCTTTGTCCACCTGTTTATTCACACTTTCAAAAAAACATAACAGATTAGTAAGACAAGATCTTCCTTGTCTAAAGCCATGTTGGCTGTCTCACATTAGGCTATGACTATCTACATGCTGAGTAATTTTATTCTTTATGATGGTTTCTACCATTTTTCCCGGTACTGACGTGAGGCTCACCGGTCTGTAGTTTCCCGGATCACCCCTGGAACCCTTTTTAACAGTGAGGACAGGGTATCGAGGAGAAGGTTGTGGTCAACAGTGTCAAAAGCAGCAGAGAGGTCAAGAAGGATGAAGACAGAGTAAAGGCCCTTGGATTCTTCCAGGAACAAGTCACTGGAGATTTTGGCAAGAACCGTTTCAGTAGAGTGTAAAGGATGAAAGCCAGACTGTAAGGGATTCAGGAGAGCATGAGAGGAGAGGAAGTCAAGATAGCGGCGGTGAACCGCACATTCAAGTAGTTTAGAAACGAAGGGAAGGAGAGAGATGGGTCGATATTTAGAAGGACAGGTGGGATCAAGAGAGGGTTTCTTGAGGAGAGGTGTGACCACAGCATGCTTGAAGTCTGCAGGGACTGTTGCAGTGGAGAGCAATAGGTTGAGAATATGAGAGATGGAAGGGACAATGGTGAAGGAGATGGGGCTTAGGAGACAGGTGGGGATAGGATCAGAGGAGCAGGTGGTGAGTTTGGAGGAAGAAAAAAGGTGTGCAGTTTCCTCTTCAGAGATCACAGGAAAGGAAGAGAGGGTAGCAGAGGTAGGGGAGGAAAGTTGGGAGTGAAGAGGAGGAGGAGGGGAAGTAGCTGACTTTGTGGGGAATTGGAGGGTGATTTTGTGGATTTTGTCATGGAACTAGTCAGCCAGGCTTTGGGAAGAAAGGGAGGGGGGATCAGGGGTGGAGGCACTTTGAGAAGAGAGCTGAGAGTAGAAAAGAGACAGCAAGGATCAGAGGCAAGAGAGTTAGTCAGATGGACATAGTAGTCTTGTTTGGCAAGAGTTATGGCTGACTGGAAGGAGACAAGCATGAATTTGAAGTGCAGAAAGTCTGCAGGGGAGCAAGATTTGAGCCAAGCACGCTCAGCAGAATGGGCACAGGAACGTAGATAGCGGGTAGTGGATGAAAGCCAGGGCTGGGATGCAGAATATCTCACAGGACGTGGCATGGGCGGAGCGAGAGCATCCAGAGCCAAGAGGAGTGCAGCATTATAGGAAGTTACTGCCTTGTCAACAGACTTAGATCACATAGTGGAAGAAAGATGAAGAAATAGTGGAAGAGAGAGCCAAGGGAACAATAGCATGAAGATTTCTAAGTAGGTTGGAGGAGACAGGATGAGGCTGAGGCAGCGGGTGATGAAGATTAAAGCTTAAAAGGTGATGGTCAGATAAGGGAAGAACTCAGCTACAGAAGTTTGAGGGTAGGTAACTAGAGAAAAATATCAGGTCAAGGCAGTAGCCATGCTGGTGAGTGGGGGCAGTGGAACAAAGTTGGAGGTCAAATGAGGAGGTAAGGGAGAGGAGCTTTAAAGCATAAGGATCAGAGGGATTATCGACATGAATGTTAAAATCCCCAAGAATAAGAGTGGGGGAAGAAGAATCCAGAAAGAAGGAAAGTCACGAGTCAAAGTCAGTGAGAAAGGTAGAAGGAGACTTGTCAGGAGGTCAATAAATAACAGATACCCGGAGAGGAAGTGGAGTGAAAAGGTAGATGGAGTCGACTTCAAAAGAGAGAAAGGGGTGAGACTGAGGCAGCAGGAGGGGTTGGAATTGGCAAGAGGGAGAAAGTAGAAGCCCAACACCACCACCACGGCCAGTGGGATGAGGCATGTGGGAGAACTGATAGCCCCCATGACAGAGAGCAGCAGTAGATGCGGTATCATCTGGGAAGAGCCAGGTCTCAGTTAGAGAAAGAAGATGTAGAGCATTAGAGATAAAGAGATCATGAGTAAAAGCAAGTTTATTAGAGACACAGTGTGCGTTCCACAAGGCATATGAGAAAGGGAGAGTGGAAGGGGAAAGGGGAGGGATATGGATAAGATTAGAGGTGTTGCATGAAGATCTCTTCTCAGAGTGAGACAGAACTCTAGGGGGGCCAGGATTGGGGTTGATATCTCCGGATGAGAGAAGGAGAAGGAGTTGCAGAGTATGGGGTAGAGAGGAGACAGTACGGCGGAAGCGAGGGTGAGGTTGCCTTAGAGAGGGAGGAGATGGTTGAATGAGAGGGAGAAAATGATGAAGCTCAAGAGCTGATGATAGGGTAGGAGACAGAATGGAGAGGGAAATGAGGACAGTAAAGGGGAGATAAGGAGGGGAGGAGTGAAGGTGCTGGTAGGAGGGGAAACAGTTAGGGAGTATGAAGAAGAGGAAGAGGAAGACTGGGATATGTTGTGACACTTCGCTGTAGAGGACCTTCTCTGAATTTGTCAGCCCGATCTCGCTGGAACCTGGTGAGGCTACGGTCATCCATATAGTCCAGATACTGGCTAGGCTTTCAAGTCGCCTCTGAATTACAGATGAGCTCACCAGATCCTCCCCGTGCACCCCTCAAACCATATACACACATGCTCTCACTTTCAGTCACAAAACCATAATTGTGTCAAAAAGATCCCCTGAACCTATGGCATAACATAATAGCATGGGGTACCAGGTCTGAAAATATAATCTCCTTTTCTGACTCATACTTACACCTATGATCTGGAATAGCGGAGATAGACATGAATGGGGCAGCTGATGTAGACCTGTATCCCTACATCAGCTATCCCATTTTCCAGAACATGGTAATTGCTAGAATCCACTAGATTGGCTTCGTTAGCAAAAACAGCACATTTCAGCATTATCAGTATACACACTGTTGCTCTGCTTAATAATTCTGTCAGGATGTTTATTAATGTTTCTCTTCCTTACAGCATTCCCTATCCTCTGCTTTCTGTTCCTTAAAACTGCATCTTGTGTTTTTCCAGACTACGGTCACACCAGTTCAGCACATACTTGACACATCCATTCTTCTCTATGACATGAATTGCAGAGCACAGCAGAATATTTTCTAAGTCCTGCCCTTATTCCATGTTTCAGCAGGAATAACATGGACATTTCCAGGAAACACTTACTACATACATGGGACTTTCCTGAATACGCTTTATATGTCTCTGCGGCTGGCCATGCCCCCATTCCACCCCTTCTGGTTACATTCTGAGATCCCTATGGTAGTGCTGTGTGCATGCATATCAGCAGTGTTTCAGAATATGGTTGGGGACGTTTTCACCACATAAACATCCCAGCGCACATGCAAATTCCTTATTAGTGTTCTTGAATGACCCTTAAAGGTATAAGGAGTAAGGTGACAAACTACACGTTGGAAGTGTAATATGAGTCTTTACTGAAGTGTCGATAGATCCCACCTTACATGATCATGTCTCAACCAAAAGTCATCAGGGGCATATGACCTCAATTAAAACACAAGACCATACATCAATATAAAAGATTACAAAACATAAAAGTTAAAAAATAAGATAAAAATCATAGATAAAAAATATACTACAATAAGAATGGACATGAAAAACATCGTAAGGGGGAGGGATAAGAGCATACAAATAGAAATAAAAGTAAGAATAAAATCAAAGCATGAAAGTGATAGAGATAATAATGTAATTATAAAACAAGTAATATCACAAACACAGGAAAACAATTGTAGGGTTGTAATTAAATATAAAGCATAAAGGACAATTATAAAAAACAATTGTAGATATAAAGGATCTCATAAAAAGTACCATAATGGACATAAACACATGAAAAAGGAGGATTGGAGTGACCAACAACCGTGCACATTCTAATAAGCAAAAGCTTTATAACACAAAGAGTTCACTAATTCAATGGTAGGAGACAACCAATAGTTGATACAATGTGTCCGTAATAAGGCCATACAGACAGCCACTATAAGAAAATGTCACAATAGGCATATTTTAATACACCAAGATTGCACATCAGGAAGTAATGGCAAATTTGTTAAACAATGAACTTTTGAGCATCAACCGTCTCTTGAAAACAAAGTGAGGGTGAATACCAAATAGTGTTTGGAAAATTGAACATTGTCAGGGTGCAAGAATATTGACAAGAATGGACACTCTGAGGGAAAGACCTAATGTTGAACAATGTTGCAATGAAAGAATAGTAACAGGTACAGACACTCTGAAATAAAGACCAAATGTGTTTCAAAATGCAGTATTAAAAGCGGGAAGAACAAATAGTCTGACTTCCCCGAGGGTGAACCTAGCTGCAAAGAAACTACTGTGAAAGCGGGAACTGCTGTACCAGCGATAAGCAATCAAATGCTGTAGGTGCATGGAAGAGGGGAAATCACACACATAAGCGGGCATAGCACAGTCAGACAAATAGAGGTAATACCGATAACGTGTCAATAACCATTATCTGAATATAAATGCAGCAATCCTCAGTGCTACAGCAACGTGGCAAGGCAAACACAATCTCAGAGCCTATTGCTACAAATCAGACAGCCTCCAGAAGTGGCAGCCATTTGAAGCACAGAATCCCGCTAAAACTTGTAGGATGTTCACTATGGCAACCGCAGAGGGCCATTTATGATGGACCTCACATTAAGAGGCACAAACACAAGGGAAATGTGGGAAACAGAAAAGGGGATCAAAGTACAAATAGTAAATTGCAACTTGCTAGGGGATCTATGAGTAGCAAGAATGGGGGATACCATGACTAAACACCACAGATGAAGCTGTGCTAAAAAACTGCAGGGCAATATGGTGGTTGAGAATACAAGGATATTAATAAAGAAGGGAACCTAAGAGAAAATATATATTAGGAGCAAATGAAGACCCTACTAAGAGTGTGGGCAAACCTCTTTTTACATCGATAAAATCATAAATCAAAATTATAAAAGTTATAAAAAGGGGGCAGCAAAAATAGATAAAACAATAACTGAAGAGCTAATCATATAAAGAGAATAAAAACAAAAATAAAAATAAGAAAAAACAAGTACATAAAAGTAAATACAAAAATAAGAATAAAAATAAAAATAAAAATAAGAACAAAGGGGAGGAGGAGGGGAGAAGAGGAGGCAAGGGGAAGGGGAAGGAGAAGGAAAGTGCAGGGGAGAAGAAGGAGGAAAGGAGGGAGGGGAAAGAGGAAAGGGAGGGGAAAGAGGAAAGGGAGGGGAGGGGTGGAGAGGGGGAAAAGGGGAAGGGGAAGGGAGGAGGGAAGGAGAGAAAAGGGAATGGAGAGGAAGGAAAGAGTGGAAGGGAGGGGGAAAAAAGGGGAGGGGGAGGGAAAGAAGGGGAGGGGGAGGGAAAGAAGGGGAAGGGAAGAACAAATAAAAAATAAAAAGAGGTTAAAAGAGGATAACATAGTAACATGGAGACATATTCTAAGATGTACATCCCAGCCCTCTGTGCGTCTGGTCAGAACTGGGCGCACAGAGGTAGACGGGATTCTGATCCCACGGGGCACATCTAGCCCCACGGGATATGAATCCCTTCTAAGCCTGTACGTGCAGGCCTGGACCTGATTCTGGTCGGCCTGCACGTACAGGCACCTGCCCGGCTAACTCAATCAAAGCTCCTGAATGGAGCCGTGGCACCATAGCATCCGGCTGCCATGGCACCACAACTCCATTCGGGAGCCCTGATTCCCGGCCGCCGATGACTTCAGTTATTCCCCAAAGCCTGACCCCCAATCTGGCCTCCCAAGGCCGGGGTCGGGCTACAGGGAATCTCTTGCACCCACTCCACCCTTTGACATGCCCCGGAACTGCCATTCCCGTCTAGGGAAACTTATTCCGCCTCAGAGGTGGAATAAGTTCCCCGTCTACTCTGTCGGCCTCAGACATACAGGGCTGGGGGGTGCTCGTGAGCCCAACCAAGATGGCCACGAATCCTTGAGGCTCCTCAACTTCTCCCTCCAATTCCCTGACATCTGGGTTCCAAAATTGAAGTTTCGGCTTGAAACCGCTTCTATTAATAACGCCATGCTAACTATATAAGGGGCTATCACGAGATATCTCAGCACCTTAACGGATGATGTTAAAATCCTGATCCCCTCTGTGGAGCTCTTGGAGGGATCCCTCAGCCTACAGATATTAAGAATTTTCGGCTGCATTTCAGCTGGAGGAACGCTGCGGGCCAGTCCTACCAAGGATAGTGGGGAGATTCTCTGCCTCAGGCTGATTGCCTAACTGCTCACCCTGCCTGAAGATCCATTATCACAGTGAGTTATAATACCGATATAATCAACGGGCCGGGGCTTAAGATAGGAGAAGGGTGCCCACTGAAATGCTAGTGATACGATAGAAATCCATTACAGTATTTAAAAGTTTCCAAGGGTTGGCTCCACTGTTCCCTCTAAGCTGTGCGCTTGTGCGCGCGCACACACCTCGCTGAGAGAACGCACGTACTTTACAACAGAGCGCACAAAAATTACGGCTCTGATTCTGATAGAAAACACAGATGTCTTAAAATTTAAAAGTAATGATTGTAATTACTAGAAATTTCCCACTTCATTTAGTAATCGTCTATTTTCATTTAATTTGATTAAAATGAATGTGGTGTACATACTGTATTCTGACGTATAGTCAAATTTTAAAGTATATAACTCCGAGTGTCGTTATGTGGCGCACAAAAGTTTAACCTTCCTTCAAAAGCTGCACACAGCTGATATTTTATGCGCACACAGCCTACAGAAAATTAGAGGGAACATTGGTTGGCTCCTAGCGTTTCCGAACTCATCTATGAAGTTAAATCGCCGCCATGACAGACGTACCTGAGGGATTCACATTGGAATGCAGAAGGGGATGCTAGCTGTGGCGGGAAAGCTATTGTGTGCTCTCCTTGGAACTCACGGTGGTGCTGAAGACAACCGCGGTCCCGCTTATGTGTGCAGTCATATACTGTCTCTCCCTTCAAAATGGCCGCCACTCCGTGGAACGCAACGCTGGAACATACGTTGTGACAGACAAAATGGCCGCCGCAATTTAAAGGGCTCAAATCCTGGTCTCTGTTTCGCCGGAATGAATAGAGAATCCGCGATTTGTGTGCCGGGACTCCAAATGATGCGTCGCCACAGCATGAAAAATTTACTTCCTTTAATAGTGAAAGCTGCTGCTCGTTTCTCCAAGGTGAAACCTAGCAGAGACTCTGCTCCTTTTTACTTCAATGCTTATGCTTTAGCCGAGCGCCCCCTCTTGTGCATCTTGTGAGTACTGCAGGTAAAAGCCAATATAATTTCTCATATGATAATTTTCTTGGCCAAATTTACCCCTTCATCATTCCCAGCCTTACAAGGAGCGTTGTGGGGAGAATATTTACTTCCATACGAGGAGCTGACGGCATACTTTCTGCTGAAGTACTTTCATGATTCTTGAATGAAAGACACCTCGGGATAGCTGAAGCTGAATCAGGGGCACATTCCTGTTATAAGTCTCACTACCTTTGCTGCAAAATAAATTTCGCCTTCGTATTGATGCACTAATAGATTTGGGGGACTGAATTAAAGACACTCTTTGCTGCACTCGACGAGGTTGTAAGGCTTCCCAGGCTACTGTAGTTCCTTGGTGGTGGGGAAGACCTGATGGACTCTTGCAGAGGTGAGTCAGTTTGATTCCACTAAGGTGGTGTGCCCAGGGCACGAGGGCTTATTGGTCAGTGAACCCAGATCTGCCTGATAAACATGGCCACTGCAAAGTCATACGCATCTTCCTTATCCAAGTTTGCTAGATCTTCAGACTCTCTCAATACACAATCTTCACATGCAGCAGAGGGTATGTATGTCTCCAAAACTAATGCCTCGGGCCCGCAGTCTCCGGTTACAAAAGCAGACTTTATGGAAATCCTGAAGGAGCTCAAGCTCTTCCGCCAAGACTTTACCAAAGCGGTGAGTGATATCCGAGCAGATTTAAAAGCACTTGACGACAGGGTAACACAGACCGAGATCAACATAGGGGAACAAATGGACTCGACTGTGGCCTTCCAATCTAAAATCGTGAAATTGGACCAACTCACGAAAGACCTAAAGGAAAGACAAGATGAATTGGAAAACAGGCAAAGACGCAATAACCTGAGAATCTTTGGACTATTAGAGCAACCGGGAAGTTCAGAGGATACGATGGCTCTAGTCCAAGAATTTTAGGCCTTCTGTTTGCCGAATGCGCCGAAACCAGTGCGGTTGGAAAGAGCGCACCGCTCTCTTGGGGCCCCGACGGGTCTCCAAAGCACAATCTTGCGCAGTTATCTGTTTCAGCTTCTTTGAAGACAAAGTGGCATTACTGAGACGTTTAAGAGGCAAACGTTCAGTGGTCTTTAAAGATCAAGAGCTTCAAATATACCAGGACCTTCCTCAGTATACTTTAGAGAGACGAAGAAGCTTCAAGCCCTTAACTCAGGAGCTGCAGAAACATGCAATCTCATACAGATGGGGCTTCCCCTTTGCATTGTTGTTTGATTGGAATAACTCTGCTCAAAAAAATCCTGGATTTGTCAGCAGCAATGGAGTTCTTAGATCTGATGCAACACGGAGAGCGACCATCGCGTCAGAGAAACACGAATGGAGAGTGGGAGAAGTCCTTTCCAAAGAGACGCAAAGTTCCAAGATCCCGCAGGTCGCCTAACTCAGACCCAGATCCCAGTTTGCAGAAAGAGATGGACACTTCCACTCCTACATGATTTTAGTATGTTTGTCACTTGCCGGGTGGGTGTTGTGGTCTGGGGATGTCCTCTTTTTCATTCTTCCGAATCATATACTGTGTAGAATGGACTTTAATGATGTAATTCGGGTATAATTGTCGGGTTGAGGACGTAGGAGGAACAGGGAAGGGCGGGGGTGGAGAACAGGGATCCAGGAGGAACAGCGCAGGGGGACAGGAGGCTGGGAAAATTTAGCTGATGAAATACACTAAGTAATAGGGAAGTATTTTATGGGGGGGGTTTGTTTCCACATAGCTGGGATGTGGGTTGGGAGGAGTTTTGGGGTTTATATGTTATACACTTATTCATAATGTCTTCTTTGTAAACATTGAAATAAACACAAGCATAGCAAAAAAATGAAAAATGCCCACAATGAAACAAAAACATTTAAGCATATACCTCTACTCTTTGCAGTACTGAAAGTAAACACTTCCACTGGTTACTTTTTCACTCTGACAACTCTCTCCTTAGTTCATTCTGTAGTGACTTCGTGAAAGAAACATAGCACTCACGCTATCCACAAATATATAAGTCCGATAAAAGAAACTTGTTTGTTGACCTTGATTTCTATATAACCAGAAGACATGTTACTTTTACCACAAGACTGTATGCTCCAGTTAAATTCTTAATTACTCATCACACACCTAGAACTTATATTTAATTGTTGAGTTTTGTCACGAAAGGCTGTTTTACAACTCTGTTGAAAAGGACAAATATCTCAAACTAACAGATTGTGAAAGGGCAAATGAGGAGGACATATGTCCTGTGACCCTCCCCTAATTCTTTAATGTCAGTGTGGCAGGGGTTTAAATCCCAGCAAGAGTCAGCTCTGAAGATTCAGATACAGTTCTTGAGTCACCGTAAAGTTGGGGGGCAGCATCTTCCTGCTCCTGGGCCTCCTCACCCTCTCAGCACAGCTGCAGTCTGTGTCTGTTAAACCAGTCAGAGGGGAGTACAGAGAACTGGCTCAGATCAAAGCAGGTTACAGCCCAGGAAATGATCTGGAATGGGAATAATGAATGAGGTGATCAAATTTGCAGATGACACAAAATTATCCAAAGTCGATAAAACACAGGAGGATTGTAAAAAATTGCTAGAGGACCTTGATAAATTGGGAGACTGGGCATCCAAATAGCAGATGACGTTTAATGTGGACAAGTGCAAAGTTATGCAAGTGGAGGCCAATTCCATATCATGCTCGTCCAGCCTGCGGACACATCCAAAACAAAAATGGGCCTGATTTTATCCTAATTACGCAGCCATAGATATAGACACGCCCACGGTTCCAAAATCAGGGACATAGGCGTTTCCAGCAGGGCACGGGCAAATTGCTATGGAGAAACGAGACATGGGTATATGCCGCAAATGGTTTGGATGTCTCCTCGCTCACTGTATTCTGAAAAGATGGCTGTTTCCGATCCTGCCCGTCTCTGCCCCTCCCCCTTTAAAGCGTGCATCTCCTAAGCTCCTCCTCTCACTGACAGTGTTGTGCTGATGCAAACTACACATAAATGCTGATGACACATAAATGTTGATGCAAACTAGACTAGATAAACGAATCTGTTGCATACCCAGAACAGTGCAAGGTATTCTCAGTGCACTCAAAGCTATACTAACAGCAAGTAGAAAGTGATATGTTTGTCATGACATATCTTGCATCAAAACATACATGGCAGTAGCAGAAATCTTTAGTTAATTCTTTCATTGGTCATCTCTAAGAACAGTCTTTACAATGCTAAATATGGACCCTTATCAAACCTCTCTAAAAATGTGCACGTTTTTAGAGACTGATGATGGTGTTTGGGTATGTGTTAGTGCGGTTTGCACTGCTGAATGCTCTTATGCTGAGGGTCTCTTATTATTGAAGGGATATGTTTTGCCATTTAGCTATGGATAATCTTTTGATTTTTTTCTGCCCTATCACCCTGGCACCTGGTGACGCTGAGGTCATCCGTACGGTCCAGGTACTGGTTGGGCATTCATGTCTCCCCTGAATTGCAGTAAAGCACACCAGATACTCCCGTGCAACCTTCAAACCACACACACAGTCTCACTTTCAGTCACAAAAAAAACATAAATATGCCAAACATATGCCCTGAACTTAACATAATAGCATGGAGTCCCAGGACTAAAAATATGATCTCTCTTTCTCACCCAAACAAGAATCCTTTCCATACTCACTCACATACTATTACTACAGCAACAGTCCTATTTTTCAGGACACAGGAATTGTTAGGGTCCCCTAGATTAGCTCCTTTAGCACAGACAGCAAATGTCAGCATGGCCAGAATAATCACTATTGCTCTTCTTAATATTCCTTTCAGGGTAGTTATCAATGCCTCTTTAAAGCTTACAAGATTCCCACACCTCTGATTTCTGTTCTTTATAAATGCATCTTGTGGTGTTTTTCCATATTGCAGTCTACCAGTTTAGAACAGACTAGTCGCCACCTTCCATGTCTCTGGCAGGTATAATGGGCACAGCTGCAGGGACCTCCCAAAACCTACACAGGCCTTTTCTGAATACATTTTTATGTCTCCGTGGCTAATTAGGCATCATCATGGATAATACATTGAAACCCTCTGCCCAGTGTGCTGCAGCAGCCAAGAAAGAAAATAGAATGCTAGGAATCATAAGGAAAGGAATGGAGAATAAAACAAAGGATATTATGATGCCTTTATATCGGTCCATGGTGTGACCGCACCTTGAATATTGTGTGCAATTCTGGTCGCCATATCTTAAAAAAAAGATATAGTAGATTTGGAAAAGGTACAGAGAACAGCCACCAAAATGGTAAAGGGGATAGAAGGATACCCCTATGAGGAAAGGCTTTAAAAGTTAGGGCTCTTCAACATAGAAGAGAGACAGCTGAGTGAAGATATGATAGAGGTCCATAAAATAATGAATGGAGTAGAACAGGTAAATGTAGATCTGTTATTTACTCCTTCAAAAAGTAGAAAGACTAGGGGGTATGTTTACTAAATGGCTATGGCGGCTTCCAAGCAATATCGGATTTCAATGGGGCCGCGGCTCTGATATCGCACGGAAGTCGCCACAGCCATTTATTAAACATACCCCTAGGAGACACACAATGAAGCTACAATGTAGTACATTTAAGACTAATCAGAGAAAATAGTTTTTCACTTAACGTGCAATCAAATTCTGGAATTCGTTACCCGACGATGTAGTAAAAGCTGTTAGTTTAGCTAGACCTAAAAGAGGATTGGACAAGTTAATGGAGGAAAGGTCCATAAACCATATTTTAAAGAGGACCGGGGAAATCCACTGCTTAGCAAATTGAACAAGCGTTGTGTAACCTGTGTCTTTTGGGGAAACTGCCAGGTACTTGTGACCTGGATTGGCCACAGGATACTGGGCTTGATGGACCTTGGTCTGACCCAGTATGTCATTTCTTATATTCTTATGTTCCTTCATGTCTGAAGAGGTAGCTGTTATAGGTTCAGAAATGATTTGGATCTTTTTATGGTAATGAAATTTTCTGATCACTCACATCTTAATGGCGTTAGTGTTTATTGTTCTATGCCGTCGCCTTTCTGTGTGCTAGAGAAACCTGGAATTTGCCCAAAGCTGCGCTATATACACCCCAACAACTCCAGTGGGTTCTATGATAATTTCTGTGACGTGGACGGACATTGCCCACCAAAGAAGAAATGCTGTGATGAGTTCTGTAAACCTTCTGCAGCAGGTATTTGCCATTTACAAATACAGATCATACGGTACATTTCTCAGCAGTGAAACTCTCTTCTTTCAAAGCTTCTAACAAGCAAATAAAAGCACACAAATATTTAGAACCATAGCAACGTGACGGCAGAAAGAGACCACATGGCCTGTTTACTTATCTACAGTTGATATTCCACCTTTTCCTAGGACAAGGCCCAAAGTGGAAGACACCAGAGGGGAGACTGACTGAGCACAAGGATGATGTTTGCATATAGATTACGGGTGAAGACCGGGACGCTATATATAAAAGCGAGTACACTGAGCACAAGATTGCATGATGGTTCCCAGCTAGTGCCGCTGAATATCCCTGTTTCCACCCCAAGTATCCCGATATTAGCCAACTAACGTTGGGGCGTTCCAGAGGTAGAGCACAGGCAGCACCCAGGCATATCAGCTGCTAGCCAGTTATCCTACTATATAAAAAAAACCCACTAGTTGCAAATATCCTAAACCAATATCAAAAAACACAATGCAACACACATTAATTTAACAATTTTTTATAAATAGCATCAATTTTATCATATAACAGTGTAATAAACACATATCATTCAAAAATACTGAAGATACATCAAAATATGTTGATATTAATGTTATATTTAATATTATACATTCCTTCAAAAGACAATGTTATTACCAATTTTCTTAAATCGCGAAATTTATTTATTTTATTTATTTACATTCTCTTATATACCGCGCTATTCTGCATCAGTGCGGTTTACATTGAACAAACTGAAATTACATTGAACAGGGCATTATAACTTGGAGATAACTATTTTACAGGGAACATGGGCTATGGAGGGTTAAGTGGTTTGCCCAAGACCATAAGGAGCACCTGTGGGACTAGAAACCCCAGTCCTTCCGGTCCAAGGTTGCTGTCCTCTAGTGGGATTTGAACTCCCGACCTTCCGGCCTGAAGTACCTTGCCCCAACCACTAGGCCACTCCTCCACTCCTAAAAATGACTAAAAATCACAAACAATACATGAAAACTAAAAACTCATTCACTCATACATTGCAATTACTAAAACACACATCAATGCTCTTTCCCCAATATCTTCATACCCAATACATAATACATAAATGAAAAAATAAATTCAAATTTATACATTAATTCACATTAATTTACACAATACACATACTGAGAAAAAAAACACAAACATTACAATATCAGAGACCCAAACAATGCTCATGAAGTTTTTGAAACCAATGGTTAAAATTTCTCAACGAGAATCCTCACAGTACAAGAAAAACTATACCAGGGTTTATTACTATTTTAGTCCCAGGGAAGATCACTTTCAAAACTCCAACGAAAAGTTATATAAACAGAAATGATGTCAACAGGGAACACCTTGAAACTGCCTCTAAAGCAGGGGTCTCAAACTCAAATTGCTTTGAGGGCCGAATGAGGACTTCTAAAGTAACCCGGGGGCCGCATAAGACACGGGGGGCTCATTTGCATAAGGGGCCTCATTTGCATAAATATTTGCATAATGTTGCATAATGAGTGCATGGATAAAGAAAGACTAGAAAATTTCTATATTACTATAATCCAGTGCCAACCGCCAGGCACATTAGGAACTACTACTAACACTGCCCATTTAGAACCCATAGCAAACCCCCCGTATCATAACAGCACTACCAGGACTCACAAAGCACCAGACCCTACCTATCAAAAGGCAACACTGCAAAAATACATTTCAGAGAATACATGACCTACTGGGAAAAGAGAACAAGTAGCAATGTCAAATAGGAATTACACAGAATACCTCAGCACTGTAGAAATAAAACTATAAATTAATGGTAATGGTTCTGACCCACCCCCCCAGCCCACAGCACATTTCCAGTTCTGACCCCCCAGCCCACAGCACATTACCAGCTCTAAACCCCCCAGCCCACAGCACACTTGTAATGTGCTGGGGGGTTTAGAACTGGGAATGTGCTGTGGGCGGGGGGGGGGTCAGAACAGGTAATGGTTCTGACCCCCCCCCCAGCACATTACCAGCTCTAACCCCCCCAGCCCACAGCCCCCCCCCCTCCCTCCCTCCTTGGCAAAAATCACAGGCTCCCCCCCCCCCTCCCTCCCTCCCTCCTTCCTTCCTTCCCTCCTTGGCAAAAATCACAGGCTCCCCTCCCTCCCTCCTTGGCAAAAATCACAGCCCCCCCCTCCCTCCCTCCCTCCCTCCTTGGCAAAAATCACAGGCTCCCCCCCCCCACCCTCCTTGTCAAAAATCACACGCTCCCCCCCCCCCCTCCCTCCCTCCCTCCTTGGCAAAAATCACAGGCAGGCAGGCAGGCAGGCCCCCCCCTCCCTCCCTCCCTCCCTGCCTCAGTCCCTCTCCTCTTCGGCTTAGAACCGCGAAGGGAGAGTTCCTCCCTCGCGACTCTTTTAAGCCGGCTGAGGCTTATGGGAAATTTCCCCTCTGCCCCCTCGAGCTTAACAGAGTCGCGAGGGAGAAGCTCTCCCTTCGCGGCTCTGAAAGCCGAAGAGGAGAGGGACTGAGGGAGGCAGGGCTGGGCAGACTGCTTCCTTACCTGCCGTGGAGAGCTGTGCACCCTGGCGATCCTCCAAGCGATCCAAGCAGGCGATTCTTCAAGGCGCTGGTACCTCGTGGCTATTCAGACTGCTTCTGGGCCCGGGCCCCCCCCCCTCCTCCTTTTTCTCCTCCTCCTGCCTGTCGCTCATTGGTGGAGGGCAGGCGTGTGACGCGGACGTGAGAAACACCATGCAGCCCCGGGAATCACGCGAGGTAAAAAAAATATAGAAACAGCAGGAGGACAAAAATGCAACGTAAAGCAGGACAATACTCCGTGGCGTCGCGGGCTGCAGAAAATGCTCTCGCGGGCCGCATGCGGCCCGCGGGCCGCGTGTTTGAGACCCCTGCTCTAAAGCAAAATTAACAATGTTTAATAACACATAAAAGCACATTCTAACATTAACCTTTAGGAATACTTAGAGCAAACCTGTAGAGTTCTCCCATTTCTATACTTTAAAGAGGATTCCCCTAAGGAAACCTTCCACCATCGGAAACAAACAAAAAACTATCCACTAATTCATATCATCCATTCACTACATGAGCGTTAGTTTCATCATAACATGGCTTCATCGGGGTAATTGTCCAACCTACAACACACTAAACAAAAACAATTTATTTAAGAATAACAATTTATTTAATAATATTAGCACCCCAACATCACTCTTAACAATAAACATATTATTCTGTATCCCCACTGACCTCAAGAAACATCAGGTGTCCGCTTCTGTAAGATGGCTCCCGCATGAATGAAAACGCTCAGACCAAACGTCCGCACATGCGCTTTTTATACAATGCCTTAAACTCAAAAGTCTTCAATAAAACCAATGCCATTCCAGCTGTGAGTTTAACCCTTGAGGCGCCATACTCCTCCACCGAAAAATATACTGCTGCTCTCTACGGCATAAATGTCTTTGAAAATTTCCACCCTCACCACCCCTAACTAATTCAAGTATGAAGCAACGAAAACCCTCAAGTTAATGATTATGTACCCTCCAATGAGTAACCAATGGAGCTGCTTCTACCCCTCGACGAATAGCCGATAAATGTTCAATTATACGTTTTTTAAAAGGGTGCGAAATTTGTCCTATATATAACATAGAACAAGGACACATTACAACATAAACCACTCCAATAGAATTACAATCCGTATCACCCGGCAGTTTATGTGTGAATCCTAAAAACGGATGTGTAAATGATTGAATCTCCATTGTAACTGCACAAACCACACAGCGATGGCACTTCTTATGTCCTGGATTATCTACAATGGAATAAGTCTTGGGGCAAGAATTTACCAACAAATCCCTCAAATGTTTACCCCGATGAAAAGAAAAAAAATCAGAGGAGTTGCAAAAATGGGATGCACCCTCAAAATATCCCAATGTGATAAAACCAAATCCCGTATATGACTAGCCTGAGGTGAAAAGGGTAAAACACAAGTTAAAAATGAATCTTGCTTATGCTGCGACCTCAAAAAAAGCCAGTCTCGATGAACATCAGATGCCCATTTATGGGCCCGATTAATCACTTTGTCTGGATAACCCTGTTTAGTAAATTAACATTTCATACGTTGTGCCTGTGACAGATATTCGTCTTTAGAGGAGCATAATTTCCGTAGATGTAAAAATTGTCCTACTGGTATGTTATCTCGTATGTGTCGTGGGTGAAAACTGGTATAGTCTAACAAACTATTCCGATCTGTACCCTTTGAAAAAATAGAAGTGTGAAAGCCATCTTCATATAATGAAATTTTTATATCCAAAAAATGTACCTCACTCACCGATATTTCTGGGGTAAATTGTAAATGTAAATCTTGAAGATCTAGCCAATCCAAAAACTCCCATAAGTGACTGTCAGATCCTTGCCATATAAAAAATATGTCATCGATATATCTGACCCATTTGACCACTGAGTGCCAATACTTAGATTGTGACACTATATTTTCTTCAAACTGGTGTACATATAACCCTGCTATAGATGGGGCAACAGTAGCCCCCATTGAAAACCCCTCAATTTGATGATAAAACGGACCACAAAATTCAAAATAATTCCTTTGTAAAATCAAAACCAATAAATTGCGAAAAAAAGATTCCCTAGAAGGAGCCAGGTCCATGGTGGCTAGATACTGCATAGCCACACTCAAACCCTGTCATTGAGGTATGTTAGTGTATAACGCAGATATATCCATAGTGACCAATATATAAGGTTCCTCCATCATTTGCCACAAATCCAAATACACCAACAATTCTGCAGAATCTTTAATATACAAAGTTGCCTGACATACCAATGGATTTAAAAAAGAGTCCAAGTATTGGGACAACGGTTCCAAAATAGACTCTATGCCAGACACAATTGGACGACCGGGAGGACTGATCAAAGATTTGTGGATTTTTGGAACGAAAGAAAATACAGGTGTCCAAGGTTCCTGCGTATACAGGAACCTCATTAATTGTTCCGTTATCAATCCTTGTTTCAAAGCATCCTCAAGAACATCCAATACCTCAGCCTGTATGGCTTGTATAGGATCCTCATCCATTAAACGGTAAAACCGTTCATTACTTAACTGAGACATAACCTCTGCGTTATAGGTGGCCGTATCCATTACAACAACCCCCCCCCCCTCCTTGTCTGCAGGCTCAATGACATTTATGCCGTAGAGAGCAGCAGTATATTTTTCGGTGGAGGAGTATGGCGCCTCAAGGGTTAAACTCACAGCTGGAATGGCATTGGTTTTATTGAAGACTTTGGAGTTTAAGGAATTGTATAAAAAGCACATGTGCGGGCATTTGGTCTCAGCGTTTTCATTCATGCGGGAGCCATCTTACAGAAGCGGACACCTGATGTTTCTTGAGGTCAGTGGGGATACAGAATAATATGTTTATGGTTAAGAGTGATGTTGGGGCGATATTATTCTTAAATAAATTGTTTTTGTTTAGTGTGCTGTAGGTTGGAAAATTACCCCGATGAAGCCATGTTATGGCAAAACTAACGCTCATGCAGTGAATGGATGATATGAATTAGTGGATAGTTTTTCGTTTGTTTCCGATGGTGGAAGGTTTCCTTAGGGGGATCCTCTTTAAAGTATAGAAACGGGAGAACTCTACAGATTTGCTCTAAGTATTCCTAAAGGTTAATGTTAGAATGTGCTTTTATGTGTTGATATTAAACATTGTTAATTTTGCTTTAGAGGCAGTTACAAGGTGTTCCCTGTTTACTGTGGAAAGATGGTGGTGAGATCCGTCTGTTCCGGCCGATGGAATGATCGGTCATGACATCATTTCTGTTTATATAACTCTTCATTGGAGTTTTGAAAGTGATCTTCCCTGGGACTAAAATAGTAGTAAAACTTGGTATAGTTTTTCTTGTACTGTGAGGATTCTCATGGAGAAATTTTAACCATTGGTTTCAAAAACTTCATGAGCATTGTTTGGGTCTCTGATATTGTAATGTTTGTGTGTTTTTTTCTCAGTATGTGTATTGTGTAAATTAATGAGAATTAATATATAAATTAGAATTTATTTTTTCGTTTATGTATTATGTATTGGGTATGAAGATATTGGGGAAAGAGCATTGATGTGTGTTTTAGTAATTGTATGAGTGAATGAGTAAGTGAGTTTTTAGTTTTCATGTATTGTTTACGTGATTTTTAGTCATTTTGCAATTTAAGAAAATTGGTAATAATATTGCCTTTGGAAGGAATGTATAATATTAAATATAACATTAATATCAACATATTTTGATGTATCTTCAGTATTTTTGAATGATGTGTGTTTATTACACTGTTATATGATAAAATTGATGCTATTTATAAAAATTTGTTAAATTAATGTGTGTTGCATTGTGTTTTTTGATAATGAGCCAGTTATTCTACAGCAGCTGATGTTAGGCACTTTAATGGACGGCCTATCTTCAGCTGCTTCAGCGAACCAGCCAGCGGCTGAATATCACTGTTGACTAGTTGGCTAATATACTATCCAACCAACCCAGATATTCATTGCCAGCAGACTAATATGGCTCCAGCATTGAATATCCGGGTTGAAGGTTCAGCAGCGATGGCTAGATAATTTATCAGCGTTAACCACTGCCACTGGATATCCCCCCTATGAATATATTGGACACCCTCCCCCCTTCCATATGGATAAGAAATAAGTTAAGAACAGAAAATGTAACATTAAGAGGCGCATTTACCATGGTTTACGAGATTCATTACTGCCACGGTGTGTGCAAAACCAATGTATTTGGAGACAGGGCCTTCCGAGCTCTCAGCTCATCAGGAGTGGTCATTCTCTTCCACCCCAACATAACTGAGAGCAGAGCTCCATGACCGAGGAGCACTAAAACAATCAGGTGACCATGCCTCACTGGAGAAATACAAAGCCCTCTTGCACCCTGCAGGGTCAGATCACATTAACACAAAGCAGCTGCTGCCTTCTAGGTCTAGCCAGGAAAGTGCCACTGTTTGACAGGCAAATATTACCTAAGAAATGACTAATGTGATGTGCTGTGGCCTGAATCATTAGATTCTAAAATCAAATTATTCTTCTTGTAGAGACTGAATTTTTATTTATTTTTTTGTAGAATATATTGGATAAGTTCTAGAGCAATGTTCAGAGGCCGTTTCTGAGATGTGGTCTTCTTTGCGGAGTAAATACAAAGAAGTAGTGTTGAGCAGTATTAGCCAAAAGATATTGTATTCTTCGGAAATAAGAAGTCATGACTTGATTAATTTTTGTAAGTGCACAGGAATTGCTCATTAGGAGAAGTCATGGTTGGATGCTATAATGAAAATGTGCTGATGGGGATTTAAAATGACTCTGAGCTAACGTATAAAATTAAAAGCAGGACACATGCTTTGAGGGTTGATTGTTAGTATAGACTCTTCTTCACTATATGGAATTCTTTCTCTGTCTCTCTGTCCAGAAGAGATTATTGATGCCAGATTGTATGATGTTGAACATCTATCTCAGTGTTATTTTACTTTATACTGTTGCCTCTCAGAACTGAACCCTGGACCAAACATTGAATCAATCACTGGTTCACAGACTAGCCTGAGAGAAGTGTGAAGGGAATGGATTTAGCTCATGTTTTTCTCTGAAGACAAGTTACATTCACATATAGTGGGGATTAAGACTCTACTAATATCCCCCTACCATGGCCTTTAAAACATCTTACTCCAATACTAAACACAAATACAGCTGAGCTAATGTACTGTACCACTGATCTACAGGACTGAGAACACACCTGCACTTCAATCCTGATCTGCAACCTCCGACTTGCCTTTCAGCAGGACTTCATTGAATTTTAATTAGAAGTTTGTGTTATTTCCAAAAATATGCAAAAATTTACAAAAAATAAAGAGAAATAACTGATTTCTAAGCACCTTTTTTCCTTTGAAAATGAGGGTCCCTAGTTAATTTTGTTTTCGAACAAAGGATTTTGAAACTTTTCAGTGTATTTGAGTTTGTGGCTCCACTATCAAGCGAAGGATGTCAACATTCTCTGTCACTCAGAAACGGGGATGCTCATTTCTGCTTCTTTATTTACCTTTTCATCCCACCAGTCTCCAAAATCTAGATGGGTAGCAATCAACACAAATAATAAAAAACATATACACAAAACTTAATAGCCAAACCATCTTCATAAAAAACCTAATTAAAAATTGTTACAAAATAATCTTTGAAAATTACTCCATGGAATGGCCATACACACATTTACATCTGCTCTTTAGAACACACAATTTTCCCAGCTTATTGTGTACACGTGTATTTATTTACACAAATGCATACTCCGCCAATCTATAAATTCTCGGTAGATTACAATAACACATTGCAAATAAAATAGAAACATATCATATAAGATACACAAGCATAAAAACATTGACACAGCATCACGAAATGCAAAACAATCACAGTAAAGAATATGCTTGAGTGAAACGAGACCCCTTCCGTTTCTTCCTAAAGTCCAACAAATCAGTCCCCATGTGTAAAGGCAAGGGTAACTGATTCCATAATAAGGGCACCGTCAAAGAAAAAAACCCGATCAATTGTCCTCACACCTTGGAACTCGCCTGGGGCTGGTATCACCAACATCGCCTGCTCCTGAACGTGCAAGCTACATACAGCCTACCTAAATTAAAGGAAAATATAACAGAACCCCCCCCCCCCCCAAAGATAGCACCTTAAAAACCATTAACAAAACCTTAAATATCACATGCCACTGTATTGGGAGCCGATGAAGTTGCTCCAGGTCAGGCATAATATGATTATGCACCAGCGCATCCGACAAAAGACATGCTGCAGTTTTTTGAATCAAATGTAAAGGCTATTCCGATAAGGCCAGCAGACTATAAAACAGTGAATTGCAATATTTCATCAAACTCAACAC
This sequence comes from Ichthyophis bannanicus, assembly GCA_033557465.1. Taxonomy (NCBI): domain Eukaryota; kingdom Metazoa; phylum Chordata; class Amphibia; order Gymnophiona; family Ichthyophiidae; genus Ichthyophis; species Ichthyophis bannanicus. The sequence continues at coordinate 90,302,596 of CM066049.1, read as the reverse complement.
CAAACTCTGTAGCACCATCCGCTAGTCACCTGAACCCAAGAAAGGCTTCAACTTCCGCAAAAAGTGCAACTTAAAAAAATGCCCTCGTTAACATATCTTGAATATGTGGATGAAATGTTAGTCCCAAATCCAATACCACTTCTAAATTGTGCTCCCCAGAAACAATTGCTATCACATGCTTGTCCAAGATTATGTGAAAAGGGAAGGGTTCCACAGAAAGGCGTGCAAAATTCAACATTGAGCTCCAGGGTATAGTAGGCCAAAAACTGTCTAACACTCACCTCTGCATCCATTAACACTATCACACCTGCAGCAACATCATCTGCCAAGGAAGAAACAACATTATGTCGTCAGCATACAACTGATAAGAGATTTCAAGTGTCCGCAAAAACTGACATACCATCAACAAATACATGCAAATTTTATAAAGTATACATGTATGCATTAAGGGGCCCTTTTATTAAGGCGTGTTAAGCAGTTAACGTGGGAATTAATGCAGGCTCTCTCTTAGGGGCATGTTACTAGAGCAGAAGCATAGCTCTGCCTCAGTAGATACCAAACCAAAACTGCAGAGAAAGCAGTCGGACAGCACCAGGATGCAGCCAGCGCCACCCACTGAGGTTGTGTTAGTTGCACCTGCACTGGCTGAAAATCCGACAGTTGCTGCGCACTGTGCAGACACACCTGCTCTCCAGCCTCACCCCACCCATGCATGCAGCTAACGCATGTTCTGCAGGTTGCACAGAAAATTGCTGCACTATTTGCACTTGCCCTGTGTTAGCTGTTAATGCGGTGCACTTTGCAAGCGCTGTCTTCCGCATTAACAGCTAATGCGGTTTAGTAAACATGTCCCTAAATGCAAACTCACCCAAACTGTTAATGCAGAGGCTTGAAACTTAGCATGAGCTAATTCCTGACTATGAATGGGACAAGAAACGATCAGAGAATGGGCGGGGACTGCGCCTTACACTTACTGTATGATATGGTGCCACGTGTTGACTGTTAATGCGGCAGATTACATAGAACATTTAATCGGTGGCCTTAAGCTGCATCGGGGATATCTGCAATGCTGGTAATGCACAGTAAGATTCTTGTCTATGCATTAACTGCGTGGCACATCAGGTGAGAGTTTTACAACATAAGGTAACATTTTAAACATTTCACCAATTGTGATTCATTATGGGTTCCTTTTCTGTCCTCAAATTCAGTGATTCAGTCACAAGTGGAATCAAGGAGCAGGATGATTCTAAAAGAGTGAATGTAATACTACTCCACATGCAAAACACTTCAGTTGTTACCAATAACGTGTGCGGAATAAATGCAGTATAAGAAATAGGACCACTAAAATATATAGTCCTAAATATTTGTCTTCTACTACTCACGACATCTCCTGAATCAGCAGTTATCCTTTATCACATTGTAGTCTTGTAATGAGGGCCCTGAATGGTAAGGTCATGTTTATTCCACTTGCCAGTTCTATAGCACTATTAGACATATGCAGCACTAGGCTGGGAGACGTGCCGGCGGAATGTCAAAACCTTAAACCAGAAGTCTTACTTGTCATTCCTTCCCTACTATTGAGTGAAACCAAAACATTAATGTAACTCAGGTAACCCGGAGGCCCTCCTCGCCCTCTACAACATCTACTAATCCCCACACACCATTTGCCATACATAATAAGTAAACAAACACTTTAACATGGTACAACTTTGGTCGCAGCTTTATTTACCAATGTAACACATGTAATAACCGCCCAACATGGGCAACAAACCTGCATCTCACCCCACCCCCATACCGGACGATGCCCCACCCGCCATACTATTAGCAAGGCGGAACATCCTCCTCACCACCCCCCCCCCCACCGCCAGCCTCGCCATCCTAGTAGCAAAGGCCGGCCCTCACACCCACCTACCGGGCCGAGACCCCCAACCGGGATGTCTCGCCCCCACCCCCGGGGAGCCCTTCACTCCCCACAGCTCCTAAAGCAGTTAGCACTCCCGCCGCCTCGGCGAGCGCTGTCTCGCTACCCCGCCACCGGCGCAAGGTAACTACTTATCCTCGCGCCGACCCACCCCAATAAAGCTGCGACCAACCACCTGCTCCAAAATCTCCTGCCAATCATTCAATAGGAGATCCTGTCCCACCGGAGACAAGTGAACACCGTCCGTGCGGTAGAGTCCTGCACACTGAACATCCACCCAGGAATGGTGAACCTGCAAGCCACCCGCTTGCCGGACCCAGCGCCCGATCTGACGATTCACTTTGGCAAGGCCTCGCGACCACCGCCGCTGAGACTGGCAAGCCAGACGCTGGATAATATCTGACCAAATGATCGCCACCTCCGGCCACTCCCGCTGCAGCACTCGAAGGTCGCGCTGAACAGCTCTGATGAGTTGCCGACACGTCCAGCCGGACAAGTCGTTGCCACCAAGATGTATCAGGATTCCCAACGGACGCCGCCGTTGATCCGCTGCCCGCCGCACCACAGGAAGGAAGTGCCACCACCGCATGCCGCGCTCTCCCAGCCACCGCAATCGCACGTTACGGACCGCCAGGCCCAGGTGCGCTCCAAGCGGGCGTCGCACAGCTCTCCTCTCCGCCCAATAGACGAAGGAGTGCCCGACGATCCACCATTCTCCAGCCGAGGAAACACCCACAGCAGCATTCCGGGAGAGCAGCCTCAGCAGTCCACCTGTAACAGAAAACAAAGCATGAAAGACCCCCCCCGGCACCACCGCCCCCCCACAGGCGCCACCCCTCAAACCTGGTCGGGCCGAACATAGCCCGCATAAGCCCCAGAACGCCACCGCCCAATGCGTTGAATCACCCCCGCATCTAAGCCCGCCACTGCTGCGCTCGTCACAGTGCCGATACGGAAAGAGTGCGAGGCGAACTGCCGCTCCGGGCACCCCAACCGCCGGAGCGCCAAGCGCAGCACCGCCGTGAATTGATACTGGGTAACCAGACACCCGTCCTCGTGACGAAAAAATTGGCCGCCCAGCGAAGGGCGCACCCGGACATACGCCTGCAAATTGCGCACTGGGCAGGACAACAACCCCGGGGGTCGCCTGCAGCACTACCCACCGACTCCTACCCATCTGGTCAGTCTTGGACCGCGACAGGGATATCCGCACCGCGGAACGCCCCACAGTCAAACAATGAACCGCCAAACCCCCACCATCATCCCCCCTTCGCGAACGCGGCACGAGCTCACTCACCCGAAAGGCTCCAAAGAAGGCCGTAACAAAGCACGAAACAACACCGCCTCGTACTCCGTCGTCGCCACCTCCTCCAAAACCCCCCAGATCCGTAAGAGCAGCTCATGGGTGACGGGGCGCCGCCAATCCCGCACCGGGGGCCGCTCCCGCCCCCGGCCCGCCAGCAACCGCGTCACCAAGAACGACCCACTCGGGTTCCCCCATCCCGCCGCTTTACTGAAAAAGGAGAAACCCGCCAAAGCGGCCCGGACCGACGACCGAGACCAACCCTGCTCCCGCGCCCACACTATGAAGGAACCCCCCAACTGCTCGCCAATCCGTCCCCCGCCCCAACCCCTCTCCTGCAAAAAGGCCCGCACCCTGCCATACCCGCGCCGATAGGCGACCCACGTACCTGGAGCCACAAAAGACCTCAACAACCCCATCAGTCCAGGGTCCCAATCCGCCAAAGGTTCCCCGGCACCGGTGTTGCCGCCATGTCCGCTCCCGGGGCCAGCAACCAAAACTGCGCCCACTGGAAACGAGACAAAGCATCAGCAATAGAATTTTGCACCCCCAGAACATGGCGCGCCCGCGCCGTAACGTTGAGGCGCAAGCAAGCCAAGACCAAAACTCTCATTAACGCCGTCACCCGCGGACACTTCGGGGACTGCCGATTGATAACCTGCACCACCGCCGCATTATCACACCAGAAAACCACTTTCCGATTCCGTAACCTCTCAGGCCACACCCAAAACGCCACCACAATTGGAAAGAGCTCCAAGAAAGTAACGTTACGCGTCAAGCCCGCCTCTGCCCAAGCCACCGGCCAGGCCTCAGCACACCACGAACCCTGGCAATACAAGCCGAACCCCGAACTGCCCGCCGCATCCGAGAAGAGCTGCAAATCCCCATTGGACAGCTCCGCCGCTTGCACCAGGGTGCAACCGTTGAAATCTGCAAGAAACACCCCCCACACCCGCAGATCCTCATGCATCCCAGCCGTGATCCGAATACGATGATGAGGGCTCCGCACCCCAACCGTGGCCAAGGACAGCCGCTGTGCAAACGGCCGCCCCATCGTGATCACCCTACAGGCAAAGTTCAAGTGCCCCACCAGTGACTGCAACTCCCGCAACGTGACCTTCGCCGCCGACCCCACTGCCGCAACCAGCACTTTCAGGCGCTCCACCTTATCTGCCGGCAAGCGGATCTCGAAGGCAACGGAATCAATCTCTATACCCAAAAAGCACAGGCGCATTACCGGGCCCACCGTCTTTTCCACAGCCAAGGGAATCCCGAACTCCACCGCCATCTCCTCGAACTGCCGCAACAAGGTCGCGCACGTCACCGACTGCGCAGGACCCACGAACAAAAAGTCATCGAGGTAATGCACAATAGAGCGACGCCCAGCTCTCCGAGCTACGACCCAATGCAGGAAGGAACTAAAGGTCTCAAAATAGGCACAGGAGATCGCACAACCCATCGGCATGCACCGGTCAAAATAATAACGATCATCCATTTGAAAGCCGAGCAAGGGAAAAGCCGAGGGATGAACACTGGCAACAAACGAAACGCGGATTCGATGTCCACCTTCGCCATCAGAGCCCCTTTTCCACATTGTCGCATCAAATCCACCGCCACATCAAAGGGGGCATACCGCACTGAGCAGCACTCCGATGGGATATGGTCATTCACCGAATCCCCCGGTGGAAAGGAGAGGTTGTGTATCAAGCGATACTTCCCCGGCTCCTTCTTGGGTAGCACCCCCAGCAGCGAGACGACAAAGAGGGAAAAGGGTGGGTGGACAAACGGCCCCACCACACGGCCGAGCGCACACTCTGCCGCAATCTTATCCCGGGCCACAGCGGCCAACTGACGCACCGAGTCAGAATTACGGGCCACCAGACCCGAAATCGCGCTCTGATACGGAATACGAAAGCCCTCCGTAAACCCCAACCACAACACCCGCGCTGCCCGCCCATGCCGACCCTGCCGATAACGCTCCAACCACGGCCACAACGCCCCGGCATCAATGGGGGTCGGCGCCAACCCCCACCGCCGCCCCTCACTTACTCCCCCCGGTAGTTCCGGACACCCCTTTTCTACTACACTTCGCAGCCGAGTGTCCGCCCCCACAGATGGAGCAGGCGTGTCGGAACTTACAGTCCGAGAATGGGCAGGAAGATTTATTATATCGCCAACAAACGTCCCCGCTGGGCCCTCCACTGGGCGCTCCGGGGACCGCGCCCGCCACACGAAAGGGCCGCACACTGGCTGCCGCCGGCTGTCCGCCGACCTTACCTTGCCCACTGCCACCCCCCCACCCCTTTCTTGGCTGACATCTGTGTGAGCCACAAATTAATATCACGCGTCCCCCAGGACAGCTGCGCATTCTCTTCCATCCGATCCCGGAACTCCTCATCATAGTTGAGCCACACCCAACCATCATGCGCCTGCGACGCCGCCAGGATGGCATCCGCATACGCCAACAGCTCGCCATAAAGGGCCGGCTCCGAGTGCCCGCAGACACTCGCCAATCGCAAAAACGCCCGCGTCCAATTCAAGGTATTCCGGGAAACCTTGCGCACCCTGCCCGCCTTCTCGTCCTCCTTATGCTTCTTGCGGCTCTCACCCGAACGCTTTCGCCCCTCCAAGAGCCGAAAAATATCGATATACCGCCACTTCCGGATGCGCCTCCGCAACTTGTGTGGCACACTCTCCCAAAGCTCCGCGCAACGCACCACGGCGGGGCCCACCCCCTCCCCCCGCCCCCGCTCGGCCACCCCCTCCTCAGATGAACTCCCACTGGTCGAAGAGGACGAAGACAAAGCTCGACGACAGCAATGCCCATGCCTCCGCTTAGCCTTGGCCTTGCGCCCGATTGCTGCCGACACCTCGCCGACCGGACCCCCGCCTACCCCCACCCCCATGCTCCCCCCCAGCTCACCTTCCGTGCCTCGTTCGCCATCCACGGGCACCACCACGTCCGAACCCGCCGCCTCCACACTCTGCGCCGACACAGCCATGCCGCCGCCCGCCGACACGGGCGCAGGCGCTCTGCTAACCGGAACCTGCAAAGGAAAAACAGGACCCACAGTAGCCATACCCAGGCCATACTGCCCAGCCCCCCACGCAGCTCCCCCCCCCGTGCTGCCACCCCGAGGTACCTACCCCCCCCCCGCCGCCCAGTGTGCATCCCAAACCGACAGGCAACCCGCCCCGGCTACGCCCGCCCCAGCCCAATCCCCTACACAGGCCCCCCAATTGCCCATTGGCAGAAAGGCCCCCCCCACCCCCTGGCACCGGCATGCCCCTCCCATACGCATAAGGCAGCGCCGGCCCCCCCGGATACCACGGGCCGGACCCACTGAGCCCCGGCAAACCCATCGGGGGGCGCGGAACTCCTAATTCCGCCGTCTGGTCACCTCGGGCCCCCCCCCCCACTAACTTCCGGCAACTGCCCTAGGCACTCCTGCAGGGCCGACCCCACGCCCGGGGCCCCCGGCACCGCCCCCCCGAAACCCCCCCAGTAGACGCCACAGTGCCCACCTCTGCAGCGGCCCAAAGACGTCCCCCGCCCCCTCTGGCCGTCCCCCACAGCCCGCGGGCGAGCGAGCCCAGCCTGCCTTCCCCCCCCGGGTAGCCCGAGCCCCCCGCGTCCCCCCACTAACACCCCGGGACCGGGTGCGAACGCCAGCCCGCCCCGGCCTGCTGGTCCCCGACCTCCCCATGCCACCCCTTGACCACGGCCCGCACCCTCAATACTGACCCCCCCCCAAGTGAAAGCACCCCCGTGCAGTGAAAGGTGCGTGTTTTGTTTTGTTTTTTTGTTTGTTTTTTTTAGTTTTGTTTTAGCTGCCGGCTGCACACCGCGATGGGGAAGGATGCCGGAACCTCACCCCCCCCTCACCCGTAGCTCACCGCCGCTGCCGCCGTGTCCCAGAGCCCGCAAACACGCCCGATCGTCAGCGAGGAGCCGCAGGAAAGGCCGAGCCTTGCGGCTCCTCGCAACCCTATACCCCCACCTCCTTCAATACAGCCAATAGGATCGCTTCTCGCGCCCGCGAAAAGCGATCCCATGGCAACCGGCCCCAAGCCCTCGCACCCCCCTTTCCCCCACACCCCGGTCATGTGACAAGGGCTGAGGCCGGGCCCGGGCCCGAGTTACAATCGGCCGCGGGACCGGCCCGGCGGCCTCATCATTTTTATCAAACTCTTCTAATCCATCCCTTCTACTAGCTGTAAGCATTTCCACTGTGATAACTTCCAAACTGTGAAATCATTTACATTCTTAGGGGGCATGACAGATGATGACTTTTTCAACAAATAACTACACAAATTTAGAAGCAGTTGCGAAATATGTGATACCTTTTAATGCAATACGGCATGTATATCTCCAGCCCGTGTCCATTGCATGCCAGTAGGATGTTCATATTAAGGGCCCTAAGCCGCAATATTGCAAATAGCTCCTAGTGTGTAGGAAACTGTACCTCAGACGATCAGGGAGCAGTTGAAGTGGGCCCCTCTTTTCTTGAGCCCCTCTTCATTGCAGGAGCTGCTTGGGTGGATTTGACGCCACTGTTTTCTTCTAAAGTAGTTTAACAGGGTAAATGATAGCAGAAAAAGACAAATTAGCCCATTCAGTCGTTCCTGCTGTCCACACTGCTAAGGATAGATCCCACGGCCAGCCGTGGAAGACTGAGCGCATCAGGTCCCAAAAGAGTTTTCACGGGATCGTTATTCAGCAGGATAGAAAATAAATGGGCAACAATCACCCCAGAAATATTAGTGCTACCGGTTTGTTTAAGGAATTAGACAAACATTGGAATGGCAACAATGCCAGAAAAAGGAAAAAAAATCAATCAACCAAAATATCCCCAATTCAGTGATACATGTAGAAAGCAAAATAACAAAATCACCAAAACAAACCCCAGAATTTATCATAGACAAAACCTCAAGATTATTTGTCGGATATCACCACAGCAAAGTATAGATTTTTGGACAATACTTCCAAGCGGCTCAATCCATTTTATCAACAAGAGAAAAATATTTTTTTAAGAGACTTAGCTCAGTCCAATCATGCTTTCGAAATCCTTGCACGACGTGCACGTTTCGGGAGTGCTTCCCTGTATCAAGTGCTCATCTTCACATAATTTAACAATCGTCATGAAACGCCGGGACCGAACCCAGCTGATTCTTAAAGGGTAGGTATGCCTCAATCATTGGCTCACAAGCCTTTCAATCAGAACCAAAACCACCAATAGAGACAGCAAAGCCCTCCGTCACAAAGCAAAGCCCTCCGTCACAAAGGTGAGGATCACATTACACTGTGCCATTCAACCTCCTTATTCAAGCCAGAAGGCATCACAGTCCGGAGTTTAAAAATCCACTTCTGCTCACATCTTTGGAGTTTCGCGGTGCGATCCCCCCCCCCTAGGATCCGGGGGGGATTTGGTCAATCACCGACCATTGTAAACATACAAAAGAGTGTTCCAGTGCAAGGCAGTGTTCCACAATAGGGGCCGAAGTAACTCTTTGGCGGAGCCGAGAGGCATGTTCTGCCAATCGGGTCTTAACCGATCGAATTGTTCTGCCAACATAGATTAAAGGACAAGGGCATACAATAATATAAACAACAAAAGTTGAAGTGCAATCAGTCTGCCAGCATCGCATCACTGGTTGCCCAGTTGTAGGGGAAGTCCAAACACGACCTATGAACCACAATAAATGCATGCACCACAGACAGAATGTCCGTTGTGTTGTAAAGGCGGTATAACAGATCTATCCGCTGGAGGTGTCGACCGCACTAGATGATCACGCAGGTTTGCCCCACGGGAGAAGGCAATCAAAGGTTTTTGAAAACAATCATGCAATGCTAAGACTGGCCAGTGTTTTTTCAAAATTCGAACAATATCGACACTCAACGTAGTATATGGAAGAACTCCAACAAAGGAGTCATCGGATGTATCAGCTGTATTATTTCCTGGCAAATCGTTCAGCAGCCATTCACGTTGTACATGTAAAGCCCGTTTATAGGCCAGTTGTATAACTTTAGAGGGATAACCCCTATAAAGGAGCCGATGTTTGAGGTCAGTAGCTTGATGTTTAAAATCCTGTATGGATGAACAAATGTGTCTAAGCCTCAAAAATTGGCCAAAGGGTAAGCCCTTACACTGGGGTTTAGGGTGAAAGCTGTGGCAATTTAACAGACTATTCCGTTGTACTGCCTTTCGATATAAAGTAGTCCGAAAATGATCACACTCCTTATAAATCGTCATATCAAGGAATGCTATTTGTTGATCCGCAATATGAGCAGTAAAAGTTAAATTTGATTTTAAAGTATTTAACCAATCGAGAAAAAACTGTAATTCAGTAACAGGACCCGTCCAGAGAAAGAAAATATCGTCAAGGAAACGTTTCCAAAAAGGTATCCGCTCAAAATAAGAAGACCCGTATAAATATTTCTCCTCAAAATCAGCCATATAGAGGGTTGCAATGGAGGGAACCACAGTTGCCCCCATTGCAATCCCAAAAATTTGTTGGTAAAATTTGCCATCAGACAAAAAATAATTCTGTGTAAGGACAAACGTGATTAATTCTATCAAAAATTGTTTTGGGAGGCGGGGGGTACACAAGTAAACATAGATGTCAACATTTCCAAAGCTTCAGTATGGTTAATATTTGTATAAAGAGCTGAAATGTCAAGCGTGACCATATGGAAGTCCCATTCAGATAAGTTAAGTGAATGAAGTTGTCGTAAGAAATGTGTAGAATCCCGTACAAAAGGCCTTACTAATATTGCCTCTTTCTGTAAAAAAAACATCACAAAACTGTGATAAACACTCTAATTTATTTATTTATTTATTTATTTAACAGTTCTTCTATACCGCTCTATTTTAGATCAGAGCGGTTTACATTTAACATCAACTATACAACACAAGGAACTTTGAGTTGTATTTACAATAAACAGGGAGATCAACTTGGAAGTAACTGGGGGAAACTATGTACATTCTTAATTCTATACATTGTATCACACTAATACAGAATCCCTACAAGATACTATAGGCCTTCCCGGGGGGGGCAGTTATAGATTTATGGATCTTGGGCACCAAATATATAATAGGTATTTTAGGGTGCAATGGCAACAAAAAACCATGTTCCCTCTTAGTGATCCAACCTTTATCAAGTCCCATATCTACCAAAATTTTAATTTCACATTGTAACTGTACCGTAGGGTCATCTTCCAACAGACAATAAGTGTGAATATCAGAAAGATGTGACTTAAGCGATTCCATATAGTCAGATTCTGACAACAACACTATCGCACCACCTTTATTTTTCTCTTGTTAATAAAATGGATTGAGCCACTTGGAAGTATTCTCCAAAAATCTATACTTTGCTGCGGTGATATCCGACAAAAAATCTTGAGGTTTTGTTTAAGATAAATTCTGGGGTTTGTTTTGGTGATTTTGTTATTTTGAAAAAAAGGAAAAAGACTTGCAAATAAAGCCAAATGATTTTTACAGACCAAAACATTAGCCAAAGAGTGCCATATTTTATGATAATATTGTAAATATAATACCAATCACATTATAGCATATATTTACACAGACATTTTGATATATGCATTAAGGTCTCAGAGGGAACAAGCAAATAGAAAGTAAGATTCTCTTAAATCACCTTCCAAGTAATACACTAGGACATACTGGCAATTGACCAACTAATAACTATAGATCCAGCTGGGAGTTCCTCAGATGATCAGTCGGCCCCTTAGACTGCTGTTTGAAGGGTGATACTGAAGACCCCAAAGCCCCTTTGTCTTGTCTCATATCTTATATGTATGCATTTGTTGGACTTCTCTGAAACTTTCCACTCAGGACCGTGTCATAACAAGTGTCCGGCCTTCTGATTCTACACACACTGCTGGTTTCACAGTAACTGTCTATTTTTGCTCTTTCGCTAGTCAACACTTTTAACAGCTGTCAGCATGCCTTTCATTTTTGCTAGCATGCGTTGTCTTCAGGCTACATCTCTAAGCTTGACCTACTCTGCATTGATTGCAACACATAATACTGCAGAACCCACAAACTCACTGTCACTTTAGTACAGCACCATCAGGTATTTAAGAACAACCCAGTTTGTCTGCAACTTCTCTACTAAAGGTTGGAGACACTTGGGAAAATACAGTGAATGTTATCTGGAGTAATATAACCTCTCTATATATTTTTTTGAAATGATTTTCCTTTAGTTTAGTGAACACAGATGTTTATCTGCTCGCTCCCATATGACTTCTCATTGATTCCAAGAAAAATGAAAGTCTTCATCCCCTTTGCGTGCACTTTATTCTCATCTAGCAGTAGCTTTAGCGCCCACCTTTTGACGCTTCAATGTTCATTCTTTCAGCGAGTGTTTCAACATCCATCCCAGCCACATCTAGTTATTCATTCAGTTCAACTAGCCTCTCGGTCAGCAATTGCATACTTGAAGAAGTCTCAGACACATTCTGCCGGTTTGCTACACTCTTGATTTCATCTATTTACAGTGAATTCCTCGTTTTGCTTATTTGTAATAAACAGTTGGAAATTAAGAGATCGTCTTCCCTCTATCTAACTGTTCAGTATTACATGGAATAGCCTATATGCAGGGTCAGAACTACCATTAGGCAAACTAGGTAGTTGCTCGGAGCACTGGCCCTCCATGGGTACTCACTGCTACCACTGTCACCACCCTCTAGACCTACAGAGGTGGCAATGGCTGCAGACACTTAAAACTTCAGCGCTGCAGGGCTGTTTGCTTCTGCTTCCTCTGACACCCGATGTCGACTTCCTGTTTGCAGACAGGAAGTCAGCATCAGACAGTCCAAGGGGGTGGAAGCTTGCAGCCCCTGGACGCCAAAATTGTGAAGTAAGCTCCGTGGGGTTGTTTGTGGCCAGTCACCGCTATAGGTCTCAGAGTTGGGCAGAAGTGATGGCGGCAATGAGCACCGCAGCGGGGTGGGTACAGGGACGAGGGTGCCTCATCTCTTTGCGCAGGCCCTATCTGTATGGAAGAGTAGTCTAATAGTTTGTGTAGAGGGCTGAGAACCAGGGAAACCAAGATTCGAATCCCACCGCTCCTTCCTCTGATCTTGGGCAAGTCATTAACCCTCAGGTATAAACTTAAGGGCATGTTTATTTATTTTTATTTATTTATGTATATATTTCTATACCGCCCCTTCCAGCGATCAAGGGCGGTTTACAAGGAACATTTTAACAACTGTACACAGATGTATACATTTACATTGAACAATTAGATTTAACTATTTACAATGAACGGTTGAGTATAACTATTTACATTAAACAAAACTTCAACTTCAAGGTGTATTAATAATACAAACATCCATTAACTTATTTACATTGGATATTTACAGTGGTTGTGTATGTTTTGGAATTTATTTCCTTTTTTTGACGTAAATCGGGGGTGTGTTTGGGGTTTCAGACAGGGGGGGGGAGTTATTTAGTTTTGAGTAAGGGGGTTCATGTGTGTATTATCATGGTTATGGAGGTGTTTTGGGGAATATGGGATTTCAAAGTGTTCAGTAAAGAGGTAAGTTTTTAGCTCTTTCCTGAACTGATGGAGGTCATTTATGACACGAAGGTCTATTGGGAGGTCGTTCCAGAGCGTAGGGGCAGTGAATGTGAATGCTCTGGAGCTGGTAGTTTTCTTTGTCTTCCTGAAGGCTTTTGGTGTGATAAGAGAGTGGGCTTCGTTTTGTCTGTGTGATCTAGTTTTGTTTGGTGATTGTAGAAGTGTGGAAAGGTGTGAGGGGGCTATGTCTTTTATGAGTTTAAAGGTTGTTAGGATAGTTTTGTATCTGATTCGGCTGTTGATTGAAGGTATGTGTATTTTTGAGGGAGGCCTATTAATAGACTATTGCAGTAGTCGAAGTGGGGGGTGATTAGTGTATTTACTACAGATCTAAAATCTTGAGTTTCTAGGAGTGGCCTTAGGTGTTGTATAGTTTTTAGTTTGTAGTAGATGGTTTTTACGGTTTGTTTTATGTGGGGTAGCATGGTGAGTGTGTGATCTATTATCACACCTAAATATTTTACTTCTTTTCTAACAGGTATGGACGTTCTGTTAATTGTGATTGTTTCTGGGAAGGTGTTCTCTGTGATTGATGACCTTGTTACGAACATTGCTTCCGTTTTTTTGAGGTTGATGCTGAGGTAGTTAGATTCTAACCAGGAGGAGGTTTCAGACATACATTCAGATAGTGTGTCATATGAGGGGTTTTTAGCGGTTATAGGGATAGCGAGCATGATGTCGTCGGCGTATATAAAGTGGTTAATCCTGTGTTTTTTAAATATGTCTGTTATTGGTTGTAGATACAGGTTAAATAGGAGGGCGGAGAGGGCTGATCCTTGGGGTATTCCTTGGCCTTGAGGGAATGGTTCAGATGCTTCTTGGTCGATTTGTACGCGTATTAGTCTGTTTGATATGTAGGACTTAAACCAATCAAGGACAGTCCCGCCTATACCTAAGCTTTGTAGTCTGTTGATCAGTATGGAGTGGTTAATATTGTCAAAAGCGGCAGAAATATCTATGAATAGAAGTAGGAAGCCTTGGTTGTTGTCATCTGTACCTCTGATTAGGAAATCCATTAGGGTGATTAATAGAGTTTCTACTCCGTGGAATGGGCGAAACCCAAATTGGTGTGGGTCAAGTGGTTTATGTTCATCAATGTGTTCTTGTAACTGTATTTAAATAGTTTTTTCTATTATTTTAGCTATAAATGGGATGCTGGCTATGGGTCTGTATGAGTTCGGGTCTTTTGAGTCAAGCTTGTTGTTCTTTAATATTGGTCTAAGTGTTGTGAGTTTTAAGGCATCAGGCATTATGCCTTGCAAGAGGGATTGGTTCACTATGTGTTGTAGATTTTCTGCCAGTTCCTCCTTCGCACATTTAATCCATGATACAGGGCATGGGTCTAGTGGGGAGGTTGTTGTGTTGATTATTGTTACGATTTTAAGGAGTTGTTTCCGATCTATTATGTGGAAGTTTGTCCATTCGTTTATGAGTTTAGTGCTAGTAAATATTGGTGTTAGAGTGGTAGTTTTGTTTTTTAGTTTCGCTGCAAAGTGTGTAGCTAGTGTTTGTACATTTATTGCTGGTTGTTTGGGCTCGTTGTTATTAGTTTTAGTTAGTGTTTTCACTATCGCAAATAGTTCTCTCGGGCGGTTGATGGCTGAGTTTAGTACTTTAGAGTGGTAGTCTCTCTTTTTGATTTGTTGATTGCATTTTTGTATCCAGTAAGTAATAGCATGTATTGGGATTTGTTTTCATCCGATTTTGTTTTCCGCCATCTTTTTTCTTGTTTCCTTAGCTGCTTTTTTAGTTTTGCTAGCTCTTTCGTGAACCACTTTTCAGTCTTTTTTGTTTGTCTATGTATGACTTGTGTGGGGACAGCTGCATTTTGGATGGTTGAATTCCAATATGTTATGGTTGAATTGATGTCTGATGAGTTCGTGTTGAGTTTGGGTAATACTTCATTGAGGAATGTATTCTTATTAAAGTGTGCGAATCGTGTAGTGTATGTAGGTTTGTTTGTGGAAATGTTTATTGAAATGGTGCTTGCTCCACTTCAACCAGCTGCAGTGCCCAGCTCTGATGCTTAAGGGAACGCGGCAGGTTTCAGAATATTAATCTCCTTGATGTTGTGCTAGGTGAGATGCCGACAGCATCCGAGTTGGGAGCTGGAGCTGGTTGAAGTGGAGTTAGCATCATTTCAACAAAAGAAAAAAAGCATCATCCCCCATTTGGGGTTGTTTTGAGCACATACAATAAATGATAATTTGTCTAATGAAGGAAAAAAGAGTTAAAATAATAGAAGGTTGAAGAAAACAAATGGAAGAGAGGTTTTTCTATGACTGATGATGACATAAGAAACGTGGAAAGCACTTGGCTGGCTGAACAGTCTCTGAGGTCATTTTTCCTCCCCCTATTTAAGCTGGTGTGGACTGTGTGATAAGAGAAGAATATTGAATTTAGGAAGATGCCGGATTTCCTGAGAGAGAGTGCCTGAATTTAATTCACCTCGTGCTACTCCTGAAAATATTAGTTTAAGTTGTACTCTATCTCACTTTGAAGGTTTCAAAAGTAATGATTTTCCTTTCCTCATACAGTTATCTAATTATCTTGAATCCATCGATAATCCTATTGCAGAAAGTTAGTAGACTTAATCCTGGAGGAAATACAGAATCAGTCAAGTTACAGTAGTATTGATCAATTTTTAGATGATTCTAAAGCTTTGTGGTTAGATCTGGGGAGGAGCACTGGGGTGAGAACTGAGAGATCGTCTATGTCCATCTACCCAAGGTGATGGAATAGGAGTATCAGTGTCTCGAAAGAGGTCATGCTCCAAGACTGACAGCCGGGATATATCCTTAGCAGTGTGCACAGGAATAATGGGGTAACTGCATGGACCAATTGGTCTTTTTCTGCCATCATTAGCTATGTTACTGTGTTCCTATGTGTAAGCTATTTGCTTTATAAGATGCCTTTTGACAATGAATCATTTGTATTGTTCTGGCATTATGAGTTATTTGAGTGTTCCACCACGCTGCCTTTTAAAGTATATTGTTTATATTATGCCGACATTCCATCATTGTTCTGTTGTCTGAATGTTCTACTATGCTGTTTTAAGATGTTTTATGACATTCTATCATATTATTTCTATCTAGTACAAGTTTGTCTATCTTGAAGTTTATCTCACTGTTCTAACTACCTAGTACTCTGACACGGGGTCATTTTACTGTTGTCATACTGCTGCTACCATGTAAGATGTCTAGGTCAGGGAAGACCTGATATATACCTTGGGTGACTCTCTTCATAAAGGCAGCTATTAAATCCTAAAAAATAAATAGATCAGCATGTGATTCAATTATTCATTATTGGGCCCCAGTTGAACAATAGAATGCTGGACCACTGGCTAATTTCTCATAAGTTAGTGATATTAAGAAGAAGCTGTTGCATAATCTCAGCTAGAGCAGTCTTATAAACTATCACTGGTTTAATGATGCTTTTTATGTCAATCTATAGTGATTCTAATAGCTAAAATGTGATCTCATTGAGATTAGACAATTGTCTTCGCCTAATAAGTTGATCTAAAAATCTAAAAAAATAGTACCCCTTATGCAGTGATTTTTGCTGATCGGTGATCTAATAAATTGATCCCCATCTGTTTTTATCAATATGCTGCATGTAGGTGTGAAAAAAAGGATCCACGTTCGTGAAATTCAAAACAATTTCATCCAACTATCATATAATAGGTACAAATACCTTTTCCAACTCTTTTTCCAAATTTAGGAGGGTTTTAATACATTTTCTAATATTATCGGAACCCTTTTACTAAAGTGCACTATGCCTTTGCACTTACTGTGCATTTTGAGTAAACATGAAGATACAATAATTGCAAACGTCTTGTGCTAACGGTGAAATTAAGGAGGTCATTTCTGAACCAAATAAGCCCTTTTGGACATGCAGCTAGACGCTGTTTCTAAGAAAAACAACAATGACCATATTATGAAACCCGCGGTCCTGCACGTACACGACACTAGCACGGGGGATCTCAGAACGTGGGTGGGAGGGACTGAACGGGGGCGTGGCCAGTATCAGAGACGTATAAAGCATGTTCAGGAAAGGCCCATGTACATCTTTAGTGTTTCCTACAGACATTCATGTTATTCCTGCAGAAACATGAAATAAAGGCAGAAAAATTTCCTCTCTGCTCAAAGCAGCCCGTATTGAAGAACGGTTGTGATAAGTCTGCTTTGAACTGTTGTGTCTGCAGTCTGGAGTGACACAAGATGCAGGTGTAAAGAAAAGAAAGCAGAGGTGAGGGAAGGTTATAAGGTATAGAAACAATATTAAACACCCCTACAGAAACACCGAGAGGAGCAAGTGTATTTATTCTGGCTATGCTGATATTTGCTGTTTGTGCCAACGGAGCTATTCTAGGGTTCTCTAACATGTCCTCTGTTCTGGAAAATGGGACTGTTGATGTAGGGCTAGTATGTGACTGAGCATGGAAAAGATTCTTGTTTAAGTGAGAAAAGATCAGATTTTCAGACCATGCTGTTATTTTATGCCAGCTGTTGGGTATAGGTGCAGGGAATCATTTTGGCAGAAGTTTGTTTAATGTGAGGGCAAGTGAGAGTGTGTTTGTGTGTGGTATGAGGGTTGCACGGGGCGATTTCTGTGCTCTTCTGCAATTCTAGGACATGAATGCCTGGCCAGTACCTGGACTATAGGGATGACCGCTGCGTCACCAAGTGCCAGTGTGATGGAGTCAGAAAATTCAGCAAAGGTTCTCCATAGCAAAGTGTGAAAACATATCCCTGTCAGGAATAAGGGACCAGTACAAACAAAATGCCAAAAATGGGGTCAAAAGATCAACTTGCCCTAGAGTAAAGTGCGCCCTTCTTTAAGGCATCAGCCTCGTATGAGATATGTAGCTTATGCATAAAAGAAGGGAGCACTTTAAGCTAGGGCAAGTTGATCTTTTGACCCCATTTTGGGTGTTTTGTTTTACTGGTCCCTTATTCTTGACAGGGGTATGTTTGCACATTTTGCTGTAGAGAATCTCTGCTTATTTCTACTGGTCCATAATTAGCACTGTGCAGACTGTTTTCAGAGATGCCCAATGCACGATTAGCTGAGGAGTTTGTCTAGTGCCATTGTCTGCTCTGAAGGCAGCTATGTCAGGACAAACAGATCACATTAGACTTGCTGTTATTCTATCACTGACAGCCCTGAGCTTACTTTGCAGTGTTCTGGGCATCCAGCTGACTGGTATATTTAGTCTTGTTGGCATCCGCATTTAGGTCTGATCAATATTCATGTGTTATTTGCATAAACACAACACTGTCAATGAGAGGAGCAGCTTAAGGGATGCCCGTTTTAACAGGGGAGGTGGAGGTGGGCAGCATCGGAGACGTGGGTGCATCCATACCGGAATTGGGTTTAAAACATCCCCGTCTCCGATTTGGACATGCCCACGGCCTGGACGTGAATGTTATAGAATTGGCTTCCACATGTATCCATTCTAATTGCGACATTGACAATCAGCACGCGTTAATGACCCAATGCTAATTGCAATGTACTCTCCAATGCCCACTCTCCGCTCCTAAGCCACCTAGTCACCATCCCATCATGCAACATTCAGTTAGCAAAGGAATTAGCGCAGAATAACTGTCGCTAATTACCACTTAGTGCACTTTAGTAAAAGGTCCCCAAAGTACTTTGATGACTATTCTAAAGTTTTAGAACCATCATACTTAAGAGTTAGACAGATCATATATTCATAAGCAACTGAACCCAACTCAAACAATTTACTCATCGGTCCACACTGTTAGTTAAATATTTCAAAACAAACACTTATCTCTTTATGTCAAAGGCCCAACATTCCATTCAAAAATCCATTGCTAGGCAATCTTAAATAGTCTCAAAATTCTCATGGTCTCAGCTAAAAATGTGGACCAATATCTACGTCTAATGGCTACTTATCTTTTCTATCAATAATGGAGTCCCTTTCTAATTTTGATTTTACTTTAATTTATTGTAAACCGTTTCACTGTTTATGAGAAGCAGTATATCAAATTTTAATTAAACATAACTAAAATGATTTGAGTTGGTTAAGAGTGTTTATGAATATACCTCATATGCTGTGTTTGACCCTCAGTATGATGGGCCTAAAAATTTAGAATATTTATCAAATTACTAAAATATCAAAATAAATGTATAAAAACACCAAAAATTTGTAAAAGATAGTTGGAAAAGGTATTTTGCATCTATTATATATCCATGAGATAGTTGGATGGCAGTATAAAGACATTATTTTATGGATGATATCAGGGCTGCTATGTTTATGGGACCTTTTACAAAAGTGTGCCATGCAATTAGCATGGGTTTTGTCACACGCTTTTACTAAATGTATATTATTGTTGTCTTATATTTTGTAAACTACTCAGGCAATTTTGATAGGTGATATATCAAAATGAAACCTTGAAACCTTATTTCAGGAATGGATGGTTAGAAGACTGAATAGGCACTAAGGGTAGCTCCTCTAGTTGATAAGAAAGAACCTTTCAAAGGCTTATTTTATTCATTAATGTATATATATCTTACTTGTTTGTAGTATGTTTTTATAAAATTATATGCCACTTTCAATGGATTGTGTTTAGGAAGGTGTTATATAAAACGTTTTTAAATAAATAAAGAAAATATAGTCCATTTTAGGCATGTTGATAGAGCTAGAAGAATCTAGGAGATAAACCGTAAATTGATTTTTCTGTAGATCGTATTGAGACCCTATTCCTTGTCTTCTTGGTTACCCTCTATGTTGTTATCCCAGAAAAGGAATGCTAATGAATTTGCTTCTTGCTATTCCTCTGACCCACTTTTTCCTTCAGTTTCAACTTCAGAAACAGATTCTGTCACTAATTCCCGGCTGAAACAAACATGTACACTTTTAATCCTGAACATCAGCAGAACCGCTTTGCAATCATTTGTTCACCACTCTATAGTAACCGAAGCAGACGGACCAGGTGCTTCAGGCCCATCAGTCCTATTGCCTTCCCCGCCGCCACTCATGCCCCCAACTCCCCACCACAAACCAAACCAAACCACACCACACCAAATGCTCATGGAACACAACTGGTCGCAGCTTTATTAACCTTTTAACAATTTAACAATATGTTGGAATTATAAACCTTAACAATCCGATTAGCGGAGCAATGCCGCACCAGCCATACATTAGCAAAGTGCCTCACCACCGCTACCTGGACAACGAACTAAATCTCAAGTCTCACGTTAACAAAACGGTCAAGAATGCATACCATAGAATGAGAATCATCAGACGGCTTAAACCCCTCCTCGACGCAGAACACTTCCGCACGGTATGCCAAGCACTCATCACCCCATTAATGGATTTCTGCAACCCCATCTACCTTGGCCTACCAAAGCAAACTCTCAAACCGCTCCAACTAGCCCAAAATACCGCAGCACGCATCATTTCTGGCACAACAAGACATGAACACATTACCCCTGTTCTCAAAGACCTACACTGGCTCCCAATCAGCTCACGCATTAAATACAAAACAATAATAAACATATTCAAAATCAAACACCACATTTCAGCCAACAGCCTGCACACCCTCATTCATCCAGACACCAGCACCCGCCCGAGAAGACAAGGAACCTCCAACAGAGTCAACACACCGAGGGACTTCAGAAAAACACAAAAGGACACCACAGAGAGAGCCCTCTCCCTGGCAGCCCCAACCATCTGGAACTCCCTCCCAGACGAGCTGAGAGCGACAACGGACCTCAAGGACTTCCGCAAACAGCTGAAGACAGCTCTGTTCATAGAACATTATGGACACGTCACTTAATCAACAAGGTCTGATCAACAAAGACCCCCCCCCTGACGAGAGATTGTATATCGGCACAGGATTTATCTCATGACCTATCTGAACAGTACCTAGTATTATAGAACATGCTGTATCATAGCGCACCCTGTACATAGCCCCCCTAATCTAGAACACTCCCCCCACACGCACACCACCCCCCCTGCATTCTCTGCATGAACCCCCCCCCCGCCCCTTACTCCCCCTATCACTGCATGAACCCCCTCCACATCTTCTGATTGTTTTGTTGTGACACCGCCTTGATTTTTATGATAAGACGGTCTAGAAATACTGTTAAATAAATAAATAAATAAATACTGCCGAAAACTTGCCCCCGGCAAGCTTCCTACCCCCTTTCCCCGACTCCGCCATGCTATTAGCAAAAGTCGGCCAGGATTTGTCTGGGTCAGGGGCACCCCACCCCTGCCCAAGTGTAACCTGAGGCTCCGGACCCCGCCCCCAAGCTGCAACACTCCTTTCCTTTTTTCCCCCCCATCCCTTTTATGGGCGGGTGGGAGGGAAGCCGGCACCCCGAGCCACCGCCGCCATGAATGAGGATGCGGAGGCTGCCGGCCCGACTCCTCCCCCCCCCCACGCTGCTGTGTCCTTCACCCATTGGCTCCCGCGCAACCACATTCGCAGAGAGCCAATGAGTTCAAACTCCCTTCTTCTCGCCCTCACCTCCCAGCAGTGGTCGCACACAGGGTCCCCGCACAGGGCCACGCACCCAGTTACGATCGGCTGCCGGGAACCTGCCCGCGGCCTTGCATTTCCCTTCTTCAAACTCTTGAATTCCTTTTTATTTTGTCAGCATTCATGATGGATTCAATTTGGTGAAAATCTTAATTCTAATATACAGTTCCATTGGTATAAATATGGGATAGGGCAAGATTTTTTTAAAATTAAATATTATATCCATTATTTTTGATGTGCAAGACTGTTTTACCTTCTGCTTTATTTAGTTATTGTGCTTACCTTGAACCACAGGGCTTTTGGCCTATTGTACCCTTACCACTGTTCCCTCTAAGCTGTGTGCCTGTGCGTGCACACACACCTCACCGAGCGAGCGCACATACCTTACAACAGAGCGCACAAAAATTACGGTTCTGATTCTGATAGAAAACACAGACATCTTAAAATTTCAAAGTTGTTGTGTATTTATGGTTTTCACAAGTTCTACAATATTTTCTAGTGCAATCAATGTGGTGTACATAACTGTATTCTGACGTGTAGTCAAATTTTAAAGTATATAACTCCGAGTGTCGTTATGTGGCGCACAAAAATTTAACCTTCCTTCAAAATCTGCACAGCTGATATTTTATGTGCACACAGCCTACAGAAAATTAGAGGGAACATTGACCCTTACTGTTTTAATTTATTTTCTGTCAAGAATGCCGTTCCCCAAAGGTTCTTTCTTACTTTGATAAAATGTGGTTTCTTGACGTTTTGACACAAGCTGGCCTCACATGCCAGAAGTTCCTCCTGCCCTGCAACTTGCTAAGCTGGTTTGGATTTTTTGTTCTTCCATAAAAAGTGGTTTGGTCTGTGTTCTGTGTACTGGGGTTTTCCTCATTGATTCCTATGGAACTGGGTAAATAAGTATTGGAGATAGTATGCAAATGATTGAAGTCTAGGTAGCGGTCTTTAGCTTCGCTCATGCCGTCATAGCCCAACATTAGTGTCAGGTTTGAAAAGTCTCTTCCAATATCTGCAGTTCATTATGTTATTTGATACTGGCAGAATTATGGATGCATAAAGTATTTATAATTTACAGAGGCAAATGAAGAAAACTTAAGTGCATGTACAGGACACAGAGGATGCAGACTAAGGTTTTCCTGATGTGAGCACTTTTTGATGCCTCTTTCAATGTTAACTTTGAAATTTAAACAACAAATAATACATTTTTTTGATTAAGCCCTGCCAGAGTTTTTCACCTTTTGCATGCTCACAATTTTTCACTCTCTTTTTCTATAGGAAATCAACATCACTGCATCTCACATCTCAGAGCTTGCCAGGCCTCAGATGCCTCATACATGCTTATTGCCCCAACCACTGCTATTTAGCCTCCTGAACAGCCTCTTCTCAAGCTCTGAATCCTGGATTTTTACTTCCGTCAGCCTCTTTTCCAGCTTCAAACTCGACTAGACTCCATAATCTTTTCTATAAAGACATAAATGATTGAATTTATTTTAATCTAACCTATACAAAATATCCCTGCTCTAGATATTACATATTGTTATAATGACCTCAATAAAAAATAAGCAAGAAATGGCTTGATAGCTAGTTCCCTCCCTCTCTTGCTTTGGTTCCACCTCTCTTTGGTAGCTTAAAACTCAACCCGATTCTGCCTCGGGGCATTTGGAAGCAGCAGAAACTGCATTATGAGGACTGAAGGCAGCGTCTTCCTTCTGGTCCTCACTCTTTGCTCAGAACTTCATCTTACATTTGGCCACCATGAACCACTGCCGATACGTGAGTATAGCGGAGATCTTAGAGCAGCCCAGAGAATAACAGAATATAGACTATAAGTACAGGGCTAAGGTTCAGACTCCAAAGTGTAGGCTATAATACCAGCTTGGCGTTTTAACCCTGAATACTTTCAAAAACTGAAATTCCAACCATTTGGAAAATTCATGATAAACGTGGCACTGCTCTGCTGCTTAAGTCACGAACCTGCTAAGTAGCGTCATGCATGCGCTAAAGCTGCTGTCACCTGTCTATTGGAAATTGTTCAGCCTGCCAGGCAGCTCCATGCTATTACTTGAGTACTCACATTCAGTAACATAATGGTTACCAGGTTAATAATATCTAACTATCTTGGTCATCTACCACAAAGATCCTGCAGCTCTCCCTTTCCAGGGACACTGCTCCCAAAAAGCTGAGCACTCAAAGAAAAAGTATAAATTGTGAAGAATCTGCTGTGAAAATAGTTCAGTCACAAAGTCCCACAGGCTCGCTTGATGGCCTCGGGTTGAAACTCTCCAGGACACTGCCAAACAGTAAATCACTGACTTTTGGTTTCATGTAACCCTGGAAATTGCACTGCACCTAGTCCTTACAATGTTAAGATTTAGCAGAAAAAGACACTCTTACAAGAAATCTAACTTTTATAAGGCAAAATGCAAAATCCCGTATTTATTTGGACCATAATGCATTATGGCTATATCAATAATTTTGTAAGAGTAGACCTTTTAAATGCAAACCATTTCAACATACGTTTAAAAAGTAAAACAATTGCCAGAAACTTTTTAAAAAATAAACTCCACAATATTGCAACTAATCATTTATATTGTTTTATTTATATGAAGCATCTGAGGTTTGCATGAAATCCAAAAAACAATGGTGCTTTTTGCTTCCTGCAAGGAGGCTCATCTTCCCATACTAGAAGAGGCTCAATAAACTCAGTCCTTAAAAGTGTCAGCACCCAAAAGCTAGTCAAGAAATGCATTGTAAAGGCCATGGAAGGGATTGCTTATGCTATTGATTAGATTCTATGGGGTGTTTTATTTTCTGTGATTTCATTTTGTCTTTTTTATGCTTGTTTTTGGATCCTATGTCAATGTACACTTTGTAACCTGCTTTGTTGCAATTGTATTGACTGGGCAGATTAGATGGACCATACTGGTCTTTATCTGCCGTCATATACTATGTTACTATAAATTGTTCTTAAATTATATTAGATTGAATTCTATTTTTTGTTAACTTTTATTTCCACTTGCCACCCCTCCCCCCTCCAAACTCTGTTGGGCTGATACTCTGGGTTGTTTTTGTTTTATGTTCAGTGTACACCACCTAGAATATTTTTTGTTTATTTCACCAAGTGCAAAAGCAAACAAAAGTGAAACGACAATTCAAAATCAGTCACAGAGATTGATCCACTAGAGCACCAGCCCAACAGTGTTGCAACGAATGCCTTAACAAAGAAGGGGTTTTGTCGGACTGTTTGAATTCGAGGACTTAACCTCACTTTACCAAACCATCCATTTTAATGTCTTTTTTAGAAAAAAGTTTAATTTAAACTTTGTGTCAAAAAAGCACATTTTACAAATCCACTTAACTGAAGTGGAGATGTTGAAAAACCCTAGGGAGCAGTCCGGTATAAACACCGACGCACTACCGTGTTTACACCAGATCGATCTCTGTGATTAAGTTTTATTTCCATGCATTCAAGTGGCCTAACATGGCAACCATCTTGTTTTAGATAGGGGCAATTAAATTGATGGGGTTTTTTATAGCAAGACAGCTTCCAATACATGTGGAAGGTTGGAGGGGAATGCAATGAGGCTTCCCCATTGCTGCGACTAAAGACTTGATTACTGAGCTGCGTCTCCATAAGGACAGAATGGAGAAAACCCTTAATAAGTTAGGCCATAGGTGTGAAACACCGAAGGCTTTCTTTAGTCCTGTTCTGTGATCACCACTCGGACTGAGTGTGTGAGGTCCAGATTCACAGGCCCTGAGGGATGGATCAGTCCAGTAGGAAGGATAAGGAGCGGAGTAAGGATTAGGAGGAGTGTGAGAAAAAGAGTGGGACTGGATGCTATTGGAATGAGGAGGTGGAAAAAAGAGAGAAACAGAGAAAGAGAGAAGGGGACGATTTGGAGTAGAGGGAGAGAGAGATGGTAATGGGGAGGAGAAAAGAGGCTGCTGGTTGGAAGAGGGAGAGAGGGAATAGTTTTTGCCACGGTTCAGCCTGGGGGAGGGGGAAGAGAGAGGAGGGAATGAAAGGTGAAGGAAGGGGCTGCTGGACAGGAGGGGAGAAGGAAGGAAGGAAGATGTTACTAGGCAGGAGGTGGAGGGCGATGCTGGGCAGGAGGGGAGAGAGAGAGGTATGGCACCCGGTAGCTGCCGTCACAAAGGAGAGAGAGAGAGAGAGAGTTGTGCTGGAGTCGCCGCTGGTAAGTTGTGGGGAAGAGGCAGCACTGATACTGTAATCTCTTATTCCCTATTGCTGGGGGTAGAGTAAAAGCTTAACACAGCGGATGGCTTTTGACACTGCCTCCTTCTGTCTTACAGAGAAATGCATCTGCCCAGCACAGAAAAAGCCATGTGACTACCTGTATCCACCTCCAAAGGAATGTGGCCTGGACTCCAAAATATGCCCCAAGCATATGCATTGCTGTCCCTACTGCGATTATCTAGCGTGCCTCCCACCTCCAGAAGGTATCTGCTCAGTTCCAAGTCTGTACCATACTTTAAGGGGCTTGTTTACAAAGCTGCGGTAGCGGTTCGCGATCGTTATCGGAGCCGCGACCCCATTGATTTCATAGATGTCTTGTGCTGCACCCTCAGATACCTTCATATCGCATCTGCAGATTATTTAAAATCAGAGCCTCCCTAAAATTAAAACCAGAAATCAAAGGTTTCAAAACTAAGGGTCTAGAATAAGGGGCATTCTGGGTGCATTGCTAATGTTACAATCCATGCTCAATTTCCTCAATTTTATAAGATGCTATACTCTAAATAAAGCATGCATTACCTTCAATGTGAGTACAGTAGATCTACCTCATGCGTATTCATTGTGGACGTCCTGCAATCCTGACTGGTTGGGTGTGCTCCGAGGACTGGATTGAGAGCCACTGCACCAGAGACCAGGCTCTCCTACTGAGTGGCACTGATGTATATATCCCAGTAACAACCCAAGAGGAAAGCATTAGATTAGGTTTGGAAATGTCAAGTGCTGAAGAACTGCTGGCAGTGAATCCATGGTTTCACAGCCAAATTGTATGAGAGATTCAAGAGCAATTGGCTAGGACCAGCAGTTAAGCTATTTAATTCCTTATTACATGAGGAAGGCTTGATGCTTTCTGTGACATGGCAGGAATGACAGTCATACCTACAGAAGGCAAGAATATTACCCTCTCCGGGCTCCTTGCTTAATCTAGATGCTAAATTACTTGCTGAAATCTTGCTCTCGGGGTTACAGGACCTTGCAGTATATCTGTAGGCTAGGATCAGTCTTGCTTTATCCCAGGCAGGCACGCAACTGACATTCACTGGAACTCATGTTTCCTAAAAAGTACTCTGTGAGATGCCCTAAGGATCGGTCTTAGACCCCATTCTATTACACATTTTCTTTGTGCTGCTTGCAATACTATGGCAGACTTTAGGCTTTGATGATGTTTATCTATTAATTGCCATAGAACCTCATCATCCCCTAGAAATCGGTGACATTTGTCACAAGCTAGAGGGAATTACGGACTGGATAAGCAAGAACAAACTCAAACTGAATCTCTAAAAACTGAGGCCATTAGATTTTCCATAGGGAAGTTATTTCAACCTTCCCCTTCCCTGACAATATCTAGCACACCCATCACTGTAAACAACTCATTCAAGTCTTGGGTATTATCTTAGATGATCAATTTGTCTTTGATCCTCAGATCTTTAGGCTAATAAAGGAATCATTCTTTGAATTAAGGCTGATATGCTCGGTCAGCTTTGAATTGGACAATAAGGCATTACGAATACTGATCCATGCACCTGTACGAGTCATCTAAACCAGTGTTCTCAACCGAGTCCTCAGGACACACCTACAATGAATATGCATGAGAGAGATTTGCATGCACTGCCTCCACTGTATGCAAATAGCTCTCAAGCATCTTCACTGGGGTTATCCTGAAACTTGACTGGCTAAGTGTGTCCCGAGGACTGGATTCAGAGCCTCTGATCTAGACTGTTGTAAAGCTATATAATCCACACACGTCAAACATCTGCAATTAGGGCAAAATACTGCAGTCAAGCTCCTTTACAGGTGCTAGAAAATCCAATCATGTAACTCTGCTATTGAAAGACCAGCACTGGCTCCCAATATCAACTAGGACTGCCTATAAAATAGTAACTTTAACTCATCAAATCTACTATTGTGGCATTCCTTTCTTCTTTTCCAGGCCCCGCTCCCAGTCGGTGTACCCCAAGGATCTGTCTTGGGTCCGCTCCTTTTCTCTCTCTATACCCAGTCCCTTGGTGTGCTCATCTCTTTCCCTTGGCTTTCAGTACCATCTGTATGCTGATGACTCCCAAATCTACCTCTCTACGCCTGAACTCTCTCCAGCAATCCAGACCCAGATCTCTGCCTGCCTTTCTGACATTGCTGCCTGGATGTCTCACCACCGCTTGAAACTGAACATGGCCAAGACTGAACTTCTTATCTTTCCCCCTAAAACCTCCCCTCCCTCCTCTCTGTGGACAGCTCTGTACTCCTTCCTGTTTCCTCGGCCCGCAATCTGGGGGTTGTCTTTGACTCCTCTCTCTCTCTCTTTCTCCACACATATCCACCTTGTAGCTAAGACCTGCCATTTCTTTCTTTATAACATTAGCAAAATCCGCCCTCTCCTTTCTGAACACACTACTAAAATGCTTATCCACTCCCTAATCACCTCCCGTCTTAACTACTGTAACCTACTCCTTGCTGGTCTCCCTCTGAATCATCTCTCTCCCCTTCAACACTCCGCTACAGGGCTAATCTTCCGCCAGCCTTGTCACGCCCACATTACTCCTCTTCTCAAGTCACTTCACTGGCTCCCTATCTGTTTCCGCATCCAGTTCAAACTTCTCCTGCTGACCTATAAATGCATTCGCTCTGTGGCTCCTCAGTACCTTTCTTCTCTTATCTCTCCTTACAGCCCCCCTCGGGAACTCCGCTCTTCTAGCCAACTGCGTCTATCTATGCCCTCCTCTCCTGCTGCCAACTCCAGACTTCGCTCCTTTCACCTTGTTGCAACTTACGCCTGGAACAAACTACTTGTGTCTGTACGCCAGGCACCTTCTCTGACCCTATTCAAATCCAGGCTGAAAACTCACCTCTTCGCTGCTGCTTTTGGATCTCGACTCACCTGATCTCCTTTTCCTTCCCCCTGTTCTACCCCTGCCTACGCCTTCTGTGTTTTGTTTTGACTAGATTGTAAGCTCTGATGAGCAGGGACTGTCTCGTACACGTCTGTACAGCGCTGCATACGACTGGTAGCGCTATAAAAATGCTCAGTAGTAGTAGCAGTACTTACTCCTTATGCTCCATCACGCTCATGTAGTCCTCGCCCCCTCCCCCACCCGCTTATAGTATTCCTTTTGAAACCACTAGGCATAAGTTCCTTGGGCGTGCTTGTTTCATCACTATGGAATGAATTACTCTTAGATTTAAGACTAGAGACTAACTACACCAAATTTATTCAGACCATCACCGCATACTGAGCTGAGGATTTCAATGCATTGTCCTCAATGACGCTAAGATCCTTTACCTAGTGGTGACTCCTGATAAGGAACCCATCATTGGGGATCTATAATTAGGATGGTTTTTCCCTGTTTGCATCACTGTACTTGTCCACATCAAGGGGAATGGATTTAGCTCATGCCTTTCTCAGACGTTGACGGCAAGTTGTATTCAGATATTTCTCCTTCCCCTGAGTACTTGCAATCTGAGTATGCACCTGAAGCAAGGGAGGGTTAAGGGACTTACCCAAGATCACAAAGAATAGCGGTGGGATTTGAAACTGGCTTCCCTCGCTCTTGGCTTGCTGCTCTAACCGTTAGGCTACTTCAGCAGCCATTGAGAGGCCTATTTCTCCATTCTGGAAAGGTCCTTCTACAGTTAATGTTCACTGTCTGCTTGTATTTGCACTACTTTGAATATTTTTCTGCCATCTCCATCTTCAATCCTCGTTGCTCTCTTTCCCAGACCATTAATGATTAAGTTAAACAATACTGGTCCCAACACAAATCCCTGAGACACTCCACTATTTAACCCTTTCCAGTGGTATAAATTCCTCCCAAGCAGCTCCTACAATGCTGGGGGGAGGGGGGGGCAGGTGGCGGTAAAGGCAGAGTGGCAAACTTACTTTCAAATGTTTTCCGCACTGTCTCCCGCTCCTCTTCTCTCTCAATTGAGGATTTGAGGTCTGGCAGCTATCATCATCTGCTGCTGGGCTGACGTCTCCTGATATAATAGCCACGTTATCATACGTTTGCAGGAGGGTGGTTGCTGTCCCTGCTGCTCCCCCCAACAAAAGTTTACTTTGGGGCCCCTCATTAGAACTTATGCTACTGCCCCTTTCCATTAGGAAAACTGAACATTCAGTCCGACTCTTTGCTTCCTATCTTTTAACCATTTGCTAATGCACACTAAGCCATCATCGCCTGTCCCATGACTTTGCAATTTTCTAAGGAGCAGTTCTATGCGTAAAACATCATTTTACATGTAGAAATGATTTCTTCTAAAATATACCTACACATAGACATACGCCCTATGGGGGTTACTTTAGAAGTCCTATTCATTCCTTGGATGTCTCAAAACAGGCATAGACAGTGGCGGCACAAGGGTTTCTACCACCCTAGGCAGAGCCTCTGTGCCGCCGCCCCCTCAAAGACTGCATCTCCATCCCACCCGCCATGCTGCTTCAGCGCTGTGTCAGGGCTTACAGGCCCACGCACATGCACACTCACAGACTGCCCCTCCTGCCCCCACACCGATGCAACTTTCTTGGAGGGCGGGCAGGAGGGGCAGGCTGGACTGCGTGCATGTGTGTGGGTGTTTTAAAGTCTACCAAGGCAATGAAGCAGCAGTTCAGCTGCCAATTTCTGGGGGGTTGGGTTAGCGATGCTGCCCACCAGGGTCTGCCGCCTTAGGTGATCACCTAGTTTGCCTAGTGGAGAGGCCGGCCCTGGACACAGAGATGCCCAAAGCACAGAGACGTGCCCAGAGCCATTTTAGAAGCTAGGTCTGTGAGCATCCCCAGTGTGAGGATGTCCAAGTCGGAATGGGGGCATGGTGAAGGGATGGCCTAGGAATTTCCAATAACTTGGGCATCCACGCCCAATTTCAGAAATGTCCTGGACGTCCCAAGCCACGTAAAGATACCTGTTTCAAGCATGAATAAGTTTCTGAAAACTACTTGTTTTGTCAGGCAAATGTCTGGAGGGTGTAGAGAAGGAGGTACATTCATAGCCCCTTTATTTTACAGTTTGTCAGTGAACACTGATGGGGAACGGAGGCTAATGTTTTTGTTTTGCCAGGCCACTGGATGTCCCTATATGCAACCTTGCTTCAGATGGACATCCCTGCCCCACAGTTTCATAGTGGGAACATCTATAGGTATGTTGGCATGGGCATCCACATTATGTTTCTAAAATTCGGCCGTAATATAGACTTCCCTGGCATTTTTCTACACGTTCTGCCCTGGACATGCCAAATTGCACTTGGATGCCCTTTTTAAAATGCCACTTCACAGGTGCATAAGCTTGTCCAGTCCGGTCAGTCCATGATTCTATATATTCTGGAAAGTCTTTGCTTTGTCCTGTAACAAAGAGGTTAATTTTTCCCTCTTAGCAACTGCTTTCTAATTTTTAAGGAACTCTCGTTGGCTTTAATAGCCTCTTTCATAGCACTATTTAGCTACCCCTGAAAGACGCTAGTTTTTCTTTTGAACTTTTTTAAATAGTGAAAGACATTGGACCAGTTATCCTCCCAATGGGCTCAGAAAATAGATTTCAACAGAAATATGACATTGATCTGTTTTTTTGCTGGGAACGAGTGATGCTGCGAGCTTCCTTTGGGTCTGCCTGTGGTTGCTACTGGGAGTGCATCTGTGACCCTGAGGATCCTCTGCGGTACAGGTTGTGAAGAATAAGAAACACTGAGAGGCTTCTTTAGGTCACCTTCTGAGTTCATACCTGCCGGTGGCTTCTATTTAATGCTGGTGGGAATTTAACAACAGATAATCTTCTACTCTCTGTCTCTGTTACAGACAAATGTGGTACATGTCCAAAGAGGAAGAAGCCATGTCCAAAAATGATTCCCAGGCCACGCTGCCACTGTGATGATGACTGCCCTCATGAGAAGAAATGCTGTTACTATTGTGGGTGGAGATGCATTCAACCTTTTGGATGTAAGTTGTCATTACTCAGTTCTGGATTCAGGGTATATGTGCATAAGAGTTCTCTCTGGCCGTTTCTTCTGATCAAAACCTTAAGGCCTTTTTTTGTGTTTGCATTCCATGCTGACTCCAAATAATGCATATTAACCATGTGATGTAATTGACATGACTGCTCCCAGAGGTTCCCAGAGGAAATCAAATAGAAGCGGTTAAGTATCTTCAGTCATAATAACATAGTACCATTAGCCCGATACCAATTAAAAATGACTTTAAAGGGCAGCCTGGTGGCTGTGCACTCTCATGTAGTAGGTTCTCATTTTGATCCCTGAGTTGGTTCTTTCAGTCTCCAGATCAACTGAGAGTTGAGGATGCTGCTGAAGTAGTGTTCACAGATCCCAGAAGAAAGGACATCATTGTCATTGCTCAAGGGTGACACCTAGTGACCATATTCAGGGCCTGTGACTGCAGGATTCTAGAAGAAGCCCTGCTGCATGACCACCGGACCTGGACTGTGCTGCAAAGACCATAGTAGGAATGCTGGGGCTATAAAAATGAAGGAAAAATCCCCGAATGAGAATGAAGGCTGATGATAGCAGATGCTAGACTTAGTTCTGACTGTAGAAGGAAACTGCCTCATTTAAAAAAGTACTTTTTATTTATTTCATGAAACTTTAGAACATTGCTGTCAGATATCAGTCCCTCTAGGTCAGCTCTCCGGGTCAGAAATTCAGCAGTTTTCCCTTTTCTATAGACTATTTACATGCTCTGTTTACAGAATTAGGGGAATGCTTTACAAGGGCTTCTAATCAGTAACTTTCACGACTAACATACAGCCCCTTGCACAACTTAATCCAGTGAATTTCTCAAGCAAGCAACAAAGCTCCCTAATCTTAGCTCTTCTTATGCTACAGCCTATGGACTTTAGCATAACATCTAACTTGTTTGTCCACTTCTCAGTTGCTGACTACAGCTCTTGGATGGTCTGTCTTTGCACATAGATTAACGCTGAGAGGTTAAGGTCTGCTGTCAGGAGGATATTTCACCATGGGCAGGGATTGGTAACTTCTCTAACATACAGCTCTCTAGCACAACTTTAATCCAGCATGCACTTCTAA
The DNA here is from genome assembly GCA_033557465.1 of Ichthyophis bannanicus. NCBI lineage: Eukaryota > Metazoa > Chordata > Amphibia > Gymnophiona > Ichthyophiidae > Ichthyophis > Ichthyophis bannanicus. The sequence continues at coordinate 90,269,969 of CM066049.1, read as the reverse complement.
TTGGCAATGAGATTAGTTCTTTCAGTTTGTCTTTCTTTCCCCAGCCCAGATTCTGTGCCCAAGTATTTTAAACTACTAGGTAGATGGCACAGCAAACACAATATCCTCTTTCCAGCCTCCCTAAACACTTAACAGCATTCTTTGTATCAAGCTCCTCACTTCAGGGCTGAAAATTAAGCTTAGTGCATCTATCTGCGTGCTCTTTCTGTCTGTCCTGCCCTTTAGAAACAGTGGTGACTATTTCATTCCAGCCGCTTCCCAAATTGGTGGCAGGTGTTTAGCTGCCTTCATCTGCGTTCTGAACCCTGACTGCTGTCTCAGTACATCTTTCAGACTGCCTGTCTCCAATACGAGCTCACTTCTTGTCCATTTGGAACACTCAAGGACTACATCTCCCAACATTCCAATGAGCTCACTTCTTTTTAGAGATTTCATATGTTCTCCTGAGCCCCCTCTGGCTATGAACTGCTGTGAAAAAGTGACACACTGCCCAGCATGTCACAATTACTTAGTGCAAGACCGGTACAGCTTTCTTACCTATCCATTTTCCTCAGTTGGGCATGACATCCACTTTCTGAAATGATGTCTCTTTTTGAGAGGAGTTATTGGAATATCGCAAAAAAAGGGGGAACTACCCCTACCAATAGAGGTCCACGACAAAAAGAAAACAGGAAGTGGTAATTGAAAGAGCCACAGAACAAAAATAGCCACAGGGTAAATTTATTCAGCTTCCCTTTTTTTCTTTTTGTTGTGGATGTTTATTGGAATATGACAATTCGCCCCTCTGTTATACTGTGCTGTCTCTCTTTCAGTGCATCGTGGGAAATGTCCCCCCTTGAACATATCATGTATTGCAACTAAATATGAGTGCCACTGTGACAAGGACTGTAAACGGAAGAAGAAATGCTGTTTAGACCATCATTGTGTCTGGCGGTGTACGCTTCCTCTGAAAGGTAATCATTCTGATTTTGTCTGAGCTGTTAGAACTCTACAGGATCATGCTAAGGTCTGGGGGTTGGGAGATTTAGCAGAAAACAGCTCCATACGGCAGCCCTGTCAGGCTATGTCCTTTCGGGAAGCACCGCTGGATTTCTAGAGAAGATTTCTAATTAATTAATTAATCAATCCATTAATTGATTGATTTACTTATTTTGATTTTTTTTCAAAGCTCTGTTTATTAAATATTACAGGATACAAAAAAAACAATGGCAAATTAACATGTACAGTTTTTACTATTCCAAACGCCAAACACTCAACCTGGTCCCGGGTGGGGCTGTGTCTTGTCCACCACCCTGGGAACCCGATATACACCAACAGCACCTCGTTCAGATAACCCGTATCCCCCAGCAAGCCCCCCTCCGACCACCCCCCCCTCACCCTCCCCCCCCCCCACCGCAGGGAGCACAGCAGCTCAATGCACCCATCAGGGGACACCAACTTCACAGGCTATCATTATCCAAGTGTTAATACTGCACTACGTGCCGTGGGACCCAAGCGCTGAATATAAGGCATCCAAATCAGCAAGAAGGAAGCCCAGGCCCGAGGGTGCCTCAACGCCACTCTCCGCTCCAAGAGCATAAGGTGATGCAGGCTATTTCGCCACTCGCAAAAGGTAGGGGCCACCCGCTCCCTCCATCGACTAAGTATAGGGCCTTTACCCACCAGACAGGCCTTACGCACCAATACCCTGTCCCAGCGGCCTTTCGGGTGGAGCGGTCCCAACTGATCCAGTACCACCAGCATCCCCGACCAGCACAGCTGTTGCCCCAACAGGCCACTCAGATAGGTCTCAATATGCCTCCAATATCGACGAATAGAAGGGCACCCCCACCACATATGACCCAAATCCGCTAAGGCACACGAGCACTTAGGACAACCGCCATGGGGGGCAAGATGACTCCGAAACGCTCGTCTCGGGGAAAAATGGGCATGAAGGATACATTTAAACTGCACCTCCCACCAACGAGCCCCATCCACAAGTTGCCCAATCCTACTCAAGGCCGCCCGTACGGATCCCTGAGCGACCTCCCGTCTCAACTCTCTCGCCCAAAGACGTTCTACCACTGAATAGTCCGGGGGCACCTCCAACTGATCCAAACGTTTCTTCAGGTCCGCAATCGTTGGTGGAATATCGGCCCCCAATGCCAAGAACTCCAAAAGACGTTCCGAATGTTCCACCGCAAGCTCCTGCCGCGGCAGGGAGCCAATATAATGAGATATCTGAGCATGTGCAAAAGCCGTGGTGCCCGGAGACAACCCGTACTCCCTACAGAGCACCCCCAAGGCCTTACCACAGCCGGCAGGGTCTACCACCTGTCCCAACCGCCGTATCCCCGCTCACCACCACTGGCGAAAGGGGGCCGAATCCGAGCCAGGCAAGAAACAGGCATTACCTCGTATAGGCAACCAGCATGACACCGCTGCATCACTGCCCCAATACTTATTTAATTGCTGCCATGTCCGCCGAGGAGCCTGCAACAGAATACTGTTCATCAGCCAAGCTGGCAAGACAGTGCCCGGTAGATGCAAAACCGCTTCCAAGGAGTGGGGCGCCACAAAGGCTGCTTCCAGTCCGCGCGGAGTATAAGTCTCCGTATCCCCCAACCAATCGCTCAGATGCTGCGCCTGACAAGCCAGCGCATACTTCCAAAAATCGGGCACCCCCACTCCCCCCGAATGCCACCCTCCCCGCAGGCGCGCCAGTGATATCCGGGCCTTACAACCTTTCCAAAGGAATCCTCGAATCTCCCTCTCCAGTCGCCCCAAATCACGCTTCAATAGCCACACCGGGAGTGTTTGCATCCAATAGAGCACACGTGGAAGGATCACCATCCCCAACGCGGCCACTCTACCGAGCAAAGACAGAGGGAGATGGGCCCACGCCCTCAACTGTGCACGAACCTTCGCAAAAATACGTTCAAAGTTCGCTGGATACAACAATGTCGGTTTCCTCGTTAACAAAATACCCAGATAGATAATAGAATCATCAGCCCAGCGGAGCGGGAAGCTCCCAGACCAGTTCCCCTGTAACGTACCCCCTACATCCAATGCCTCTGATTTAGCCATATTAATACGCAATCCCGCAAACTGCCCATAGCGTGTAAGCTCCTCAAGCAGGCGCGGAAGCGATTGCCGGGGGGAAGACAGATGTACCAGTATGTCATCGGCAAAGGCAGCCACCTTAAAGCCATAGGAGCCAATGCGGACACCCCCTATGTCCGGGGAGTTCTCGATGTTATGTATTAAGGGATCTAAGGAGAGCACAAAGAGTAAAGGGGAGAGCGGGCATCCTTGACGCGTGCCACGCTCCAAACGAAACGGATCCGACAACACTCCATTACATAGGACCCCCGCTGTGGGTCCCGCATACAGCAGCTCCACCATCTGACAGAAAGGAACCCCCAACCCATACTGGGGCAAAAGAAAACGCAAATACTCCCACTGGACCTGGTCAAATGCCTTTTCGGCGTCGAAGCTGATTATCAAAGATTGAAGATCCTGCTCCCGAACCCATTCAGGAGAGGCTAGAAGTCGTCGCATATTCCGCACGGCATAACGCCCTCTAACAAACCCGACTTGCGACTCGTGAATCAAGTCCCCCAACACCAAGGCCAACCGGTCCGCCAATACCTTCGCAAAACTTTTCACGTCGAAATTCAATAACGAAATAGGCCTATACGATGCTGCTTGGGAGGGGTCTTTCCCTGCTTTAGGAATCAGGGAGATATACGCATGATTAGAGCCCCTTTTAAATTCCCCCTGCTCCACACGCCTATGGTAGACGGCCACTAACGTTGGAGGCACCATCCCGCCCAATAGCTTATAAAACTCAGCACCAAACCCGTCCGGGCCGGGGGCCTTGCAACAACTAGCCAGCTGGATAACTCCCTGGACCTCCTCCACCGTTATCGGAGCATCCAGGCACGCCCTCTGCTCAGCAGTCACGTTCGGCAACGACAGCTCCTGCAAGTACTGCTGCATGGCCTCCGGCGCTCCCTCCCTCCGGGCGTATAATTTCTGAAAAAAGGAGCGGAACACTCGAGTAATACCCGCGTTATCTTTATACAAAACCCCCCCGATCATCCCGCAACGCTGCCACCAGTCGGTGGCCCCGATGACCTTGTAGGCAACGTGCCAATAGTTTCCCAGGTTTATCTCCAAAATGGAAGAGCTGATATTTGTAATATATATGCGATTTCTTTGCCCTCTGGTGAAGTAGTTCATTAAGGGACGTTTGCAATTCCCAGAGCCGGCGCCGGTTCAATACACTAGCGTCGCCCGCACAACGCCGCCGAGCGCGCACCACCTGCCTCTCCAACTGAACAATTTGCCACGCCACTAATCTCCGTTTCCTTGCCGCATATGCAATAATATCTCCCCTTAATACGACTTTAGCCGTCTCCCAAAGTAATTCCGGATCATCCCTATGACGCTCATGGTACTCCATAAACTCTTGCCAATGCCGTGTAAGATAGGTACGGAAATCTACATCCTGATATAAGCCCAGCGGAAAATGCCAGAGCCGCATCGACCCGTTCGGGCCACCCCCACCGATTTCGACCCAAACTGGAGCGTGGTCAGACACCGCCAAAGGACCGATTTGTGCATCCTCTACCTGTGCAAACAACCTTTCAGAAACTAAGATATAGTCCAACCTGGCACTAGTTCCATGGGCTCTCGACTGATGGGTGAAATCCCGCTCATCAGGGTGGAGCAGTCTCCATGGGTCCACCAGGCCCAAACGCCTGCAAAAGCCCTTCAAAGCCTTAGTAGTCGGGATACGCAAGTGTGCCCCCCCCCCCCCTCCGACACATCCAGCCCTATGTCCAATACCCCATTCAAATCACCCGCTAGAATCAAAGGAACATCAGGCAATTGCTCGAGTCGAGACGCAAGACGGTCGTAAAACGCCCGATTCAATACATTAGGGCTATACAGACAGCCCAACACTACCGGCCGACCGTCCAAGTTACCATAGAGTAAAATGTAGCGGCCCTCTGAATCAGAATACTCCTTAAGTAACTCAAAACGGGTCCTCTTGCTGATCAGTATGACCACTCCTCCCTTTTTTCCCTTGGCCGGGGACCCCCAGCACTGCCCCACCCACATTTTGCACAATTTAAGATGCTCCTCCACTGTCTGGTGGGTTTCCTGCAACATTGCTATGTCACATCTCAACCGGCCAAGGCCTGCAACACCTTATATCTTTTAATAGGGCTACCAATCCCACAAATATTCCAAGAGACAACCTTCAGGGTGGGTCACACAGGATCAAACAGTTTGCATCCTTCCAAGGACAACAAAAAGGTGAGACCCCCCCAGCCCGGGGCCCCCCCTCCAGCCATCTACTATCCCCATACAAGTCATTGCCACTCCCACCACAGTGCTGCTGTGCCCCCCGCGACCCCCCCTCCTCTCCCCCCCACCAACCCACCCCTCTCCTTTGCCCCTTCCGCCCCCCTCCCTCCCCCTATCCTTATAACCTACCCCCCTCCCTCCCCTATCCCTTCCCGCACACTCCACCACTAACCACCCATCCGCTCCCATCCGGGTCACCGAGGATGTGATAGGAACCCCCCTCCCCCGAGTGAACTGGCCCTACTCAGTAGCATGGATCCCGACACAGTCTCACTCACATCATGACCGCTCTTGGGGTAGACCCCCCCGAGGGGCCGAACTTCAAATGCAACCACCCCTCCTGCCAAGCAGTTGTCGCCCAAACAAAGGGAAGGCCACCCCCGAGCCCACCTAATATAACAGTCACCACCCCCTCCATCCCCAAACACACTGCATCCATACATCTTAACCAGCCACTAATCCCCCATACACACTGCGGCCCATTCCCTTTTCAATCAAACATCTAACCCTCACCCTCCCGCCTCCCCCACAGCCAAAACAGTATCAGGCCTACATTCAGCATTAACAATACACAATATTATAGGAAATTCAAACATCTGAACAAACTCGCAGATCCAGTCCGGTCTTCTCCCAAGTGCTGCCTGAATCAATCACAGAGGGCAATAGTGGGGCTGCAGGGTTAGGTGGCATCAGCTCAGGTCACCCGTGGTTTGCCCCGACTGGAAGTACACCGAAACCCATCCGGGCTTCCTGCAGCAGGGGAGGCAAGCACGTGGTCCAATCACAGTACACCAGGCTGCATCGCGTCCAGGCTATCCGGTAACACCAAGGCAGGCCCACATTCAGCGTAGTAAGGTTCCTGGTACTCCATACCGACAACGGTAAGGGTCCTCGTCCAGGCAAAAAGCATTGGTAGGCCGCAGAGAACCCCCCCCCCCCCCCCCAGTCAACAGGGCACAATCTTGCGCCAAGGCGTCGCGGGTAGAAAGAACACACACCTCACTGGTCCTCCCGAGTTGACAATCTCCCTGGCGTCAGCTTTTCCACATAGGCCTGCGCCGCCTCCGCAGAGTCAAACGCTCAGTGCGAGCCCTGGTACAACACATGGAGTCTGGCAGGGTACTGAACGCTGAACCGCACCCCCGCATCCATCAGCTTTTGGCACAGCGGCACATATGCCTTCCTGCGTTGACTCAGGGCAGCGGAGTAGTCCTGTGTTATCCGAATCTTCGCTGTCTCCCATTCGACCGTGCCCCTTTGCTTCGCCGCTCGGAGCACCGCATCCTTTTGTGTGTAGCATAGGAACTTCGCCAGGACCACCCTGGGTCTTTGGTTCCCAGATTGCGGCTTAGGCCCCAACCTATGTGCCCTTTCCACCACGATGGGCCTGTTCGAGTCCGCCTCCTCTCTGAGAAAAGTGGCCAGGTTTTCCACGTAGCCCCTCAGATCCTTATCAGGGACGGATTCTGCGATCCCCAGAAACCACAGGTTATTTCGCCTAGACCTATTTTCTAGGTCATCCAGCTTCAATTCATGCGCTTTTGAGGCCTTCTGCAGCACGAGCAGCTCCCACTTGAGGCCCTCCACTTCCTCCTCGGCATGTGCAATACGGGTCTCCGCTTCCTGCACCCGCACACCCAGAGTACCCAAGGAGCTCTGGAGCACATCCATCTTCGCGTGCAGTGCTTCGAACTGCGCCGCCAAGGCACTGGTGACTGCCGCCGAGATTTCCTCGGGCATGGTAGAGGAGGCCACCGCACTGTGTTTAGGAGGGGACTCCGCCATTTTGAGGGTACTCACAGCGCGCTCCTTATCCCGCCGCCCTGCCTTTGCCTTTGCCGCAGCCGCCATTCCCGCTCCCGGGTCTCCAGCTGGTGTCGGGTAATTCCTCGGGGCACTCCTCAGCTAAAAAACGGCTCCAAGCCACAGTTAAAATGGCAATTTAGCAACGTTTCGGGGGAGCGGGGTCCGGAGCCCAAGCCGCACACGTCTGCTCAGGCTCACCACATCACGTGACCTCTACTTATTTTGATTTATGTATCACAACTATTGCATGGCTCGCAGCGATTTACAACATATATACATATTACAAAAATCATCACCCACCCACAATCCTACAATCCCAAAAAAATCTCATAGAATTATAAAATCAAAATAACAATCATTCCCCAAAAGCTAATCCTCAAAGCCACCCCTTTAACTAATTTAGGAAAACAAAGGTCTTTTCCTTTCATACGAATAGACTCTGGCAATCTGTTCCAAAACAAAGGACCAGCCACACTGAAAGCCCTCCTTAAATCTATGGCCATTGTACCTCCTTTATGGTTGAGATCTTCCTCTGGTAAAAATTCCACATCTTGGCAGTCAATGGCAACTCTGCGTGTTCGCATGTCACATCCATATTTGAGCAACGAACTGGTCAAAGTCAGTCTCAGGTGTGCAATGGCCACATTGACCATAAGAAACACCCAGTTTTCCCCTCATGCACCATCTAATAGAGGGAAACAGGATTCCAAATCCAGGAAGTTTGCTGTCACTTATGATGCATAAAGCAGAAATAACCTATAATATTTTGTGTTTTCTCAGACATCAGTGTCTAAGTGCAAGTCGTAACTGCCTCTCCCTTGAAATCCTAGTGGCCTCAGATGATTTTCAGAGGCCCCAGAGCTGTTATGCTATTGCAATTTGCAACATGAGTTTAATACCACTAAAACTAAACTCACTCCTAGGCAAAAAGGACTTTAAGAGTGTGCACTGCCTCTCTGTTTAAGAGCACAGAAAGCAGCCCTCTTCCTAACCCAGGCATAATTTAAGGAGATGGAAAAAGATTAATGTAGACACAGTAGATAGTCTGAAGGATGGATCTGCTGACTGGAAATGATCAAGCGTGGTCTAGGGAAAAATGGTGTGCAGCAGACAGGAGTCCTTTTGGAAGACTCCGCAAACCATATAGAGAGCGACTATGTATATTGCTTCTCATTGACTGTTCTCTTTTTTATTCATAGGATAGACACGGCTGGATTTGCAGCACATAAAAAAGCGATGTCGTCTGGAAAGACTGCGCTGGATGGAATTTCCATTGATTCAGTCCTGAGATTTCCTTATCCCAGGGCATTGTTGAGATCCCTCTTTTGTCTCGCATTATTTGAATGGTTAGAATCGACTCTGGTGCCCACGTGATTTTATGAATGGGGTAGAGGGTGGAGACTAAGGCTTTGTGTTTATTTATTCGAGTGTGTCTTTCTCTCAGTCTGGGATCTTCCAGGTATTGTGTAGGGCCAGCTCTTTACCTAGGGCCACAGCTGAGCGGAGGAAGGGCCCTTCCTTGACTGACCCTTAGACCTTTGTCTGGATGCTGCCATGGTGTCTCCGTTTGAAGAGAGGAGATTATGAAAAGGGAATTTTCCCCTCTCTATTCCTGGAAAAAAGAAGATGATCACAGCTTAAACATTTCACTGAGACTGAATGTGGGTTTTCATACTGTTTGGTTTTCATTAAACTTTTCACAGTATAACATGGGGTAGGTTAATGTCCAATACAGTCAACACATATTTCACTTCCATATAACTTTAACTCCAGTTATCCTTCTGTCATTTTACCCTTACTGTCCAGGATAAGTGTCTTAAACTGTGCTATATCTTAACACAGCAGCACTCTCACTCCCTTTAAAGTGACAAGTCTTTCTTACTCCTGAAAGCTGTACTTTTATTCTCTAAACATTAGCACATTTACTCGCAAGATGGGTCCTCAATCTACTCCAATCTTCACACAACATTTTTCCAAGCTCATAAAGCCGGGATGACTCTTCACTTAAATCTAGTTCCTCCTTAACTCTTACCCTTCTCTTTCTTTTCATGTCTCTTCTCCCTTTTCTCTATCAAACTCTTTACCTTCCACCCTCAGGGTCCTATCCTTTTAATTCAACCCTAGCATCTTTCAACTGCCTATGTGCTAGGAGTGTCTTGGGCCATACCATTTACGTCCCCACAACAGGGCTGGCCCAACCTTCAGGCAAACTAAGTGATTATCTAAGGTGGCGGCTTCTGGGGAGCAGCAAAGAGCAGGGCATTCAAAGCTAAACAACAGATTCTGGCAGCCAGGGAGGGCGTAATGCTTAAGGTTTGCCTAGGTGTCAACACCTTGAACCATCTCTGGGGCAAGCCCTGTCCCATAATAGCACGGTATATAAGAGAATGTAAATAAAAAAATAATGGACTGTAAATGTAATAACACACAAGAAACTGTTAACATTAGTATTTTGTCTCAGTAGCTAAGAGGCTGCTTTACCTCTTCTTTATACCCTTTAAAAACCACTGGGCTGCAACCTTATTATTACAAATAAAGAAATCATCTTATGCATTCAGCATCTGACCTTTTCATCAACTGCACATTTAACATACAGTATGTACCCCACCCAGGGGTGTGGCCAGTATAAAGACGAACAGACTTCTGAGGGGAACTGTTCTCGAACTGAGTATTGCAATAGTCCATCCAAGCAAAGATCACACTAAGCTTTTATTATTCCAAGGAACAGGACTGTGGCAAGAGAAATACATACTGAAGAGGAATTTTGTTAAAGGATTTTTCATGGGTTTATGGCCTTTTATAAAATTACCTCATGCACAAAACTACGCAGGGGTCAATAGGGTGCACTCTTGTATTTGACTTTAGAGTAGGTGGGTGCAGGGGCAGAGTCGCAATTTCTACACCTTTTGTAAAATACGTATGTAAGCGCATATTTTAGCACCAACATTTACACCTTCTCCCGAGCAAGTGTGAAGGGCCGCAGCTTCAATCTAGCCACTATTGCTGCTGGATTTGTGCTAGTATATTAGACACAAGAAGGCACATTTTACAAATGATGTCCAAGTGCAACCTGGGATGTCAAAGCCAGAAAAAAAGTCAGGCAATTCAAAGTTCGGGCACGATTTCACAAATGCAGATGTGCCCAATATGGACATCGGCGGGAGGGGGGGGGGGTATCTCCATAGACATCCCTAGCATAGTATTCAAGACCAGGGATGTCCCAGAGATGCTTAGCGATGGTGCAAGCACATAACACTTATCAATTACACAGAAATTAACATAGCGATTGTGGAGCACCATCTTCTCTGCACCCTCCAGATGTTTTCAGGCCCAAACAAGCACTTTCCCGATGCTTATTCGTGCCTGGACCAGGTCTGAAGGTGTCGCAGACATCCCTGAGATTTCTGCAATCGGGGATGTCAATGTCCATCACCCCAGCCGGAAAGGCTTCCACCACTCCTCCTACCCGCTTGAAGGTCCCTGTGCCGGAGCATCCCCAAACACAATTTGCAAAATGGCTCTGGGACTTTTTCACGATTTGAATGTCTGCATGCACATTTCTGGACATCCAAATCATGAATAATGCTTTAAAATAACCTCCATAGGCACCTATGTGTCACTATAAAACAGAATTCACATATAGGGGACCTCCTATAAAATTAGCCTCAAAGAGTTAACTATATGCATATGATTATATACGGTATGCACAGTGGAAACCGGTTTTCAATAATCCTTTGCCCTTAGGTCAATAAAATATAATTAATACATAATGTTATATTTACAGTACAAGACCTGGTACAGTGAACTTATTCTAACCCTCGAGAGTATCATATGACACTTATTACATACATGCATAATCATATTTGACTGTTCCCAGGCCTTCTGAAAGCGATTGCTGTAATATATTTATATAAACCCTTAATCCCTGGGGGTTAGCAGCAATGTGATGTGTCCCAGTTTCTCTGGTGGTGCGTTTTTAACTGAGCACCTACGGAAACAGTGCAAGCCTACATTTCCTGGGCAGGTGCCAATGATTTTTCAAAATAAACCCATGAACACACTTCCCCTTTGAAAACTATCCCAGGAAATTTATGAACTTACATGTATACCTGGGCTTCACCATGCACAGAGTTTCAGGGTTACGCTACGCACATATGCGCATATTTTCAAAAGTATGTGTAGAACTGCAAAGCCCTCCCCATCCTCGCTTCCAGGAACGCCTTCACTCAGTTTGGGTAAAGTTACGTGTACAAGCTGATGCACTAAACTTTAGGTGCATATCAGCTGCCCAAGAACCCGTTTCCACACACAAAACACTGAAATGAATTTTAAAATTCTTCTCCTTGATAGCAGAGGCAACAATGAAATGCACAAAGGATATAGCGTTATTAGGAAAGGTTCAGAGAAGAGCCACCAAAATGGTAAAGGGGATGGAAGGATACTCCTATGAAGAAAGGCTAAAAAGGTTAGGGCTCTTTAACCTGGAAAAGAGACGGCTCAGGGGAGATATGATAGAAGTCTATAAATTAATGAATGGAGTGGAACGGGTAAACGTAGATCGATTGTTTACCTTATCAGAATATAGAAAGACTGGAGGACATGCAATGAAGCTACAGGGTAAACTATTTAAGACTAATAAAAGAAAATATTTCTTCACTCAACGTGTAATCAAACTCTGGAATTTGTTACCGGAGGATGTAGTAAAGGCTGTTAGTGTAGCTGGGTTTAAAAAAGGTTTGGACAAGTTCCTGGAGGAAAGGTCCATAAACCATTATTAAAGGGGACCCGGGAAATCCACAGTTTGACCCAATACAAGCATTGAGGAACCTGTGTTTTTTCGGGAAACTACTAGGTACGTATGACCTAGATTGGCCACTGTTGGAAACAGGATACTGGGCTTGATGGACCTTGGTCTGACCCAGTATGGCATGTCTTATGTTCTCACTGCGATGTGTAAAGGGATCTCTTTCCATCCTGAGACATGATACAAGGACGGGAGATTCAAGGGTTAAACATGGCAAGAGCAAATTCCCTCACTTCCAGCAGCTATCCAGTAATTTAATAATTAACATTAGGAACAATAAAGAAATTGGATGTAGTTTTAACTTATTTAATTTATTTATTTCTTATATACCGCTTTTCATGATGTCAAGGCAGTTTACATTGAACAAACTGAAATTACATTGAACAGGGCATTATAACTTGGAGATAACTATTTAACAGGGAACTTGGGCAATGGAGGGTTAAGTGACTTGCCCAAGACCACAAAGAGCACCTGTGGGACTAGAACCCCCAGTCCTTCTAGCCCAAGGTTGCTGTCCTCTAGTGAGATTTGAACCCCTGACCTTCCGGCCTGAGGTACTTTGTCCCAACCACTAGGCCACTCCTCCCTCCACAGGCTTAAATCGTTCAAGATGTTAATAGATCCTTTCTATAACAGAAAGATGTTGTCTATGTTATGGAAAGGATCTATTAACATCTTGAACGAATTTATAGAATGGTTAAATACAAGAGACAAACATACAATTTACACATTCTTATCATGTTAATAATATAGTATTCCTGGATGTATTAGTTAAGAAAAGCAACACAGGATGGATCACGTCCGTTTACAGAAAGGTTACAGACAGGAACACTTTTTTACATTATAGTAGTGCTCACCCTATAAAATTAAAAGATAGCTTACCGTTTTCACAATTCATCAGATACAGGAGGAATTGTTCAGATGATAGAGATTTTAAAAACCAATCAAAAATTCTAAAGAATAATTTGTGGAAAAGAGGATATCCAGAATGGATGATACGACAAGCATACAAGAGGGCCTCTTTTAATAATCGAGCTTTACTTTTACAACCTCGAAGAAAAGAGATGACGGATGATACCAACATAAATTTCATTACAAAGTATTCACCTTATAGTTCCCAGATCAAACATATTATAAAGAAACATATGAATGTTCTAAATATAATTCCAGGTGTTGAAGATAAAACTATCCGATGTGTGTGGCAACGCCACAAAAATTTAAAAGAAAGATTAAGACCGGCAGTTCTGCGACCTTTAACTCAGTTAGGGAGGAGTGGTCTAGTGGTTAGGACAAGGTACTTCAGGCCGGAGGGCCGGGGGTTCAAGTCCCACCTGGGGACAGCAATCTCAGGCCGGAGGGACTGGGATTTCTAGTCCTATAGGCACTCCTTGTGGTCTTGGGCAAGCCACTTAACCCTCCATTGCCCATGTTCCCTGTAAGTATTAGCGTATGTGTCTCATATCCCCTCGTGTTAAATGTATCCCCCAATTGACCGCTTTGACCCGGTGAAAAGTGGGATATAAATACAGCTAAATAAATCAACAGATGATCTGGTAGGACACAGGAAATGTGGAGAGTGTAGAATTTGCGAAATTACCCTGGAAGTAACAAATTTTCAATATCATGGCATATCATATCAGCTCAGAAAGAAAACATCTTGCAACACTAATTACATGGTATATTATATCCAATGCCCATGTGGCTTGATTTACGTAGGAAAAACAATTCGACCTTTCAAAGTAAGAATGAATGAACACCGAAGCAGATTAAACTGCAAAATGAGAGAGGCACCAATTGTAGACCATTATTTGGAACAAAGCCACAAGTTTGAAGAGTTACATTGTTTTTGTTGTTGCTGGCAACAGTGGGAAATCGAGAGAACAAGTTCTACTGATTCGGGAGCAAAGGTGGATCTATAATTTACAATCTGTAACCCCAGGAGGTTTAAATGCCCAAATAGATTGGGGCGTCTGCACATGAAAGATAGGGAACGAAAAATAACACAGGTGAATCATAAAAACACAGGTGAATGGAAGGGAATGATCAACAATACTTAAACGCAGAACGCTAACGATAGGTCACGTGCGCGATACAGCTGGGAAACATACAGGCTCAGAGAAAAGATGAATGAGAAGCCAACAGCATTCACAGCACATTTATAATGGAGGGACCACATAAAAAAAACATATTGGTGCAGTATGGTTTCTTTGGACAGATCAATAGTAATCATTAGTAGTTATAAAAAACAAGTATAAACGTGGTTCATTAGTAAAAAACTTTCCTTTTGTTTGTTAGTAGAGCTTGTAAAAAGGAAAACCCCCTGAAGAAATTCAACATAGTGAAACGCAGAGAAGGCGCTGAGGCATGGCATTGGGGAATCACACAAAAGCTAAGCACTGTTTCATGTTTTGAAAAACAGAAAAAAAGAAAAAAGTATTTGGATAGAAGAAAGGTTTTTGGATAATCTTTATCTTTTATCTTTAATTAAAATTTGATAAACCGCTTTTCGTCGTAACATAAAGCGGTGTACAATAAAAGGTTGGCAATGCACAAATAAGGAAAAGAACGCCAAAGTAAAATAGGAAAGCAAGTATAAAGAATAAAAGCATAGACAAATACAGTGACAAAAAACCAAAGCTGTGCAAAACAGAAAAAAAGAAAAAAGTATTTGGATAGAAGAAAGGTTTTTGGATAATAAAAAAATCTGGTGGTACAAGGACAAAGGTCATTGATGCGAAATGACAGACAGCCACTAGACATGCTATAAGTCTGAAAGTTGGCGTCCTGAAAAGTCTGAGACCTTTTGTCCATAAATAATCAAAACTTATTATCCTATAAGTGAAAAGGTTAGCATAGGCATCGAGCAGCATTTTAATTAACGACTGACGTATCTGCATAATGGCATTTTCAGCCAAGCTTATCCAGATGGTTTAGGCTGCCTGAAAAGCATCACTATATGGATAACGTCACCACTTATCCAGATAGCGACCTCTCAATCTGAATAGTCACTATCCGGCTACCGACTCATAACATCAAGACTATATTCAAGAATGGTGGCTGACTGCCGGGATGTTTTAAGTATTGGCCAGTTTGAAAATCAGCCCCTATGATTTTTAAGGTAGCAACAGATGCCACTGGAGTATAGTCTAATGGATCATAGATACAAACCTTTTCCAATGTGTGTATATGAGAGGGGATACGCTACTCACGTTCCAAAGGAACCCCTGAATAGTGTTCTTCCCTCTATTCCATAGAGCTTTTATCCTCCACATAAAAGCTGCAATAAAGAATACTCAGAAATCACAGGTGCCTGACAGCAGCTCTCAGCAGTAACAGTAGATTAGCCGCACAGCAGAGTAATGAACAGACTGAAGGGGAGAGAGATGATTCAAAGGGAGACCAGCAAGGAGTAGGTTACAGTAATCAAGACGGGAGGTGATTAAGGAGTGGATAAGCTTTTTAGTAGTGTGTTCATAAAGGAAAGGGCTTTTGGATCTTGACTCACCTGATCTCCTTTTTCTTTCCCCTTGCTTTATCCCTGCCTACACCTTCTGTGTTTGTCTTGACTAGATTGTAAGCTCTGATGAGCAGGGACTGTCTCGTACATGACTGTGCAGCGCTGCGTACGATTTGTAGCGCTATATAAATGCTCAGTAGTAGTAGAAACATCAACTACATTGGTTTCACATGTGCTGTAACTCCTAGTCAGTTACAGCTCGTCATCTACATATTTCTTATTATCCAGCCTTGTTGAGATACTTGCTATGGGAACCCTGCAAGGGGACAACAGGACTAATTGGGCAGTCATGGACCGCACGTCCGCGCTCTCACTCTCTCCGCCTTTAGCAGAGCTCAAAAGGTCAGTAAAGTTACAATGTTTGTCCTTTCCAGAGCTCCATTTGGCAAAAACCTCATCTACATTCCAATTGGCTTTTAGAATCGTGGAGAAACTAGACTTCTTGAAGAAGTGTACTTAGATTTCAGTAAAGCCTTTGACGCTGTTTCGCACAGGCGATTTATAAATAAATTGAGTGCCTGGGAATGAACCCTAAAGTGACTGACTGTGTTAGAAATTGGTTGAGTGTGAGGCAAAGGGTACAGGTAAATGGAGCTCAGTCTGAGGAGAGGGATGTTACCAGGGGTGTGCCCAGGGATCTGTTCTTGGTCTGATTCTTAACATTTTTGTAAGCGATATGGCGGAATAGCCATCAGGTAAGATTTGCTTCTTAGTGGATGATACCAAAATCTGTAATAGAGTAGACACCCAGGAAGGTGTAGATAACATGAGGAGGGATCTAGCTAAGCTTAAAGAATGGTTGAGAGTTTGGCAGCTGAGATTTAATGCTAAAAATTGCAGGGTCATGCATTCGGGCTGCAAAAATCCAAGGGAGCAGTACAGTAGAGGGGGTGAAATACTTATGACCATGAAAGAAGAGCAGAACCTGACGTTGATCATTTCTGATGATCTTAAGGTAGAAAAGGCGATGGCGAAAGCCAGAAAGATTCTGGGTGCATTGAGAGGGGAATGGCCAGCAGAAAAAAAAGGAGATGATAGTGCCTCTGCATGTCTTTGGTGAGACCTAATTTAGAATATCATGAGCAGTTCTAGAGACCTCACCTCCAAAAAGATACAAACTGGATGGATTTGGTGCAGAAGGTGACTACCAAAATGGTCAGTGGGCTTCATCATAAAGCATATAGAGAAAGACCTAAAGATCTCATATGAATACTTTGGAAGAAAAGACAGGAGAGGAGAGGTATGATAAAGATGCTTAAATACCTCTGTGGCATAACTGCATAGGAGGAGAGCCTCTTTCAAATGAATAAATGCTCTGCAAGGAGGGGGCATAGGATGAAGGTGAAAGATTGATTCAAGAGTAATTTGCATAAATATTTCTTTATAGAAAAGTGGTAGATACATGGAATAGTCTCCCAGCAGAGGTAGTAGAGACACTACCTTAATTCAAGAAAACATGGGACAAACATAGAAGATCTCTAAAGGCAAAAAAAGGGAGTGTAGTAATTGGTATGGAAGAGTGGACTGGATAGGCCGCGGGGTCTTTACCTGCCGTCATGTTTCTATAAATTCTACATTTTGATTCATTTCTGGGAAAACTGGTTTTTAGTATTTTTTGAAACGTGTTTCCTAAGGCATGTCTTAGGTTAGCAGAAACAGATTCTTTCAACGGGTTTATTTCCTCAACATTTCTTGGTTTCTGGGCCCCATCGTAAACTGGTGGCAGAAATATGACTGAGCTGCAGCAGTCACTAGAGGGCGCTAGAGGTTATCTTAAGCTTTTCCTCGGATACACTATAATGATCTCAACTTAGAAACCTTTTAATTCAATAAAATCACACACAAAGGAAAGGTTTCCAATACCACAGTGGCTGTGGATTAAATCTTTTTGGTTCTACACGCTGTGTTGTTAGACACCTTTCCTCTAATGCAAGGCCCGTTTTTAATGGCCTGAAACATGAATTCATGTCGGGTGGTCTTCATAAGCACTATTTTTTTGCTTTCTAAAATAATTTTTGGTGATTTTCAGAAAAACTTTTCAAAACTAAATAAATAAATGAATAAAAAATGAGCACAGGGATAAAAGACTGATGATGTTGCTTGGGGTTCTTGACGTGTTTTCTTACCCACGCTGAGGGTCTCTAAAAAAATAATAGATTGAGTGGAGTATTTTTAATTAGAGCTTTTTCAAGTGACTGTTGAAGTGATGTTGGAAACCTCTCTTATGAATGAGATCTCCTCTGATACAAACATCAATATTGGTATTTGGCAAATATCCAACACACTTCCTTTCCAGATTATTACATTCCTCTAGAAATTTTCTGTCCCATTGCTATGTAAATTTCTTAATGTAGCTCTTACTAATCCAAAGCCCTTTTCCACACCTTTCCCATCCTGCGATTTTTCCCATTAATGCATAACATCCAGCACAGAGAGAACATGAATACAAAAACATTTTTTTTTTTTTTTAAAGTTTAAATTCTTTTATTTGGAAAATCTCAGGCAATACAGAAAATATAACACGCTCAGTGCATTAACAAATATGTTCATTCCCAAAAAATAGTCCACAAAATTGGAGCATGTCTATCAACCTAGGCATAATAATAATCTGAAACAGAGAGTGGAGAAAATTAAACATTTAACCCCTTTTTCTTAGCAAAAAACCCAGAAATTAATTAAATGAATAAACACAAACTGTATATCATCCTGACTTATGCAAAAAAGCCTCTAATTGAAGAGAGTCAAAAAAGGTAAAAGAATTACCCTGGAAGGAGACAAGACATTTACAGGGATACTTAAGTAGGAAAGAAGCTCCCATTGCAAGCACCCGAGGGCGCAATGCAAGGAAAGCCTTCCTCTTCAATTGAGTACTTCGACATACATCCGGGAACATTTGTACAACCTGACCAAAGAAGTTATCACGACGATGCTTAAAATAAACCTGAAAAATCCTATCCTTATCTTTTTCTAAAGAAAAAGAGACCAATAGCGTAGCACGTATTGGAATCTCCTCTACAGAAGTTTCCAAGTATGCGGACAAATCTAAACTTTGAACAGAAAGGCGATCCATTTCTCCCCCATCAATATTTGGAGCCTCAGATTCAGGAGCCGGACTAACTTTAACACCAGAGGGTAAATAATATATTTTAGATATGGGAATAGACTCCGGATCCGAAATCTTAAGAACATGAATACAAAAACATTTTTAAATTTCATTTTGTACCTGCCTATCAGGAACATCTAAGCCATATTTACATAAGGACATAAATATAAGTATACCATACAGTACACAGATAAACGAACAAAAACATTATACATTAAAAGCAATTCAAAAAAGAAGTGTTTTAGAACTCTGGTGACAAAAGATGATAACCAAAACCATTTGCAACAATCTATAAAATTATCTTCCCTTACCTGGCTCTCGCAGTCACCTGAAGCAGAATAAAGTGTCCCAAGGTGAAATCGCCACTATACTGAAGAAGCATTTCGTGAAGGCCTCAAACTTCTGCTACTGCCTTGGACAAGGTCCCTCCTGAGAGACTCTTGGCAAAATTAAAAAGTCATAGGATAGGAGGCAGTGTACTATTGTGGATCAGGAACTGGTTAAAAGACAGAAAGCAGAGAATAGGGCTAAATGGGCAATTTTCTCAATGGAGAAAGGTGAATAGTGGAGTATCCCAGGGATTTGTGCCGACACGTTTCTTTTTAACATCTTCATAAATGATCTGGAAATGGGAATAACGAGTGAGGTGATCAAATTTGCAGATGACACATAATTTTTCAAAGTTGTTTAAAACAAGAGGATTGTGACAAATTGCAAGAGAACCTTAATAAATTGGTAGCCTGGATGTCCAAATGGCAGATGAACATAAGAACATAAGATATGCCATACTGGGTCAGAGCAAGGTCCATCAAGCCCAGTATTCTGTTTCCAACAGTCGCCAATCTAGGTCATATGTACCTAGCAGTTTCCCCAAGGGACACAAGTTCCACAATGCTTGTATTGGTTCAAGCATTGATATCCTGGGTCCCTTCTTAATAATGGTTTACGGACTTTTTATTTATTTAATTTTATTTTATTTAACACTCATTTTTATACCGCATCTTCCAGAGATCAGTTGCGGTGTACAAATAACAACAATTAACAAATCGAAGTTTGTTTTACATAGAACATCTTAAATATACATAGAACGTCTTAAAGTATCATAAATTAAACAAACTTAAATCTAGGAAAATTAAACAGTGATTTTAAACTTTTCCTCCAGGAACTTGTCCAAACCTTTTTTAAACCCAGCTACACTAACAGCCTTTACTATATCCTCCGGTAACAAATTTCAGAGTTTGATTACACGTTGAGTGAAAAAATATTTTCTTTTATTAATCTAAAAGTTTACCCTGTAGCTTCATTGCATGCCCCCTAGTCTTTCTATATTCTCATAAGGTAAACAATCGATCTACATTTACCCGTTCCACTCCGTTCATTAATTTATAGACTTCTATCATATCTCCCCTCAGCCATCTATTTTCCAGGTTAAAGAGCCCTAACCTTTTTAGCCTTTCTTCATAGGAGTATCCTTCCATCCCCTTAACCATTTTGGTGGCTCTTCTCTGAACCTTTTCTAAAATCGCTATATCCTTTTTAAGATACGGCGACCAGAATTGCACACAATATTCAAGGTGTAGTCTCACCATGGAACGATATAGAGGCATTATAATATCTTTTGTTTTATTTTCCATTCCTTTCCTTATCATACCTAGCATTCTATTTGCTCTCTTGGCCGCTGCTGCACACTGGGCCGAGGGTTTTAACATGGTATCCACAATGACGCCTAAATCTTTTTCCTGGGTGGTGGTTCCTAATGTGGAACCTTGCATCGTGTAACCATAGTTTGGGTTGTTCTTCCCTAGGTGCATAACCTTGCACTTGTCCACATTAAATTTCATCTGCCATTTTGATGCCCCGTCTTCCAATTTATCAAGATCCTCTTGCAATTTTCCACAATCCTCTTGGGTTTTAACAACTTTAAATAGT
Source organism: Ichthyophis bannanicus (assembly GCA_033557465.1). Taxonomy (NCBI): domain Eukaryota; kingdom Metazoa; phylum Chordata; class Amphibia; order Gymnophiona; family Ichthyophiidae; genus Ichthyophis; species Ichthyophis bannanicus. The sequence continues at coordinate 90,249,452 of CM066049.1, read as the reverse complement.
TCTGTGTCATCTGCAAATTTGATAACCTCACTTGTTATTCCACTTTCCAAGTCATTTATGAATATGTCAAAAAGCAGCGGACCCAGCACAGATCCCTGGAGTACACCACTATTCACCTTTCTCCATTGGGAAAATTGGCCATTTAGCCCTACCCTCTGCTTTCTATCTTTTAACCAGTTCCTGATCCACAATAGTACACTGCCTCCTATCCTATGACTCTTTCGTTTTGCCAAAAGTCTCTGATGAGGGACCTTGTCAAAGGCTTTCTGAAAGTCCAGATACACAATATCAACTGACTCACCTTTGTCCACCTGATTATTCACTCCTTCAAAAAAACATAACAGATTAGTAAGACAAGATCTTCCGTGTCTAAAGCCATGTTGGCTCTCTCCCATTAGGCCATGACTATCTACCTGCTGAGTAATTTTATTCTTTATGATGGTTTCTACCATTTTTCCTGGTACTGATGTCAGGCTCACCGGTCTGTAGTTTCCCGGATCACCCCTGGAACCCTTTTTAAAAATTGGTGTTACATTGGCGATCCTCCAATCTTCAGGTATTAGAGATGATTTTAATGATAGTTCACAGATTACTAATAGCAGGTCTGCAATCTCATATTTCAGTTCTTTCAACACCCTTGGATGTATACCATCCGGCCCAGGTGATTTGCTACTCTTCAGTTTATCTAATAGTTGTAATACATCTTCCCGATGTATCGATATTTCCTTCAATTCTTCCGCACCCTTAAATACCACTTCAGTCATGGGTAACATCCCTACATCTTCCTCAGTAAAGACTGAAGCAAAGAATTCATTCAGTCTCTCCGCTATCGCCTTGTCGCCTCTTAGTGCTCCTTTAACCCCTTTATCATCTAATGGACCAACTGACTCTCTCACAGGTTTTTTGCTATGAATGTACTTGAAAAGGTCTTTACTTCGCGTTTTTGCTTCCTCAGCAAGCTTCTTCTCAAATTCTCCCTTTGCCTGCCTTATCAATGCCTTGCATTTGACTTGCCAGTGCTTGTGCTGTTTCCAGGTTTCGTCATTTGGCTCTTTTTTTCCATTTCCTGAAAGATGCTTTTTTGGCAACAGCCGCCTCTCTGACCTCACCTTTAAACCATGCTGGCAGTTTTTTGGACTTCCTTCCACTTTTCTTAAAGCATGGAATACAGCTGGTCTGGGCTTCCAAGATAGTATTTTTCAACAACAGCCAAGCCTGATGTACGTCTTTAACCTTTGCAACTGCTCCTTTTAGTTTTTTCTTAACTGTTTTCCTCATTTTATCATAGTCTCCCTTTCGAAAGTTAAAAGGTAGTACTGTGGATTTCCTTACTATCCCTCCTCCACTAATTAAATCAAAGGCGATCATGCTATGATCACTATTGCCAAGTGGCCCCAACAACATTATCTCTTGCACTAGATCTGGTGTTCCACTAAGGACTAGGTCTAATATTGCTTCCCCTCTGGTCGGTTCATGAACCAGCTGCTCCAAGAAGCAGTCATTTATTTCATCTAGGAACTTTATCTCCCTAGCATGTCCTGACGTGACACTGACCCAGTCGATACCAGGGTAGTTGAAATCACCCATTATTACGAGTGTGCTGTAACTTTTGTTAGCTTCCTTGATTTCTTTGAGCATTTCATCATCCATTTGGTCATTCTGGCCAGGAGGTCGATAGTACACCCCCACTGGCATTGCCTTCCCCCTTTTACATGGAATTTCAATCCATATAGATTCTACAGCAGATTTTGTTTCCTGCAAAACTTTAATCCTTTCTGACTCAATGCCCTCTCTATCATAGAGAGCAACCCCTCCACCAATTTGATCAGCTCTATCATTACGATATAGCTTGTACCCAGGTATCACAGTGTCCCACTGGTTGTCCTGAAATTTAATGTGGACAAGTGCAAAGTTAAGCACCTATGAAAGAACAACCCAAACTATGGCTACACGCTGCAAGGTTCCACATTAGGAGCTACCATCCAGGAAAAAGATTTAGACGTCCTCGTTGAAACCCTCTGTCCAGTGTGCAGCAGCAGCAGCCAAGAGAGCAAATAGAATGCTAGGAATCATAAGGAAAGGAATGGAGAATAAAGCAAAGGATATTATAATGCCTCTGTATTGTTCCATGGTGTGACCCCAGCTTGAATATTGTGTGCAATTTTGGTTTTCAATTCTTAAAAAGTATTTAGCAGAATTAGAAAAGGCACAAAGAGCCACCAAAAATGGTAAAGGGAATGGAAGGATACACCTATGAGGAAAGGCTTAAAAGGTTAGGGCTCTTCAACCTGGAAAAGAGATGGCTGAGGGGAGATATGATTGTGGTCTATAAATTAATGAACGGAGTAGAATGGGTAAATGTAGATCAGTTGTTTACTCCATCAAAAAGTAGAAAGACTAGGGGACATGCAAAGAAGCTACAAAGTTTAAGACTAATAAGAGAAAATATTTTGTCACTCAATGCGTAATCAAACTCTTGAATTAGTTACCAGAGGACATGGTAAAAGCTGTTAGTGTAGCTAGTTTTAAAAAAGGTTTGGAAAAGTTCCTGGAGGAAAGGTCCATATACCATTATTAAAGAGGACCTGGGAAATCTACCACTTACCCCGGAACAAGCATTTTTGAACCTATGCACCTTTTTGGGAACCTGACAAGTACTTGTGACTGGATTGGCCACTGTTAGAAACAGGATACTGGGCTTGATGGACCTTTGTTGGACACAGTATGGAATTTCTTATATTCTTATGACCCTGTTTGCAAGCAGAGCAGGTTCAAAACTCACAGCCCAGCGCTTCATGAGTTCAACAGCACTGACGTGCTGGACTGTGAGCTTTGAATACTCCCTGCTCACTGTAGCCAGCACAGAGTGGCAAACGATTTGTGGTTTTGACAGTAGCGACAGGGGTGAGATCTTTGGCTAGGCTGCTCCAGAGGACTAGTGTGGGCATACATACATGCAAGCAGTCCTCTCCAGAGTAATTTAGTGGAGCACTCAGGATATTCTTTTCTTAGTCATTAGATGTAGACATTTGTTTCAGAGCTAGAAATAAAGACACACTAAATGCAGCTGTGGGGCACAGAAAGCATGATGCATTGCATCAGAAAGGCAAAGGTGACAATGAAGTAGGAAAATAATGATATACAACAATGAGCCACCAGGTGGCATCAGTACAAGTGAATATCTGTAATTTTTTCCCTTTTTTTTTTCATTTGAGCCTATGCAGAAGGTTCTATTGTAAAGGTCCTACAAATCAGGTCTTTAAGGGGTTTTGAGAGCCAGGGCTTTTCTGTGCACGCAGCTGCTGAGCCCTGGCTGGCATTGCTGGGCTGTTATCAAACATGGCAGGTATACTGAAAGGAAAGGGGGCACTAACACAGCTGAAGCACAGGAACCGTGCTGTATTACATCAGAAGGTCAAAGGTGACAACAAAGAAGTAGGAAAACAGTGAGCTATAGATGGCATCAGTGTAAGTTAAGAACACAGTGGGTCAGACCAAGGGTCCATCAAGCCCAGTATCCTGTTTGCAAAAGTGGCCACGCCAGGTCACAAGTACTGTCGGGTTCCCAAAGGACATTCTATGGTGCTTGTCCCAGGAGTAAGCAGTGGATTTTAATAATGGACTATGGACCTTTCCTCCAGGAACTCGTCCAAACCTGTTTTAAACCCAGCTACACTAACGATGTTCAAGAAGCTGACATTTTCCTGTCCTGAAGCAGCCCGGATAGCAGTGACGTGCAAAACTCGAGTCGACGCTTGTCCAGCTTGCTAGACATCTAGCCTTTGAAGAGAGTGAATTACAACCCTCTAATAGGTACTGCCGCTAAGCTAAGTGTTCTCTGCTGTTTTCAAATGCATTTAGAAAATTGTAAAACACATTTTGGCCTATGAATGATATCTGAGGAAAGCGGGTGTTGCTGGCTTGTGGCTTACTGCCTATTCGACTAACTTTTCTCTCGCACCCCTTCCTGTCTGAGGCCTTTAAATAATATTGGCCGATTTCTCTAGTTGGCTGTTTCTTATGCGTTTAGGTGTTGTGGAAATTTGATCATCGCCTCCCCTTCATTGCTTAGTGTTTGGACTCGGTGACTCTTTTTGCTTTGGCTGCTTGGGTGAATGAGAGTCCCAGAGGGTTTATTTCATGTTTTTGTAACACTAACGAATGTAGCAAAATGGATCACTGGGGACAAATATTGAAAAAGAGAATGTACAGGATCAAAATCTTAGAGAAGCACTGTTGCGTCTCTGGCTGATAAATCCACTGAGATTATTCAGTGATAAATGACTAAAACAACAAAGTAATCAATCATATCTCTACAAACATCAGGAACATAAATTTCTTTTCAGACGCTTAATCTACTGTCAGGCTTGTATATGATAAGCCAATACTCAGAGAGGACAATTAGTAAGGTTACTAGATGTCCCTGATTTTTGGGGATTGTCCCTCATTTTGAGGTAGTGTCCCTGACTCCATGGACTATAACCACCTCCCACCCCCGATTTCAGTGGGGACAAAGGACATTGCTTCTCCTGCAGACCCCTCTAATACAGTTCTTCCCGATCCTGGTACGAAATGTACAATTAACTTAATTTCCAAAAAAGAGGAAGAATTTTAGAAACATGCAGACTATTTATCTATTTGTATAAAATAAAGTTTAAGCCTATATGCATGCAAAGTCTTTTTTGAGGGGGTACGTGGTAGTACTGAGTGCCAGCACCTTTTTCATTGCCTGTTAATATTGATCCATGGCCCTCATGTATTAATGAAAGAGCTCTGCTACCACCTAACAAATACTGTGACGTTTCCTTTGAAAATCACAGAAAAATGCCCTGACTCTTCACCTGTTGCTTTTGTGGATTAGAGTCACAAAATCAGATCTCTGCACAAGCATTCCCCTATCATCAGGAATGTTCTCTTTCCCATGAGTAAAAAAAACAGTGTGCATACTTTTACCAGCACAGGACTTGAGCAATTTCTAGATGGAAGATTTACATGGGCAACACGTGTGTAAAACCCTTTGAAAATTACCTTCTTGATATCTGATACATTATAGGAAAATTGCATTGTTCCATTGCATTATTTTAAAACATTCTATCTTGTACCCAACTCCTTAGCCAAATCCATACTTTGTGTGTCAGGGTGGCACCTGCATAGAGCATTGATTAGAGACGGAGTGACGTTTACATCCTGATTCAAGGAGGAGCACTACAGTGTGGGTATTTCTGGCATATTCTGGTTCTTTGATCGTGATTCTCTATCCTTACCAAAAACGTCTCAGGACAGACCCGATTGGCCTGTGGCGGCACGAGCGCCTACAGAAAATGTTTCAGAGGTGAGGGAGGCCTAACAAAAAACAATAAAGAAATAGTGACGGAAGCCGGACTCTACTACTACTAAGCATTTATAAAGCGCTACCAGGCACACACAGCGCTGTACAATGAAAACACAAAAAGACAGTCCCTGCTCCAAAGAGCTTACAATCTAAAAAGACAAAGCAAGAAAAGGAGCAGAAAAAAAGATAAGAACAAGGCCAAAGAGACAAGAGCAAGAGAGATAGGACAAAGGAAAGAGGTAAGAACAAGTGCAAGAGGAAGAAAGAAAGGTGAAATAAAAGAGGGGAAGGAAGGAGAACAGCAAAATCAAGAGCCAAAGGCAGAGGCAAAAAGATGAGCTTTTAACTTGTTTGAAGAGGGACAAAGAAGTTGCCTGATGTATAGACAAAGGAAGTTTATTCCAAGCGTAAGGAGCAGCAAGGTGAAAAGAGCGGAATCTGGAGTTGGCAATAGAGGAGAAGGGCATAGCAAGAAGCAAATGGGAAGAAGAACGGAGTACACCAGGGGGGAAATAGGGAGAAATGAGAGAAGAAAGGTACTGAGGAGCCACAGAGTGAAGGCACCTATAGGTCAGAAGGAGAAGCTTAAAATGAATACGGAAACGGATAGGGAGCCAGTGAAGAGATCTGAGGAGAGGAGTGATGTGGGCAAAAAGAGGCTGATGGAAAATCAAACGGGCAGCGGAGTGCTGAATAGACTGAAGGGGGAAGAGATGAGACTGAGGGAGACCAGCAAGAAGGAGGTTACAATAATCAAGGCGGGAGGTGATTAAGGAATGGATGAGGGTTTTAGTAGTGAGCTCAGAGAGAAAGGGGCGGATTTTGCCAATGTTGAAGAGAAAGAAGCGACAGGTCTTAGCGATGAGTTGGATATGAGAGGAGAAAGAGAGCGAAGAGTAAAAAATAACACCCAAATTGCGAGCAGATGAAACAGGTTGGAGAACAGAGCCATCAACAGAGACTGAAAAAGAAGAAGGAGAAAGGGAAATTTTAGGAGAAAAAACGAGAAGTTCAGTCTTGGCCATGTTCAGTTTCAGGCAACGATGGAACATCCAGGCAGCAATGGCAGAAAGACAGCAAGAGATCTGGGAATGGAAAGCAGAAGAAAGATCAGGAGTAGAGAAATAGATTTGGGAGTCATCAGCATAGAGATGGTACTGAAAACCATGAAAGGAAATAAGCGCACCAAGGGATTGGGTATAGAGAGAAAAAAGAAGGGGACCCAAGACAGAACCCTGGGGGACACCAACCAAGAGTGGGGTAACATAGGAGGAGGAGCCACCAGAACATACACTAAAGGAGCAATGGGAGAGATATGAGGAGAACCAGGAGAGAACAGAGTCCCTAAAGCCAAGCGAGGACAAGCATTCATGTCGGGCAGCCTTTCTGAAGGAGCATTCCAAAGAAGCAGGTTTTGCCCCTCTAGAACCCCTTCAGAGCAGATCGGAGTTACCGGAGTGGGACGCTCTATGGGTAAGAGAAAGAAGAAACAGTTTGCCCTGCTGGAGAAAAAAGTTGGGACTGTCGTCAACCCTATGGATCATCATTAGTCGCTATGACATCTATGCCCATGGTGGGGTCCCCACCTACTCGGGATTCTTCCAATAGTTTGGATGTCACTACCCCACCCAGCCACCTTACTGTTCAAATATCAAAGGAAGGTGATGTCTCATGTTCCAGAGAGTCTGGGGCCTCCCTCCAGTACTACTGCCCAGGTAGTGAAAGACTCCAGAAAGGTTGTAGCTGATGAGGTAATGTTGGTTTTTCTGCTATTATCTAAAGAGGTAAGTTTCTCCCCTGTTTCAAGTAAGCCTATTCCAGGATCTGTGGATAATGTGACTTTGAAAGACATTTTTCTTGCTATTACGCTTGGAATCCTTGTTGAGCTCCACTTTGAAAGGTTTCTTTGACTTTACAGTTGATACTGTGGTTAAACTATCAAAGCAGGAAAACAGATGGTTGGCTGTGGACAATTCTTTGTGGCTGCGGAGGGTTCTGGTTTGGATCAGTTCTCTCCAGTAGAGAGTATTGATCTTTCTGCATTTTTAGAGAGCTCTGTGGATAAGGTTCCCTCTCGTGCCACATTGATCATCTTTCTGTTCTCTTATTGATCGAAATGTTTTGAGATTATTTTTTCAGAACAAAAATTTACCCTTTTGTGGTCAGGCATAGAATATTTTTCCAGATGTGTCTAAAGTCATGTAAGCAAGGTCATTCCTTGCGCTTAAGCCTGTTGTTTTGGTACTCATGGTGACCACCTACCTTAAATTTCCTTGTACTTTCTGATGCACAACTAAATATTTACAGTATGTTTTCTTTGACCCTTCCCAGTTGGAGACTTTCCTTTAGGGCAAGTAATGTAATGTAGACTTAATTAAGATTTGTTTTTTTCTTGTGGTGGCTAAGGGTAAAGCTAGTTGCTATCCCGTGATATATGGGCTTTCTGACGTCCTTGACGTGGGCTTGTACTTTGCTTGTTGGTTGAATAATATGTATGATCCTCTTTTGGTTATAGGCTCAGATGTTATCTTTGTGTTTTTTTCTCTCACTACTGAGTATTGTAAGATACTTTGAAAAGTTTAATTTAAAAAAATAAATAAATAAAAGAAATAGTGACAAAAACAATTAGAGGCTGATATTCAAAGCATTTATGCTCCTAACTTTAAGAATTATGCTCCTAATCTGGCCTCTTTGAACATGTTCTAGGTCCAAGTACCCAAATTTATACTCAAAACGTCACTGAACTCCTACATTTAGGCCCATAAAAGTGGGTGGCAACAGTAGATGATTTAGGGTGGGGGGAAAAAAAGGTTAGGGGTTAAGCAGCAGTAGAGATACCAAGGATTAATCATCCCAAAGAGTGACATTTACCACCCTAGGGAGTGAGACTGAAGTCCAAAGAGTGAGATTTTTTTTCAGATGATGCATCCAGGATATAAATCTAGAAAGATATAAATGTGGTATTGCTTTGCAAATGAAAGCAGCATAATTTGGGGGGGGGGGAGGGGTTGAGGCTGTGAAAGAGGAGGCAACGTGGGTAAATTCTCTGGGCTGAACATTGCTCTCCACTCAGTGGCTACAAGTGTGTGCACAGGTTACAGAGCACCTGGACTTGTAGGTACAGGGAAAAGGGGAGGGGCGCAGGAAGGTGAGCTCAGGTTTCTTCTTTCAGGCCAGACCATTTGGTTTTTCTTCTCTTAAGTTTGTCTCTCATGAAAGCAGTGATCAGGATCGCAGCACTAGCTCCAAGGCCTGAGAGAAGGGGCTCAAGGAGTATGAGAGAGAAGCAGCCTTCAAATGAGTGAGACTCGGCATCTCTGCACTAAGCTCATAAAGTAGACCCTTAAATCTAGGCAAATGAATTTATAAGCATAACTTTTAAGTTCCCAAATTAAGGTGGCTTTTCACCTGAAAACATAGGATCCTAAATTTGGCTGAAAACAGGACACAAGTTTAGAAGCCTAAATTCTGAAGCTCAGCTTTTTGTTAAATACCAGGCTCTGAGCTAAGGCCCATTTTACATTGAACTGGAAATTGAGACGTCCAGGTTGGGACGTGCACAGTTCCTCCAGTATTTCACAAAAGGCTCTTCCAAACGCAGAACCTTTTGTAAAATTCTACTATTACTAATCATTTGTATAGTGCTACAAGGTGTATGCAGCGCTGTAGAGACATGTAAGAGAAGGTCCCTGTTCATCAGATTACATCTAGTTAAGACGGACAACACAATAGCTGGGGATTAGGATATGTCTAGGGGGAATGGTAAGGGAACACATAGTTGGAGAGCAGGAGATTAAGTTGATCAGGCTCAAAAGCAGCCTAATATGGATGCTGGCAAATACGCACGTACTTAGCGACATATACAGCAGCAACAGAGTTCAGAAACATAAACGTGCACAAAAACAGGGCAGTCACAAGTAAGTTCGGCAAACTACATGGGCAGAGCCAATTTTGCAATCTGTACTGTACTTGCATCACTCTGTACAGACACAGCCCCCCTAATTCCCTCCCTCCAAAAATCGCCCCATGACTAACATTTCAACCTCTCATCCCCTTCCAGCACCCACACCCCCGACACAATCTATACCACCTCTGGAACCCTTTCAGGAAAGCAAAAACAGCAGATACTTTTATGCCTCTTTTTAACACACCATAAAGCATTTCCTTTTCAAGTGGAGTACTTCTTCGAAGGGGTTCCCTCTTCAAGAAGGTCACTGCTTGAAACCGTCACACCAAGTCCTTGAATCCTCCAATTAACTTCCTTATGGGAAAAAGAGTGCTCTGCTATATTGGGAACAAGGTGAAAAAGCAGGTGTGTTTCTTATGGAGTTTTTTGGGGGAGAGGAAGTTCTCATAGAAACTACCAAATTGTTTCAGGCAGGATATATAACGTAGGCATTCTGAGCCGGTGGCCGAGAACACAAAGTTGGCTACAGACGTAATTGCAAGATGACTCAGCTGCAGAAAGATAACAGGCCAGTCCTGGTTTTCACGTACCTCCTCCTAACGCAGCTAACGTCAGACACTAGAAAAGTGAAAGTGTGTGCCATCAAGTCAATGCTGACTCCTGGCGACCCCCAGCCCCTGGGTTTTCTAGGCAAGGTGCGACCGGAAGTAGATTGCTAGGCCTTACTTCCAAACAGTAAGCAGGACCACAAATGCCCCAGCAAACTCGGATTTAAAGTCAAACACCAAGTTTTAGCCCGACCTCGAGAGGTCACTTAGAAGCTCTACAAAGAACACTTTCAAGTGAATGAAAATGAGATTAAGACACAAGAGGTTCAAGAATTCGGTGTTTATTAAAAAAAAATCATCAACCATATCATCTCTGTGGGTGTAAAGAATTTTACAATATTCAATATAGAAATCATATAAAAATACAGCAATACGTTGTTTAATTGAGGAGATATGACTTCATAGTGGGCGCCCTATTTCTAACATAGTAAGATGGGAATCTACTTGCACTAAGGACATCAGTGGCCGTCATCCCCAGTTATTAAACTATCCCCAGTGGTAAATATCCAGGGAAAATAATTCTACAGAGACTCTCCAGTCTTAACAAGGTCAGTGTAAGTCATCACTTCTCTGCAGTATCCGCAGATGCATCTTCTGAAGAATCCCATAAGTATGTGGAGGTGGCGGGTGCACAATAACACAGGATTCATGGATTTGAATTGCAACAAGTACAGTATTTCTGTGGGGTCAGGGGTGACTAAATGCTAAGCCACAAAGCAGATAAGGCCCTTGGAAGGAGAGCACCTTTCTTTACTGCGGCACTATCCGTCCGTCGGTAAGAATTAAGGCTGGGCATCACAGCCAGGGTCAGCCCCTGAGGTGGTTCAAGGTCTTAGTGTTCTAGGCAAACCTTAAGCCTTATGCGCCCCCTGGCTGTCAGAATCTGTTTAGCTTGGAATGACTTGCTCTTTGCTGCCCCCTACCCCCCAAAACTGCCACCCTAGGTGACCATCTAGTTTGCCTAGTACTTGGGCCAACCCCGATGATAGCTCTGACACACCCTTCAAAAAGACCCCATAATTAGGAATTTCCCTATCATGCAGGCTCTCACCTACGAAGAAATAACTTGTTTCAAAAGAAAGAACTTTGGGTATGTCACTCTGCAGGAATTTAGTAATGGAAAGGTGATCATCAAGTAGTATGATCTTTCACATGTAGGTCATGCCTGCTTATTGAGTGCCCAGTCTAGGCAAAGTACTGAAACCTGCAGACAGAGATCCAAAGGTCAACATCACCATTTCCGAAGGTCAGCTGATTCCACTGTCTGTATATAGGATTTCTCTCCCACCAAGACGATGGCTAGGGTTGGAAATCCGAGTGGGCATCCTTCCACCCAATAACCTGCGTCATTCACTATCGAGACCACTCTCTTACATACAGTTAGGGAAGGCAGGAGAGGGCAGACCCAGATGACGGCAGCCTGGGACTAGGAGGTCTTATCACGTCCATCCCTAATGCTTCCTGTTGGGATATGACACACCTTCCCATAGAAGGATGATACCTGTCTGTTTTAGTTTATTGTTCAATGTTTTAGGATATAGTTCACATCATTTATTTTGATATGCTAAAGGCATGAGGAGCACTATCTTGATGTCATGTTCTCAGTTGTTCTTATTGCTATTCTTCCTTAATTTTTGCATTCTGTATCTAGTATTAGAGTACAGCTTTGTAAAACACTGTTTTAGCAGTTACTTTACTGCTATTATCTGCTTTTATAGACTATATAGATGGTATTTTAATCTATGCAATCTGCAATAAATGGGAACCTCACCTGGAACTGTGGAATATATGTATTTAACTATATTCACCCCAGATTCCTTTGGTGCGCCCTCACCTCCTGGCTACAACGCTGCAGGACAATCTGTAAAACTCTTCAGGATACAGTCCGCATGAAAAAGCGACAAGAGAAAACGGCCAGTTGAGGGGGTGATCAATGGAGAATTTTCACCTTTGTTATGGTCACTCCTTGAGGGAAAATCTCACAAGTTATTTAATCCCGTCACCACCATCATCACAAATAACCCATTTGTACCAGCAACTGGAAATGTTTCTGGTGTATAGAAATATATATCTTTATGTTGAAGAAATGAGCAGATAAAAGAGCGGCAGAAAAAGCAAAAAAGAGATGATGGGATGTGAAGAGAAGCGGGGCAAGAGGGGAAGGGGGGCAGAGCTTTCAGAAAATGTTCATGATAGATGAAATGTGATGTCTTTGTTTCCTTTTTATTGAGATTTTCCAGACCCAAGCAGAGCGAACCCAACTCTGACCAGCAGCATCGAATCCAAAAACCCGGGAAACATGAAAACATTTTACAATACCGCTGAAGTCCATTCAAAAACATTTGTCATTAAAGTATGGAGGTCAGGACAGTTCATTTCTGTGACACAAGAGACTGGGCACATTCCTCGTTATACAGACTGGACGCTTGCCAGTGAGAGAAAAGCCCAGCCCCGATGACCTGCAGTTGCAGGTTGGCGGCTCACCTCTGTTGTAGAGTACATCTGATCCTGAGATCTGTAATCCGTTGAAAGCACAACGCCATTTTCGACAGATGGGGCAGTCTCCTTCTCTGGTTAACCTCCAATGTTTTCCTGAGCATGAAGTGTTGCCTTTAATCCAAGTCCTACGGTCCATATCGGCTCAACTCTGCTGGTGGGTCACCACATTGTCATCTACACCCCTGCCATCCTCCTCCTCCTCCTCTCCCTCACCAGGTTTGCTGGTCCTTAACAGCAACTCCAGGTCAGGATCTGAGCCAGTCCCCCGGTAAAGTCTAGGACCTTGCTCACCTTTGGAGAGAGAGAGAGACACACACACACATATTCTGGTTAGAAAACGAGCTGCTTCTGGTACATGTGCCTTGGGTTAGCCTAAAGCCTACAGATAGTCAGTGGCATTGCACAAATTGAACATGTGCCCTCGGCGGGGCAAACATACAAAGCAGCCGAGTGGGGGGGGGGGGGGGCAGGATTCTTGTGCACACATTTCCATTCATACTATCCCTCACTGTCTGTATGATCCTTCAGGCTTCAAAAATTCTACAGCACATTTTTATACTCCGATTTCAGCTCCTGACCCCACCGAAATTTCACATCCGCACATACATTCAACAGTGTCACAAGCTGTTCTGCCCTCCGGGCAGATTTGAACTGTCAGCAACATCGGACATGCAGAGCACACAGGCTAGAGTTTAAGCAAAAAGATGCAACTCAGAATTTAAGATTTCAGCAGAGAAGCAGAGAGCTTTGCGTGTGCGCAGACTAGAACATGCCAAGCACATGTGAACAGCAAGGTAAGGACCTGAAACACCCCCTGGGAGAGAGAGAATCCTGCAGGAGCAGAGACAGTGGTGTGGGGGGGGCCCCGCTGATGCCTGCTCATGCCCTCTTCTCACCTCCACTCAGAGGCAGGAGCTGGTAACTCTCCGAAAGTTACCTTTAGAGCGCAGGGCCTTGAGAAAGACATGAAGAGCAATCCCTGAGATGCAGATGGCAAATCCGAGCCAGTTTAAAACGCTCATCTCATCCCCCATTAAGTGAGTTGCCAGCTGCAGTGTGCAGAGTTCCTGAAGGAAAAAAAAAGTAAAGGGCAGGAGCAAGACTTGACCATACAAACTCTGCCATATATCGACACAAAGTCACAGACTGTCTACACCGTCATAGACACTGGAGGAAGGTCAAATCCGAGTCACGGCTTTCTTACAGCCTCACAGTTACTGGAGGGAACCTGGCACAGACTCGTAGCCTCTGACATTGTGACGGTCGCAGGGGAAAGGTCTGCACTGAGTCACAACCTCTTTAGGTTTTTAGGACTGGACACGTACTGTCCTCACTACAGTGCAGAAGAAAAACCTGTCCCAGCTCTCTTCGTTGTTAATTGGATTCTCCATTTGCTTTTTAAGCATAAAGGAGACAATCAGATTATTTTCAAGTGTGGCTATGCAAATGTGACATTGGTTAAATACAGATTGATGAACAGTCCCCACTTGTGTGTTTTCTCGGTAATAAAGAGCCATGTGAAATCTATTTCCACCTCTTCTCCTACTTTTTTGCTTCTACCCAAGGTTCTAGAAGGTCCCAGTGGTGATCCGCTCAGTTCCTCCTTTTTTTCCTCTTTTGAACTTTGATTTTTCTTGGGATTGTACATTCTTTATCTCCACTGGTGGACCGAGACTATTACAGATACTATTCTGCTCTTATCTTGTGTTCTCTCTCTTCAATGCGCTTATCTACACTGCATACAAAACGTACTTTCTCTATTATTTAAAATTAATAAAGTTTAAGCATGTGCGAACAGCAAGCTAAGGAAATGTTGTTCGCACGCGTTTAAACACAAAAGGGAGAGGGAGGAACCTCTGAAGCTTTTCTGCTGCACACACGTGACCGTTTCCCTCAGTTAGAGCACTGGTTTAGGAGCCAAGATAGCAGGGTTCGATTCCCACTAGCACGCCTTGTGACCTTGGGCAAGTCACTTAACCCTCCATTGCCTCAGAACAATCCAAGTTATCAAAGTCCCTGTTTAATGAACATTACCAAGTTTCAGTTACAACGTAAACCGCTTTGACTGAAATGATAAAGGGGTATAAAGAACCTGTTAAATAAAGAAACAAACCTCACTCCTCTCTGAAATGTCACCGACTGCGCTTGCAAGGGAGGAGTAGATCGGGACCGAGACGTTACCTTGAAAATTCCAGCAATGGAGAGGGTGAGGCTTGAGGTTTTCGAGACCAGAAGGAATTCCGAAAATCCAAGTCCAAATGCTAGGAAGCCGCCTAGAGAAAGGGTCCCAAGCAAAGAGAGCAGCAGGCCTGGATTGCTGTAGCCAAACAGCTTCTCTGAAGTGGAGACATGTAAACCTGCAGGTGACGAGAAGAGTAAAGACAGGACTGAAGCAAAGGCCTTGGGGGACATGCTGAAAGGACAAAGCATAACTAGCTGTGCTTATTCAACGTCTGATCACACGAGGCCCGAAGCACCGACAGCATTCATAAGGGGACTGCTGGATTTGCTCATCGCTAGGGATCTCGTGGTGCATCCGTGAGAATTAATTCACGAGAAATAGCTGCTCGATACTGAAGTGTCTCCATGTTTTTAACAGGCAGGATCATGAAGAAGCTGGAAAGGGACGCTTATATATTCCGCACCTTAACTAGAATTTCCAAAGGTTTCCCCATGCAAAGTGATCTAGGAGGAGTAGCCAAATGGTTAGGACATGGTACCTCAGGCCGAAGGGCCAGGGGTTCAAGTCCCACCTGGGGACAGCAATCTCAAACTGGAGGGACTGGGGTTTTTAGTCCTATAGGCACTCCTTGTGGCCTTGAGCAAGTCACTTAACTCTCCGTTGCCTCAGGTACACATAGACTGAGCCCTTTGGGGACAAGGAAATATATCCAGTACCTGTTTGTAGTAATTACATAATGTAAACCACTTTGATTGAAGGATAAGGTGGTATAGAAAACTGGTTAAATAAATAAATAAAAATAAAATCTACAGAAGCACATTAATCTTTGTATTACTGAGAGCGGAAGGGTCTTCTTAGGAAAGATTTTCCGTGGTAACGAGATTTAAGAAAGCATCGGATAAGCAGATAGGAGGGAGTGAAGGCTATGCAGCTCTTAGATCCAGTAATGCTGCTATCTAGGACTTGCACATGCTGTCACTTCTTGCTAGTCTTCACCCGTTCAAATCTGGCACCCATCCTCCAGCAAAAATCTCTCACTCCAGATCCAGATTTGCGGATGCCGAGAGGGAGATTTCAGCAGGATGTCCCTACTTCCCCCACCCGTCCTCTATTCCAGAGCAGAGTGAATACCTTCAATGGTAAGAAACAAGGGAAACAGGCCGAGGAACATGAGAGGCTGCAGATGGTACATGGCGTCAATGGGGTTCTGAAGACCTGGAAGAAAGGCAAGAGATGAGCTTGTACATGAAGGCATCTTTTCAGGCTAGGAGAAAGACGTCCCTTAGCACTGTGCAAATAAGAATGCCCGTCCCTTCTACGACTCTAACCTCAGGAATTAGGATACTGGAGAATCATGGCCAAGGGGCAGGAGGGGCCGATGTGCATGGGACTCAAACACCAAAACCTAGATTTATTTATGGAAGGGAGCCTTAAAGAAACATACCCCCTGTTCTCTCCACCCAGACCCCCAAACACACACTTACCCAGCTCTGCCTTCTGCATGAGGATCTGGGTGAGGGTCCAGCGGATGCCTCCGAGAAAGGAAGCCGCTAGCACCAGCAGAAAACCCTCCACGTTGAACTGTGTAGACTCGTAAGTAAACATGAAAAGTCCACTAGCAATGAGCAATACCACCAGGATCAACACCGCCCTCTGTTCAGGGGGAGAGAGAGAGAAGAAGGGAGCCATCAGAAAGATTATTGCGGTTTCTGAGAAAGCCGCTAAGTCAGCAGAAAATGTAAAATCTCTGTGGAAAAGCAGCTCACTGCAAGGGGCAAGAGGCGTGCCTGTTTGGGTTGCCGCAGAGGGAGGTCCCGTGCAAGAGCTGTCGGCAGCAGTCCCCCAGTTGCCTTCGAGTGCCTTTGCATCTGTTGACAGTCCATTACAGTGCGCTTTATCTTTATTACAAATGCTCATGTCTAAAAAATAAAAGGGTTTTCCTGGCGATGTACAAAGACTTCTGCTCCTCTCTCACTAGATTCCTATAGGGCGAATGGTCTTACAAATCATGTTTAGCTATTCCCGCTCCTAGCAAACTCTGAACCATTCAACCACTTTTATTCAAAATTTCCATCATAAATCGTAGAGTGTCTCAGGACCCCTGAGTCTGTTTGTGTGCCCTTGGCATCCCTTGCACTCAAAATCCCTCTTTCCTTCTACTTCCTATAGGGAAGCGAGACAATGCAGCCCATCTCTAGGTGTCACGGAGTGTTTTTAGGCACATATCGCATAAGAGATCGCACTCATCGGGGAGGCTCCATCTGTGTCTGTTTGTCTGTTCATCTGTTGGTGCATACGCCAATAAACAGATACATAAGTCCTCTTCAAAGCAGCGTGAAACACCAAGAGCTGGCAGGAGTTCCCAGATCACGCTGAGCCAAGAGAGGAATGCGGCCAGGGGAGTCTCCAGCTCCTGAGAGAGGCACCCAAAATGCTGGTGGGAGTTCCCAGCTCCCATTGCTAAAGAGAGAGGCACGACCCCTGAAGCACTGGCAGGAGTCCCTACCTCCCACTGGTGAAGAGAGAGGACAGCGGTCCCTGAAACGCTGGCAGGAGTCCTTGCCTAGCACCAATGAAGAGAGAGAATAGCCCCGGAAGAGCTGGTGGGAGTCCCCTGCTCCTGCCAGGAAAGAGAGGACTGCCACTCATGAAGCACCTGTGGGACTCCCCAGCTAACACTGGTGAAGAGAGAGGGCAGTGGCCCCGAAGCACCAGTGGGAGTCTCCAGCTCCCCCCAGCACTGAGCTGTGGCTTGTCAGCGTAGAGAAAGAGCGGAGTGAGGGGCAGGGCACAAGAGAGGGAGAGTGGGATTAGACAGGAAGAAGAGAGAGGGGAGGAGTCATGGGGCAGAGCATAAGAGAGGGAGAATGGGATTAGACAGGAAGAAGAGAGAGGGGAGGAGTCATGGGGCAGAGCATAAGAGAGGGAGAGTGGGATTAGACAGGAAGAAGAGAGAGGGGAGGAGTCATGGGGCAGAGCACAAGAGAGGGAGAATGGGATTAGACAGGAAGAAGAGAGAGGGGAGGAGTCATGGGGCAGAGCATAAGAGAGGGAGAATGGGATTAGACAGGAAGAAGAGAGAGGGGAGGAGTCATGGGGCAGAGCATAAGAGAGGGAGAATGGGATTAGACAGGAAGAAGAGAGTGGGATTAGACAGGAAGAAGAGAGAGGGGAGGAGTCATGGGGCAGAGCATAAGAGGGGGAGAATGGGATTAGACAGGAAGAAGAGAGAGGGGAGGAGTCATGGGGCAGAGCATAAGAGGGGCGGAGATTAGAGATGAAGAATGGAAGGGGTGAAGGGATGGAGCCAAAGCACACAACACCCCTCCTATGACACACAACATAGCCCCAAGACTCATGGCCAACATACACATATTCACACGCATACATACAAACATACATAAACACGCACAGCCCCGGACACACCCATGACATGCACATATAGACAGTTCCCAACACAACTGCCTACAAGCACACACACCCAAGACATGCATACCTATATACCCCCCTCTCCATAGGCTGGATCGCCAGAGAGTGTGTGAGTGTGTGTGTGGCCATGGAGAGATCCACATTACCCACACAAAGCTCAGCTACCCACTCACACACCCCCTGCTACCCTCCTGAGGCACAATGCTATGGCCGTTTCCACCATGCCCGAGTCTGTGAACGGAGGAAAGAGGAAATGTGTCACTATGTCACACTAAGTGTGCATTTTTCAACGTCTTAAAATTGCCCTACCACTTGGTTGACATCAAGTCTTTTTAAAGTTGACTCCATGTCGTACCCAGTTCCCTATAAGGAAAAACCATCCCCAATGGTTACTTAGTACAAAGAAATTCACGTAAGCAAATGTCAGAACCAAAGAAGGTAACTAGACATTATGAAACATTTGCATATTGCTTTATTTCAAGGTCCATTTGCAGTCAAGATACGTTTTGTCTCAGAGTCTGGACTCGTCCCAGTTTCTCAGGTGCGAGTCT
Organism: Ichthyophis bannanicus; assembly: GCA_033557465.1. Lineage (NCBI taxonomy): Eukaryota > Metazoa > Chordata > Amphibia > Gymnophiona > Ichthyophiidae > Ichthyophis > Ichthyophis bannanicus. The sequence goes on along the minus strand of CM066049.1, from coordinate 90,230,944 downwards.
TCCTGAACTTCGGTGCCTAGATTTCAAATGTGCATTTGTGAAATAAGAACCAACATGAAGCTTTGGGTCGAGAGAGTATTTGTTGAAGAAAGTGGTGCATCAGCTTTAGTATCTCATTAGGAAAAGATGTGTCCAATGCTTCTCATTCTCTCTCGCCATAACAAAACCTGGTTCCACACCCAAACTCACCCTCTCCTTAATGTTCTGCGTAAGTAATGCCAGCTTTCTGAGGAGCAAGGGGGAGCTTTCATTAAGGACCTTTAATATCAGAGCCCAATTCACACCTCTCGTTGTTTAAAGAGAAACGCAAAGCAATATGTGGACCTTTTTATTCTTTTGGGGGAGTATCAGGACTCTTAGAATACGTCTACGTGTACACAACCCTCTAGACATCACGTATACTTTTTGAGCTTTGGAATATATTTGAAAAGACAGACTGAGCCTTAAAGCACAAAATAAATGGCATCTCTGTGAACCAACTGGGGTGTTCCTGGTATGACTTGCATGGCTCGTGCCTTGTTCTGTTGATCTTAATCATTTCAGGTTTAAATTCTTTTTAGTTTACTATGCGTCAGTCATGCGCATATTCAGGGCCATTGGAAGGAGCAGGCAAAATGGGTAACCACCTGGGGCACAACGCACCATATCCCCGCTGCCACGATAGTAGCAGTTCGATTCTTAAGCTCTCGTGCCATTATCAAAGGGGGATCCCAACCACCTGCAGCATCGCAGGATCAAAGGAAACCTCCCCGGACTGTCTAGGGCTCCTATTAGACCAGGAAAGGACTCTCTCTAACGTTTCTGATGCAACATGAAAAGCAGAAATGGTCAGCTTAAGAATTCCCAAAGAGAAAGGGACTCACCAGTTCCTCCAACTTAAACAGCAATGAAAAGAACAAGATAAAGAGGACACACGTGGACTTGGTCATGGTGTACCTGGGAAAGAGAGAAGTGAGAGGGAAAAGAAGACATTGACATATCACAACTTTCCAAAGACGTACATGCAATGATACCCGCTAGTGCGTTAAAGTAAACCTTATATCCCATATGACTAACTAGGGTGCCCTCAGTAAATTCTGCTTTTATAAACACTTACCTAAAACCACTAATTGTACTTGCAATGCAAGAGATGGAACGTTTATGCATTTGGGCGTCAACCTTTGTGTTTCCTCACCATTCCCCCTCGATGTATCCCTGTCTACAGCTACTGGGCTGTCTGTCTTGACTAGACTGTAAGCTCTGATGAGCAGGGACTGTCTCTTACATGTCTGTGCAGCGCTGCGTACGACTTGTAGCGCTATACAAATGCTCAGTAATAGTAGCAACCTTAGGCAATCAGAATCTTATAGCAGATTCAGCCCCTTTGGAAAGTGGAAAGGTCTGAGCTCTTAAATTTAGGAGCCAAGACCTACATGTCTTCCTGTCACTCATCCGAGATCCCAAATCAACCCCTTTTTCTGTGAATACTGTGCAAAGTACCTGCCCTCTTAAATCCCACTCTCATTCTCAGACATACTTGTCGCCACGCCACCTTTATGGCTTTCTCCACTATCTCAATTGCTTTTTGAGAAAGAGAAAGCTATTTGGGTTATTTACTTTTATTTTCCCAAACTCAGTAAGTATGCCTCATCATACAAATCAAGGTAAGGTACAATGTAATTAAAACAGTCACCCAACAAACCCTGGGGCTAGTTCTCTGGCAACACACATGCTTTATTATATTTGTTTATGCTGAGGTATGTTTAAACTAAATTTCTTTCATTAACTAGCTGTGTAAGAAGTAAAAGGTCATGGGATTGAAGGCAGTGTACAATTGTGGATCAGGAACTCGTTAAAAGATAGAAAGCAGAGGGTAGGGCTAAATGGCCAATTTTCCCAATGGAAAAAGGTGAATAGTGGTGTACCCCAGGGATCTGTGCTGGGTCCGCTGCTTTTTAACATATTCGTAAATGACCTGGAATGGGAATAACGAGTGGGGTTATCAAATCTGCAGATGACGCAAAATTATTCAAAGTTCTTAAAACCCAAGAGGATTATGAAAAATTGCCAGAGGACCTTGATAAATTGGAAGACTTGGCATCCAAATGGCAGATGAAATTTATTGTGAACAAGTGCAAAGTTATGCACCTAGGGAAGTACAACCCAAACTATGGTTACACGATGCAAGGTTCCACATTAGGAACCACCACCCAGGAAAAAGATTTAGGTGTCATCATAGATAACATGTTAAAACCCTCAAACCAGTGTGCAGCGGCAGCCAAGAGAGCAAATAGAATGCTAGGTATCATAAGGAAAGGAATGGAGAATAAAACAAAGGATATTATAATGCCTCTGTATCGTTCCATGGTGCGACCGCACCTTGAATATTGTGTGCAATTCTGGTCGCTGTATCTTAAAAAGGCTATAGCGTTATTTGAAAAGGTACAGAGAAGAACCACCAAAATAGTAAAGGGGATGGAAGGATACCCTTATGAGGAGAAGCTAAAATAATTAGGGCTCTTTAACCTGGAAAAGAGACGGCTGAGGGGAGATATGATAGAAGTCTATAAATTAATGAACGGAGTGGAACAGATAAACATAGATCAATTGTTTAAGTCATCAGAATATAAAAAGACTAGGGGGCATGCAATGAAGCCACAGGGTAAACTATTTAAGACTAATAACAGAAAATATTTTTTCACTCATCGTGTAATCAAACTCTGAAATTCATTACCGGAAGATGTAGTAAAAGCTGCTAGTATAGCTGGGTTTAAAAAAGGTTTGGACACGTTCCTGGAGGAAAGGTCCATAAACCATTATTAAAGGGGACCCGGGAAATCCACAGTTTGACCCAATACAAGCATTGAGGAACCTGTGTTTTTTCGGGAAACTACTAGGTACTTGTGACCTAGATTGGCCATTGCTGGAAACAGGATACTGGGCTTGATGGACCTTGGTCTGGCCCAGTATGGCATATCTTATGTTCTTAAGAAACTTTCAAAAAATGTCCAGAATGTCACCAATGCCCTAACAAGGTGATGGGAAAAGCTCAAAGGATGTTTGGGTGCATAAGCAGAGGGATGGCCAGCAGGAAGAGGAGACAAAAGTCCTTCTCCAAAAGAGGTCTCAGAGGCTTATACAGAACTCTGCAATCTGGGAGAGTGCCCCTTCAAAAGGACAGAAACCAGATTGGTAGCTGCCCTCTGGGGCAATTCTAAGTGGTTAGTAGCCTTTGCTATAAGGCTTATGGGGATAGACTTAAAGATCTGAATAAGTACACTTTGGTAGAAATTCATAGGAAGTGTCCCCAGTCCACTGGAAGGTAGCTCTGGAATAAACGGTCATGGGAAGAGGGCGAAAGAGGGCGAAAGAGGGCAGTCTCGGGAGCGGTGGTCATTTTCTGCCAGGTCGCTGAACTGGAACCTTTAGAACTTGATTCCTTTTCCCCTAAGGAAATACTCCTTTAGATACACAAAACAGCCTACTACTGGAGGTAGTGGAGTTTAAGAAAGGAGTGGTCGAGCACAGAGGATCTCTGAAGGCGAGTAAGGGTGTGCAGGAGGTATGGAGAGGCAGATTCGACGGGCTGCATTGTCTATGTGCTATCGTGTTTTACCTTTCTGTGATCAAACCCACATTTTAGGATACCTTCTCCAGAAAACAGCTGATAAAAACTTATGTTTGATTTGTTTTAATTCTGGTTGGGTGTGTTGGAAACTATTTGCCCAGTGCTGTCCATAGCATAAATCTTAATGATACAAAGCTCCGAATGCAGAGGGTGAAACCATTTAGAAAGGCTCAAAGACAAATGTTTACCTGTGCTTCTGTTATGGCTGTATTTTCTAAAATCACTCACAGTTACAGAATTATTTTCAAAAGAAAACTAATTCAGCATTTAAATCTAAGGGATTTCCTGCCCGGCTGCCCCTTTACTACTTATTTCTACAATCTAGCCAGAATTCCCTTCACAGGAAGGCAGACACACTCACAGGGAGACCGTGATGTACAGGAAACTCCAGTTGGACAGTCCAATGTCCAGAGCAGTCGCCAAAGCTAAAAGACAAAGAAAAAACATTACATATTCTTCAGGAGCAGAATGAATGGGATTGAAAATTAAAGATATGCTAATGATACTCAAAAGTATTGAGGTCTGATGCTGAAGATCAATACTGCTCAGTCAGCAGAATATTCCAGGTGTCCTAAAGTCAGAGAAGCAAAATGACTCCTCCAGCCATGAACTGCACTTACCAGTTGGAGCTACTCTCTTGAGGTATTCGGTCCAAGAAAGAACAACCCTTGATCTCTTGCTGCAACATCGCATCACCACTCTGCTTAGTGTAGACATTACAAAGATCATTGCCATATGTACAAGGGTCATGAAGAGAGGAAAATGGAAATTCTGTGAGCAAGAAATAAACAGAGGAGATTGTTGCCGACTCAGAAACATGTCAATAGCTATTGCTGGGCCCCACCATACCCCACATTCCCAGCACAAAGTACTGGACAACATGACCAAGGCATACTGAAGAAACTGTCAAGGAACTCCAGACTACTCTTAAAACACATTAGCTGAACTGCGATGGAACCCAGACTGGAACCACAGAGATCAGGTCAGGTCAGTGTTGAGGTGCACTGGAAAAAGACTGGAATAATGGGGGATAGTGCACATGAGGAGACAAGGTGCATTCGCGGAACTGTATAGGGTACGATGTATCGGCATTTCAAGGGAAAATGCAGGACCGAAATGAGGTGTTAAAAGTAGTTTAATGCCGGTGGAAAGCTCATCCATTAGCTTTTCACTGATTACACCACCTCTGTCCCCTTAAAACTCTGAGGTTATACTAACAGCATCACCTGCTTTTACTGGCAACCAGCCAACGAAACCTCCTTAAAAACTTACATCCTGGCCACTCCCTACAGTTCCTGTTATCCTCTCATCAACATTGTGTTTTGCTATTTTCCTCTTTCCATCCTCGTCTCTTCTAATCTCCCCAAAAGCTAATTGTATTCCAAAGTTTATTAGACGGCTTTGGAGATTATCAGAAACCAGCTGAATCAGTTTGGATTTTGTATTTAATGGATTCTCAATCCTGCTTTTCTAAGTGCTGCACTCTCCAAACATTTATCCAATATGATCTCATCATAACACCTGAAAATTCACACGACCCCAGATGATGACCGGAACAGAACAGAAGACTTCATTTTTCCTAACCTTACCTCGGCTGACCATCACACGTCCCTTCCCCTCCCCAATGAAGAGAGAAAGCAGTAGCTGCCGCAGTAGGAGTCGGTGCAGAATCCCAGCTTTCTGTACGGGATGCAGCTGATTTTGTGATCACAGCCGGGGTCGTCACCCACCGTTTGGTTACTGCCACCTTACAGAATGAATACAAGTTGCTGCAGGCACCAGGATAAAACCATGCTGATCCTGGCCAAGGACCTATGAACCTTACTGCCTGTTCTCTTTTTGTTTGCTCCTCTTCTTAAAACGGGTTATCTCCACTGTGCCATTTTATAATTAGCAATTTCTTTTTGTTTGCCTTCTTTGATTTTATGTTTATGGCTATTTCATGGACCTGATTTTCTTGGTTAACCTTCTCACTGGCGGCACAGCTCTTCATTCCAATAGGGGCAACACAGAAGTTAGGTTGCTGATGTTCCTGCGACACGGACTATATTTGCACTGAAAAATCTGGCGAGTCTTTTTCAATAACCCTCTATTAACCTGTATATCCACTGGCTTGCCCTGATGGCGACCAAGCACCCCTAAAGCTCACACTTGGGTCTCGTGGTGAAGCCAGTGTGGGTACGACGAATGAACAAGTGCAGGAAGCAATCACATCACCTCCTCCCTTTAGTGACTCGGCAACTGGCTACATCTGCTCATCCTGGTATAATGTACTTAGGAGAGAAGGACTTATTAAAATAGTTAGTGGAGATTTGCTAGACTTCTCAGTCTGTCAGTTTTCATATAGTTAGATGTCATCCCACAAAGGTGTAGGGCCGATTCCAAGTTATGGAATCAAGGGCTTAAGAAAGCAAATAGGCATATGAAATTGAAACCTGCTGGTCAGCAGATCTGCTATGACTGGGCTTCCATGGAAGTACCAGATTTTTCCTGGAAGGCCTTGGTACATCTACCCAACACGCTACAGGACTTGTTGCTCAATGATTTTCATGAGGTCTTAGATGCTCTCTTCAAACAAAGCACATAGACATGACTTGATACGTGTATTAAAGGACAGAAGACAAGTGGGAGGAGCCGGCACAAGCCCCATTGTCCTAGGTCTGTGGCAATGAATTGGAGACCATCAAGACCAGGTTATGCAGGGTAACAAAAATTAAGGTACCTAGCTCAGTATCATGGCATGCCTAGGAAGGGATGTCTTATTGGTGATGGCGAGCTTGGTGGTACGGCAGTCCATCTCAATGAGTGAAACTTACAGCTAACAAGTGAGATTTTTCAAAGGGCAGGTCCAGAGTGTAAATCTAGAAAGGTTTACATGTAGTATTGCTTCACAAATGAAAAAGCTGCATAAAGTGATATTTGCTTTTCTTTGGAGCCTCTGAAAGGACACCAAGGGCAATATGGGTCAAGACTTCTAGCATAGGAAAACCTTGAGTAAAAGGATAGATAGTGGGCATGCAAATGGCTGAACAGGACATTGTGCTGAAACAGAGCAGTTTTTTACTCTTCCCTTAATGCTGCATCTCTGTGCTAGCTCAGGGCTGGAGCAAAGATGCAGGACCACAGCAAAGGAGTCAACTGAGAGAAGTGTGACATTTCACCTCAGATGACCCAAGAACTCTTGGCTCCCAGACCCCACAAAAAACTCTGGTAACATGTGACCCTCTTGCCCCCCCAAATATTCTGGGAACCCAAATGGACCTCAGTATCATCCCCCCCCACCTCCAAATCCCCAGGCCCATCTGAGTTGGGAAGGAGTAATGTCCATTAGCTCCTGCCACCATGCTATTATCTTGGAAAATGGCAGCACCTGACTTATGCAGTGTGCTGGGGCGCATTGCCCAGGCTGCAAAATAAGGGAGAATCATTACTTTAGCTGGCAGACTGGCCTCACACAGTGGGCCTGGAAGCAGGGGCCAAGATGCATCAGAAGCTCTCTGGTTGAGGGCTTCCCTGACCTTAGGCACCCAGGCCGGGGGTGCCCTGGATCTGAGAGCCTGGGGAGGGGGAAGGTGTCTGAGAAGTCAGGGGATAGAGGAGACCAGGAGTGTTAGGACCTACTAGGCCACGGGGCAATATTTTCAGGGTAGGTGGGGTAAAGAATGACAGTCAGGGAGTCCAGCTGTGTTTTTTGTTTATATCTCCTTTCCTGTCAGTCTGTAGGCTAATTCTCATTCACGCTCTGACAGGCAGATATTTGCTTGCGATGCAGCACACCACTGCATATTACCACAGAGAGGTGCACTTTGTTTCTGACAACACAGCACAACCTTTATAATACAGCAGTAATTTACGCTCCATTCATTCACTGCATCGGGTGTAAAGATTTGTTTTAGAGCAAATGTTAGAAGACTTTGTATTGCTGCACAGTGGCTAAAAGTCTGCACATACAGTAGGTTTCCAGGCTCATCTACTTGCAGGTGCAGAAAAAAGGACAGCATGGGGGAGACCGTACATAAGGTGTGTTCAGATTTCCTTCTACTGATTGAACCATATGGTTTTTCTTCTCATAGACTTGTGTCTGTCTCAAAAAGTAGTGATCGGGATCAGTGCACTAACACAGAGATCCTAATGGGTAAGAAAGGGAGCTCACACTATGATTGACAAAGCCTTCAAATGATTGCAATTCACTCCTAAAGGGTGAGATTTGGCATCACTGGATGCCAGAATATGAGGCAATGAACATAAATGGAACCTAGCTTAGCACAGCAGGACAGGTCACCACTGCAACTCAAACTGACTTACAAATGGTTATCATGACCCAACTTGCTTGGGTACAAAGGGCGAAAGGGTTTTAAGGAGTTAATTATTGGCTGGGTCTGATAAAGCCACCCCATTTCACGTTAATAATTAAACTGCAGAAAAAAAAAGAAACAAAGGGAGCACCCCCCCCCCCCACTGTTCCCTCTAAGCTGTGCGCGTGTGCGCGAGCACACACCTCGCCGAGAGAGTGCACATACTTTACAACAGAGCGCACAAAAGTTACGGCTCTGATTCTGATAGAAAACAACACAGACGTCTTAAAATTTAAAAGTTATGATTGTAATTACTAGAAATTTCCCACTTCATTTAGTAATCGTCTATTTTCATTTAATTTGATTAAAATCAATGTGATGTACATACTGTATTCTGACGTGTAGTCAAATTTTAAATTATATAACTCCGAGTGTCATTATGTAGCGCACAAAAATTTAACCTTCCTTCAAAAGCTGCACACAGCTCATATTTTATGCGCACACAGCCTACAGAAAATTAGAGGGAACATTCCCCCCCCCCCTTTCTTGGTCCTCCAGTGGTGTTTCCTCCTGTTCAATAATTAAGCTGCAGCCATTATTTACCACAGAAACATGATTAGCAGACTTCTTAATAATGTCTTTATGCTTGGCAACAGCTTGTCTGAAGAACAACCCTGTCTCCCCACGTTATGGAAATTACAATTCACTTTATACATTAGGGCAAAACCAGGACCTGGAAGCCTAAGTCCTGGCGAACCAGGAATCTCTCATCTTGTTAAGCTTTGCTTGCTTCCTTAAAACCAATTCCCTCTACTACAGTGTTTCTCAAGCTGAGGGTCAGGACCCCAAACGTAGTCAATTAATCAGTAAGATGAGGTAAGAGAAACAGAGCTGCTCCCCCCTCTCTGGACCTGTAACTTGGGTCAGGGGGCATTCCCAGATCCTGCCTCTCCTCCTATGTGCCAGCCCAGAACCAAGGCAGTGAGTGCACGACACATGGGACCCGGTGCTGACTGCTGCTGCTGGGGGGGTATTAATGTTTCTAAGCATTAAGATGAGGTTATATTAGATAAACGTTTAGTTAGAACTGCTGCACTGTCCCCCTTTCCTCTAATGACTGAGGGCTCATTGCACTGACGACTCTTAGCAACTCCAGCAAGCAGAGAAAGGCAGCGCGTCAGTCCTACCCTCAGTAGCCATTTGTTATAGAAGGTGATGCCAATGGAGAATATGTAGAAGAAAACGACCAATCCCAGCGTCAGGATTCCTTTCCCCAGGAAGACCAAGCAGACGTTCCCCTTCCCCATTGGTCGATCGCGGGGCGCTGGCTCCGCCTGCTCGCTCTGATTGGCAACCTCACATCTTCTGCAGGCTCCCTTCGGTCCAGATCGTGGAGACGGCGAGCTTCCGCAGACAGACCGGGTGGGCAGTCAGGGGCCGTGGCTTCGGTGCCAGGGCGAGCAGTGGCACGCAGGAAGAGTGAAGGAGAGTAAGAAATGCGGTGTTTGCGGTCGTGGCACTGCTGGATCAACTGCAGACAACCCAGATCAAACTGGTTGCATGCTGCTACCTCCGCTGAGCTCCTCCCTTTGCGCACGACGGAGGAGGGAGTGGCGGCCTGGTGGAGACAGGATGGAGGGAGGATCGTAGTTCTTCTAGTCGGGTCTGAGAGCAAACCCGAAACACAGGCTACAAAGCTTTGTTTAGTGCTAGTGTGATGTCACAATCTTCTGCTCCCGTTACTTTGCAGATTGGAGCCGATTCATGACCCTAGCGTCTCCCCTATGTCCTATAACAGCAACAATTATCACTTTTAAGCAGACAAAGCAACAGGGATGCATTTCCTCCATACTATGCCAAATATAAAGATAATGGACATAAAGTCTAAAAATGGACATATACCAATTACTAATTTGATAACCATTTTTTCTACCTCCTCTCCCCCCCCCCCCCCCCCGTCGTCTTCATTGCTAAAATACGGAACAGGAGACTGCCAAAGAGGTAGGAGTCGACGACACAGTTTTAAAATCAGGGACATCTGCCATTCTTATGTATGAACAACATAGCAATAAATAGCTCTTACTCGCTGTAAGTAAGGGAATAAATTAAACAGAAGCATGTTACATCTTGCATTAGAGGTCTTCAGAGTTGACAGGTTACCCAGGTTCAGGAGTGATTTTTTTGGGGTTTTTTATGCCAGTCTAGGTTATAAATTTGCATTATTTATTTATTTAATACTTTTATATACCACGCTTTTTAAAATCAGTGCAGTTTACAGAGAACAGGTAAACAGGTAACAACTTGGATTTAGAACTGGGGTAACTATATACAGTCTAAGCAGGGTGTCACTGGGCAGTTGTAGCGACATGGCTTACCCTAAGACCTATGTACAGGGATGTCTGTTATTTACAATTAACTGGTTGGGGGTATAGCCGGTGAGGTTGTGTTGTTAGCCTGTGAGTAGTGTAGAAGAAAAAGGTGGTGCTTTAGTGCCTTTCTGAATTGGGCAAAGTCTGATGGTAGTTGGGAGCTTGTTCCAGCAAGTGGGGACGTAGAACATAAAGGCTCTGTTCTTTGTTGCCTGAGTGCACTTTGTTATTTCACTGGGGGTTATTAATTTGTTGGTGGCGAAGGTCCTTCTTGCTCCGTTTGCAGGAGTGGGATAGAGAAGGTCCGTCAAGGAGGTAAAGGATATTTTGTTGATGGCTTTGAAGTACTACTTTGTAGGTGAGCCGGCAGTAGATTGGTAGCCAGTGCAGGTCCTTTAGGACTGGATTGATATGGTCTCTTCCAGAGGCACCGTGTAGGAAGCGGGTAGCAGCGTTCATTGCTAACTGTAGTGGGTTTAGTGGGTTCTTAGGGAGTCCATGCAGAATCACATTGGCATAGTCAAAGTGGGGGGTTACAAGTGCCTGGAAAACTGTTCGGAGTCATCTGGTTGCAGAAAGGGTCAGAGATATCAAATTGTCTGCATCTTATGGTAGATTTGCTTGATGGTGTTGCCTATGTGCGCTTTCAAGTCGAGGTGCTGTTCTAGCGTGACGCCTAGGTAGCAGATGGTGGATCTACTCGGGAGCTCGGCATCTCTCGTCTTTAATGTTGCCGGTGGGGAGAAGGTTTGATTCCTTGTGATGAACAGCTGAAGTTTATCCTCAGACTCTGAGTGGAGCCAGTCAGTGACAGCATCAAGGCATTTTACTAGTGATGAGAAGTCTGGTTGGTCGATAGTGAATGGGGTGAAGAGTAGTACGTCATCTGCATAAATCAGGCAGGAGATGTTGAAGGAGCGGATGATTGCACATATGGGCTGCATATATATATATATATATTGAATAAGAGGGCAGAGAGCGAGGAGCCCGGGGGAATGCCATGTTTTTGTTGAAAAGGCTCAGAGGTCATAGAGCCCATTCATACCTGCTGCCATCAATCTGTTAGAGACGATTTTCACCAGCTCCAGGCTGAACCCTGGATTCCCTTCTCCTGGAGACATATCAGGAGTTGTTCATGATTGATGGAGTCAAAAGCCACAGCAATGTTCAAGAAGATCAGGGCATATCCTTATCTGATGTTGTCAATCCTATGATTAATGTGTTGAGAAGCATGGCAAGAAGCGTTTCGATGCCATATGATTCCCTGAAGCCATGTTGGCATAGGCCGAGGGGGGCAGTGGAGTTGATGTGATCCTGGATTTGACATTGGACAACCTTCTCAGTTATCTTGGCTAGCAGCGGGATGCTCGAGATTGGTCAATAGGATTCTGCCTTCTGGGAGTTCAGTTTGTGGTTCTTCAGAAGGGGCCAGATTGACATCTGTTTGAGGCATGATGGGAAGAGTCCTGTGGAGGAGGACAGGTCCATGATCTTGGCTAGAATTGGGCTGAGTTCGTTGCACAGTGATCTTATCCAGAATGCTGGGCAGGGGTCGTTTGGAGCAGTGGTGGAGTTGATGGCTGCAATGATATCCTCGATGCCTCTGGCCAATGGTGCTGTGAGAGAGGTGAGCGGCATTAGTTGGTATGGGTTGTGACAGGGAATGGACTTCATGGCTGCACTGACATTGCTGGATTTGGCTAGTAAGTAGTCTATGTATTTCTGCGGGTGTAACATGGTTGGGTGGGTGGGTGGGTGGGCGAAGATTGTTTTGTCAGGGTCTTCACTATGTTAAAGAGGTCATGAGGTTTGTTTAGGGAGTGACACAGGAGTTCGGAGTGGTGTTCTTTCATTTTCACGGAGATTGAGTCTCGATGTACCTTCAGGTGGGAGGTGTAGGCTGCCTGGTCAGCTGGGGACCAGGAGCGTCACCATCTTCTTTCTAGTTTCCTAAGGAGAAGTAGTGAGGTTCATAGATCCACAGAGAACCATCGTGCTGATTTCCTACTTCTTGATGGCTTATCTGGGGCAGGTAGGCATGCAAAGGATCTCAGGCTGTTATTCCATGTGGCCATCATTTCCTCCAGGTTAGGCGACACCAGCTTGAGGTTTGGAAGGACTTCATTGAGGATCGCCTCTTTGTCAAAGAGTTTGAAACGTCCTGTAGGTGCTGATGAGTTCTCGGCTGCTTTACTAGGCAGGTTGCTATCTTAATGCATGGGTATCTGGAATTTCATTAGATTGTGGTCTGACTACAGGACTGGGGTGATGGCTAGGTCAAAGTTGTAGTTCAGGCTTCTGGTCATGGGATGAAGACAAGGTCTAGTGTATTTCCTTTCCGGTGGGTGGGTGCATCAACTATCTGTTCATAGCCTAGGTCGTTAAGTGCTTCAAGGAAGGCTTTGGAATGAGTATCTTGAAGAGCGGGTAGGTTAAAGTCTCCGAATACCCAGTTTGGCCTGTGTGTGTTCTTGGGGTTGCAGGTAAGGTCAGTTATGGTTACGAGGTCTTCAGGGAGGAAGGAGGTTGGGGATCTGTATATTAGGTTGATGGTGCTGTAGTTGTTGGTTATGGTGATTGTAACAAGGTGTGTTGTGCTGTTGGAGCTGATCAGCTGATATTGGAGCTCTGTTTTTACTAGGACAAATGTGCCACCTCCTCTGCAGTTAGCTCTGTGGCAGGTGTGGATTGAAAAGATGGGGGGGGGGGGGGATGAGTTGGTTGATAAGGACTGAATCTGAGTCGGTGAGCCACGATTCAGTGACCAGTAGGATGTCTAGCTCAAGGTGTCTTATAAGGTCGGTGATGGCTGGCCATTTTTGCAGACTGACCGTGCATTTATGAGGGCACACTTCAGGTTGTGTGGGTTTTGGGGCTGTGCCCTTTTGGGCTTTGCAGGGTGTTGGAACGATATGTAGATTAAGTGTGGGTGAGAGTCTTGAAAGGATTCTGTTGGTGTATGGCGTGTGCTGCCGTGATATCTCCTTCCTTGGCCTTGTAGTATTGGAATAGGGTTGTGGTTGGAGGACAAAGTGAGTGCGTTGCTGAGGAGGTACAAACTGATTAAGATGGATATGGCCATGTTGAGTTGTGGGGGCAGTGATTCCTGTGTGTGGCAGTAATTACCTTGTACAGCAAGGGCTAGCTTGATCAACAGTGGCTAACTTATATAGCAGTGAATACTTTGCACTTCAATGAGTACTTTGTAAAGCAACAATGAATACTTGTAAAGGAATAGCTAGCTTCACAATAGTAGCTAACCCATTCAACAATGACAACCTCATAAAGCAGAGACTAATCCATATAGTGGAGACTAATTAATGCAGCAGTGGCTATATTTTACAGTAATGACTATTTTGTGTAACAGTGAATCCTATGCATAGACTCGATTACTTTAATACAGTGTTAGCGGTCAGTAGCTCGTTCAAAGGCCTATGCAGAAGGATTTTTACCCAGGTATTACATGCGGGCTAGTGACGGTCTTCCTTGACTATTGTCATATATCTCACTCAGTATTAGTAGAACATTGTAGTTATAGTCCCTAATTTTACCCATTCGGATCACTGCTACAGGTCCCATTATGTAGTAGATAACAACAACAGAATTTCTGTGTGGACTTATGGCATCTTTTTGGATAGTTGTCCTAAATTGTTTTCGGTCTTCAGTCAGGAGGCTCATTGTTGACAGACTGGCACCCGAAGCTGCTGTTATTGTATCGATCCATCTCATTGCTGGCCTTCCTCTTTTGTGTTAACCTTCTACCTTGCCAAGCATGATGTCTTTCTCTAATGATCTCTCTTCGCATGATGTGTCCAAAGCATGAAAGTTGAAGTCTTGTCATCTGAGCTTCTAAAGAAAGCTTAGGTTTGATCTCCTCTAGTACTGACTGGTTTGTTCTTCAGACAATCCATGGTATGCGCAGTATTCGCCACCAGCACCACAATTCAAAGGCATCAATTTTCTTCCTGCTTGTCTATCTTTTTCAGTGACCAACTTTCATATCCATATGATGTTATTGAAAATACCATGGCTTGAATGAGTCAAATCTTTGTATGGAGAAAGACATCTCTGCTCTTGAAAATCTTATCTAGGTCCTTCATAGCCATTCTGCCAAGAGCAGTGTGTCATTGGATTTTTTGACTGCTTCTTGCTTCTTTACTGATAGTTAATCCAAGTAGGTTAAAGTTGTCCACAATTTCAATTTCTTCTCCACCAAAGATGAACTTATTGATTTTGCCAGTTGTCAGGATCTTTGTCTTCTTTACATTAAGGTGCAAGCCCATTTTAAGACTATATTCCTTGATCTCGAGAAGCAAATGGTTCAGATCATCTTCACTTTCAGCCAGTAATGTGGTATCATCAGCGTAGCGAAGGTTGTTGATGAGTCTTCCACCAATCTTCACACCTCTGTTGTCTTCATACAATCCTGCTTCTCTGATGATTTGTTCTGCATATAAATTAAACATGTATGAGGAAAATATGCAGCCTTATCATATATCTCTGCTGATTTTAAACCATTCTGTTTCTCCTTGTTGCGTTCAAACTGTTGCTTCTTAATCAATGTACAGATTGTGCAAGAGAATAATCAGGTATTCTGGTATACCCATGCCTCCCAACGTGGCCCAGAGTTTCTCATGGTTTACACAGTCAAAAGCTTTGCTGTTGTCAATAAAGCACAAATAGATATTCTTTAGTCTTTTCAAGGATCCATCTCACATCCATGATGATGTCTCTTGTTCCTCGCCCTTTCCTGAACCCTGCTTGCACTTCAGGTAATTTGTGTTCCAGGTATTGTTGTAGTCTCTGTTGAATAGTCTTCAGTAGAATCTTGCTGGCATGTGGGATAACAGCAATTGTGTGAAATGTTCACAGTCAGTCAGATCACCTTTCTTTAATATTGGTATAAACACAGTTCCTTATCGTAGCTCCAGTCTAGTCCCGTACCATTAGAGTTGTGTACGTCCTCCTGCAGCTAGGAGACTGAGCATGTCCATCTTTCAGTGAATCCAGTATAAGTAGCTCAGGGACCGCCTCCAGCCCCAGTTTTGCTCAGTCTTCGTGCAGCGGGAGGTTGTGGATCTAATGATCCTGGCCTCACTGGAGCAAAGGAGAAGCACTAAATTTAGCATTTAAGTAGGCTAATCTAAAAAAAAAAAAAAAAAAAAAAGAGAAGAAAAGAAAGAAATATATAGGAGAAAAAAAAGAGGTACTGGCCCTTTAAATTAGTTGTTTCAGTGGGGTCTGCTAGTTCAGCAGAATCTGGGCTGGTGAGCCTCCCCCCTTCTCCCCCCTCTCTCTGGCACGGTGGGTGACTAGAGGTGTGTGCGGGAGTCGAGCTGGGGCCTCCGGTTCCGTTTCCCCCCGAGGCAGGAAAGGAGCCGTGGAGGGCAGTGCCGCGTTCGCGCGCCTCCGTTGAGAGTGTGTGGCGGCGGACAGGTGGCGCAGACAGCACGTGGCTGCAGGAGCAGCACGGGGTAAGCAATCTGCAGCGTGTTGAGTTTTTTGGCTAGTACTGGCGGCAGGGGCCGCGGGGAGCCTGCGAAGCCGGGTGAGGCACTCTGGGCGCGCTTACGGCCGCGTGGAAAAGTGCGGGAACAGCAGCTTAGGCGTAAAGGCCTAGTTAGCCTCTCCGTTTGTGGGGGGTGTTAAAAAAAAACAAAACAAACAAAAAAAAAAAACCTAGACAAACAGAACTGGTTGGTTTAAAAGGTTTTTCTGTGTTTAAACTGTTGGGACCAGAGGTTGGCTCTGGGTTTTCTGGATAGGCACGGTAAGGGGAACGTGCTGCATGCCAGGTAAAGCTAGGTGCCTCTTGTGTGGGGCATGTAAGAGTACTGTCTCGGAGGTTGGATTGTGCAGAGGCTGTGCTTTTGAGTCCACTATGGCAGACAAGGAGTTAGAGGGGGCCCTGTCTACAGAGGTGGCAGTCCTGAAGGATTCTTCGGAGCCTCCGGAGGTGGCTTCGGAGCCCTTGCTGGGGCCCTCGTCTGTGCCGGACGGCCCTTTGCATCAGGTCCCTTTGCAGGGGGGTCTGTGGGCGATTTTTTTCACAGCACTTTTTGTCACTTTTACAGCAGGCTCTTGGGAGGCCTAGTTCAGGGGGGGGACGGGGCTCTCGGGAGCGGAGACCCGAGCAGTTAAGAGACCTGGGTCTAGGTTAGAGGATGTAGCCGAGGATGGTGCTAGTAAGCAGCCCAAGCTGCGCTTGGAGGGAGAAGAGCAAGACTTGGGGGAGTCAGAGGTATTGGAGGATTTGGATGGAGAGCAAGATTTAGAAGAAGGTGAGATTATGGAACCAGAGGAGCAATCACGCATAGTTAGAGTGTTTAGGAAGGAAGAGCTGTCCGCCTTGATTGCAGAGACCCTTAAGGCCTTGAATGTACCAGTATTGGGTTCTGCAGCGGATCCTGCGCTGGAGGATCCGCTATTACAGGCGGTGTGGAGATCCCAGAGGTCCTTTCCTATTCATAGGACTTTTAAGGAGATGATCCAAGAGGAATGGGATACTCCGGAGGCGGCCCTCAAGGGGGCGAGGATCATGGCTCGGCTGTATCCTCTGGTGGAACCGGATAAGGATATCTTTAAGCCGCCAAAGGTGGACGCGGTGGTGTCCGCGGTGACTAAGAAGACTACTATCCCAGTTGAAGGGAGTGCCACTCTTAAGGATGCACAGGACAGGAGGATAGATTCTTTGTTGAAACAGGTATTTGAGGTAAACGCCCTTTCTTTGCAAGCCTCGATTTGTGGGGTGTGGGTGGCAAGGCCGTGTCTGCGCTGGTCCCAGAAGTGGAAGGGGGCTCAGGCGGAGGAAGCAGCAGAAGAGGCAGCCCGGATTGAGTCGGGGACAGCGTATCTAGCGGATAGCCAGTATGACTTGATCAGGGGATTAGCCAAGAGTATGGCCTCGGTAGTGGCAGCAAGGAGGTATCTTTGGCTGCGGAACTGGGCGGCGGACGGGGCTTCCAAGACGAGGTTGGCTAAGCTCCCCTTCAAGGGTAAGCTCCTCTTTGGGGAGGATTTAGAGAAGCTTGTTAAGGATTTGGGGGAGTCTAAGGGTGGTCGTTTGCCCGAGGACAAGCCAAAACAGAATCGGACAGGAGGCTAGTCTAGAAGTCAGTTAAGAGAGTTCCGGCGTTTTTGGCCTTCTAGGTTTGCCCCAACACAGAGAGGGAGGTTTCCCTACAGGTCTCAAGGTTTTCGAGGGGCAGGAAGGGGCTTTGCAGCCTCAGGGTCCCCTGGAGCCAAGAAGCCGCAATGAAGTGAGGGGGGGTCCAGGCAGGGACAGTGCCGGTAGGAGGTCGTTTAAGAGATTTCGCTCCTGCCTGGGCCCACATTACTTCGGATCAATGGGTGTTGGAGATCGTGCAGAGGGGTTATGCGCTAGAGTTCCAGTGCCCAGTGAAGGATGCGGTTGTGCAGTCTCCGTGCAGGACGACTTCAAAGAGAGTGGTGGTCAGCCAGACGCTGGAGAGGTTGCTAGCTCTCGAAGCGGTGGTACCGGTGCCGCCGGCAGAACGAGGCTGCGGTCGGTACTCAATTTATTTTGTGGTACCAAAAAAGGAAGGTACCATGCGCCCTATCCTAGATCTAAAGCGAGTAAACAGGTGTCTCCGGGTGTCGTATTTTTGGATGGAGACCTTGAGGTCGGTTATGGTAGCGGTGCGAAAGGGAGAGTATCTAACTTCCTTGGATCTGTCGGAGGCTTACCTGCACATTCCGATCAGGAGAGAGCACCAGCAGTTCCTTCGCTGTGCCGATGGGACATTTCCAGTTCCAAGCGATGCCCTTCGGGCTCGCAACGGCGCCGAGAACGTTCACCAAGATTATGGTGGTGGTGGCGGCGTTGAGAAGAGAAGGGGTGTTGGTGCACCCGTATTTGGACAACTGGTTAATTCGAGCAAAATCAATGGAGGAAAGTCAGCGGGCGACCATTCGGGTGGTAGCCTTTTTACAGAGTTTAGGTTGGGTGGTCAATGTGGCAAAGAGCAAGTTGGCTCCGACTCAGGATCTAGAATATTTGGGAGCTCATTTCGATACGCGCAGGAGAAGAGTGTTCCTGCCGGTAGGACGGGTTCAAAAGTTGAGAAGGCACATTCGGGAGTTTCGGGCAACCCGAAGGCCTTCGGCGTGGCGGTATCTGCAACTGCTGGAGACAATGGCGGCCACGATAGAGGTAGTGCCATGGGCCAGGGCTCATATGCGGCCCTTGCAGAGATCATTGCTTCGGAGGTGGTCTCATCAGGTGGATCCGTTGTCCAAGCCTTTGGTGTGTCCGCAGGAGGCTCGACGGTCGCTGCGGTGGTGGCTGCGTCCAGGGAACCTGGAGAGAGGCATGCTACTGGAGGCGCCGGAGTGGAAGGCGTTGACGACTGACGCGAGTCTCTTCGGATGGGGGGCGCACTTCGAGGGGCAGTTTGCCCAGGGTCAGTGGTCCCTCCAGGAGAAGGAATGGTCCATCAACAGGCTGGAGTTGAGGGCGGTATTCTTGGCGCTGAGGGCCTTGCAGGAGTTTCTGCAGGGGACAGCTGACAGAGTTTTCTCGGACAATGCCACGGCTGTAGCATACATAAATCAGCAGGGCGGAACCAACAGCCTACAGTTGGAAACCGAAGCGGAAGGTCTGCTGGAATGGGCCGAGAGCCATCTGGAGGCGTTGTCAGCGGCGCATGTGGCCGGAGTGGAGAATGTGACAGCGGATTTCCTAAGTCGCGTGCGAGTGGATCCGGGGGAGTGGACACTGCATCCAGAAGTATTCGCGGAGTTGGTGCGGCGTTGGGGTCTGCCCGTGATGGATCTGATGGCTACGTTCGAGTCGGCACAGGTCGACAGGTTTTTCAGCAGAAGGAGAGAGCGGATGTCGGAAGGCCTAGATGCTCTGATTCAAAGTTGGCCGGCAGGTGGTCTTCTGTACATGTTTCCGCCGTGGGTGCTTATCGGCAGGGTTCCCCAGCGCATAGAGAGACACAAGGGGACGGTTCTGCTGATAGCGCTGGATTGGCCAAGAAGGCCGTGGTATGCCAACTTGCGTCTGCTGGTGGAGCCTCCGTGGAGGCTGCCGGACAGGGGGGGATCTGCTAGTGCAGGGTCCGTTAAGCATGCCTCAGGTGCATCAGTTCTCGCTTATGGCTTGGCTCTTGAAAGGGCAAGGCTAAGGAGTAAAGGCTATTCGTCAGCAGTGATTGCTACGTTGTTGAAATTGAGGCGGCGATCCACGTCTTTGGCTTATGTAAGAGTGTGGCGATTGTTTGAGGCTTGATGTGAGGAGAGACATCTGCAAGCATCGAGGTCCACGGTAGCGCAGGTGTTGGCCTTTTTGCAGGATGGATTAGATAAGGGCTTAGCAGCGTCTTCGCTCTGGGTACAGGTGGCGGCGCTAGCCTGTTACCGGGGAAAGGTGCAAGGGCAGACGCTGGGAGCTCATCGAGATATAAAGAGATTTTTGCGAGCAGCCTCGTTGTTGCGGCCCCCCTGCAGGATCTCAACATCGTGTTGGAGGCATTGGTGAAGGAGCCCTTTGAGCCGTTGTCTACAGCGACCTTGAAAGATCTCACGCTAAAGGTGGTGTTTTTGGTGGCGATCACATCAGCGAGGAGGATCTCGGAGTTACAGGCCCTGTCTTGTAGGGAGCCTTTTTTGTCCTTTTCTAGGGAGAAGGTTGTGCTGCGGACGGTGCCGTCCTTTTTGCCTAAGGTGGTCTCTGCCTTCCATGTTAATCAGGTGGTGGCTCTTCCGGTTTTTAAAAGGTCGGGTGATAAGGGGACGGCGAGTAGGTTGCATAAGTTGGACATCGGTAGAGTTCTGAAGGTGTATTTGCAGCGGACAGCGGAGTGGCGTAGGTCTGACAGGCTATTTGTTCTGTTTGAGAACTCTCGACAGGGAGAGCCTGCGTCTAAGGCTTCCATTGCAAGGTGGATTAAAGAGGCGATTGCGTCGGCCTATATGCTGAAGGGCAGAGTAGTGCCTCAAGGTTTGAGAGCTCATTCTACGAGGTCGCAGGCGGCATCCTGGGCGGAGTATGGCTTGGTGCCAGCGGCGGAGATTTGGAAAGCTGCGACTTGGTCGTCATTGCACTCCTTTGTCAAGCATTATAGAATTGATGTACATGCGGAGGGGGACGCGAGGTTTGGATCAGCAGTGCTTCAGGCTGGTCTGGAAGGTCCCTCCCGTTGAGATTGTTCACTGCTCTGCTACATCTCTAATGGTACGGGACTAGACTGGAGCTATGATAAGGAAGGTTAAATTAGACTTACCTGCTAATTGTAGTTCCTGGAGTAGATCCAGTCTAGTCCCGCTTCCCACCTGGAAGATCACTGCCGAGAGGTAGCCTGAGCACTGGGGAAGAGTTGGCACCGGTTGCGAGCAGGGGCAGTGCACAGCGAGTCTGGATATCGGGGTGTGGGGCCGCCAACTTCTAGAAAGAGTAAGCTGCCTCCTTGAGGGGGCGTGAGCAGAGGGGCGGCTCCTCTATCCAGACATAATTTTGGGGTTTTTGGAGTTCAGTTTTGCTTCCCAGTTGAGAATGATTTGGTTTTTTCTTTGCTCTGGTGAGTCGGCTTTGACAGTAGTAAACTGGGGCTGGGGGCGGTCCCTGAGCTACTTATACTGGATTCACTGAAAGATGGACATGTTCAGTCTCCTAGCTGCGGGAGGACGTACACAACTCTAATGGTACGGGACTAGACTGGATCTACTCCAGGAACTACAATTAGCAGGTAAGTCTAATTTAACCATCTTTTCCAGGCAGTTGGCCATGATGTTGTCTTCCACATTTCCTGGCAGAGCCTTGTAAGTATGGTAACAGCTGCATCAGATTGCTGTAATACTTCTATGGGAATACCATCAATGCCTGGTGCTTTGTTTTTTGATAAGGCTTTCAATGCTGCTTTGATTACTTTTCATCACCAATGGTTGAGGATCATAAGGTACAGGTTTCCTCTCTTTCTCCTCTGGCTTTAGCTTCTCTGCATTTCTGGGCAATTTTCAGAGTTTCTTCAATCATCCATTTTGGCCATTTTTGCTTTTTCAACTTTTATAAGATTTCTCGCTTTCTTCTAACACAACCTTCTTTATGTCATCCCATAACTCTTCTGGAGCTCTGTCATTTGTATCTAAAGCAGCAAATCGATTTTGCAGGCAGTCTTTAAATTCCAGTGGTATATTCTCAAGGTCATATTTTGCTGCATTCTTGAGTGGTTTGCTCTTTTTCAACTTTAGCTCGAGTTTGCATACTAGTAGTTGGTAATCTGTACCACAGTCAGCTCCAGGTTTTGTCTTTGTTGATGTTATAGAGCTTTTCTATGGTTGACTTCCACAGATGTAGTCAATTTGATTTTTGTACAATCCATCGGATGAAGTCCATATGTACAGTCACCACTTGTCTTGTTGGAAGAATGTGTTTGAGATGAATAGATTTTGCAGAATTCTATCAGTGTTTCTCCAGCTTCATTTCTGTTGCCAAGTCCATATTTTCCAACCATTTTGCCTTCTTTGTTGCCAACCTTTGCGTTCCAGTCACCCATGACTATCAGGATATCCTGTTTGCATGTTCTGTCAATTTTAGCTTGTACTTGTTCATAGAACTCATCAGTTTCATCCTCTTCTACAGCTGTTATTGGGGCATATATTTTAATTATAGTTGTGTTGATAGGCATTCCTCATAGATGAATAGAAATTAAGCATTCACTAACTGCATTGTGTTTCATTACAGTTCTTGCAAGTTTCTTCTTAATTAAAAATGCAACACCATTTCTTCTTTCTTTCATTTCCAGCATAGTAGACTATGTGATCATCTGATGCAAAGCGCCCAATGTCAGTCCATTTCAGTTCGCTGACACCCAACAGATTAAATTGTGCACGTTTCATTTCATTCTTGACCACCTCCAACTTCCCTTTGTTTATGCTTCGTACGTTCCATGTCCCAATATCTAAGACATCTTTGCTGTTTCTGACTCTCATTTTATGCGCAGCTACATCAGCAGTCAAACATCCAGAGGGCTTTGATCCAACCACATCATAAATGCTGACTTTACTCTGAAAAGTCTTCAGCTCCTCCGCAGTAGCCAGTTGAGTGCCTTCCAACCTGTGCAATGTGTTTTGTTGTGCCTATCCATTGGGTTTTCGTGGCAAGATACAGAAGAAGATTGCCGGGCCTTTCCTCCACGCAGTTTAAGTTTAGTGTTGTTGCCGTTATCACAGAAATGTGATCCTCCGCTGCCAACACTGTCTCCCTTCTGCTGCTGCCCAGATAGGTTGTTTGTCTTGGTCTAGCACCTCAGCTGAGACTTGTCCATCTTGGAGACCCTGCCAGTAGTTAAACTACCAATAACTTAGCCCTCAGCATCACTGATGCACACAAGCCCTCACAGCACAACAAGCTGCAAACCAAGTGAGGGGATTCACTAGTAGGGCCTCTATATTCAAAGCATGGGATATTTAAAGGTTGTGTTGGTCAGCCGCAACATTTAGATACGTAGCATCCGGCTACTCAGCGGTAGTATAGTGGTTACCACTTAGTATGCAGGTGATCGCTGAAGTACTATGTCACTAGAAACCAAAACTTTGTCCCTCCCTCCCCCCCTCACTACTATACATCTGAAAGAAACTGACCTCATAGTAAAAAAATGAAGGTATGTTTGCATCGACTTCCTCTCACTGTATGCAAATATAGTCACAAATATTCATTAGGGACATCCTGAAAACCAGGCTGGATCGTGGTGCACTAGGACCGGAATTGGCCACCCCTGCCCTAGACAAATCACTCAGCATAGCATCACACAAAGTTAACTACAAGTAAGATCTGTTTCAAACTAAGACTGATACAGCAGTTGAGACCACTACTCTCAAGCCTCAACTTTAGATCCATGCTTCAGGCCTTCATCACACCTCATTTTGATTTCTGTAATAGCATCCTTCATGGTCTCCCCAAACAATTAATAAACCAACTACAACTGACTCAACAAATAGCTGTGCAAATAATTACAAAAGCATATATTTATGACCACACTACCCCTATACTATATGACATCCACTGGTTACCCATCCAAAGCCGTATTAAATATAAATCATTAATGATCTCCTACAAGCTCATAAAAAGCATAGGCACATCCTACCTCTCCACACTCATCAGCATTCACTCAAATGAATGATTACAAAGAGGACATTCACAAAATAACCTAAATTGCCCCCCCCCTCGACGTTTGCAATTCAACCCAATCGACTACCAATAGAGCATTTACATATGTTGCACCTGTACTCTAGAATTCACACCCCAAAAATCTAAAAAGCATAAATGACCTGACTACATTTCGTAAAGAGATCAAAACACATCTCTTTTCAGAACATTTTGGACACACTCTCCAAAATTCTCTAATATACCCAACCTAAATGATCACATACATAATCATTATTGTCTTCCCATTCCGAATCTTCCTGTTACAAACGCTCAACTCTATAGACTAATTAAAAATACTTCATAAACCGTTAGACATCAAGTATACATATTCAACCTGTAATTAGCCCAGTTGTACATAGTACACCTATGAACTATATTTGTTCATAGTCCAGTCTCTCACAGTAATGATAAATTCCACACACACTACATCACAACTGACAAATTAGTAACACCCCTTGTACAATCCTACATATAGCACCTTATTGATTATACTTACACATACTATATATATATGTAAGTAGTTGATGCTAATACTCAACATGTATCCTATATTGTTTCACTATGTATTATTTACAATGTTACCCAAACATTTGATATAATTGTTTGATTCTGTTCATTGTAAACCACTTTGATTGCTAGAAAAGGCGGTATAGAAAAATTTTAAATAAATAAATGATCCGGATAGCAGCACTACGAACCTCTCCCTGACCCTCATCTGGATAATATTTGTGTTTCCCCTGGTTCCTTTGTTATTCAGATAAGTACTAGTATAACCCAAGAGGCGGAAAGTATGCGCCATTTTTACCTACTATCCGCCTTATCCTGATAACAGTTGTGACTGAATAAGGGCTTTTCAAGATGGGGTGTACTCGTATGTATCCAACAACTGGCAAGCATATCCTGTTATGGGTTAGTGCACTATTAGCAGAGTATATTCAAAATATGAAACTATTCAGGATGACCATTTATTTGAACTGGCTTTTGGAGTCTCCATGACTCCATTCTAGCTGTGTTAGAATGGTCCGATCTCAATCTCAACCCTTAGCTGTCTGTGGACGCTCTATAGTCCCTGGCTCCCCTCTCCTTTTTTGTTTATAAATGTGATTGTAAGTCTGTCCTCTTACTTTACACTCTTTACTATCCTGTCAGAATTACTGGCGTTCTTTTCCAATTTTAATATGATTTTATTGTAAACCACATGCGATATAATAAATAAAGACAGATTTAGACATCATACAGTCACGTTCCAAAACTCATAGTTGCATAATCATATTTGAAACATTTAGAGGGTAATTCTGTAATCTCATATGCATATTTGAGGCCTATTTGTAAAGTAAGGCATGCACGAGCTTCATTTTATAGGATAGGGGTGCACAGATGCACCAGTCTAGTTTGGAGCAATGCAGGCCAACTGACCATGCCTGGATTGGTGCAGTGATGCATTTAAGTCATAGTTTTCTATAACTTCTATGTGTAAATCTTGACACCGCCCCCCATGCACACCCCAACTGAAAGTACACAGGCTGGGAGTTATACATGCGCTTTAGACTATCATTATTCTGTAAGCATGTGTGTAAGTGCCAATTCACATTCATAAGCCCTTTAGAACAGAGACGTAACGGTTTTTGCCTGCATATTCTCTCATGCGCGCTATAATCAGCCCCTTACTGACTGATTTTGTGCGAGAGTAATTTCTGCACCACAAGGGCCTACACTGTTGCCCATGCAAGAATGCTGAGCGCCGTCAGGGGAGGGAACACCCACTGCTCCACAAAACAGCGACTCTCTTTTAATCACTTTTAATCCTGGAACCTGAAGCAGGGTTCGTGTTTGAGCTCGAAACATGACACGTCGTTGTCAAGGATTCATGAGTCATCTATTGTTTTTGTTCACGCTCTGCATTTACTAATGCAAGTTTGATATGAAAACAATTAAAAGAGAGTCGCTGTTTTTGAAAAAGCGAGTGTTCCCTCCCCTCCTCTCCCCTCCCCTGACGGCATCTCCAAAAAAAATAATTTTCCTGCCACTTTTTCTTTTACCTATGATCTTTTTAAAGGACAGAACTTGTTTGATCATTATGTTTGGGGTTTTCATTCCAATACAGTTATTGTTATGCTCATCGTGTCATTTTTTTCTGTGGTTGGATGGTTAACCCAATGCAGTGGGAGGAAAAATTACAAAAGAAAAAGTAGTTACTCACCTGTAGCAGGTATTCTCAGTGGACAGCAGGAATGAGTCCTCACATATGAGCACAACGCCTAATCACATAGCTTCTATGCTGTTTGTAAATAGTTCAACTTTGTTCTCTGTAAACACCCCCGGGCAAATTGTAATCTTTATATCAAAGTTATTTGTACATAGTTCCAACTGTTCCATGTAAACGTTCTTTCAAGTTCTATGTAAACCGTTTTGCCTTGTAGAAAAACGGTATATAAAACCAGTTAAATAACTAAATAAGTCTGATGTCACCGATGGAGCCCTGCGTGGGAATGCTCCCCAGCTTCTACTGGAAGTTTTTGGGAGGCTCCACCGCGCCTGCACGCCTGTTTTCTTGACTGTCGTGGTGCTTATTCTCCATGGACAAGCAGGAATGAAATCTTCATATATGGGACTGCCACATTACAGGCTACCGAAAACCGAGGAGGCAGAGAAGCCCAATGGGGGCAAATTGAGCTAAGAACTGGAGAATCAGTTACATAAAGCATTCGTAGTTCCCAAAGGGGAACTCATGTGATTCAGCTTCTTCACCATACAGTTTTATTTATTACCATTTGTGCTAGGGGGGGGGGGGGGGGGGTGTGTGAGGGGTTGTAGCATGGACAGACAGTAGAGCCGTGGAGGGATACAGTTTGATTCTGATCCCCAAACAGATGCCGGAGTACTGATTGGCTGAAGTTGCTGTCACTTCAGAAATCCCCATCCAGGCAGTAGTGAGATGTGAACGTGTGGACAGAAGCCCACGTTGCAGCCCTGCAGAGCTCTTCCATGGACACTGAACACAAGTTGGCCACAGATGCAGCCGTGGCTCAGACGTTGTGAGCTGCGACATGACCATCGAGGCTCAGACCAGCCTGGGCATAAGTGAAAGAGATGCAGTCAGTCAGCCAAATTGAAAGTGTGCATTTGGAAACAGCAGCCCGTAGTTTACTGGGGTCCAAAGAGACAAACATCTGGGTGGACCTTTGTCTGTTCTAGGTAAGAAGCCAAGGCTCGCTTGCAGTCCAGCATGTGCTGTGCCACCTCCCCTCATGGGCGTAAGGCCTCAGAAAGAATGTTGGCAGAATGACCAACTGATTAAGACGGAAACCCAACACCACCTTTAGGAAGAATAGAGGATGAATGCGCAGGACCACTATTATAATGGAACCTGGTGGATGGGCCATTAGAGCCTGGAGCTCAATAATGCAGTGTACTGAGAGTAACTGCCACCAGGAACAAGACCTTCCAGGTCAAGAACTTCAAAGGGCAGGAATCAAGCAGCTGAAAGAGTTAACATGAGTTGTGCCAGGACCACATTGAGGTTCCAAGCCACTGTCAGAGGCTTGAAGGGAGATTTCCAGAGGAGCAAGAAGCGCATGAAGTGAACCACTAAAGGCCATCAATATGGATTTTCCCTCCAAACTGCGATGGTAAGCCCCAGTCATGCTGAGGTAAATTCGGACAGAGTTGGACTTGAGACTCAACTCTAGGAGGTACTTGAGACGTCTATCGACAGAATGATTAAAGTGATCCAGCAACCATTCTGCAGACCAGGAAACAAAATTTTTTTTTTAATTTTTTATTTATGCAATTTTCAAAATTTTACAAGCAAAGAAAACTTGTACGGAAAAGGACCTTTTACAGTCCACAAGTCCACTATACAACAGGCAAGATGGGTCACAAAACAAAGCAATACAAACAGGATAAAGCAAACGCTAAGAGATTAGTGCAAAACATTCTAACCATTGATGGACACCTAATCAAGGGGCCCAACAGGGGGCAAAGAGGGAGGAGTAGCCACTAAGTTTACCCTACTTTTTGAATTTATAAAGGTGGCTAATTGAGAGGGCTCAAAGAAAATATATCTGTTACCAGATAATTTTACAAGACATTTACATGGAACTCGTAAAAAAATAACCCCCCCCAACTGAATAACCCCCGCACGATACCTAAGAAACTGCTTCCTTCTTTTCTGGGTCACTCTTGAGACATCAGGAAACATTCTGATCTGCGAGTCCAAGAACTTCTTACTGGAAGACCTAAAAAATAATTTCAGGAGCCAGTCTCTATCAACTTCAAGGGCAAAGGTCACCAGAAGCGTAGCGGTCATCCCCACCGCAGTAGGGGACCGTTCCAAAAAGGTAGAGAGATCCAAACTGTCCGAGGACATTAGTAGGTTTTCTCCTTCGCCCTGCGCTCCAATCTTTGTAGTTGGCAGATAGAAGGCTTTGGAAATTGGGGGAATTGCTTCTACTGAAACCTTCAGAACAGTCACAAGAAACTGCTTAAAAAGTTCCAAAGGTAAAACCGACGGAACTTTTGGAAAGTTCAAAACACAAAGGTTATGAGACTTAGCACTATTCTCAAGAAATTCCAACCTCCTATGCACAGCCGAAACATCCTTCACCAAAGATTGGGAAACATCCTTTACCTGCACTAAGGACCCCTCAAAAGAGGCCACTTTGGCATTTATTTCGGTACTAAATGATTCAAAAACTTGCAATTGTTGCCCAAAAAGCTGAAACTGTTGGGAAATAGACTGGAGCTGAGATGTTATATTGAGGTGCATAGCTGAAAAGGCTTCCCACAAAGAATCAAAGGAAAGTACCTTGGGCTTTTCCAGAGGAAGTCCTTGACCACCAGCAGCAACTTGAGAGGAAAAAGCTTGAACGCTCAAAGAGGAATCCACAGGAGAAGGCGGAAACCGCGGGGCTTTGTCCTCCACAGCCCCCACCACACCAACAGCCCGATCCTTAGAAAGCTGCCCGGCTGGGGTAGCTCCCAAACCGGCAGACTGCAACTGAGATTTCTCAGAAGGGCCAACCACCACTGCTACAGGGTCCTCCTGCATAATATTCAGCTTCAGGCTGCAATGGCGGTATACGGACCTCCGGGCTCAACGATGCCTCCAGTCTCACGGCGTCCCGGGACCTTCCTTCCGCCCCAAGGGCGCCTAGCGAGTGCACCGGAGCTACAGCACCTCTCTGCGCGGTCTCCAGAAAAGAATCCATGGGACCGCGAACCGCCGGTTTCTCCGCTCCTGAATCCTCTGCCGTCACCAGCTTTGCTTTTCGTTTCCTGCCCTTATGTGGCATCGAACAGTTCCACAAAACAAGGTAAAAGAAATAACCAAAAGCAACAGGATTCGGAGCCTCACTGGCGTGCGTCCGTTACCGTCGCCATCTTGCCATCCGGAAACAAATATTTTCACATCTGTTACTCTGTCAGGCAGGTTAAGCTCCAACAAGCCTAGCCTCTCAACATCCATGTGGTTAGGGACAATGATGCGACGCAGAGATTCCCACTGGGAGAGTTGAAGCAGAAGCAGAAGCCACAGCTGTCTGGGGGAAAAAGCAGGATGTGGCTTATGCTCATGTCTGGAGTTTCAGCATGGTCTTCAGTATGAGAGGTATGGGAGGGTATGCATATAGCAGGCCCTTCCCCCAGTGGAGGAGGAAAGCATCCGGAGTCAGCCTGTTGTGCGAGGCTATCCTGGAGCAGAACTGATCCACTTGGGTGTTGTGCTGAGTAGCGAACAGATCAAGGGGGTACCCCAGTTCCAGAAGATTCGGGCTGCAACATCCCTGTCCAGTATCCACTGGTGCAGCTGGAGAACGTGGCTCAGCTGGTCTGCCAGAGTATTCTGCACCCCTGGCAGATACGTGGCCTTTAACTCCATACCGTGAGCGATGGTAAGCTTCCATAACCGGACCACCTTCCAGCACAGGAAATATGAACCTGTACTCCCCTGCTTGTTTATGTAGTACATCATGACCTGATTGTACTGCTTCAGAGTGACAATCTGGTTGGCCAGATGATTTTGGAAAACCCTGAGGGCATCTGGCTCGTAATTCCAGAAATTGATCTGTTGCAAACTCTCCCATCTGTTGCAAACTCTCCCATCAAACCAGTCCTGAAAAACATAAGTCGCAGGCATTCACCCCCTGCTCTGACTATCCCAACACCCTAACCCAACATGAAAATGGTTAGCCGCCCCTCCCCCTATGGCTGTATCCTGTCTCCACCAGACCGTGCTATGATCACATGAAGAGTTTAAGCATTAGTTGTATATAACTATGTAAATTTTATGTGTATATATATCTTATAAATAGTTTCCCCCGTTCTCCACTTATGATTGTACCCCTGTTCTATGTAAGCACATCGTGTTATGTAATACATTGTTCAGTTATAATGTAAACCGCGCTGATCTTAATAGCGCGGTATATAAGAAAAATAAATAAAAAATAAAAAATTTAGACCAGATGCCTTGAGAGTGGTGGCCATCCATAAGCACATTCCAACCCAGCTTGGATGTGTCTGTTGTCAGTGTCTTCTGGGGTGGCACCTGCTGAAAAGGGAAAACCCTGAGCAGGTTCTGATGCAGGGACTTGACAAGTGGTACGGTGACTGCCACCTGGTCCCGAAGGTGGCCGGTGGCCTATTTCCACTGAATATTCATTGTCCATTGTGCTTGCCTCATTGAGAGACAAGCAGTGAGAGTGACAGGCACCATGGAGGCCATATGGGCTGAGCACGGTCAGCATCCCCTGAGCCATTGTCTGACAACTCCACTGTATATCGTTGACCAAAGCAGTCAATCTCTGGAGTCAGTCCAGTGGGAGAAAGGCCTTTGCTCGAGTCGTGTCGAGGAGAACCCCTAGGAACTCCAGTTGTTGGGTGGGCTGAAGGTGGGACTTTGGATAACTGACTACGAAGCCCAACAGCTCTAGCACCCAGATGGTCAACTTGTGTTGCTTGCCAGACTCTGTCTGGAGTGGTATTTTTTATGAGCCAGTAGTCCAGATAAGGGAAAACAAAAATCCCTAGTATTCTGAGATAGCTACTACCACTGCAAGGCACTTTGTGAAGACTCGGAGCACCGAGGCTAGTCTAAAAGGCAACACTCTGTACTGAAAGTGCTGCCCTTCCAGGACAAAATCTGGGATGAATCGATATGTGGGTATACACATCCTTTAGAGCCAGGGAGCATAGCCAATCATCTTTCTGAATATAAAGGAGCAGAGTATCTAGAAAAGGTACAGAGAAGAGCCACCAAAATGGTAAAGGGGATGGAAGGATACTCCTATGAAGAAAGGCTAAAAAGGTTAGGGCTCTTTAACCTGGAAAAGAGACGGCTGAGGGGAGATATGATAGAAGTCTATAAATTAATGAACGGAGTGGAACGGGTAAACGTAGATCAATTGTTTACCTTATCAGAATATAGAAAGACTAGGGGACATGCAATGAAGCTACAGGGTAAACTATTTAAGACTAATAAAAGAAAATATTTTTTCACTCAACGTGTAATCAAACTCTGGAATTTGTTACCGGAGGATGTAGTAAAGGCTGTTAGTGTAGCTGGGTTTAAAAAAGGTTTGGATAAGTTCCCGGAGGAAAGGTCCATAAACCATTATTAAGAAGTGACTGAAGATATCAATGCTTGACCCAGTACAAGCATTGTGGAACTTGTGTCTCTTGGGGAAACTGCTAGGTACATATGACCTAGATTGGCCACTGTTGGAAACAGAATACTGGGCTTGATGGACCTTGGTCTGACCCAGTATGGCATATCTTATGTTCTTATGTTCTTATCTTGAAATTTTCTAGCACCAGAAAGGTGTTGAAGTTTCTGAGGTCCAGGATGTGCTAACCCCCCTCCCCCCAAACATTTTGGGGACCAGAAAATACCTGGAGTAAAACCCTCGCCTTATCTGCTCCTGGGATACGGGCTTGATGGTAAGATTGGCCAGAAGGGTGGAGATTTCCTTCTGAATTAGGTCCAAATGCAGAGGGCTGAGAGGATATGCCCTTGGGGGGGGGGGGCAATAAGGCAGCACTGCAAGGTGCAACATATAACTGCTTTGGACTAATCTGTAGCACTCACGATTCCGAAGCTATAATAGGCCATCTGTAGGCAAAAAGAGTAAGCTGTCCCCCCACCAGAGAGTTCCCTTCTGTGGTTACTGGCCAATTAGCTGTGCTCCTGAGGAACTAGTCAAAACCTCACTCCCGGCTTGGGTTGCGGGGCAGGCTGAGCCTTTTAAGGCTTCTCCTGATGCATCCACGAGGAGCCTGTGTCTTTTGCTGGGAAGTTTGAGGACCAGGAAAGTACCTACATATACACGGGTAGTAGGCCTTCTTCTAGCCTCCACCTTGATACCTCCTGCAATAGGCAGTGGGGTCAGATGTGCTTCTCGAGAACCTGGAGAGGGTAATGAGCTGCTGCTCTATGATGCCGGCTTTTTCCTCCACCTGTTCTCTGAAGGGTTTCTCTCCCGGCACAGCACATCTACAAGCTTATTTTATACTGACTGTTCCATGGCAGAAGACTGAAGCCAGGCAAGCCTGCAAGCTCCATTGCCCACTGCCACAGCTCTGGAAACAATCTCAAAGGCATCTTATGTCGCCCTGACCAAGTATTTCTAGCAAGACAAGATAATGCTCCTGTTTCAGTTTTTGGGGGACAGTCTGTGCCCCTCCAAACTCTGAAGGTCTATTCCTTTCTCTGGGGCACCTTGGTGGGCCATTCGCAGCCATCACTCTTGACAGCATGTTGGGAAGGGCTCCGATGCCGATACACACGGGACTTCGCCCAGTGCTCAGAAGGGTCCCCCCTTCCACGTTGGTGGAGTTGAGGTAGAGTCCTTCAATTCCAGAAGGAGACTGACGGATGGCCGATACTCCGTGGCACTATGGGCGCTCGGCTGCAATTGAGCTCGAGAACATCTTGATGTCTATGCACCTTTGGCAGATCCTAGAGGAGCCATTGAGACCGGTGCCAAAGATGCTGAATCAGACCTATGGCCAAAGAGGGATTCTCTTTGCTTATCAACCCCTCAGGCCTCTCCTTGTTGCCTGCAAGCACAAATTGCAAGAGGAGGGCTGGTGATTTGTACCCAGGCACTGGAGGCACCAATTGTGCTTGTCAGTGACCAAGACTGTCCTGGCGCATTTGGTGCATTTCTTGAACCCGCTGGCCAGTTTCTGAGACATGTCTGGGAAGACTGCTGTGGCTAAATAAAATAGTTCAATGGTGACCAGGGGGCCCAGTGGAGCTGTAGGAAAAAACTATGAGAAAGTAAAAGTTACTGAAAAAGTACCGGAACCGAAGGTAGAACCACGATTGATGGACCCGATGCTACCAACGGCAGGCAGAAACGCGAAACTTGCACAAAAAAGGCCCCTGAAGGGAAAAACACAAAACCTTTACTGGTGGATGACAGATTCATGTCTGGGGGCTCCATGGAAAACGAAGACTGGAGAAGATGGCACCGCGGCAGGCAGGAAGAGAGGCACACAGGTGCAGTGGAGCCTCCCAAAAGCTTTCAATAGAAGTTGGGGAGCGTTCCCGCGTGGGGCTGTCTCTGATGTCCTCCATTCCTGCTTGTCCACGGAGAACCATAGGCAGATACTAATGTCTTTTTCTTTTTTAAATGACTGAATGATTGCACAAGTGACCCAGAGCACTCACAGCCCCCACCACTATGTAGAAGCAGATACTGCAAACTTAGGGAAACATTAATATTTATTTTACATGAAAAAAATGCAGACAGGAAACCAGCATCTTGTTTCATATTACAACCATATAAATGCACTGATGAAAGGGGCATTTCTCACAACTAAACAGTTACTATCACCAAATTGACCTCCATTGCTTTGTATGTGTTATATTGTCTGTGCTGGGGCTGGTGCCCGTTGCTGTACAAGAACATCAGCAGATATGTTTGGCGAGAGAATTCTGCGATATTAATACTAGATGTCCACTGTGCTGTACAATAGTGATGAGTATTCAGGCATGATAAGTCACTGCTCCAAAGAGCTTACAATCTAAGGGAATACCTGAGGCAAGGTGAGATAGTGACTTCCCCAAGGACACGAGCAGTGTCAGTGGTGGGATCTGAACCCTGGTTCTCAGCTCACTGATGTAATCACTAGGCCCTGCCTTCTATGAGGTAAACATGCAAAGCGGTGATGCTCCGAGTACGAGGGATCAGCCCCAGCATGGCTCAAGCATCTTTCAGTTTAGAAACAAGATGCAGCGACAAGTTCAATCGCGGCCTGCGGTGGAATGATCCAACTGCTATTCCGCTATGTGTGGTGATACTCTACAGGAATTAAAGGCAAGGGTGGGTCAATCAATCAATTCGATCGGCTTGCTATCACTCGATGCTTTATAATATAAATATACACATATGCATTTTTACATTGTGTGCCTACAATACAGAAAAATATATTGTACCTTCTTAGTCAGTACCTACTAAACTGTGCTACAGTTATAAAATGCAGATTTACCTGGTTCCACCTTTACCTTAAAAATAAAAATAACCTGTGCTCAGCATGTACAGGAATGCTACTTACCACCATGGGCGAGTATCAAAGTCCCAAAATACTGACAGCTAAAAACCTGCACAGCCCTCTGGAAGTCAGTCATTCAAAGGTCAAGTTGAAAAGAGTAGTAGTAATAATAACTAAGAGAGCCTTAAAAAGAATTCTGCAGCAGCCCTGCACTGCAGGGTCGGGTCTGTCCGCATTCCAGACCACAGGAGAATTGCAGGCAGCATGTTTAGAAAGTGAAAACAAAAGCCACACGATTCACCTTCCCTGCTTTGCCATCAGCTTTTTGTAGCACCCGATTATGATACAGTAATAATTTAATTTTCCATCATGATGGGCGGCATTGTTACCAGTGCAAGCGTGCTGAGCACCTTCCGCCTGGGGCTGTAACTATACAGCCCAATCAAAGTGACTGGTAGCTTTATGGAGCCCTTCCTCCTCAATATCCTTCCAGCGTATGCTGGAATTTGTCACAGAAAATGAGGGGTGGGAGAGCAGCACTGGGAAGGGATGGCCTTTCTTTAACATAACTGCCTTTGGTATAGTAAGATTAACGGCACTGGGATTTTGCATGATGGTCCAAAAGTAGAGTGTTGGCCAACACAGTACAACGATATGATTTGTGAGCTGGTTAGGGTACAAAGCCCAAGGTGTAGTGTCATCCAAAATGTGGAAACTATCAAAGCAGCATATGGCAAAGAAAGATTAAGGCTTGTAACAGCAGATGGAAAGAGGGATGAAGCACACGTCTCTCTTCCAGCTCTGCCCGTCGCAAAGAGAAAAAAAAAACCCTTGGTACAATATAGATCTCAAGAAAAGGGTCAGGGCCGGCCCAACCAACAGGCAAACTAAGTGGTCATCTAGGGTGGCAACTTCTTTGGGGGAGGAGGCAATAAAGGGCGAGGCATTCAAAGCTAAGCAATATATGTCAACAGCCAGGAGGGGTGTAAAGCTTGAGGTTTGCCTAGAGCATCAACATCTTGAATCAACTCTGGGGTCGGCCCTGTTGGGGGTAGTTTTATAAAAGGGACTTTAAATGCATGAAAAGTTTCTTATAAATTACCACAAGAGTGATGCAAGAAAAAGCAAGGGTGAAGCCAAGGAGGCAAGTACTTCTATATGACCCGCATGTAATCATGTTTTGGAATAAGGGTAGAGCTACGATTTATACAGTCTATAAAATACATGTGTATGCATGCACATTATGCATTTCTGAGCTGGCATGAATGTCTGAAGCTTCAATTTAGGCACAATTTCTGCTGCTTTTCCTTTAGTACTTTACAAAGACACATAAATGCCTCGGAGTCGGGAGCGGTGCCAAAGGACTGGAGAGAGGCT
Source organism: Ichthyophis bannanicus (assembly GCA_033557465.1). Classification (NCBI taxonomy): domain Eukaryota; kingdom Metazoa; phylum Chordata; class Amphibia; order Gymnophiona; family Ichthyophiidae; genus Ichthyophis; species Ichthyophis bannanicus. Next base: position 90,195,631 of record CM066049.1, on the reverse strand, counting down.
CATGTGGTGCCTTTACACAAAAGCGGAAGCAAGGAAGTGGTTGAAAAGTACATGCTGGTTAGTTTAACTTCGGTGGTGAGTAAATTATTGGAAGCGTTGCTGAAAGAGAAAATAGTGAGGTTTCTGGAGTCCAGCGGATTACAGGATCCGCGGCAGCATGGAGTCACCAGAGGCAGGTCTTGTCAGACAAATCTGATTGATTTCTTTGACTGGATGACCAGGGAGTTGGACCGAGGCAGAGCCCTAGATGTGGTGTATTTAGATTTTAGTAAAGTCTTTGACACTGTTCCTCACAGGCAACTTATAAACAAACTGAGCACCCTAGGGATGGACCCTAAAGTTACTGTTTGGGTTAGAAATTGGTTGAGTGGTAGGTGACAAAGGATACAGGTAAATGGAACTCACTCTGAGGTTACCAGTGGAGTGCCACAGGGATCTGTCCTTGCTCTAATTCTTTTTAACATCTTTGTTAGTGATATTGCAGAAGGGCTGTTGGGTAAGGTTTGCCTCTTTGCAGATGATGCCAAAATCTGCAACACCAGGAAGGTGTAGATATGAGGAGGGATCTAGCTAAGCTTGAAGAATGGTCTAGAATTTGGCAGCTGAGATCTAATGCTAAAAGAAAAATGTAGGGTAATGCATTTGGGCTGCAACAATCCAAGGGAGCAGTACAATATAGGGGGTGACGTACTGCTGTCCACGAAAGAAGAACAGGACCTGGGCGTGGTTGTGTCTGACTATCTCAAAGTAGCTAAACAGGTAGAAAAGGTGACGGTGAAAGCTAGAAGGATGCTTGGGTGCATAGGGAAAGGAATGGCCAGCAGAAGAAAGGTGATAGTGCCTCTGTATAAATCTTTGGTGCAACCTCATTTGGAGTATAGTGTGCAGTTCTGGAGACCGCACCTTCAAAGGATATAAACAGACTGGAGTCGGTACAGAGGGAGGCTACTAAAATGGTTAGTGGTCTTCATTATAAAGCATATGAGGACAGACTGAAGTATCTTAATATGTACACCTTAGAAGAAAGGCGGGATAGAGGAGATATGATTGAGATGTTTAAATACCTCCATGGCATAAATGCACAGGGGGAGAGCGTCTTCTGATTGAAAGCAAGTTCTGCTATGAGGGGACATAGGATGAGGGTGAAAAGGGGATAAACTCAGAAGTAATATGCGGAAATGTTTTTTTTAAAGAAAGAGTGGTAGATGCATGGAATAGTCTCCCAGTGGAGGTGATAGAGATGAGGCAGTATCTGAATTCAAAAAAGCATGGGACCAACACAGAGGATCTCTAAAGAAAAAAAGGGGACTCTTGTACTGGGTGATATAGAAGGACAGACTAGATAGGCCACGTGGTCTTTTTCTGCCATCATATTTCTATGTTTTTTAATAAACAGGCTTAGACACTTCTTGGCCCTTACACACTCTCCTATCTCTCCTTTGTATCATTTATTGTAATTTGTGAAACAGCATTTGCAATAAAACCACTACTAAAATGTTTGCAAATTAGCCGGGATAAAGAAACTGTGACGGCAAGAGAAATTAAAAGTGCATGTCTTGCTTCTTTTGGATTCAAGCCAACAAGAGCAACACCCCCCCCCCACCCAAAAAATAAAAAAGAAACTCCGCAATGGAAATATAGTCAGAGCTGTTAGTGCGGACAGTCAGGTTCAAATGTCAGGGGTTGGACCGTTGCTGCATTCTGCATCCTTATCCCAAATTCTCCAGTTCCACCCATGACAAGCAATGAAATATCAAAGGGTTTCAATGTCACTAAAAACAAAAGGGAATGCAAGGTCGATGCATGCCTGACTCCATGAACAGTCACGGAGGTTATATATATATATATATTTTTTTTTTTTTTTTGAGGGCTTAGGGATTACATTCAGCGGTTTAAAACAATGTTTTTATTGGCGCAGACACAAATTAAGCAACGATGCTTCTAGCAGTACAGTTCCTTTGGCCATAGGGAAGAGAAGCAACGAGACTGATTTTGCTATTTAGAGAGCCACTTACCCATGCAAATTACCCATATAACTACCTTGTTCCAGAACATGCATACTTTACCCACTTTTGTAGGCGGAATTAAGTTGGTGGCGGCAACACCACACGGTTATATATTTTCAACACTATGTGTGTTCAGCCTGGAAAAAGGGCCCACAGAAAAAGCAGGCACAGATCGCTGCAAATGTCTTTTCCCTGGGCAGTTTTCAAAGGGGAAAAGTACATAGAAACTTGCACTTTAAGAACGGATATAAAATCCGCAGGGAAAAGTACCCAGTCCGCACAGGTTTAAAAGTTGCCCTCATGGGGTAATTTCATAAGATAGTGTCTATGGTAAAGTCTGGAAAATGTGCCTATTAAATCTATTGTATAGAGGCAATATAGCCGCCTGTGTGTCTTGATACAACAGGCTCCTAGAACCAGGCCGCAGGGTGCATGAACTCAACAAGGGTGCTCTCAGAAAGGTTGCCTTGCACACACTTTAGACAAGAATATGCGTATTAGTTCGTGACTCTATCAGGCATATTCAGGGGGGGCAAGCTTTGGGCAGCGTCCCAATTTAGGTGCGTTCTTTACAACATATGCACCTCCGGAGCAGGTGCTAATTTCATTTTAGCCCTGATTTATGCAGCTTTACTGGGGCTATATTATAAAGACACGTGAAGCAGATTTTAAATAATACACGGAGAGTGGAATCAAGATGTCGAGATTGGGACATACACAATTCTGGCACTAGTTTAGAAAAGGCTCTGCCAAACATGGAGACTTTTCTAAAAACCCATGTAAGGATGCACAGGAGTGCGAGTGTATCTGCTGACATGCATAGCCGGAGGAGGAACCGTTTTACAAATCTACACGTGGGAAAAACTGGAGGCTGGGATTTTGCAAACCTATAAGTTTAAATGCCGCCAAGAAACTAGAGAGGACGCTCTCTAATTCATTTCAGATTGGTGGGGGGAATAAACAATGGAAGGTTAGAAGGATAACCCCCCTTCATCCCTCCTGTAAAGGGCAGTTTTTAAAAACATACGTGCCAGGGAGCAGTTGTAATAAAAGCCCCTATATGACTTTATAAAATAGGCTGGGTCGTTTTCAATGGTAAAACCAAAATTTTAAAAAAGGCCGCAGAGGATAACGCTCAACCTACTGTACTGAAAAATAGTCTCTCAAAAAACCCCAAAAACAAACACCCCCCCCCCCCTTATTTAAAGACATTTGGCATACCGCCATTCGAACAGCATGTTTCATGATGGCGGTCTACGATACATAAGTCACAATGGCGGTGATGGTTTTGTAATCTGTGCCAGCACTAAGTGTTTAAAAATACATTCATTTTTTTTGAGAGGATATTTTTCAGTCTTATAGGCTTATAAAACAGGCCCCACTAGGTGCCTCCTAGCACTTGCCACCTAGGTGGCTGTTTATAAAATTATCCTCTATGTGTGCACGACGCACGTGCATACACCCATGCACATCACATCGCCACCCAAACTCCACCCCCAGCCGGATGCAAGTGTTGTAGAGAAAGGCTCTTCTAACACTGCACATTTCAAAACCTGCTTTACATAAGGAAGATGCTTTATAGAATTCCCCCTTAATGAGCATGATGGAAAGAGGAAGACCAAATGTAAACCTAAGATTATTTTTAAAAATGAGACCGCTTCTAAACCAGGGAATGCTGTAGTATTTGCATCGTGCCAAAGAGAGCTCCTTCTGGAGTCTGTAAGACATAACACGTATGGGTAATTTATCAAGGTGCGCCTGGAAATTAGTCTTTATCAAGCCTGTGGCTCTCAATACGATGAGAAATATTTTTGTATCTTTCTGCCATATTTTCTTGGTGCCTCAGGATCTTCTCCCTCTCCACGCAATTCACAGAATAAATCACTTGTAAATGACACCTCTATTATCAATGCCGTTCTGGTGTTTTTCTTCTTTACCACTAGGTTGGATTTCCTCGCGTCCAGTTTCTTATCCATCGGAATGAGAATCTCTCAGGTGATCATAATCGCTTCATTCTCTGTAATTCTTTTAAGGTCATGATCCTGGTGCTTTTCAGGAACAGTAATGTAGTGTTTACAGAGTTTCCTATGGATGAGGTGGGCTACTTGGTTGTGCATTTCTGTATAAAACTCTTCTGCCATCGGAACTTCACAGCCAGCTATGAGGGAGTCACTGTTTCCAGCTCTCTTACAGAATCAACATTTCTCCATGAACAAGCAGGAAGCAAGTCCTCAAGTATGGGTGACGTCACCGATGGAGCCTACGCAGAACGCTCCCCAGCTTCATTTGGAAGCTTTTGGGAGCCGCACTACGCTTGTGCACCTGCCTTCCCGCCTGCCATAGAGTCACTGTTTCCAGATCTTTCTTACAGAATCAACATATATCTGTCTGTTTTGCCAATTTTTTTCAGTGCTCGCTCTAAACCAGGGGTCTCAAACTCAAATTGCTTTGAGGGCCGAATGAGGACTTGTAAAGTAACCCGGGGGCCGCATAAGACGCGGGGCCTCATTTGCATAAGGGGCCTCATTTGCATAAATATTTGCATAATGTTACCATGCACTAACTTTTAGTAAACATGCCTCTTTAATGAGTGCATGGATAAAGAAAGACTAAAAGATTTAGAAACAGGAAGACAATAATTAAACTGGGAACCCCAAAAGCCAAACTTGGAATGTACAACAACACTGTAGAAATAAAACTATAAATTAATTTCCTCTTGTACTAAACAAAGCGCAAACATTAATGATGCACATTTCCCAGAGCTGACATATTCCAGTTAATAAATTCAAAATAAAGAGATATTTTTCTACCTTTTGTGCATTTTTTTTCAGTTGCAATTGTTCCAGCCACTTTCTTCTGGTTTCTTCATGTCTTCTGCTAACTCTCCATCGTCTGCTGTCCATTTGCCCTTTCTTCTCTCCTAGTTTTTTTTCCATTCTCTCTCTACATCTGCTTTAACATACTAATCTTTCTCCTTTTTCTCTTTCCTCATTCCTATTTCATCCACTCAAATTTTACCCCTCCATCCTCAATCCCCACTTACTCTCCCAATACCTGGCCAATTGTAGATTTGTCTTCTCTCCCAGACAAAATATTTTTCCCATCTCCATTTCACTTTCCCAGCTCCATCCCATTCTAATCCTCCCCCAACATCAGCTCCCTTCTAGTTCCAGCCCCACCCAGCATACGCTCCCTTCTAGTCCCTGCATCAGTCCATTTCCAATCCTAGCCCCCCATCAGCCCATTTCCAATCCTAGCTCCCTCCCCTCACAGCCCATTTCCATTCCAAGCCCCCTCCCCATCAGCCATTTGCAGTTCAAGCCCCCCTTCCAATCAGCCCACCTCCAGTCCTAACCCCCATCTGCCCATTTCCAGTCCTAGCCCCCACCATAGCCCATTACCAGTCATACCCCCCCTGCCAATAGCCCATTTCCAGTCATAACCCCCCCCCCCGCCAATAGCCCATTTCCAGTCATAACCCCCCCCTGCCAATAGCCCATTTCCAGTCATAACCCCCCCTGCCAATAGCCCATTTCCAGTCCTAACCCCCCCTTGCCAATAGCCCATTTCCAGTCCTACACCCCCCCTGCCAATAGCCCATTTCCAGTCATAACCCCCCCCCTGCCAATAGCCCATTTCCAGTCCTACACGCCCCCTGCCAATAGCCCATTTCCAGTCCTACACCCCCCCTGCCAATAGCCCACTTCCAGTCATAACCCCCCTTGCCAATAGCCCATTTCCAGTCCTACACCCCCCCTGCCAATAGCCCATTTCCAGTCCTACACCCCCCCTGCCAATAGCCCATTTCCAGTCCTACCCCCCCCCCCTGCCAATATACCATTTCCAGTCCTACCCCCCCCCCTGCCAATAGCCCATTTCCCGTCCTACACCCCCCCCCTGCCAATCGCCCATTTCCAGTCCTACCCCCCCCCCCCCCCGGGTAAATAAAAAAAACACCTGGCTTCTTCTGCTGCTGCTGCTGCTGCAGCAGAAAATCAGCTGTCCCGCGGCCCCTTCCTCTCTGCCCGGAGATCCCTCATTGTGCTTCATCAGCGTGTGCTTCTTAAGCCGCGAAGAGAGTATTTCCCTCTCGCGCGGCTTAAGCCTATTCACTTGTCAAGCCTCGCGAGAGGGGAATACTCTCTTCGCGGCTTGAAAAGCACACGCTGATGGAGCACGATGAAGGATCTCCGGGCAGAGAGGAAGGTACCGCAGCACAGCTGATTTTGCTGCTTGAGCAGCAGAAGCCCGTTTTAAAAAAAAAATTGACAGTCGATTCTGCCGCTGCCACGGCGGCAACGGCAGAAGCAAGGCTTTTTTTATTTCCCTCCGTCGCGGGCCGCACAACCTTCTCGGGCCGCGTGTTTGAGACCCCTGCTCTAAACCATCTCATCTGTAATCTGCTGTCCTGGGTTTTGACTATCACTCTCATATCCTTCGGTTTCAGTTCACCTCTCCTTAACCATTCATGTGTCCGTTCGTGATCAACAAAAGGTTCCTGGAATAACACTTTGTGTTTCCCACTGTATTTGTGCATTTGCTACTTGTTTTTCCTCGCTGGCTGATCTAATTCTTTGAAGAGTTTTTCCTGTTTTTTTGCAAATTCTTTTGTTGCCTTTCCTGCGTGTGCATGTGGATTCTTGCTCATTCCTTCTAGACATCAGAACGTTTGTCCAAGTTTGATGACAAAGACAGATTCTGGGCATTTATTGGGGGCAGTTTCTCCACATGGGTTAGTTTTGCGCATACCATGAGTCATGAACCTTACTTTTAAGCCAGGGCATGGGGAATATGATCTCAGTCTCTCAAATTTGCTGCTAATGCTCGGCATAGTACTTGCATCATGCCAAAGAGAGCTCCCTTCTGGCATTCGTAAGATGTAATATGTATGGGTAGTTTGTCAAGATGTGCTTGGAAATTCTTCTTTATCAAGCCTGTGGCTCCCAATGCGATGGGAAATATTTCTGTAGCTTTCTGCCACATTTTCTTGGTCTTCGACTGCATTTCTTGGTATTTCAGGATCTTCTGCCTCTCCACGCGACTCACAGAGTAATCGCTTGGAACCACCTCTATTATCAATGCCATTCTGGTGTTTTTCTCCTTAACCGCTATATCCGTCTTCCTCGCATCCAGCTTATCAGTCGGAATGGGAGTATCCCAGGTGATCATAGCCTTTTTATTGCTGTGAGGAGAAGTCATTGCTGCTTTATAGCAATTTCTTACTCAAAACTGCCACCCTCCAAAGACCAAATTCTCACTTTAACATGTGAAAAGATCATGTGACCTGTCATATGCCTAATTGGAAGGAATTTCTCTCAAGTTCTAGACTTTTTTATAATAAAGTTGATGACCTAGAAAGCATGCATCATGGTGTCTGGAGCAATGCATACAGGCTGAACATCACAGGAGGTGCCAACGTGCCTTGATGCAGTTCCTGGGTAAAGGTAACTTGTGGGTTTCTGTTATGGGCTGCCTCGGAAAAGGTAGTTACTCACATGTAGCAGGTGTTCTCCGTTGTCAGCAGGAATTTATTTATTTAACAGCTTTTCTATACCACTTTATTCTGCGGTCAAAGCAGTTTACATTATAACAGAACAGTATACATTATAGCAGGGTAGTCAGCTTGAGTAAATCCTCAAGTATGGGTGACGTCTGATTGAACCATGGCGGGAACACTCCCCAGCTTCTACTGGAAGCTTTTGGGAGGCTCCACTGTGCCTGCACGCCTCCCTGCCTGCCGCCACGTGTCATACTGTCCAGTCTATAACAAAGCTGTATAAGAATACAACTCCTTAGGAAGGCGGGAGGGTTGTGAGGACTTAATCTTGCTGTTCCCAGAGAACACCTGCTACAAGTGAGTAACTACCTTTTCCTCGTGGACAAGCAAGAATTAAGTCCTCATGTATGGGACTCCCAAGCTACAGGTTACTGAAAACAGAGGAGGCCACTGAGAAATACAACAGGGGCAAAACTGAACCAAGAACTGGAAAATCAACTATGTACAGTACTGGTAATTCACAATAATGAACTCATCTGATTTAGCTTCTTCACCATTTATGATATTTTTCCTTTTTTTTTTCTTTTTGGTAGCCTGGACGGACAGAAGGGCCTTGGAGGAATGGAGTTTTATATAATCCCCAAACAGATGTCGAAGCACAGATTGAGAAAAGTTGCTGTTGCTTCGGGAATCCCCATCCAGACTGTAGTGAGATGTGAATGTGTGGACAGAAGACCACATCGCAGCCCTACAGAGCTCTTCCATGGAGACCGAGCGTAAGCTGGCCACCGTTGCAGCCATGGCTCGGACATTGTGAGCTGTGACATGACCATCACTTGATTCGTGTTGAGGAGAGCCCCTATGAACTCCAGCAGTTGAGCGGGCTGAAGGTGGGACATTGGGTAACGGAGTGGCAGGTGCACCTACTCTTGCCGCCTTGCTGGGCAGACTAGATGGACCATACTGGTCTTTATCTGCCGTCATATATTATGTTACTATGATTACAAACCCCAATAGCTCTAGCATCTGAATGGTCAGTCATATTGATTGCTGGACTCTGTCTGGAGTGGTGCTTTTTATGGGACAGTCATCCAGTTAAGAGAAGACAAAAGACCCCTACTGAAAGTTAGTACCCGGTACTGAAAGTGCTGTTCTCCCAGGATAAATCTGAGATACCTCCTGTGAGCAGGATGGATCAGTATGTTGGTATATGCGTCCTTTAGATCCAGGGAGCATAGCCAATTGTCTTTTTGAAGATAAGAGAGTAGGATATCTAGAGATACCAACTTGAACCTTTCTTGCACCAGAAAAGTGTTGAGGTTTCTGAAGTCCAAGATGGCTACGTGCAACATGTAGCTGCTTTGGACTATCTGTAGCACCCACGAGTCTAAAGTTATAAGGGGCCATCTGTGGGCAAAAAGAGTGATCCTTCCCCGCACCGGAGAGGTTCCCTCTGTTGTCACTGGCAGATTGGTTATGCTCTAGAAGAACGTCAAAATCCCGCTTCTGGATTTGGCTGTGGGGCAGGCCGGGCCTTATGAAGCTTCTCTTGATGCTGCAGGCAAGGAGCCTGTGTTTTCTGTTGGGAGGTTTGAGGACCAGGGAAGTACCTGGGCCTACGCGGGAAATAGGTCTTTTTCTGGCCTCCACTTCGATACCTCCTGTGATAGGCAGTTGGTTTGGACATGTGTCTCAAGAGCCTGGTGAGGACAACGTGCTGCTTCTCTATGATGCCAGCCTTCTCCTCCACAAAGAGGTTCTCTCCATGGCACGGCACGTCCACAAGCTTATTTTGTACTGACTATTCCAGGTCTGAAGACTAAAGCCAGGCAAGCCTGCAGACTCCAATGCCCACCACCGCCATTCTGGACACCATCTCGAAGGTGTCATAGATTGCTCGGACCATGTGAACTTCAAACATGCCTTGCTGTGGCCCACTAGGACACGGAACTGGGACATGTTGGAGAGATCTTGCATGTAGAGCTGCTAAAAGTGCACCTGAACTATGAGCATGGAGCTTTGGAAGCACCTCTTCCTGAAGGATTCCAACATCCGTGCCTCTCTACCCGGGGTCGTCAAGAAATTAGTTTTTGTGCTTTTAAGGGCAGACTCTACCACTAAGGAGTAGTGCGGAAGCTGAGGCTTCTCAAACCCAGGAGCGCTTTGAATTCTGTACATAGAGTCCAGCCTCCTACTGACTGGTGGCACAATGAGGGGGTTCTCCCAATTTATCATATGAAGCCACTCTAGGATGCGGTGCACTGGCATAATCACCACTTCCTTAGGGGCTGAGGAGTATTAGAGAATCTTTATCTCCTCTGCCCTGGGCTCATCCTTCATCTCCAGTAAAAATGGAATGACCTTAGCCACATCCCTCACAAAGTCCTAGAAGGACATGTCCTCCAGAGGAGAGACTTTCACCGTTTGTATGAAGGGGAGGAGGCTGACGGGAGCTCAGGAGACCTGCCCACCAACAAGTTTTCCACATCAGTCACTGTTAGCAGCTGAGGGAGGATTTCTCAACATCACCCAGCCATCAGAGTCAGACTCCAAGTACCTCTAAGGGGAGTGTGAGGTTCTACAGGATCAATGATGCATTGAGGGCTTCCGAGGTTTCACCAGGGCATTGGAACCCAAGACACTTGAGATGGAGATGGCCCTGCTGGGAATCGGCGTCAGAGCTCTTCGATGCCCCAATGTCGATGCCTCCTCTGTAGGCAGAGCATGTTTCTCAAAGATCAGCTGCATGATGCTCAATGATTATGCCATGGGCACAGAGGCACCAGCCAGCTGCTTCTCTACCAATGATGCAATGCGAATCTCGAGCACCTGAAATTCCAAAAGCTTTGGGACCTGAGCAGCTTTGACCAATATTTCTGGCATCCGTGCGGAGGTATTGACGGCATGGCCTCAGTTGTTGGAAGATGTTTGGTGCCTCTCTGGTACTCTGGAGGTTGACCAGTCCTCTCTTCGGGGCACCTTGATGAGGCACTCACGCTCATCACTCTCTATGTCACACCTTGAAGGATTCCGATGCAGATGCACCCAGGCCTTCACCAGGTGCTCGGATGGATCTCCCTTCAAGTTTGATTGAGAAGAGACCGATACTGTGGGGCACTGAGTCAGAGAACTTCTCAATGTCAATGCACCGTCAGCAGATCCCTCGGAAGTCACTGAGACCGAAGTTGGTGCTGAAGACACTGAATCGGACCTCTGGCCAAAAAGAGTCTCTCTGTTTCTTCCACCCTTCAGGTCTCTCCTTGTCATCTGCAAACACATATTACAAGAAGAGGGCTGGTGATTGGGACCCAGGCACTGGAGGCACCAGTTGTGCCTGTCAGTGATTGAGATGGTCCTGGCACACTTGGTGCACTTCTTAAACCTGCTGGCTGGCTTTTGGGACATATCTGGGAAGATGGCCATGGCTAGATCAAATGCCTCAATGGTGACATGGGCCTGGTCGGGCCACTGGGAAAGAAGGAGAAAAAAATGAAATATTACCAAAAGCACTGGAACCAATGAAGGAACGGCGACGGCTGTACTAATAAGAATACTTAGTTAGGAAGGCCCCTGAAGGGCAAGGATAATGCTTACTAGCGGAGGACTGAAACTACATCCGTGGGGCTCCACGGAAAAAAGAAGACTGGAGAAAATGGTGCCATGGCAGCAATTGGAAAGGGAGGTGCACAGTGCAGTGGAGCCTCCCAAACGTTTCCAATAGAAGCTGGAGAACATTCCTGTGCGGGGCTCCATAAGAGACATCATCCATACATGAGGGACTTGCTTCCTGCTTATCCACAGAGAACTACACTGATCATCTCTTCAAAGATCTCTGAAGAAGTGGGCAGGACGCTTCATGTCAGAGTACTCTACCAATGGCATCAGTCTGTTGAAGACTTGACTGAGTACTTCAACTTCTTCTGAAGCCTGAAGAGTCCTTGCTATTCATTTATCAAGATATTGAAATAGCTGAAAGATGCCTTGATAGGAGCCTGACATTCACCAGATCTTTTCACACCACTAAGATCTTGTCTCCAGTATGAATCAGCTCTGAGCCAAACTCAGCTTTTTTGGCTAAGTAGAGATGAAGAAGGTAACATACTTGCTTATCTCAAATCTAAGTATGCTGTGGTCTTCTCCCAGGTAATAGTAGCAGCCATCATGGCCATTACTAGAAGACATATTGTCTGTGCTCTGGCCATCTGGCTGGGCTAGTTGGTTTTCACAAAGGGACGCCAATGGCCAACATGACCTCAGTGTTAAGTGCTGATTTTCTGCTGACCCCCAGATTCTCCCCTGCACTGTGGGCCTTTTCTTACTGAAACAGTGATTGATCCGTGTGCAACAGCATGTGGGCTGGGGAGAAAGTCAGTACGTGCTCAGTTTCCAGGCCCCACCCATCACTATTTAGAAGACAGGAGAGAACAGGGCTACCAAAAGGTCTGGGAATAGAGAGCACGTCAACTCAAGCCACAGGTGGACGATGCCATCTCAAGGTTTCTCCTTCACCCGCGGCCAGTCCATTAAGCTTGCACCGTTTTATAATGTATGGCTCCTGCCACTATCATCTGGAGGCCCTACTTCAACAAGAAAAGGTGTGGGGGTTTGGAAAGAGGATGGGGATGTAGAACAGAGGGACGTGCACAGAAACACTGGTGCACTCCGATAATAAAAACAAAATCAGTGAAAAGAATCATAGCAAAAACAAACATTTTACAAATGCATGTAAAAAAAACCCCAGAGAATCCCACCAAATCTTTTACATAACTAGGCCTAACTATATAAATAAACCAACCAAACCCTAGACAGGAGACGGTAAAAAAAAAACAACCCCAAAACAAAAAGGACAAAATTCATAGGAGCTCGACAACCGAGGATGCAAATATGAGGAGGCCTTTTCCATTAAATGAATACAAAACAATTGACTTTAGTGGGTCTATTGCCACCTAGTGGTATATGTGTTTGAACGTGTTCTCTAGGACTTGAGTTCAACTCTTTTCCACCAGGCACCCATCTTGACCCACTAGTGTGATTTTATTATCCATACTTATCTTTGGATAGCATGACATACTGAATAAATGACTACCTTAAAAGAAAATACTGGGGTTAATCACTTAAGCTCTACTTGTATCAGTTGCAATTGAATAATAATCTTCCGTATATTCTGATCAGATACAAGCATGATGTAAGGACACAAACAATATTATCATTTCTTGTACAAAATTTCTAGTGATTAGCTGCTGAGGGTAATTTGAAATTAATTGCTTACCTCCAAGTTACTTTCAGGTTATAGCAGGTAGTTCCCTGCCCCATAGGGGTTAGCACCTGAGACAAAGGCGGGTGAAACGACTTGCCCATGGTCACAAAGAACATTAGTAGGAAAGAAAGGATTTGAACTTTGGCTTCCCTGATTTTCAAGCCCAGTGGTTTAAGCACTTGATCATTCCTCCATGCCATTAAACATTCTATCCCATTTGAAAAATAATATCAGATATCAAGGAAGAAATTTTAAAAACTGCAGGACAGAGCAGGAAGCAGTGAACACCAGGAAGAGAATAAAAATGTGACAGCAAGGGACGCGAGTGTGATGTCAATGTCATTACTGTTAGAGGAGACTACAAAACCCTCAGCCCAATGTAACTACAGGGCAAACACCTTAAAAACCTATGACAATCTTAGGCCTCAGAAGATCAGGAAACCCCCATGCTGATAAGATTGCAAGGGGAAAAAAAATACTGCGACAGCTAGGAAAGAATTCTAGCTGCCTCTATTGCACATTCAAACTGTATCACATTTGGGGTGTGGCCTGGCTCACAGCTATGTTAAAAGAAGAACCGAACACCTTCACATCCCAAAAAAACATAAGAGCAAGAAAGAAGAATGCATTAGTTAAAAGAGATTGGTGAGAAATTGTCAGTTCCAAATCAGGCATCTGAGATATCCAGACTTGAAAGTCAGACTGTTATGATTTCAGACCCAACAGTCATTAATAAATGTATTTACTATTAGTCTTGTTTTCAAAATAATATATGAACTCGTCTCAGACACAGCAAATGATTGTCTGCCTCAACAGAGCAGGATTATCGTCCCCCCAATGTTCCCGTCTTTGTAAACTTCTTCAATCTAAATGTTCTGACCTATCCAAGGCCAATTGTCCATATAGATACCTGCAAAGCTTGGTCCATACAGGGCAGTGCTGGGTGGGGAGAGGTATGCCCGCAGGGGATGCTGGTACTCAGATGCATGGCATGTCAGATAGGAAATGAAAAGCCGTCTTCTGGAACTCGGGAGAAGTTGTATAAAAAAAATTGTAGATGTGTCATGGGTCGGTATTGGTCTTCCACTCCCCATTTGTTCCCGACAGACTTCAGTCTCCTTTTCCTGTTGACTCAGCTTCCATCAAGGACATCATAAATTAGCTGGTGATGGCTCTACTGTTGGAATCACTCATCCATAGTGATACACGAAATCGTAGCTGCTGGGCTCCTTGGGAATTGGTGGCGGGGCCTCGGGAATCTGGATGTTCTCCAGGTCTAGCAATCGCAATTTCATCTCCATGCTTAGCAGTGTATCCAAGTCACTCTTCGTCAGCTCACTGGACATCTCCTTTCCTAAGAGGGCATTTAGTCCATCGATCCAGATGCAGTACTGTGCACGAGTGAAAAAAGGGCATCACAGCATGAGCATACAGAAGGAAACCGTCCTCAATCAAGACAATTTAAGTATTAGCAGATAAATGAGGAAGAGGACAGAATGAGAAGCCATTTCTCACAAGAGACATCCTTGCTCAAGACAGAAGCCAGATATCAGCTGTTCTCATGCGTCCCCCTTTTCTCCGAGTTATCCCTTCTGCTGTTCATCCTTTGTGTCTCTATTCACTTTGTACGTTTAACAACATTAGTGTGGACCAGGAGTTCTCAACCTAGTCCCTGGGATACACCTACAATGAATATGCGTAAGACAGATGTGTATATAATGGAAACAGTGCATGCAAATTTCTCTCATACATATTCATTGGATATGAAAACCTGATTGCTACTGTGGATCTCGCGGACTAGGATGAGAACCACTGGTGTAGACAATGTGCAAGGGGAAAGGGGAAGGAGGTGCCGCCTGCTCATAGATAAATAGCATGAAAGGATTTAGTCTCAAGGTTTTTGCCCCATCTGTGGCCAGAAAGTAAACATTTCTATAAGATGGCATGAGAAAATTAATAAGAAAAAATATGCTCTCAAGTATTCTAAGATGGTGCCTGTATGAATTTAGCATTGCCATTAAGTTAACAGAAAGGTTCTACGCTGGAAAGCCAACCTGCGGTCACCAGCAATGAAAAAAATCACCCCCTGCACTGAAGATGTGGGCCTAGCATCTGAAGCAGTATTGTGCCCTTTGTTAGGGAAACCACCTTGAGCTTATCACTCAGCAGAAGTACAGAGTTTCACTTTACTCAAGCCAGAAAGCGTAGTTACATACAGTACCACTGATGGCTAATGAAATGGAGTGTAATCATTACCTCATATTTGTTGGGTGCAATGAAGTTTAGGGTCTCATCTGGATCATATAAAATAGAAAAAGCCAGTTCCAGCACTTCCTGAAAAAAAGGAAGTCAATACAAAATTACAACACCCTAAACAGTAAGACAAATTATCCACTTAAAATTATTTATCTCACCTTTTTCAGAAATAAAAAAAACAAACATTCTCTGGTAATATGGTAAGCTCTCCAAAAATTGCACAATTCCCAGAGCTAGCAGCAAATTCAAATAAAGCGTAGTTATACACCTGTAGCAGGTGTTTTCCGTGAACAACAGGAATAAGTCCTCACGTATGGGTGATGTCATGGAGAGAGCATTGCACGGAATGTCCCCCAGCTTCCAAAGGAAGATTTCGGGAGGTACACCGCACATGTGAACCTGCCTTCCCACCCACTGTGGCGCCATATTCTCCAGTAAGATATCATAGCAGGAACCAAAAAGCAACTCCGGGGAAGTGGGAGGGTGGTGAGGACTTATTCCAGCTGTTCATGGAAAACACCTGCTAGAGGTGAGTAACTACACTTTCTCCAAGAACAAGCAGGAAATAAGTCCTCATGTATGGGACTCCCAATCTACAGGCTACCGGAACCAGAGGAGATGAGAAGCCCAGCCGGGTACGATAACTGGAGAAGTCAGGAAGACCAGAGAAGTCGTCCTGCTGGGGGACTCTTCTGATTCAGTATCCTCAGCAGACATCAACCTGAGGGAATTTTGAGCAGATAACCTGGACAGACAGAAGGGCCGGTGGGTGCGAGTTGATTCTAAGACTCAAAGAGGTGCCTTGGCATGGGATGGCCAAAATTGCTGTCCTGTCAACAATCCCCATCCAGACAGTAGCATGCTGTGAAGGTATGGACTGATGACCACATCGCAGCCCTGCAGATTTCCTCTGCAGACACCGAACAGAGATTGGCCACCGATACGGCCATCGCACAAACATTGTGAGCCATGACATGATCCTCAAGGCTCAGCCTAGGCAGAGTGTACACATGAGCAATGCAAGCTGCTAGCCAGAGGGATAGTGTGTGCTTCGAGACAGCAAAGCCAGCCTATTGGGGTCGAAGAAGACGGACAGCTGGGTGGATTGATGGTGTGCCTTCATGCACTCCAGGTAGAAGGCCAATGCACGCTTACAGTCCAGCATGTGCAAGGCTGCCTCACCACGGTTCGTGTGAGGCTGAGGAAAGAACATCGGAAGGACAATGGACTGGTTGAGTTGGAACGCAGAGACCACCTTTGGCAGAAAGCAGGGATGCATAGCACCACTCTGTTCTGGAATATAGAGGGTGAGCAACAAGAGCTTGGAGCTCACTGGCATGTCGGCCACCAGGAAGAGGACCTTCCAGTGAAATTCAAAGAACTTCAGCGAGCATGAGCCTAGGGGCTTGAAGGGGGCCCACAGCAGCTGGCCAAGGACCACATTGAGATCTCAAGTGACCGTAGGGGGCTTGTGCAGAAGCTTTGATAGAAGCAGGACCTGCATGAACCGGCCACTAGTGGCTGGACCGAAACAGGCTTTTCCCCACACCACAATGGTAAGCCTCAATCACACTGAGGTGGACGCGCAATGAGTTAGACTTCAGTCCGGAGTTGGAGGTGCAGGATGTACTCCAGCAGCTGGCTCCACTGGACAGGAGACGGGGTCCAGGGCCCTACCCGTACACCAGATGGTGAACTGCCGCCACTTCAGTGCATAGGCCTTGCACATCGAGTTCTTGTGGGACACCAGCAAGATGTCAGTAAAGCCCTCAGGGAAATCAAGCTCTGCAAGGACTATCCTCTCAGCATCCATGCCGTGAGTGCCAGGGAGCAGCCGTTGGTATGCAACATGGAGCCATCCAGATGAGGTCTGGGTCGGAGCCCAGGCAAAAAGGCTCCCATAGTGAGAGCTGCAACAGCAGAGGGAACCAAGGCTGTCGAGGCCAGTATGAGGCAACAAGGATCATGGAGCCCTCTTGGCCTGGGGCTTTATAAGAGTCTTTGCGACGAGCAGTATCAGGAGGTAGGCATATAGCAGGCTCTCCCACCAGTGGAGGAGAAAGACATCTGCAGCTAGGCGACTGCTGGTCGTCCACCGAGAGAAAAACCGAGAAACCTGGGTATTCTGCTTCGTGATGAAGAGGTCCACCACTGGAATGCCCCACTCCCGGAAGATCCGATCTACCACTTCTCTCTTGAGAATCCATTCATGAGGCTGGAGCATCTGGCTGAGGCGATCCCTCAGGCTGTTGAACTCACCAGGCAGATAAGTCGCCCTGAGGTTCATGTCATGAAGCAGGGCGAACTTCCAGATATGAACAGCCTCCCAGCACAGGAGGTATAATTCTGTGCCTCCCTGCTTGTTCACGTAGAACATCGCCACCTGGTTGTCTGTTTGTATCAGAATTACCTGATTCTCCAGGTGCACACAGAAAGCAAGGTGGGCGTTTGCTATGGCTCAAAGCTCGAGGAAGTTAATTTGATGGAAACTCTCCTGCGCGGACCACAGCTCTTGCATGCTGAGACTGTCCATGTGCACATCCCAGCCAAGCTTCGACACATCAGTCATAAGCAGCTTGCAGGGGACCGCTGGGTGAAACAAAGGCACTGCAGCGGGTTGTCCAGCTTGAGCCACCAAATCAGAGACTGCACCAGCGGTATGGTGACCACTATTCTGTCTCACAGACGACCTGACGCCTGCTTCCATTGCATGGACAGGGTCCACTGGACCTGCCGCATGGAAAGGTGGGCCTGAGGAGTGACATGCACTGTGGCAGCCATGTGTTCAAGGGCCCTCAACAGTCCGCAGGCCATGGTATGGTGCTGACATAGCAGCATGCCTACCACCTCAACAAGGTGTTGTAGGTGGTCCACCGGCAGAAAGGCTTGTGCTCGAGTGGTATCGAGGAGGGTCCCAATGAACTCTAACTGCTGCGTTGGATGGAGGTGGGACTTCAGGTAGTTGACCACGAAGCAGAGGCTCTTGAGCATTTGAATTGTGAGCACAGGGGGGGGCGGAGCCTGGAGGAAAGCAAGATGGACGCATAGAGCAGAGCTCCGGAGGGACCCCTTGAAGAATCCGGTGATTGCGCTAGCATTTACAGTGAGAAACAGTTACTTTCCAGAACGGTCATAGCAGAGAGATGTCTGGACCTAAACCAACTCGACTGCAGTTCACCAGAGGTCAAGGCACAGGTGCGAAGAGATCAAAAACAGAGCCTCCATCTCCACAGAAAATGGCGGCTACATGGGAATACCCAGAGGTGATCCAGGAGCTATTGACCGAGGTGCAGGCAATTAAAGAGATAGTAACATTGAACAGCGAATCTCTATCAAATGTGCAGGAGGAGATCAGGATGTTAAAAAATAACATCGAGACACTCATGCTCCGGCAGGAGACTGAACAAAAATGGAGGTGCAGAAGGAGCGAATGAAGGTGCTTGATAAACAGGCCAAACTCCTTAACCTTTTGAAGGCCTACTTTAGATTTTTAATCCACATTCTGCAGCCGGGTTAATTTTTTCATATTTCAGGAAAATTGTACCCATCTTATTCAATATGTTCTAATAGTGATTTTCCTTCTGCTATGGTCATGTATTATATACCATTTGATAGGAATATTTAGTCAGAATTTTGGATCCTGAGACTTTTGGGCTCGGCCTGGAAAGGGTTAAAACCCTGCAGAGAGCTGGAAGACAATATCGGTCCCGCCGTAATAATATATGGATTGTGGGTGTCCCGGAAGGCGCAGAAGGGAAGGATATATATACGTTCCTGAACAAGATGATTACAACGGAGTTGAGCATCTCCTTTGAGATGCCTTTTGAGATAGCGAGAGCGCATCGGGTCCCCTCTCAGGCCTCACCAAATAGCAAAGGGCCAAGCCCGATCATATTCAAAGTACTGCGCTTCCAGCAAGTAGCTAAAATCATGGAGGCTGCTCGTGCAAGATCGCCTGTGGAGTTTGAGGGGCATAGGCTGATGTTTTTTCCCGATTTTGCTAAAAGTACAGTAGATAAGAGGAGGAGTTTTCTGGCACTGCGACCTCGGTTACAGCAGCTGCAAGCAAGATTTGGGCTTTTCTACCCATCCAGAATGAGAATTATGCTCCATAATCTGACAAAAGCTTTTGATGACCCTGAGGCCCTACACGCTTTTATTGAAGAAAAAGAGCTGGAACTGATGCACTGAATGCTCTCAACGCAGGATGGTTAATGAGAAGCGTCAAGTGGAGGATTGAAGGTCGCAGAAAAAAAAGCTGGTTTGTCAAGCGTAAATGTTAAATGTTTGTAGGGCCTGGTCAGATCAGATCTGATTGGGCAAATTGTAAGCAAGGACATGATTATTCAACACTGGATGGACATAGTTATGTCAAATTAGGTAGCACAATCAAATGTGTGAAGTATGGTTTGGTCCCTCTGTGTCTGTTTTGCCCACTTGGGGCTCACCCATTAGGGACATGGGGAATATTCCACCTCCAAGGTCCGCGGGGTTTGGATTTAGGTTGGCTGGATGAATATGGTAAAGATGGTCATTGTAATTAAGCATAACTCAAGGGCTGTATATGTGATGGATTATGTTTCTGGGGTAAAAAAAAATGTGTTGTGGGGATCTGGTTCAAAAGGGATACCTCCTTAGTGGGATAGGTCAACTTGGTAAAATGTGTATTGGAAACTTGATTAGACCAGAAGATGGCAACTATTAAGATTCTTTCATTAAATGTGAAAGGGATTAATAACCCCATAAAAAGGAGGAAAAGAGTCCTTTATGGACAGCAGGAAAAAAGTGACATTTTATTTTTACAAGAAACCCATCTTAATATGAAAGAGTAGTTGAAATTGAACATAAAACCCTTTAATTTTGTGGCATTTTCTGCAGCTGTTGGTAAACACAATGGGGTGGCTATTTTAATTCTGAAGTCACTTAGCCCGAACGTGGTCCAAACCCGCTCAGACCAAGAGGGAAGGTGGGTTAAGGTCCAACTTAAGATAGGGGGTTTGGAGCTAATCCTAATGAATGTTTATGCCTCCAACGGGGATCACCCAGAATTTTTTAGGAACTTAGCAGAGGTAATGCATGCAGAGTCTACAACACCGATTGTTCTGGGTGGGGATTTTAATTTGGTAGTTGACCCACTGGTAGATAGAAAACCTCCCAGGACAGCTAGGCCCCCCAAGGCACAGACAGTTCTTACTGCCATGTTGCAAGAGGCGGGTTTGGTAGACATATGAAGACTGATGCATCCGATAGACCAGGACTTTACTTTCTATTCGCCCCCCCCCATCAATCCCTGTCAAGAATAGACTTTTTGCTGATAGCAAAAACCCTGGTCGCTAACATCATAACAGCTGATATACACATGACCCATATTTCGGATCATGCGGCTGTCTCCATATTGTTGCAGAATGAAAGCTTAAGCCCCTCAGCACCAAGATGGTTCTTTGATAGAGCCTTCCTGGATAATGATGAGTTTCGTTTGAAGATACAGTCGGCTATAGCGGAATATTTTCTTTTTAATTCCCCGCAAATGACTACTGGGTGGGCTAGATGGGAAGGATTTAAGGCTTCTAATAAGGGCCGTCATTACTAGATTCAGTATTCAACTAGCAAGACAGCATAAAAAGCAAATACAAGTGTTGGACTCGCAGATAAAAGCAGGAGAGCGCATTTTGATTAAAGGCACAGATCCAAGTATTCTGCTGCACTTGCAGCGGCTAAGGTTTAAATATAACCAGATTTTCACATCGGAGGCTGACGATCTCTTGTTGTTTACTACTCCTGAATCTATACCGTATATTCTGGAACAGATTGATCAATACTCAGAGCTCTCGGGCTACAAGATTAATTGGTCAAAATCGGTAGCTTTCCCCCTGAATTCGCAAGTCCATAAAGCAGACCTGGTAGAATTCCCATTTGTATGGGAGGCAAGAAAGGTAAAGTACCTAGAGGTGCACTACCGCTATATCCTTTGGAGGAGACAATCAGGTTCAATGCAAATGTCTTAATTACCACCATACAAAGTATGTCTGCCAAATGGTCTCCTTTTTGGTTTTGTCGTGGTGGGGTAGATTGAAGACAATCAAAATGACGATTGCCCCAAAAGTCAATTATATTTTGGAAATGCTTCCGCTATTCTTGCCAATACAAGTATACCGGCAGGTGGAGAGGATACCAACGTCATTCTTGTGGAACAATAAACCTCCTAGAATAGCCCTTAAAAAGCTCAAGGCTTGTAAGGAAGATGGGGGAGTGGCTTTTCCAGACTTCCAATTGTATCATAGTGCGTTCATGATGAAACGGGGGGCTAGATGGATGGAGCAGGTGACGGATCAGAGCCCCAATTTGGTTAACCTTGGAGGAAAGGGAAGCGGCCCCTTTCCCCATAAATGTACTCCCTGGCATGAATTTCAAAGATGATAATAAGAGATCCCAAATAGTGAGAGACACACAAAGGGCATTTCAGGGGTTAACTCATACTTTTGATTTGGGGGAAAAAATCTCCATGTTGCTCCCTCTGTGGTATAACCCCCTTCTTAGGATCCAGCGAAAAACATTTGTCTGGAAACAATGGTACTGTAGAAACCTTTGAACCGTGGGTCAATTAATAGAGGGTGGTAAATGGAAGAACTTTAATAAACTACAACAGGAATTCAACCTTCCGGGGTCGCTATATTTTCAATGGTTACAGTTGAGACACTGTGTGGAAAGAGCCCTAGGGGACACTAAGTGCTTGAAGGAGGAAGGAGAGCTAAACATTAATATCAAACAGGCCCAGTCAGGTTCAGAAGTGGCCTCTTTTTTTTTTTTTATAAAGAACTAAATCATAAGCTCCCCACACAGCTAAGTGGTTTGCGACGTGTCTGGGAACATAAGAACATAAGATATGCCATACTGGGTCAGACCAAGGTCCATCAAGCCCAGTATTCTGTTTCCAACAGTGGCCAGGATACGTGAATCCAGTTATCACAGCAAAGGTGGGGGAAATTTTGGTCAAAACAAGTAAGGACTACTAAATCTGCCTCTATTAGCCAAACTTTATTTTTCTTTGCCCATAGGGCTTATCTAACCCTGGTGAAAGTAGCCAAATGGGACAACACAACTGATAACCGATGTTGGACTTGTAAAAAGGGGGTAGGCACTTTTAGACATGTAGTCTTTGATTGTGCTAATGTGCAGAATTATTGGACACAAATATGGGAACAGACACAATCTGTTCTTGGCTTTAGAACTCACCTTACCTGGGAGATAGTGGTTTTTCGATCAGCTGCTGACATTCCCGCGATGAATAGGGATGTCTCCTTTCTGTTAGGCTTTATGCTGGGACTTGCTCTATGTCTTGTAGTGCGTAATTGGAAACATGTGGGGACTTGCACGGGCAAACATGGTGGAATCAAGTATGTTTGTATAGCAAGTTTGAGCAAATACCCTGCAAGGGGTTAAAGCAATCCCCTCTTAGTAAACTTAAATGGAAGGCCCTGGTAGAATTTGGAACTGCGGCACGCTGTTACAATGACTAAAAGCGATAAAATGTATGCCATTGTTGAATGTGAAATGTACAGTTCTGTATTTTGTACACTTGTGGAATTCAGCAACAATTGTGTTGCACTAGTCTCAACCCATATGGACCAAAGAGGGGGGGGAAGGGGGATTGTTGGTTTCGTATGTATATGTTAGATGTGAGGGTTGTTTGTAATGTAAGTTAAAAATTTAAATAAAGATTTGAATTTTGAGCACAGCAGATTGCCAGATGCTGGCAGGTGTGGTAGCCTTGATCAGCCAGTCATCCAGATACAAGAACACAAAGATCCCCCCAGGTCCAGAGGAAAGCGGCCACGACCGCCAGGGACCAAGGCCAGCCCGAAGGGAAGCACACGGTATTGGTAGTGTCAGCCACACAGCACGAATCGAAGGTACTGCCTGTGATGTGGGTGGATCAGAATATGTGTTCTGAATATTGCCTGTGATGTGGGTGGATCAGAATATGTTCCCTGTAAATAGTTATCTCCAAGTTATAATGCCCTGTTAAATGTAATTTCAGTTTGTTCAATGTAAACTGCCTTGATATCATGAAAGGCGGTATATAAGAAATGTTAAATAAATAAATAAATGTGTGTATGCATCCTTCAGATCCAAGGAGCATGGCCAATCGTAGAAGAATACGGGAGTATTTTGAATTTTCCACACACCAAGAATTGATTGAGGTTTCACAGATTTAGAATTGGATGGAACCCACCGGTCTTCATGGATATGAGGAAGTAACTTGAATAGAAGCTCTGCCCAATCTGGGCCATGGAAACTGACTATGTCTAGGTTGGAGAGTACGGCTTCAACCTCTATTTGCAAGAGGGTCTGGTGCACAGGATCCATGGGGTACTCTGGCATTATATGGAGGTGGTAGCTGGGTGTAGTGCAGCAGATATCCACTTTGGACGATCTGCAATACCCACCTGTCCGAGGTGATGATGGGCCACAGGTGGGCAAAGTGCACGAGCTGCCCCCAACCTGTGGGGGCACCTCGACGGGCAATGTGGCTGTGCTCCTAAGGAACCTGTCAAAATCCTGTACCCAGCTTGGACTGAGGAGTCGGTTGGGCCTTCAAGGGTCTTCTCCTTCCATTGGATGCAGGGGGGGGGGGGGAATCTGCGCTTTAGGCTGCTCTTGCATTTGGGCCATGAAGTATCGGCACAGCATGGATAGGCAGCCTCCTTGGCATGGTGTTTCTTCCATGCTAAGTCCGTGGTCTTCATGGAAAGCCTGGTGAGAGAGTTAGATGCTCTCTTTCTCCAGCTCCTCGGCTTTCTTTGCCACAGGCTTACTGAAGAAGTTCTCACCCCAGCAAGGGACATTGGCGATCTTGTCCTGGACCCACTGACTCCAGGTCCGAGGCTTGTTACCACACCATCTGGCGGTCTGCGATGCCCACCGTTTCCACTCTGCCAATTGATTCAAAGGCGTCATAGGAACCACACACAATGAACAGAGTTCTTCCCATGAGCAACTAAGCTCCAAAAGGACATGATGGTCCTCAAAAACAAGGGTGGCAAAGTCCTTGAGATCCAGCATGACATCATTGAGGAACATGCTCATATAGATCTGGTAGGACATGATCCGAGTAATCAGCATGGACACCTGGAACCACTTTCTCCTGAAGGAGTCCAGGGTCTGAGCCTCGTGGTTCAGTGGAACAGAGGACTGCATTTTAGCTAACTTAAGCACAATGGAATTGTGGGGTAACTGCGGCTTTTCAAACCCTGGGGCCTTCTGAACCTGGTTTAGGGAAACAAGCCAGCAGCTAACAGGCAGTGTGAGGGGGTGCTTCCTAGAGCCGCAGCAGCAGCCGCTGCAGTATATAGTGGAAGGGAACCAACACCGCCTCCCGTGAAGCGGAGAGGTACTGGAGAAGTTCCAGTTCCTCCACCCCCTGTTTCTCCTCTGACTTCAGGGAGAATGAAATGGCCTTGGCCATGCCTCAAACAAAGTCCTGGAAGGGACATGTCCTCCAGGGGCAACTTGCGCCATTCAGGTGTGGGCGAGGGATCGAATGGAAGGGAGATGGCTCTGGCGATGATACTGATCTCCCACCCGATGTCCCAGACTCCCACAAGTACCAGGACTGGACTGGAGGAAAGAAATGGAAGCAGTATTGAACAGAAGTGGAGCAATGGCTCTGTGTTTACTCTTGGAGGTTAGGGTGTATCTATTACATTGTCTCCCAGCAGCCCTCCAAGGACTGAGACGGGGGTTATTTTTACATTGTGGCTCGTTTGGGAAAAAAGCCACCTCTTGGAAGGAAAAGCTTCTGCTTTCATTTGGAAAACTGTTGAAGAGAGACTGGGATATGTATTTTCTTTCTAAGCTTGCTGCTTTGTGACATGGTTCTTTGGCTCAGTTTGAGAAAACATGGAGTGTCTACATATCCTGGGAGGGTAACCATCGCTTGGGAGCTGGGTAAATGTAGGGAGAGGAGAGGTGGCTCCACTGAGATCTGAGGATTAGGAGGTGGAGTTCTTATCTTTGCTTTGGGGGGTTTCTTTTTGTAATCTTCAAAAAGTTCTGTTTTATTCTGATCTTCTGTTAAAGGCACTAAAAGGCACATTTTACAAAGGACGTCCATGTGCAACCTGGGACATCAAAGCCAGAACGTACGAAAAAAGATGCAGGCATATGCAAGTTCAGGCACGATTTCAGAAATGTGGGCGTGCCCGATATGGACATCTATAGAGAGGTCTACATAGACATCCCCGGAATAGCATCTCAGAACATGGACGTCTGATGGCATCATGGCTAAAGTAGTGGGTTAGGAGCAGGATGGCCAAGGTTCAAATCCCAGTGTGGGCCGTTGTGATCTTAGGCTACTCACTTAATGCTCCAGCTTCTCTACACCCTTTGCATGTTTCAAGGCTACAAACAGCACTTTCCTGGTGCTGGTTCGTACCTGGAGCGGGTCTAAACGTGGACGTACCTACAGTCCACTGCACCTCTCCAGATACACCTCCACCACAACCTCTTGCCTAACTGGACGTCCCCACACCGAAGTCTCTACACGTCATTTATAAAATGGTTCCGGAGACATCTGATTTTGATGTCCACGTACATGTCTTTGGACGTCCAAATCATGACTAATACTTTTAAAATGACCCCAACACAGCTGCATATGCAGTTTATCAATAAAAATTTGAATGAAAAAAAAATGTATTTAAAAAATAACACCCACAAAACTGTTAGAAGCCATTCTATGCAGCATATAAAAACATACAACATAAAACAACTAAAATAATTAAATCACAAACTTATATTTACAAAAATGTATCCATTTGTTGGTAAAACAATTTTTTTTAAAAACAAAGCCCTTATGCAGCCAGCACCCAATGGTGCCAGATAAATATTCTAGTAGGTATTCAGAGGTATTTATTATTAAACACAAGTATAAACCAACACTTTCTAAAATAGCCTCAGTATACTCCCCACCTGTAACTAGGTCCAGACTGAATATTTCTACATCAAATTTGGCCTCAATTAGGAATATGTCTTATAGGACCTCACAGTCTCTCTGCACCTCCGAAATTGTCTTACCTCTAGCCATTTCCAAAGTTATAAGGGGGAAATGAATAACACACACAACCCCAGAGACACCTGTGTGTGCTGCTGTTCAATGTAAACCGCCTTGGATCAAAGGTAGTATATAAAAAACTGTTAAATAAATAAAATACAAATACAATTTCTGTTCAAACTAAAAAAAGAATATTTTCAGTTCCACTAAAAGGCGCTCTCTCTTATACAGAAGGAGGGGTATCCTTAAGGAAGGTAAGAAGGGCAAAACGTCCAGTTAACGATGGTCTGTATTGTACATAGAAGGAGCTAGAGGAAACTTATTTTGACCTTATTCTGTTTTAGAGCACTCTTCTCCTTCATATGAGGGCAGTCCTTCCCCGTCACTACAGCCTTGATATCTGCAACAGGGACTGTGGAAAGAAAGATGTCTTTTATTAAATGTGATTGCCATGTCTTATAAATACACACATACGCACACATGAAAAAGGAGCATGAGGTCCATGGACAGCAGCAATGAAGTGTGTGTTTAATTAAAAACAGTGGTGTTAACAACAGTGGCTGAATTATTACAGAACGGTGGGTGGAAGGGATGCTGGATTATAAATAGTCGTGGTAACAGGGATGCCAGGTTACAGATAAGAACACTAGGTTACAAAGGCGCACAGATATAAAAGAAAGCAATTTTTTTTGGAAACGTACTTTTCTCTTGAAGGGACTCAAAAGCTACCTCCCCCTGGGGGTTGTCCTCCAAGTCTCCATAATGTAAAACCTTGTGGTTCAGTGCTAACCGACAGTACCAGAATCTCTCTGCAAAATGTAAGGCAGAAATTCACATCAAGATATGGATTTCGAGGAGCTAGAGGGTAAATTTATAACAGGGAGCATATTTTAATGCATCTATGTTGCCTACACTCTGCGCACAGCCACAGTGGAAATACACATCATGCAATTACCAGCACTTCCTTATAAAATGACCCCCATTATGTATACCCACGAGTGGCCTCCTCAGCTGATCTTGTACTTACCCTGTCTTCTGCGGTTTCCTATCTTGCGGAAGCTGGTCCCCTCGCACAGACGGTTCAATCGCTGTTGTTTAATTAGCTCCATGACCTCTGGTTGAATCTTTTCCCTGAGTTCACTGGACATGGAACATGAGAAGAGAGACCTTAATATCTACTCTTGCATGAGGATTCATAGTAACGGAGCGCCAGTGAACAGTAGGAGAGCAGATGTTACAGGAAGCGCCAGGGCTTGTAATAAAGTGTGTGCCAGGCACACCGACGGGAAGGGGATGGCGGGAAATAGCATCAGGGAATGAGCAGATGTTACAAGGAATGCCAAGGCTCATCACAAGAGAGCTAGCACAGTTCACGACTGGCGTAAATTACTGTAACTCCGACTTGCTAGACTTCTCAGTATCTCTAAATTTGGGTGCTTCAACTTATCCAAAAAGCAGCAACTTGTACTGTTACGTGAAGGAAAAATATTATGAGCATATTACCCCTGCAATGGCTGAACTTCCACTTCCAGGGAGAATTAAATGTAAGGTTTTCTCCTTGGTCTTCATGGCCACCTGTGGAGATGGCCTAGGGACCCAAGGGTCTTCTTAAAATAATATTCATTCTTGAGGACTATGCTCAGCTGTGAAATACCACCTCCATTTTCCTTCTATTAAAGCCTTCTGCCTATCCAAAACATTTTTCCATTGCAGGCCAGTTTTATGGAATTCTCTCCCTCTTGAACTTCATCAGGAAGCCGACTACCAGGCCTTTTGGAGAAAATTACGAACATTTTTTCCAATAGGCCTTTGATCAGAGAGACAAATTATTACTCCCTTCTATTGCTGTAATGTGGTCTGTAGTAGCTGATGGGATGGTGACTCATTAAGTCCTATGCTTGAACTGTTCCGATACGGATACTGAATTATGATTTAATGAAAACATTTTTACAGCTCGCAAATCCCCAAAAAGTCCATTTATCCAGTGTAAATCAAACCAACTCAGAATCAATCAAGAAAAGCTTGGGTGAAAGGGGAAGATTTAACCTTTTTACAAAATGACAGCAAACACGCTCTGACCATATAACTATGTGTTATGTACACTGAAATGTCTTGCCTGTTTTAAGTGCCCAGCGGTATTTTATGTTTTTAATATTTATTTGCTAGGAGCTAATGAAATAAATGTTACCAGAAATGCCAGAGGTTAGCATGAAAAGAGGCATTATAAGGAGTACTAAGGGTTACATCAAAAAGCAGATATTAGAGGAAATAAACACCAGGTATTAGCAAAATAGTCCTTTCCCAAGAGCGTCAGGGATTCAGCAGCTCTAGGGATCAGTGTAAGAGCAGATGTTTCTATGCATTTCAAGGGCCTGCATGAGAGTCACGGTGCTTGTGTCACTGCCTCGGGGTGGCTATAGCCCTACCACCGGCTCCAGCCCTACTAGGCAATGGAATACCACGTCTATGTCAGAAAAGGATGAGTCTGAGTGATCATAATGGTGAATGCAATCACCCAAGACCCTGTGTTGTACGTACACGATTGGTGGAGACTGGAAGTCATCCTGGCTCATTCTTTCAGACTGACGGAGACGCAGAATCTCGGAATAACTCAGGCTGCGAAGTTTGCTCTTGAACTGGTCCAGTGAGTTGGGTTTGGAGGGCAACGCTCTAGTGATCTGCTCCTTGACAACTTGCATCACCTAACAAAACAGGGAGGATAACAGGTAACAAGTGAAAGAAGAAAAAGCTGTCACGTGGTCCAAGATCAATAAAACCAAGCATAAGGGCCGATATCTGAAAGTGTTCCCACCCAACCAGCCCTTCTCTATCAGGCCCATGTCTAATACTCCCTACATTTGAATCCTTCACCTGAATATTTGAATACCAAACCCCAATAATTCAGATGTTTTATTTCATTTGTTATACCGCCTTTTGCGAGCAAAAATAGTGGTTTACAAAAATCTAAAATTAAAAGTGTGAAAAGAACTCCAATTATGAGAGGCAACTGGAAGCAATTATAGGGCATTACACCATTAGAGTATAAGGTTAATTTACACACTACTGGTAACAGGGAATAGGGCACTCAGGTGGGGGAGAAAACACCCAGCACCTGTTCTAGTCAGCCATCTCAAAGATCTGCTTAAAAAGGCAGCTTTCAGTTCAGTCTTGAAGCATTTGTATGTCTGTTCAAGATGAAGGTGCAAGGGTAAGCTTTGCCACAACCTTAGTAAAAAGCAGACTGCCTTGTCGATTCGTACCTTCCCTTAGAGGGCAGGGGAAGACGCAGACGATTACAGTGTATGGAACACAGGGTGATATAAGGTGATGTCAAATGTACTATACATATCACATCCTTAAAAGAAAGATAGGTAAGCAGGAGAGTGTCTCAGGGATCGGCAGTCCTGGGACTGGTTCTATTCATGGTCTGTGAGT
This sequence comes from Ichthyophis bannanicus, assembly GCA_033557465.1. Lineage (NCBI taxonomy): Eukaryota > Metazoa > Chordata > Amphibia > Gymnophiona > Ichthyophiidae > Ichthyophis > Ichthyophis bannanicus. Next base: position 90,166,130 of record CM066049.1, on the reverse strand, counting down.
GATATTCTCGAAGGGCCAAGAAGAAATGTTTGCTTTATTGCGGGTGACACAAAGATTTGCAGCAGAGTGGACACCATGGAGGGAGTAAGAAAAGATGTACAAAAACTAAAAGGGTCTAATGCTTGGCAGTTGTGATTCAATGTAAAGAAGTGCAGAGTGATGCACTTGGGAAGCAGAAATCCAAAGAAGCATAAGAACATAAGATATGCCATACTGGGTCAGACCGAGGTCCATCAAGCCCAGTATTCTGTTTCCAACAGTGGCCAATCTAGGTCATATGTAACTAGCAGTTTCCCCAAAAGACACAGGTTCTGCAATGCTTGTATTGGTTCAAGCATTGATATCCTGGGTCCCTTCTTAATAAAGCAGTGTGTGATAAGAGCAGAGGCTGATGTGGTCCAGGATGATAGTGTCAGAGGATCTCAAGGTAGCAAAACAACATGAAAAGGTGGTGGTCAAAGCCAGAAGGATATTAATGGCTGCATACAGAGGCATAACCAGCAGAAGGAAGGACGGATTAATGCCCCTGTATAAGTCTATGGAGGGGCCTCACTTGGAATATTGGGTTCAGTTTTGGAGCCCATATCTCGCAAAGGATATAAAAAGACTGGAAACCAAAATGATATGGCGCCTATGCTAGAAGACATGAGAAGAGACTTGATGACCTAAATCTATATACCCTAGAGGAGAGAGACGGGTCAAGGGAGCTATGACACCCTTAATGTCTTTAAACATCTGCATTAATAGACAAAACGTTTTTTTCAAAGCTGGGGAAGCTGCAGCTTCTTTTCATGTCCTCTAGTTCTACAAAAAAGTAAACTTACAAGCAACATTAGCAAATACTTGTTCATGGAAAAGGTGGTGAATTGCCTCCCGATGGAGGTAGCGAGAGCAAAAAGGGTCATGGAATTCAAAAAGGCACGGGATAGACAGAGAATTCCTATATAGCAAGAGGATGGAATCAAAGTAGACTTAAATCCCTTTCACGCTTCAAAGACAGAGAGGTGTAACCTGCACGGAGCAGCAGCTACAATCTAGCCTCTCGGCCGGACAATGGATGAACCATTTACTGGGTTACATTTTTCCATGTCCGTCCTGTGATGGTCTCTTGAGTCCTGCTAACTTTAAAGTCAACATTTTGTTCTCTCAAATACATTGATATGAACACAAACTACTTTGATGGTTTTTTTCATGAAAAAACATCAGTCAAAATATACACCTTATACCCTTTAGAGGTTCCCATGTTCTAATACCAATGTGCTTTACTTCTCTATAATGGCTCTGAAATACACACCCATTTGCTCTGCAAGGCTGGGGAGCTTAATCTGCTTCTCTGACGCTTTTTATAAAACTTGTTCCTATTCTGACTAACCGTCTTCTGCTTGAGGTGCTTTGGAATTTGTTGGGGTTCTCTACCATAACATACACAAAACATACATGGATGGCACCCCGACCTTGTTGAAGTCCTCTGCTGTAGCCCTCATCTCTTTCCAGGTTTTGTTTAGCAGCTGGATGCAGATATAGAAGAATTCCTCAAAAGCCCGGTCATGAGTGAAGAACATTGGGTGATAATCATTCCGACCCTCGTTTGCTTTGGAGAAAAGAGAGACCGAGATAAAGTAAGCTATCCTCCCAAGGTGGAAGGACTTCCCTTGACAACTGGTTGAACTGATGGACCGGAGGCTTCCTTTCATTGTTTGCTTTCTCTTTCTTGCTCCAGTCATGTTCTCCTGCTCTTATTCCTATTTTTCTTACCTAGAGTACGCAAACATGTCGGACTGGAAAATGGGATCTCTTAATACTTCTTTCCCTGCTTCTGAAAAAGTGTGTGAGCTAAATCCAGATTAATACATTTAAAAAGATACAGAAGCAGTTTTCTCGGGATCACAAATTCTGATGCAAGCCTCCCCGTTTCCAGGAGGAGTATTAGGACAAGCAAATATCAGCGGAGTAAGGAAAGAAGTCAAAGGGTGTATTGTGATGCGTATACAACAGAAGAGACTTACGTAGCTCCCCAACCTGCAGGATCTCGCACAGCATCTTGGTAAGTTCAATGGCACTGCGGCCAAATGGACACTCATGCTTATCTTCTCGACTGCTGTTCTCCAGAACTATCTACGAAGTACAGGGAGAGGAGACAGTGAGAGGGAGCGTGAAGATGTCTATTGATTCAATGTAAGACGGAGAGTGCAAACCAGTTGATTCTGATTTTGTGAACCTCCATGTCATTCTGAAACCATGGATGTGTGAAATGTTTTTATTAATTTGGACCATTGGGTCCAAAATGTACACAAATTATTATTTAAAGTACTGTACATTCGGATGTTCCGTAGTCTCCTGTAGACTAAGCAAAAAGGTGCTCTGGGAGCCCGAGACTCTCCGACAGTTCAGCAAGGTGCTTCGAAGTGACACCAAGAAAGCTACCAACATTTCTACTGTATGCAATAACCAGCAAAGGAGATAAAAACATATGTTGTTAAATCTCACTGAGTCGGCGTTGACTCATGGCGACCCTATGGATAGTTGTCCTAAACTGTGTTCGAACATGAGTAAGGTGGCTAACTGTTGACAGAATGGCATTCATAGATGCTGTTATAGTATCAATCCATCGCATTGCTGGTCTTCCTCCTTTGCATTGACCTTTAACCTTGCCAAGCATGATGTCTTTCTTTAAGATGCATGCAATGGGCAATTGTCAAATATCCCATATCATTACAAAATACAAGGGTACTCTTACTGAGCTAATTTAACGAGAAACTATTCTAGGACTCTACAGCATTCTACTTCAGTGCTACATGTTGTGGGGGATCATTGTGTCCTGGCCAATTTTTAAGCCAGCTAGGCTAGAGAGTTGCTAAGAAAACTAAAACCAAACAAACAGCATCCATATGTAAACAAAAGGCATGTGTGAGAGGCAACAGGCATATCAGGAAAGAGTGAAAGACACAATGTGGAAACAGAAAACAAGAAAAGTTATCTTGAATCTTCTTACCCTGGTGTAAGTGTCCTGATGGTATTTGGCCATGTAGAGCATGTTGTCCAAAGCAAGCATTCCAGGGGGGGTCTGGGTAAAATCCAATGCTGGATTGACATGATTCTAGGAAAAGAAGCCCCCACCCCCAACAAGAGATATATCAAAAGGGGGGAGAGGGAGAGAGAAAAAAAAACAATCAAATAAGCTATAAATGCGGCAAAATTTTGGGAGGCATATCACAATCATACTGCACCCCCTGATCTCCAGGTCAGTAGGAGGAGCCTAAATGCTAGATCTGCTTAGGTTCATAATCTGCCTTTCTGTTCAGTGCTGTGTACACCTTATAGCGTTATGCAAATGATCAGTAGTAGTAGTAAACAAGCTAGAGGACATACAGTTTGCTCATTTTGAAGATATAATACAAAGCATCTGTTTTGAAAGTTACCCTCAAAGTCACAAGCAAGTACCCTTCCTTCCCATTTCAGGGGAAGTTTATAAAGAGTAAATTAGACTTACCTGCTAATTGTTGTTCCTTGCGGAACTCTAGTCCAGTCCCGGAACCATAGAGTTGTGAACCTCCACCAGCAGCTTTGGAGACTGAACATCTTCATCTCTTTGATCATCCAGCTATATGCAGCCCCAAGGACCGCCCACACATCAGTACCTATTGACAAAGCATACTAAGCAGAGCAACAAATAAGTAGATATAACAACACAGTGGAAAAAAAGGATCCTGACCCTAAAGTTCCCACTACGAGCAAAAATTCTCTCTTTTTTTTTTTTCTTTTTTTTCTTTTTCCAATTGCGTAAGAACAACCTCCCGCCTACGGAAAGGCGGACCAGAACGGCCGTGGCGACCCTTGTGCAAAACGCATGCAACAAGAGGCGCCACCGCTCACCCCCAAGATTTGACCCCGAAAGGAAACTAAGGCGTGCTGCAAGCAGAGGAGCTCTGACCGAAAGTATAGAGAACAAAAACCCTGGCAGACACCTATAATGAATGTACCTTCTTGGCTGGCAGCGAGAACAGATAGACAGGGAGAGATCCGGGACTGGACTAGAGTTCCGCAAGGAACAACAATTAGCAGGTAAGTCTAATTTACTCTTCCTTAGCGTCCCTCTAGTCCAGTCCCGGAACCATAGAGGATGTAACAGAGCAGTAAATCTCAACGGGAGGGCCTCGCTAGTCCAGCCTGAAGCACCCGAGACCCAAACCGCGCATCCGACGCTGCCTGCACATCCAGACGATAGTGCTTAGCAAAGGTGTGCAAGGACGACCACGTCGCCGCCCGACAAATATCCACCACCGGTACCAAGCTCACTTCTGCCCAAGACGCCGCCTGCGCCCTAGTCGAGTGAGCCCGAAGCCCGGCAGGAACCATCCTGCCGTGTAAAAGGTATGCCGACGAAATCGCCTCTTTCAACCAGCGGGAAATGGAAGACTTAGACGCCGCTTCCCCCTTGCGTGGACCGCCAAATGCGACAAATAGGCGATCGGACTTACGGAAGGCCGCCATTTCCCTCAAATACCGACGAAGAGCTCGACGGACATCCAATGCGTGCAAGGAGTTATCCGCGTGCTTGCCCCGTTCCTTGGCAAAACACCGGGAGAGACACCACCTGATTCATGTGAAACGCCGAAACTACCTTAGGCAAAAACGCAGGAACCGGTCGCAATACCACCTTGTCAGCAGAGAAAGACAGATAGGGTTCCCTACACGAAAGAGCCTGCAACTCCGAGATCCTGCGAGCTGACGAGATCGCTACCAGAAACACCGTTTTCAACGTCAAGTCCTTCAACGAAGCTTGCGCCAAGGGTTCAAACGGCGAAGCCACCAGAGACCTCAACACCAAATTCAAGTCCCACGAGGGCACTAAAGCCCTGCACGGAGGACGCATAAGCAACACCGCTCGCAAGAAGCGCTTCACGTCCGCATGGGACCCCAATAACTGGCCCTGAACCTTGCCTCGAAAACACGCAAGAGCTGCAAGTTGGACCCTCAACGAACTGGCCGCCAGGCCCTTGTCCCCCCCTGCTTGCAAGAAGGAGAGGATCTGAGGAACAGCCAAGGCTGTTGCAGCCAAGGCTGAAACGCTGTCAGAGCCAACCACACGGCTCTCATTTCCAGTCGGTTGATGGACCACCGGCTCTCCCGCGAGGACCATTGGTCCTGAGCAATCTGGCCCTCGCAATGAGCCCCCCAACCGCTCAAACCGTCATCCGTCATCAGCAGACGCCAGACGGGAGACTCCAAGGGCATACCGTTCGCCAGAGAGCGCCGACGCAACCACCAGCGAAGGCTGCGCCGAACCCCCAAGGGGCAAACTAACTGACGAGCTAGCGAGTCGGACTGATGATACCATCGACGCAGCAGCGCTCACTGCAGGGGCCACATGTGCGCCCTTGCCCACGGAACTACCTCGATGGTCGCTGCCATCGTGCCGAGAAGCTGAAGGTATTGCCAAGCCGAGGACGCCCGTCTCGCTAGAAACTGCTCCACCAGCCGCCTCAGGGCCCGCGCTCTGTGCACTGGGAGAAAAACCTTCCCGTTGCCGGTCTTGAAACGCGTCCCCAAATACTCCAAGGTCTGCAAGGGAAGAAGGCTGCTCTTCGCCCGATTGACCACCCAGCCTAACGACTGCAAAACCTGTACGACCCGCGCCGTCGCCCGGAGACTCTCCTCCCTCGACTTCGCCCGGATCAACCAGTCGTCGAGATAGGGATGCACGAGGACACCTTCCTTCCGCAGGAACGCCGCTACCACCACCATGATCTTCGTGAAGACCCGTGGCGCCGTCGCTAGGCCGAAGGGCATGGCTTGAAACTGAAAATGGCCCATCGGCAGCGCAAACCGCAGAAATCTTTGATGTTCCCGGCGAATGGGAATGTGCAAACAGGCCTCCGTAAGGTCTAGGGACGTTAGGAAGTCCCCCTCGTGGACCGCCGCTATGACCGAGCGCAGCGTTTCCATGCGAAAATGCGACACCCGGAGGCACCGATTCACTCTCTTTAAATCCAGGATTGGTCGAAAGGTGCCCTCCTTTTTCGGCACTACGAAGTAGATGGAGTATCGACCGGACCCTAACTGCCCCTCCGGCCCGGAGCCGAAGCAGCCGGGAAAGTGTATCGGATACGACTCGTCGTTTCCAGGGAGCGCTGCACGGTGACATAACGAAGGAATCGAGCACCGGTCGATGTAGCTCGAGCGCATATCCCTCTCGTATCACTTCTAACACCCACCGATCGGATGTGATAGCGGCCCAGGCAGGGTAGAAATCCCGCAGTCTGCCCCCTACGGGAATCACCGCCACCGGAGCCGGCCTCGCTTCATTGTGACTTTTTGGGGACTTGCGCCTGGAAGGAGCCAAAACCTCTACCTGCCCCCCGAAATCCGCGGAAACTCTGTCCGCGCCCCAGATATCTGGAACGCTGGGACTGACCAAAGCGGGAGGCACGAAACCTCCGAAAGGACTGCTGAGACCCCCGGAAGGGAAGGTCGGCTTCCCCTGCTTGGGCTTATCCTCCGGAAGCCGACCCCCCTTAGAATCCCCGAGACCTTTTACCAACCTATCCAAGTCCTCTCCAAATAACTGCCTGCCCTTAAACGGCAGCTTACTAAGGCGAGCTTTAGAAGAGCCATCCGCCGCCCAATTGCGTAACCAAAGAGAACGACGCACCGCTACCACCGACGCCATGCCGTTAGCTAACCCCCTAATGAGGTCATAGTGGATATCCGCCAAATAAGCGGTACCCAACTCCAATCTGGACGCCGCGGCCTCTTGTTCCACCGACTGGGGCCCCTGGAACTGTTGAGACCAGCGGAGGCAGCCGCGCACCACCCAGGCCCCAGCCACCGCCGCCTGCATTGACAGGGCAGCAACATCAAACGCCTGTCTCAACAAGCTATCAACTTTCCGATCCTGCGGGTCCTTCAATGCCGCAGCACCTTCCACCGGGATAGTAGTCCGTTTAGTAACCGCGGAAACTGCCGCGTCCACCTTCGGCGAACGAAAGAGCTCTCTATCAGCCTCCGACAGAGGATACAATTTAGGCAACAGTTTAGCCCCGCGCAAAGTGGACTCTGGACTGTTCCACTCCTCCTGGATCATAGCTTTAAAAACCTTATGGAGCGGAAAGACTCTGTGGGAAGTGCGCACCGCCTGCATCAAGGGATCCTCCAACTTGTCCCCCGCAGTGGCATCTTCCACGGGTATGTTCAATACCTGGAGGGTTTCGGCAATCAGTGCCGGAAGTTCCTCTTTACGAAATACACGCACTATTCTACTACTCTGCTCGTCGTCCAACAACTCGCCGTCTTCTAAATCCTCCGCAGACTCCAGCTCGAGAGCCTCCCCCAGCCCCTCGTGGAACTCGTCCCCAGGAGGCGCAGAATCCGCAACACTCGGGGGCCGGCTCTTCTTTTGTGGACCAGTGTCTCCCTCTACTGAAAGTGGACGCTTTAGCCCACGGCGGGACAGGACCGAGCCTCCCCCCGCCGGCTGCAAGAGAGCCAGAGCCTCCTGCATGAGAGAGAAAAAGGCGGGTGGAACTCCCAGGGATCCCTCCTGGATGCCCCCCGCCAACAGGCGCTCCGGCACTGCAGAAATCCCCGGACCAAGGACCGTCTCTGCCTGCTCTGATGTCCCTTCTGTAGATACAGGTGGGAGATCTGCACTGGAGCCCTCCAGAGGGTCCTCCATGCCAGCACCCACAGCAGAACAAGTGGCACAGACTCGGGCTTCCAAATTACTACTTCTACGAATGCCACAGACCAGACACCGAGGACTGGGAGGCATGGCTATGCACACAGCCCTTTGCCAGCAAAGCAGGAACACCTTGCTGAAACAAACAGAGCAGAAAAAAAAATCGCGATTTTAAAAGTGCTCAAAAACGCTCCAAATTGCAGGATTAGATAGAGCTGGAGTCAATTAGCTGATATCTGACCAAGAAATACAAAAACGAAGCTCCTATCCCTAAAAAAAACACGAAGAAAATCAACTTTGAAAAAAAATCCAAAATGGCCGCCGGACCCGATCCCGCCAAAAAAAGGACCAGAAAAAATACCCAAAAGGTCTAAAACACTCCCCAGAGCTGATTCCAGGCCACCCCAAGGCCTCCACCACTGCCTTTAGAAAGAAAAAGCTTCAAACTCTACTCACCCACACACAGGAGTGGAGGGGGGGGTCAAAACACTGAGAGTGCTGTCCAGCGTGCCTGTCACAAGCTCTGAGTAGCAGTTATCAGAGTCAATAACAGAGTAATAACCGCTCAGGGCAGCTCGGGGAACCCCTAAATCAGTCAGGGGACCCTCAGAGCCTACTGCTGTATTCAATTGCTGCCTGTAATTGTCTTCAACCTTCTCCTCACCCACCAAGGGGGTTCGGTAGAAAGGAGACCTGTGTCCTGTGCAGCTCCCCTGCTTGTTTGACCTATGGGGAGACTGACAGAGAGAGACAGAGAGAAAAAAACAGATTAGAGAAAGACAGAAGGGACACAGTCAAAGATTTCCTCCACAGCAGCAGCCCAGCACCTAAATCTAGAAAATAATAAAACACTAAAGCTCTGCTTATTTGTTCCTAAGGAGCCCAGTTCTGGGCTCTGACTTCCAAGCTGCTTGGAGACTGAGATACTGATGTGTGGGCGGTCCTTGGGGCTGCATTATAGCTGGATGATCAAAGAGATGAAGATGTTCAGTCTCCAAAGCTGCTGGTGGAGGTTCACAACTCTATGGTTCCGGGACTGGACTAGAGGGACGCTAAGGAAGTCATTTTTGTGCCCATGTGGTCATATATACACATAAATACCAATTGACATAAACATATATGTGTTGGCTTTGCCGGTCGTTGTAGCTAAGGACATGGTCTGAACAAAGCACATGTGGAGTTCGCCAAGTACACACAGTGATCATGAGAGCGCTTAATCTACGCGTGTACTTGTAAGCATCATTCATGCTCATTTACACCTGCTTTCCAGCCGATGTTAGAGATTTGCGCCTGCTTTGAAGTTGCAGTCTCTGCTTCTTAATGTTAGTATTTTATACAGTACAGTAGTACCCAAGTGGGCCCCTACTTGTTCTCTTAAACTAGGCGCCCCTTATAAAATTACCCTCTTCATCTGCAAAGGATGTCCATGGTGCATTCCTGCAGTAGGTAGGATTTCTGGTATACAAGACTCCTCCTCAGTCCAGGCCCTAGCCACTGAAAGCTGCCCTTTGGTCATGAGATGGAAAACATGGCAGGACTCACAGTGAATCCCAGCATCTTATAGTCCTTGGTGTACATGGCTTTGCGCTTCTCCGTCCCGCCCCCAGCCACACTGTTTGAGTCAGAATCTGCATCAAAGGCAATTCGCCTCAGCTCAAAGATGATGTCTCTCTGCGCCTGGTCAAGGGAGATAGGCAGGAACAAGGACATGTAAAACAAGACTCAAGGATTAAAGGCAGGAGTCATGGGACAGAAATGCTAACAGATTCATTTCTTTTTCATTCTGGAAACTTCTCTTCCCAAGAGGTCCTGCAGCGTAAAACTCTTTCAAGGAAATGAATGGAAACGTATCCCTCGAGGGGAATAATGGTACAATGCCTAACTGTAGAAAGCCCACTTTTTCATTAACAAAAAAATGATATTGTCAATCATTTGGTTTTCCTTTAAAAAATTCGGAGGATTGAATTCCAGATATAGCCACAGGGCATTTTTTTGTACCCAAGATGAACAATTCAAACAAACAAACAAATCCTAAACAAACCAAATTCCTATTTCCCAAATACAGAGCTAAATGTTAGAGGATTCTTAGGTCAGTATATTAAAAAAAGAGGAACAAGTCTTATACCATTTGAGGTAGAAACTTAGATTGTAAAGTCCACCGAGGACTGGGCAGTATCTACTGTGTGCCACTAACTTGCCTTGAGCTACTACTGAGAAAGCGAGCTAAATCCAATAAAAAAAAAAAGATCTGACCTCTTACGGCACTCCTCCATTACTAACCTGATCACTGGGGTCCATTTTCGTCATCATCCTCTCTTCCAGAAGGTTAAAGGTGAGAACTTGTAGCACATATAGTTGATGTGCCATTTCAGTTTTGATTGGCCGATTTCCACGGATAATGTGCTGGCAAACAGAAAAAGAAAGTTAAATAAAAATGAGTTGAAAAGTGTACACTTGTAGTGTGATGCAATCAGGCATGTGGGGGGGGGGTTGATATGCACGTCTCATAGAAGGTGTGTGTCGGAGGCTACATACATGTTTGTGCATGTTGGCTGCATGCACACATGTGCGTGTCCGGCTGCATGTGTGTGTCATGGGCAGTGATGAGGGCTGTGAGCATCGTATGTATGTTGGGGAGTATCAGGTTGATGTGCACGTGTGTGTTGGGGGCGTGTATGTGTGTCAGGCAGATCTGTACGTGTGTTGCAGGGGCTGCATAGGTCCATGTGCATGTCAAGGCGAGCGTCAGAGACTGCGTGCATGTCTCTCTCTATTTTTTAAGCCCCCCAGTCTCTCTCGCTCTTACGACCCTCCTCAGGCTTTACTCAGTCTCTCTGTCTCTCTCATATCCCTCTCTGGCTTCACCGAGTCTCTGTCGCTGTCTGTCTCTCATAATCCCCCCCAGGCTTCACAGTGTCTCTCTCTCATAGCTCTCTCCCCAAGGCTTCCCCCAGTCTCTCTCTCTCTTATATCCACCTCCCCCTTCACCCAGTTGCTCTCTCACTCACTCACTAGTTCTTCATCCCGGCTGTAGCTCCTGAAAGACGGCGTTTTGCACTTCCCCCTGCTGCAATTTTCTCTGTGCATGGTTGAGCCACGCTGTGAAGGAAGTTTGGGCTGGGCATGAGATCATGGGCACAGCTGATCACAATGTGGGCAGTGTGAAACGCCATCTTTCAGGAGGTGCAGCCAAATCGGCATCTAGCATACGCGTGTGCAAACAAACATGCAGATGAATAGACAACATTTGCCCAGTCACTTGAGTCCTTGAAGACGGACGCTATGCCTAGGTGAATGTGCCTAAAATCTAAATAATTACTCTATCTTTGCATGCACCCTCTCATACATGAACATGTCTTATTGCAGCTGTAATCAAACTTTCAAATTTAGCCCTATTCAGATACACATCTGAATCCTGTAGCATATTTCACTTTGATTATGCTTTTAAAAGGACATTTTTGTTCATGTTTAGCTAAGCTTTAAAAGTAAGATTACAGCCAGTATTAGAGTATTAGTTGAAGTATAGAAGTGAAGGATGGATTTCGTTTTACGACAATCCGTTGCTTTCACCTGCTTGCTATGACATACATGTGATACTGCCTCTGACTCAATGCTTTGTTTACACTTCATTTATATTTATTTCTTTAACCGGTTTGTTTTATACCGCTTTATCATTTCAGTCAAAACGGTTTACATTGTAACTTAAAACTTGGCAATGCACATTGATAACTTGGATTTTTTTTTTCTGAGGCAATGGAGGGTTAAGTGACTTGCCTAAGGTCACAGGAGTGCAAGTGGGAATCAAACCCTGGTCTCTTGGTTTCCAAGCCAGTGCTCTAACCATTAGGCTGCTCCTCCATGCCATTAAAGAATTCAAGTATAGTTTGGGCAGATACAGAAGGTACGGGTACAAGCCACAGAAGGAGATTAAGTTCTAAAAGGATCTCTGTAGGAAGAGGCAGCTGGGTGGGATAAGAGGTCCTTATTTACCAAGAACCACTGTATATAATACAAGTTTTCTTTTTAAGTGAAGTCTCAACACACAGACCTGTGAATAAATGGCGTCATTCCTGGTCACTCGTGTACTCACATTCAAGATGATGGACCGTAAGTGTTTCTGTGCAAAAGCATTAGCCATCTCCTATTGAGAAATCAGAGATAAAGGAACCACATGAGAAAGGAAATGGTGCAAAAAAAAATTAATAATGATAATAATAATGAGGGTGATTTATCAGCCTTGGGACAGAACCTAGAAAGTGAATGAGAACAGGACAGAAACTCAAGCGGTGCAGAGTGATCTTTAAACACGTCCTGTATAAGGTTTGTGAAGACAGCACGGAGGTGCCCTCAACATCCTCTGTGCGTCAGGAAGTGGTCTGTGCAGCATCATCCAATACACCTGGGTAGCATCTCTTGGGGACTGACCTAGGGTGTCATCAACATTCTGCAGTACTGGCCGAGGCCTCCAGTCCTCTCCCCTCCTGCAGCCTACATCCAGTTACTTACACTGACGGGCATGTCGAGTGGATTAAAGGCCTTCTCCTGGCAGTAGAATATGGAAGGCACAAACAGAAGCAGAAAGAGGTGTTAGCCCACAAAGCTACCAACGAAAACAAAACCAGCCCATTGGCAGAGAAAGAGAAAAGCCATAAAACACCACAAACAAGCAGACACGTAACATACACTGAAAAATGAAGACTGCAACTCTCTGGAGACCTGAAACAAAGGAACGGGACTGTCCAGTTCGAATTCATTTTATTCACTAAGAAAAGAAAAAAAAAAACCTGCAGAGCTCCCAGTCGTACAGAAATACTGCCAACAACCATGTCGCACAGAATATAACCAGTTCTGTTAGTGTCACATACACAGAAATTGCTCAATGGCTTATAACAACCTGTACAATAAAACAAAGCTATTATAGCTTATTCATGGGGATAATAGTTTATTAGAATCTTCTAATTAGGCCATTATTTCAGAGACATATCTAGACAGACCTAAATATAGATTATATACATACACTGACAAAGAAGCAATTTTCTTATTGCCTGTATATTTGCAAAGCCCGTGGGTAGTTTCTGTCCGCAGTCAAAATATGCATCCACTATTACTTTGAAAATTTCCTAAGAAAACGTAGCATGTTTCTGTGAGTAATTTTACCTAAAACATGAACACTTTCCAAAATACAGCTTAGGCCTATTTGAGTCCCTGCCCCAACCCTTCCCCCCCTCAAATGCAAGCAGAAGTTATGCGTGTTGCTTCTATGCACAAATGTTTACCTGCCTACAGGATGCACCATTTTCACAAAGTCCTTTTCTGAGCTTAAAGCACATTGACTTGTGTAAAGAGTTTTGAAGATTGCCGTCATACCGACAGTGAATTTTTATGGCAGGTGACGACCAGTATGGCCCATCCAGTTTGCCCAGTAGGATGGTTAGTGTTATGCAGGTGGGTCTGAAGGGGGACCCAGGCCCCTCCATTCTCACCTCAGACTCCAACACTTCCCCCGACCCAAGCATGAATTACCATTGCTAGTGGGGATCCTGAAACCTCACCTGAAGATTACAGCCAGGAGCCACAGCCTTCTCCAATGTCTGGTTGGCACAATGCACACACTAAATCCTCATGGGCGGCGTGTCCTATTCATGATCTCATAAGCTCATGAACAGGCCATGCTTCCCAAGAGGTTTCAATGAGCACACAGTCTGAGAGCAGTCTGAATGCCGTGGGTAAGCAATATATGAAGCTGGGGGGGGGGGGAGAATCCCACATGCCTATTGCCCATCCAATGTTAACCCTAGACTCCCTCCCTCCCCAAAAATAAAAAGTGGAGTTCTAGCTGGGCTATTGGGTTGTAATTGCTGCTATGTGCATGTTACCCTGTCCCCCATGCCTTCTGTGGAAGTTTGAAAGTCATTTCCTAATGTGCCTTGAGCAGAAATGCTCTGTACTTTGATTCCATTCTCGTGGGGGGAAATCTCTCCAAAGGTTAGTTTGCTCATTCCATCCTTGTGCTCTATAGCAGGATTGGGAATACTTTAGCCAGCCGTTGCGGAATGCTCTCTCATGCAGAATCTGAAGCACGACACCAAAGGCTATGTGAAAACAGACGACATCCGTGGCAGACATAGCCGACTTCCTTTCCTTATTCAAGTCTTTTGCTCTTCAGGTCGACCGAGGCTCAGAAGGCAACATTCACAGCCCTGGGTCTGGGAGTCAAAGTCATTTTGCAATGGCAACATCTAGGGACCAGATTTAGGGCTCATAATTGGGGAGTAGCAGCCAGAGTTCAAATCCCATTGACACGCTTTGTGGCCTTGAGCAAGCCACGTAACACTCCTCAGCCTCAGGTGTAAAACTTAGGCTGTGAGCCCTCTGGGGTCAGGGAAATACCTACAGTAACCGATTGTAACTTGCCTTGAACTTCTACTGGGACGGCGTTAACTAAATATAAATAAAAAATTAAAATAACGGAAGGCTGTCTAGAATCTAGTTGAAAACGATCATTCCAAGGACTGAGCTCCAGTTAGTAGAGAGAGATAGTTATGCGTGAAGGGTCATGCCCTGGATCCCAGTCCTGGTTCTAACTGAGCTCAAAACCCAGAAAAAAGAAACCGGTGAGTCACAAAAAAATAAAAAGACGTGTTGCAACGTCAAGTAAGCTGTAGCGTTTTACTGTTGCTACAAGAAGGATGAATGCGGTGCCTTTGCTTGTTCACTATGAGATACATGTGATACTGTAAAGCAAGACTCTCGGCTTCATCCAGCAGTGTCCAAACCCAATCTATAAATACAACCGTATCGGGCTCAGTTTCAAAGGAAAATGCCAAGGAGGTTTCCTGAAAATTAGCTAGCATGAAGCGTGAGTGCTAAAAGCACCTGCTATCTCTGTGTGGGTACAGGAGGCGGCTAAAATAATACACATATTTTGAAAAAGCCACTTATGCCCGGTATTTTCCTTCCCTGGGAACATCTCTTTATAACCCTGCAAAAAGCGCATGTGCTACAGAAGCCCGTACATACTCTTAGGCAGGCTGAGAGAAGCAATTTTCAAACAGGCCAACTTACTCTGGGAAATTACTCTATACTGGGGCTAAATGGCTTTGAAAATCGGCCATGTGTGACGCGAGAATAAAAGCTGATCCCAGACCTGTCTTTTGTCTTCCGGCGCCTTGAGGAACAGGGCGTTAATCAGGGCAATAGCATACGTTTGAATCTCCTGGTTCGACCTGAAGAAAGAAAGAGAATGTAGATGTTTTCATTTTCAGAACCGTCTAAGCAACAGTAAATGCACCTGCTAGTTCCTGACAGAAAGATGCGCCCGCTTTTGAAAACTCAGAAGTAGAGGCATAGTTTCTGGTCTGGTCTTATCTGTTGGCGTCATCTTTGTGAGTGTTTAATAGGAAGGATTTTAAATGCTCTTTCTAGGGGAATGGTGGATAAACCACAGACTCTGTGAAATCAGTTGCCAGAGGATGTGCTCAAGGCAACCAATACAGCGGGATTCAAAAGTGATTTGTAAAAAGGTTCCCGGAGGAAAAGTCCATACAATAATATTAGCCAGAAAAACTTCCGAGAGCCTTTGCATATCCTTGGCAATCAGCTATGAAAAATACATCTACTTTTTGGGATCTGCCGCCTCTTGTGATCCAGACTGGCCACTGTCAGAGATAAGATGCTGGCTTGATGGACCTTGGTCTGACTTGGCATGAATACCAGTCCAGGAAGCAGAAAGCTATGAATTTTCCATTACAAGGTCAAATGAAAGAACAGCGAAGGTATATTAAAAGTAAAGGAAATAAAAGGAACAAAGCTGGGTCTTGTTCTGCAGTATTTACTCACACTTGGAGGTGTGAAATGAGTTGTCCTACTGTGATCTCTTCTGCTATCTTCTGGTACAAAGCTTGGCTGTTCAGCACCATGCTCTCCAAAATGGCCAACGAGCGCTGGAGAATGGATACATCCACCGTGGGCTGGCTCACGTACCCTGCAATCTGACCCCCAAATGAAACAGCATGTTAGCTTGGACTGGCATAAATGACTTTGTATCTAGTTTGCTAAGGAAGACATCTGTGGTTTCCCATTTAAACCTAAAGACTTTAGACCTGTGGCGTGCCCTTGCAATACTGTCTACCTAAAAGAAAGGCAGAGTCAGTACACGCATTAAAAAACGACTTTCAAATATTTTCAGCGTATCATTCTCTCCGGTGAGGGAATGAATTTGAAAGATCTTTTCCATCCCATATTTCACTCTAATAAAATAAAGATGTCAAAGTCTCACATCCTTGACATGGGCGGTATGAAAAACAAACAGAGTAAGACAAGACTAAAGCACACTGATGGAAAAATAAATCAAATTATGCCAAGAATCTAGGTAGTGAGAAGCGAGACAGAGAAACAGAGAGAGAGGAGGGAAGGACTGAAGGAGGGGAAGCAGAAGGCGGGAGAAAACTCTATGGATGCGATTTGGAAGAGAGAGAGAAAGAGAAAAGGACAAAGGCATATTATATAAGCACTGACTGCTATCCTTACTGCTATTAAATGTGATTTGGAAGAGAGTCGGACAACTGAACCCACACAGAACTGAACCTAAGCAGACATACTGCAACAACTGTATGCCAGGTTTAGGTGTGCGCAGAAAATTTCTCAACATTAACAAAACGTGTCAAACTGGAAATGGAAATAGCGGGGTGAACAACAGCAGCACGTTAATGCAAGATACACAGAAAAACCGTCCAGAGCATAGGGGCAGCAGGACAGGGTAGCCCCCAAATGGCCTGACCAACTCTCTGCTCCATAGAGCATTAGCAAGTAGGGCATGGGGCAAAGACGAGTTTGTTTGCCCTGGGGCCAGTGCGAGGATATCAGGCACCTCAAGTCATTAGTGCAATGAATGTTCAGCTGCAGCTAGATGCAGTCAAAAGGGCCCCGATAGGCTAAGCCTGGAGCTTAAAGTCACATGACAACTGCTAGCGAGCGCCTTGTGCTTGTATCCTTTGCCCCGAATGAAAAGGGGCTCTGTTCTTATTGGAATAGCGGTGCTTTCCTTGCCATATCTTGGCATTATCAAGGAAGTGGGCAGAATGATGAAACCAGGAAGGAAGAAAAAAAAGCTACATTAAGGAAGAGATGAAAAATTCATCAGAAAATAGGGGGGGGGGGGGGGAGGAGGAAAGGGAGACCAGGAAGAGCACCAATGAAAGCTCCTTTGGAAGGGCTGTTTTTAATGGTTCTTGTATAGAGAGGCAGTTGCCAAGTTTTTGTAATGAGACGCAGGAACAGTTATATTAGCAAGTGAGAAAAACATCTGTTCTTCATGGAAATTACACTGGAACACAATCAAATCTGTTCTCAATCTCCCTCTCGGTCACGGAGTCTGGAAGATCAGTATTCAAAGCCTGTACAGAGACAGTTAGGGTTGAATGCAGATCGTTCTCTTTCCTGCTGCTCGGATCCACAGACTAGCCCCCTCTTTCTCTCTCGCTGACAGCAAGCTGGCTAGCTTCCATCTACTGATCAGTCTGGGATAGGGGGAGGGTGCCGTGCCTTTATTCCACTACTCATCCTCTTTCCTTGAGAGAAACTTCCAGAACAACAAACATTTCCCAAATTCTCTAGGCCCAAAGCACCCCCTCCCCACCAAGTGAGGAATGCATCCAAAAACATTCAGTGCCCCAGGATCTCGATTGCCTTTACCTCCAAAACACTGGCTTAGGGACAAAGCACATTGAGAGCCACAAATTTCCCACACAGCATAATAGCCATTTCAGCAATGCAAATCCCAGAGCACTGAGGAATAGAGGAAACACAACTTGGTGTTAATGTTTTTCGAGGAACTGGAAGCCTAAAGCTCTCAGGAATAAGTAACTGGATTCTCACACTTGAGAGGGTGCTGAGTTCACAGTAATAAGGAGTGTGTTTTGGGGAAACTGCTAGGTGCGTATGACCTAGATTGGCCACTGTTGGAAACAGGATACTGGGCGTGATGGACCTTGGTCTGACCCAGTATGGCGTATCTTATGTTCTTGTGAGTCTGCGAAATGGACAGCATCATACTGCCAGTGGTTTATACAGAAATGAACCGAGAACATACCACTCAGCACCTGTATCAACCCACCAATCCTGGGAACTGGGTTCTTAAAGTAACCACAAAAACATGGCATCTCTAGAAAGTCTCCCCAGCAATCACTCAGTTTCCTTTCCCCTCTGGAGAGAAAAAAAAAGAACCAAGTCTCACAAAAGGAGTGGGCCGAATGTTAACTGCTGCAAGTCTGTCCAGTAAGACGTGGTCTTAGCTTCACGGAAGGAAGCTATCACTGCAGCACTCCTGGATGGTAATTTTATAACTGGGCGCCTAGGTTTAGGTACCCAGAATGCACCTATCTTAAGCCTATTTTATAAGGAAAAGAAGGTGCCTACTTTTTTTTTTTTTTTTTTTTAAATAAAATAGGAGTCTAAGAGGCCGAAAACACACATTATACCTAGGTATGATCGCTTACACCAGCCCTATGGATGATGTAAATCTCTGCATCTAATTTTTTTTTTAAAAGAACATAAGTAAAATTAAGTATTTTATAAATTTATGCTGCTCTACCCAAACTTTTGCCCTGCATGCACTCATCGGCCCGACATGTGTACTTTAAGAACAGTGACCACCTAAAGTACGCATGTAAACTACTAAATACCACAATTTTATGTCCAGCTTTCCATAAATTACCCCCATTCTGTCAATTTCTCAGTATCAGCGGCTGCAACATTACTAGTCAGATTTTTCAGTCCATTCAAGGCCAGATGAATCACACTTGCAGAAAAAAGATCTAATGTAACAGGGACTTGCGTGGGCTAGATCATCCAGTGACGTCTACACCATGCTCCTACTGAACCGAAGCTCACTAAGAATTTATTTTGTGCTCAACAAGTCTGGGAGCCACATTAGTTCTAAATTTAGCCAATTTGTAAGCCTGACGTTTTGAGGCCACCTAGCTGATGAAGCATCCTTTGCAAGCCTAAGGGAACCTTTGGAAATGATATGCAGGCAGACAGTGCTTTTATTTTGTGGTTCTTAGTAGAACTTAGCATCCGAGTACTTCATCTGCAGTTCACAGAATATCACGCCTCTCAAAAGTTACCATGTCTGGATATAAATGGTTCTAAATATGGGATTCAGGTTCCAGATATCATTATTCCAGAAACCAAGAGTGTGCAACAACGCTCATCCGTTGAAAAAGAAATATGATGCATGAATTACACATATCCAAACACACAATGCAAAAGAAATACATAAAAGCTCTTTGATTTTCATAAGTACTCATACATAGTCTCATGATAAACAGTCACGAAATCACGCGGCTGTTATCACGAGACTTTGGCCCGGCAGCGGGAGGTGACGGCCGCCAGTCAAGGAGTGTTTTGCTTAAAAGCAGGAATGGGAGTCAACGTGCGGCAGACTTCATATCTGTGAATCGGGTTATGCATCACATACTGTCAGAAAAAAAAAGCGTATCTTATGGATTCATTGGTCGTAAATTGCGTTACAAAGTAAATCATATATTCATGTAATCCATTGGTATCAGTGATGTAAATTTCACTCGAGCAAGCCCCGCAATGCAGGGAGGCTTAGACAAGAAGGGGCCCCACTCATCCTGGCGACGCCCGCACTGTGATGGGCGAGTCAGAGCGGGCGTCGCCAGGATGAGTGGGGCCCCTTCTTGCCTAAGCCTCCCTGCATTGCGGGGCTTGCTCGAGTGAAATTTACATCACTGATACCAATGGATTACATGAATATATGATTTACTTTGTAACGCAATTTACGACCAATGAATCCATAAGATACGCTTTTTTTTTCTGACAGTATGTGATGCATAACCCGATTCACAGATTTCACTTCAAGCTCTAAGGACAGTGATCATTACAGGTCTTTCCTGCCAGTCAAAAGTAAGGCAGCAGAACAGGACGGGCAGACACTTTACAAAAGCATTTATTTAAAGCATGTTTGACCGCATTTAAGCATTCTGGGTCTTTTTTTCTCTTTCACTTCACATGTTAGGTGAGATAAAGGAGACAGTCGATGAGCACGCAGAAGTATCTATGTCAACTTAAGGCAATGCAATGAAAATTAGTCCTCACCTGCTTAATAAAGGTGATCGAGACCATATCCCAGGAGACAATAGCATGATCCATCAACTCAAGGAAGGCTGTCAAAGTGAAGGCCAGCATCTCACTGTAGCTGAGAAAAAGGACACACTATGAAGCTTAACAGCTTTTTCATTTACTGTTAGGCACAAAAAAACCACACACACAGTAGAAAAATAAAAGTATTGTAACTTATAAAGAGCAGGGATAAACCATGCAGCTTAGAGTCCTTTACCAATTCAGTATGTACTGCGTTAGAATATTGTTAGGAGAATGTTGAGTCAGAAAAAGTGAAGCGAGCAAATAGTCTGTCAGATATTTGTCCAGGGTCTAACTTATTTAATAAAACAAGGAAATAATTTTAGGTTTGACGACATTAGTAAATGTGAATAAATGCTCCAGAATCAAGCAGAACACTTTCCTCTCCTTAGTGGCTCAGATCACTTTTCCTGCCACCTTCTTCTCCCAGTGATCTCACTTTTGGGATCCTACCCTCCCCCCCCATACCCCGGTGACACAGAAGGCTGTGGGGCAGCTAGACTGGTACCAGACAACTATAAATCATCAGCCAGCCATTTTGGTGTCAGCAGGTTGGTAGTGACAAAGTACCATCTGGCATGTTCGTAGGAACCCAAGAGGCTGGAGTATCGGTAGCTGTTTAGATGATTAGAAGCTGGAAGGTGGTGGAAGAGCTGTTGGATTAGGTGTGGGACCTTGTTTACTCATCTACCCAGGATGGCAGAAAAGCAAAGAGGACGGCTATACGAATAGACTGGGATAAGAAACAATATTCTAATGTACTCAAGTGTATCACCAGCAACTAGCATACATCTTTAGCAATGTGGACAGGAATAACCAGGGAGACTGAATGGGCCATTTAGCATACATCAAAATAGGAGAAATGGCAGAGAGAGACTATCATATTTTTTGATTGCTAGATTGTAAGCTGCTGACTCTTTTAGCAAGGCTGACATATAAATCAAAATCTAATGCATTAGATTATCCGATAACTTCTTTCCATTTGCAAGGAGACCGACTCTTCCATGACTATCTCCCAAAGTTAAAGTAGTGTGATTGAAGTGTTAGTCCACTTTAATGATAGTTAGATAAAAAGAAAAACAGAAAGTTTAAAGAAAAATAAAATAAGGTGCTAGTTTTATTGAAGTAACTTAATACATTCTTGACTAGCTTTCGAAGGTTAAAGCCTTCTTCGGGTCAGGAATATTCTGGATTGTTTCTCTCTTTCAGGAAGCATTTGAAAATGTACTTTTTAAAATTGGCTTTTGTATTTTAGGAACTAAGGAAACAAGAACTATGTTAAGGTGAGTCTGTCTGTTTTCCATGAGATTTTTACGAGATAGATTTCTGGGCGGAATGAATTGGATTTTTGTTTTGTTATTGGATGCTTCATCTTGTCTTTTTATCTGTGTGAGTGTGGGTTGCAGCTTGCCTAGAGATGTAGGGATAGGCGGGAAATATATCCCTAAATAATAATTTCAGGCTTATTAGAACTTGACCATTCTGCTTTCCAGAGGCAATGCAGTTTGGAGAAGAAAAGCACAAAATGAAGTGTAACGGAAATACGGTGTTACTTACTGAGAGAGGAGCTTGGTGCCACTCTCCACAAGTCGCGTGAGGATGCTGACCCCCTCCATGTTGATGAACTCCGTGGCAAATGTAGCATCAGCAGACAGTTTAGCCAGTTCCTTCATAGCGTCTAGTCGGGCATCCATGCTGGAAGACTGGATCCTCTCTAGTAGCTGCCGGGCTGCCCTGGACTGGAACAGAAATGATAAGTATGGTACCAAAGACCACCACTTCTCAGCCACACGCTCCCAAAAGGTAATCCATCCCTGCCCCACGTCACCTAATAGAATATGGAAAGAGATGAGAAAAACTGGATTAGCTGGAGGCTCACGTCTTAAGACAAGAAGTGCAGCGTCTCCAGCTTTACTCTTCCAGCAGCATAAATCTAACTGCCCTCTGATATATGTATCGTTAAGCATTATTATGGAGTGGAGAGTGGAGGAGTGGACTAGCAGCCAGCTGGAACCAGGGAAGTAAGGTTCAAATCCAATGGATGATCCTTGCGGCCTTAGGAAAGCCACTTAACCCTCCATTACCACAGATACAAACTTAGCTTGTAAGCCTCTGGGGCATAAGAACATAAGATATGCCATACTGTGTCAGACCAAGATCCATCAAGCCCAGTATCCTGTCTCCCCAGTGGTCAATCTAGCTCACAAGTACCTAGAGGTTTCCCCAAAGGACAAAGGTTCCACAATGCTTGTATTGGGGCAAGCAGAGATATCCTGGGTCCCTTTTTAATAATGGTTTATGGACCTTTCCTCCAGGAACTTGTCCAAACCTTTTTTAAACCCAGCTACACTAACAGCTTTTACTACATCCTCAAGTAACAAATTCCAGAGTTTGATTACACGTGGAGTGAAAAAAATATTTTCTCTTATTAGTCTTAAATAGGTTACCCTGTAGCTTCATTGCATGTCCCCTAGTCTTTCTATATTCTGATGACATAAACAATCGATCTACGTTTACCTCTATCATATCTCCCCTCAGCCGTCTCTTTTCCAGATTGAAGAGCCGTAACCTTTTTAGCCTCTCTTCACAGGGGTATCCTTCTATCCCCTTTACCATTTTGGTGGCTCTTCTCTGAACCTTTTCTAATAATGCTATATCCTTTTTAAGATACAGCAACCAGAATTGCACACAATATTCAAGGTGCGGTCGCACCATGGAACGATACAGAGGCATTATAATATCTTTTTTTTATTTTCTATTCCTTTCCTTATGATACCTAGCATTCTATTTGCTCTCTTGGCCACCGCTACACACTGGGCCGAGGGTTTTAACATGGTATCCACGATGACGCCTAAATCTTTTTCCTGGATAGTGGTTCCCAATGTGGAATCTTGCATCATGTAACCATAGTTTGGGTTGTTCTTTCCTAGGTGCATAACTTTGCACTTGTCCACATTAAATTTCATCTGCCATTTGGATGCCTGGTCTTCCAATTTATCAAGATCCTCTTGCAATTTTCCACAATCCTCTTGGGTTTTAACAACTTTAAATAGTTTTGTGACATCTGCAAATTTGATAACCTCCCTCGTTATTCCCTTTTCCAGGTCATTTATGAATATGTTAAAAAGCAGCTGTCCCAGCACAGATCTCTGAGGTACTCCAATATTCACCTTTCTCCATTGGAAAAATTGGACATTTAGCCCTACGCTCTGATTTCTATCTTTTAACCAATTCCTGATCCACAATAGTACACTGCCTCCTATCCCATGACTTTTTAGTTTTGCCAAAAGTCTCTGATGAGGGACCTTGTCAAAGGCTTTCTGAAAGTCCAGATACACTATATCAACCGATTCACCTTTGTCTACCTGTTTACTCACACCTTCAACAAAAACATAACAGATTAGTAAGACAAGATCTTCCTTGTCTAAAGCCATGTTGGCTGTCTCCCATTAAGCCATGACTATCTACATGTTCAGTAATTTTGTTCTTTATGATGGTTTCTACCATTTTCCCAGTACTGATGTCAGGCTCACCAGTCTGCAGTTTCCTGGATCACCTCTGGAACCCTTTTTAAAAATTGGCGTTACATTGACCATCCTCCAATCTTCAAGTATTACAGATTACTAATAGCAGATCTGCAATCTCATATTTCAGTTCTTTCAACACCCTTGATGTAAACCATCCAGTCCAGGTAATTTGCTACTATTCAGTTTATCAAATAGTTGTAATACATCTTCCCGGTGTATCGATATTTCTTTCAATTCTTCCACAGTATCACCTTTAAATACCACTTCAGTCATGGGTAAACATCCCTACATCTTCCTCAGTAAAGACTGAAGCAAAGAATTCATTCAGTCTCTCCGCTATGGCCTTGTTTCCTCTTTGTGCCCCTTTTACCCCTCTATCATCTAATGGTCCAACTGACGCTCTCACAGGTTTTTTGATACGAATGTACTTGAAAAAACTTTATTAGGCATTTTTGCTTCCACAGCAAACTTCTTCTCCAATTCCGTCTTTGCTTGCCTTATCAATGCCTTGCATCTAACTTGCCAGTGCTTGTGCTGTTTCCAGTTTTTGTCATTTGGCTCTTTTTCCATTTCCTGAAAGATAATTTTTTGGCAACAGCAGCCTCTCTGACCTCACCTTTAAACCATGCTGGCAGTTTTTTGGACTTCCTTCCACTTTTCTTAAAGTGTGGAATATAACTGGTCTGGGCTTCCAAGATAATATTTTTAAACACCCAAGTTTGATGTAAGTTTTTAATCTTTGTAACTGCTCCTTTTAGTTTTTTCTTAACTATTTTCCTCATTTTATCATAGTCTCCCTTTCAAAAGTTAAAAGATAGTACTGTGGATTTCCTTACCATCTCTCCTCCATTAATTAATCAAACGTGATCATGCTATGATCACTATTGCCACGTGGCCACAACACCCTTATCTCTTGCACCAGATCTGGTGTTCCACTAAAGACTAGATCCAAAATGGCTTCTTAAAAAGGATATGATGTAATTAGACTTACCTGCTAATTGCTGTTCCTTAAGGAACTCTAGTCCAGTCCCGGAACCTGTGAGTTTAGTATCTCCTCCAGCAGCTTTGGAGACTGAAACATGTCATCGCTTTGATGTCACTGGTATAAGTAGACAAGATCCGCCCCTCTCCTCCAGTACCTATTGACAAAGCAGACTCAGCAGAGCAACAAATAAATGGTTGAATAACCAACCAATATATATTTCTACCCACATTGAAACACTTTTTTTTTTTTTTTTTTTAAACTGTCTGTAACCACACCGTTATGGTATCAGATCCAAAAACGTAGAATACTCTCTTCTGGAAGTACCACGTACCCCCAGACCCAACAAGATACTGAAGAGAAAGGATTCCATCCACTCTTTCCAACCGAACCCTTACGGAAGACCTTCCCCAATACCTCACTGCACTCTTCAGGCTGACAGGAACAACAACAACCCCGGGTGGGATCTGGGACTGGACTAGAGTTCCTTAAGGAACAACAATTAGCAGGTAAGTCTAATTACATCTTCCTTTTCGTCCCTCTAGTCCAGTCCCGGAACCTATGAGGATGTAACAGAGCAGTGACTATCAACGGGAGGGCCCTGCAAGCCCAGCCTGAAGTACCGCTGATCCAAAACTCACATTTCTAGAAGCGTGCACATCGAGCCTATAATGCTTAACAAAGGAATGCAACGACGACCAAGTTGCCGCCTTACAAATCTCCTCGGCCGGCACTAAACTGTATTCTGCCCAGGATGCCGCCTGCGCCCTAGTCGAATGAGCTCTAAGCCCCTCCAGTATCACCTTACCTTTCAAAATATACGCTGCTGCAATGGTTTCCTTCAACCATCTGGAAATGGAAAACTTTGCCGCCACCTCCCCCTTCCGCAGACCCCCAAACACCACAAACAATCTGTCCGACCTACAGAAGGACGCTGTCCCGTGGAGGTACCTCTTCAGTGCTTGATGAACATCGAGAATATGCAATTTACCTCCCAACGTCTCCTTCTCCTCCTCCGAGAATACCGGCAACGAAACTACCTGGTTGACATGAAAGACCGAAACCACACGCAACACCACCTTGTGATCAAAGAAGGAAAGATACAGTTCCTTACAGGACAAAGCCTGCAACTCCGAAATCCTGCGAGCGGAACAAATAGCCACCAGAAAAATTGTCTTCAATGTCAGATCCTTCAGAGATGCCTTACCCAATGGCTGAAACGGTCCTCTGACCAAAGCATCCAACACCAAATTCAGGTCCCATGCAAGAACCGAACACCTGCACGGCGGCCGCATGAGCAACACGGCCTGCAAAAACCTTTTAACATCCACGTGCGCTCCTAACACCTGACCTTGTACCTTACCCCGGTAACAAGATAACGCTGCCAACTACACCCGCAACGAACTAGCCGTGAGACCCTTCTCCACGCCATCCTGCAAAAAGGAAAGCAACTGCGGCATAGACGCCACCGAGGGCCGCAGCCTCCGCTCCACCCACCAGGCCTCAAATACCCGCCAGACTCGAATGTAAGCTAACGATGTGGATCTCCATCGTGCCTTCAACAATGTAGAAATGACTGCTGCGGAATATCCCTTGTCCTTCATCCTAGCCCTTTCAAGAGCCAAGCCGTAAGCGAGAACTGACTCACCTGCGGCATACGTAACAGCCCCTGAACTAACAGGTCCTCCCACTGTGGAAGCCTCCACGGCCTGTCTACCAGCAGACGCACCATATCCGCATATCAAGGCCTTCTGGGCCAGTCGGGCGCCACCAGAACCACCAGACCCTCGTGCCTCTCTATGTGCTGTACCACCCGGCCTATGAGAGCCCACGGTGGAAAGACGTAAAGGAGACCCTCCACTAGCCACCTCTGCGCCAGCGCGTCGAGCCCCTCAGACATTCTTTCCCGCCTTCTGCTGTAAAATCGGGCTGCCTTTGCGGACTCGAACGTCGCCATCAGATCCATTAGTGACGTCCCCCAGCACCGCACAATCAGAGCAAACACGTCCGGGTGAAGAACCCACTCCCCTGGATCTACCCTGCGCCGACTTAGATAGTCCGCCTCAACATTGTCCACTCCAACCACATGTTGAGCCGAAAGGCCCCTCAGATTTAACTTGGCCCAGCCTAACAGCTGACTCGCCTCTGTTTCCAAGGTCGCACTCCCTGTTCCTCCCTGCCGATTAATGTAGGCTACTGTCGTCGCATTGTCGGACAGCACACGCACCGCCGCCTGCCTCAACCACGACTGGAACTCCAGGAGGGCCAAATAAACCGCCCTCATTTCTAATCTGTTGATGGACCACTCCTTCTCTAACAGGGACCACCGCCCCTGCGCCAACCTTCCTTTGCAATGCGCTCCCCATCCCAACAGACTCGCATCCGTCGTCAAAAGTCTCCAGGCTGGGGCCTCCAGAGGCATTCCTTTTTCCAAACTCTCCGGCCGTAACCACCAGAGGAGTTCCTGCCTCACCTCCGGTGGGCAGACCAGCCGGTGCGAGAGCACGTCTGACTGATGAGACCACCGCCGGAGTTGAGCCCTCTGTAACGGTCTCATGTGAGCCCTGGCCCACGGCACCACCTCGATTGTGGCTGCCATTTATTTATTTATTTATTTAGCTGCATTTATATCCCGCTTTTCACCGGGTCAAAGCGGTTGGGGGATACATTTAACACGAGGGGATATGAGACACATACACTAATACTTACAGGGAACATGGGCAATAGAGGGTTAAGTGGCTTGCCCAAGACCACAAGGAGCACCTGCGGGACTAGAAACCCCAGTCCTTTCGGCCCAAGGTTGCTGTCCTCTAGTGGGATTTGAACCACTGATCTTCCGGCCTGTAGTACCTTGCCCCAGCCACTCCTTCCATAGTTCCGAGCAATTACAGATACTGCCAAGCTGTAGGCGCCCGATGGGACAGAAAACTCCCCACGAGCTCCTTCAATCCCCATGCCCGCTGCACTGGAAGGAACACTGTTCCCTGCGCTGTATCGAACTGCACCCCCAGATATTCCAGAGACTGTGAGGGAACCAACTTGCTCTTCGCAAAGTTGATCACCCATCCCAGGCTCTGCAACAACTGCACCACCCGGGCGGTGGCCGCGTAGCTCTCCTCCTTCGACTTTGCCCAAATCAACCAATCGTCCAAATACGGGTGTACCAGCGCTCCCTCCTTGCGGAGCGCCGCCGCCACCACCACCACCATGATCTTGGTGAACGTTCTCGGCGCCGTCGCCAGACCAAAAGGCAAAGCCCAGAATTGAAAAAACTACATGGGCACCGCAAACCGAAGAAATTGTTGATGCTCTCGCCGAACGGGGATGTGCAGATAAGCTTCCATGAGGTCTAATGACGTAAGGAACTCTCCCTTCCTGACCGCCACAATCACGGAGTGCAACGTCTCCATATGGAAATAAGTCACCCGGAGATACCGATTCACTCGCTTCAAATCCAGAATCGGCCAAAATGCGCTTTCTTTCTTTGGTACCACGAAATAGATGGAGTATCAACCGCACCTGCACTGGTCTGATGGGACGGGCACCACTGCCCCGAGCTGCAGCAGCTGCTGCAGCGTCTCCTGAACTGCTCAGACCTTGAGCAGGGCTCTGCAAGGTGACTGGACAAAGGAGTCTAACACCAGCCGATGGAGCTCCAGTGCATAACCCTCTCGAATGACCTCCAACACCCACCAGTCTGACGTAATCTGGACCCAGGCAGGGTAAAACTCCCGCAACTGCCCTCCCATGGGCACGCACCACACCTGAGTCCCCCTCATCTCATTGCGTCTTTTTAAGGTTTGCAGACGGAAAGGGCACAAAACCTCTGCCTGCCCCCCGAAATCCTTGAAACCCCTGGCCTCGCGCCGGAAACCTTCCTCGCTGTGATGGGATGAAGCGAGAGGACCGAAACCTATGAAACTCTCTCTGAGACCCGTTGGGCACTGTACTAGGGTGGCCCTGCTTAGGCTTATCCTCAGGCAAACGCCCCCCTTGGATTCCCCAAGGTCCTTGACCAACTTGATTAAATCCTCACCAAACAAAAAAGTTTCCCCCCTAAAAGGAAGCTTGCTGAGACGAGCCTTAGACGACCCGTCGGCTGACCAGTTTCGCAACCACAAATATCACCGAGCCGCCACCACGGAAGCCATACTCTTCGCCAGTTCCCGGATGAGGTCATAATGGATATCCTCCAGGCTGTCCCTGACTCCAGCCGCACCACTTCATCTACCTGCTCTCCCAGCAGATCCCCCTGAAGTCGCTGGGACCATCTCAGGCAGCCTCTCACCACCCATGCCCCTGCTATAGAGGCCTGCATGGAAAGAGCGCTTATATCAAACACCTGCTTCAACAGCGTATCTAACTTTCTATCCTGAACATCCTTAAGTGCTGCGGGACCCTTCTACCGGAATCGCCGTCTTCTTAGTGATGGCAGACACTGCGGCATCTACCTTAGGGGAGCGAAAAAGCTCCCTATCTTGGTCTCATAGTGGGTACAGCTGAGCTATCGCCCTAGAACCCCTCAGAGCCGACTCGGGCAAATCCCACTCCTCCTGAATCATGTTTCTGAACACCCTGTGAACCGGAAACACCCGCTGCGTCATTCGCATGGCCTGCAACAGCGGATCCTCCAATGCTTCCTCCGCTGATGGAACCATCAAGAGCATATTGAGCGTCTTGAGAGTCTCGGTAATCAGCGCTGGCAGCTCCTCTCGCCGAAACACCCTGACTACCCTAGCCTGTTGTTCCGAGTCAGGTAACTCACCCTCTTCTAACTCGTCCCCCGAGATGTCCTCCATATCGTCGTCTCCCGCCTCCGGACCCCCCCAGGATGGGGATGCTGAGCTCTCAACCCCCACCACCTTACTTCTCTTGACAGAGGCAGCCCCAGTCTCAGAGCGCAACGGACTCCCCAGCCGCTTCTCTCCCCGTGCGGAAGGAGAAAAAGAGTTGCCATCCCAGGCTGTAACAACGCAAACGCCTGCTGCATGAGCATGAAGAAACCCGATGGGACCCCAGGAGGCCCCCCCGCCGGGCCCAGCCCCGGCGGAGGAGACGCTCCTTGAGCCGTAGACAGTCCCGCTACCTGCTCCAAGGAGACCAGCGGCGATGGCAGGACTTCCCCCTCTTCCTGAGGAACCGCCAACTGCCCCCCGGTCCCCAAGTCAAGCGCCTTTTCCATGACGGCTGCCTTGCTAGCGCAGCCCCTGCACACACCTGACTCTAAAACTGTGCCCCGCCTTGTGCCACAGACCAAGCAACAAGGTCTGGCCAGCATGCTATCTCCCCCAGCAAAGCTGAATCCCTTCAGCAGCCCAGGTCAACTAGCCCCGCAGCTTACAAACTTTTTTTTTTTTTTTAAACTTTACACCAGTATGACGTAGCTGATCTCAGGCTAGGCCCCCCGCACTGAAAGCGAGGCCAAAATGAACCTCAGGGGACTCTAGGCGTCTAAACCAACGGCCCCTCTGCCTGCCGTTGTAAAATGACTGCCGTCGCGCTTCCCGCGCAAACCCACACGGCCAGACCCTGCTGCCCTAAAACTTCGAGGAACCGCACGATCGCGGCTCCCCTTCCTCCCCGCTCCAAAAATACACACTGAACAGGCAGACTTACCGCCGCTTGTATTGGGGCCTCAATCCAGCGCCGGAACTCAGCCGAATGAGTGGCTTCGGCATGGCAGACACAGCGCGTCAACGGCTGGCTCCTGCACCTTGCCGTGCTTCTCCAGCCCGTGCCTGCTACCTGCTCCTCACCCGTTCACGCGGGTTCGGGAGCAGGGAGGCCAAACCAGACTGTCAGCACCCACGATGCTCATTCTGCAGCCCTGGGGAAGCAATGCAAACGGGGGGGGGGGGAGAGATGACACTTAAAAGGAAACACCGAAAAAGAAATAGAAGGAAGCCTTAACCAGCAGCACTTCTCTGAACTAACAATCCCAAATCCAAAATCAAAATTGGTTAAACTGAAAATATTAGCTCTGCTTATTTGTGCTGAGTGAGCCCAGCCCCAGGCTCAGAACCTTCTCCAGCTGCTTGGAGACAAACTACTGAAGGAGAGGGGCGGATCTTGCCTACTTATACCAGTGACATCAAAGCGATGATGTGTTTCAGTCTCCAAAGCTGCTGGAGGAGATACTAAACTCACAGGTTCTGGGACTGGACTAGAGGGACGAAAAGGAAAGCAGAATTAGAAAAGCTACAGAGAAGAGTTACCAAAATGGTAAAGGGGATGGAAACAGTTCTTCCACTCATTTGCAAATCCGATTAGACCAGGTAAGGAGCTGTGTGTGAAAGTTTGGCATGTTAACTTGTACAGGGCACATGTGCCTAGTACAGACATTAAATGGCATGCACGAGATGAGGAGGGCGTAAAAAAGAGACAACTCACAGGAGAGACAGCCAGCCGGAGGATTGTCCCATTTTTGATGTCACTACGAGTCTAGAATAAAAAGACCACCATCATCTCATCAGCATAAAGTAGCAAAAACTGAAGCAAAGAGAGATGTTCAGTTAACAGCCAGATAAGAGGAGCTATGAAAATGCACACAGAGGAGATGGACCAAAAGCTGGCCGGCTGTGACTTTTTAGAAACTTGTGGTCATATGATGGTCTATCCCAAGACACATGGAAGGCCTGACTAGAGGGGGGCCTTTTACTTAAAGGCACCATGATGGTGTTGCACCTAACACGACAGTAGAGCCAAAACCATGGCGTGTTAGGTGCAACAGCGCTGCATTAAGTGTTGGGGGCAGGGAAAGCATATTTCTGGCAGTAACACGGAGCCATGTGCCCTAATGTGGCACACAAATAGCACGGACGCACTTCACTCCACCTACTGAGGTGGAGTTAGGTAAACCCGCGCTAATTGCAAGGGTCACAGTTAACACAGCGGAGTTTACCCCTGCACACCATGCCCTCTCTACCGCTAACCTGCCCCCTTACCCCAATGCATGATTTACACTTAGCACAGGCCAGTTTCCATGCTGTCGACAAGTGTCCGAGTGTGTCTTCAGTGCTCGCCAGAACACGCACTAGCAGCTAGTGCACTTTAGTAAAAGACCTCCTGAATGTCAGCAATGTCAATTTCACTAGCCCTTACTTGTTCAGTTATGTAAAGCTGAGGTCCATCAGCGTAACGAAATGCATAGTACTCTGAATTTGGCAATGACCACCTGCAGATGACAGAAGATTCATTAAAAGGTGAGTCAACACTAAATGGTACAGAAACGTTTTCTGATCAAGAGAACTTCCCTAATATGATTTATAGGTTAGAGCCTTAGGGTTGAGCATGAAAACATGGAAAGGGAGGAAGAACTTTAATCCACTGAAGCCAATGGATTAATTACACCACATCCAAGAACATCACCGAAGACAACAACCATAGACCTATTCTTATTCTGGGTTTTTCTCTGGTCCACTGCCCAACAAAGCAAACCTAACTCATGGACCTAAAATCATGAGCGCTTGAAAAAGAACTGGATGACCTACCCATCACACACCTCCTTGATGATCGAAGCCAAGGGTCGTTTCTATAAATGACAAACATGTTAGTGGAGGTCAGCCAGGGTTTCCTGATACTTGTTCTTTATGACTATACAGACAAGCAGAGTTAATAAACTTCACATTGGAGACCCAGGCAGCACAAAATTGCATTTACTTGTTTGTTTAGTTATGAAACAGTGTTTATGTTTCACAAGAAAACATACATCAAGGGACACAAAAATAGGACAAATCAAAACATCATAGAGAAAACATGTTTAATTAATGGTCAGCATTAAAAAGCACTTAGATGCCTAAAAATAATTCAGTGGCTGATGCATAATGTTTGGCTAAGTCCCTCAGCAGCCACAGTTACGCCTTTTAAATGTGGGTGGGATCTGGAGCTGGCTAAGTAATCCAACCAGTGATGAAATTCAGCAGCTAAGGGAGGGAATTTTATTAAGTATGTGGCAATATGCACGCAGAATGGATCTTAGAAAACTGCACCAGGTAGAAAGGTACGTACAACAGCACTACTTTTACTCTAGGCATTGCAGTGGGCATGGTCTGGGCGAGTTAAAGTATAGGCACAGATTATGAAATTCCTTAATTTATATACATGGTTCCAGAATGCAGGCATGGGCGTAATCTCTGCGCCCAAAAGGCAGGGTTGACATTACTGCTTTATAAAGACAAGGCAGCTTTCCTTTAAGGAAATGTTTAAAAGAATACAAGACGTTTTGAAGATTCCAGCTGACTGCGCCCCCTGCTGTGCGTGTGCATTATCTAACCCCGACTGAAAAGGAAGATCTAGGTCCGCTGCAATGGGAGCAATTTTGAATGTATCAGCTTTTCTGGATCCTTCCGACATGAAGATTGCTGTTCCACGTTCTCTGCTTGTGACTTTGGCTTTAGCCTCTGATAGGGAATGGCTTTTGAACGTTTATTTTACGGCTAAGGAAACCTCCTTTCTTGATATGCCCATTAGATTATTTCCTGATGTTTCTACGGAAACTCAAGAGAGGAGAGTGTTTCTCCTGTTGAAGGCAGATGTCACTCAGCTGGGTGCTTTGTCTTCTCCATGGACTAGCAGGATTGCGTCAGCCGCACCTGGTGACATCCACCAGGCGGCGCCATAGGTACAGAAGTGCTCTCCAGAGCTCAGAAAGGTGACCTTTCTGTGCATGCCCAAGTAACCCACCTCACCCCCCCCCCCCCCCCGGCCAGTCTTCTTCCTTCTGACGGATTTTGCTCTCCTACATCTACAATCAAACAAGCAGACAAATGCCAAAATCAGGATTTAAAAAATGCTCACACTGCAAAAGAAAAATGAGCATCACGGACACCCATGACGCTTGCCTATGCTGCCTGGGACCCGAGCACAACCCCAAGAACTGCTCTCACTGTGGCAGGATGTCCCAGAGAGCCCGGAAAGCCAGAGGACACACACTGACTGAGTATCTATCTTCCAAGACAAGTTCCAAAGCAAGCTCTACTGTTGTGGCACCTACCTCTGCTGCCGCTGTTGCCCCGGCTCAGGATGTGCCCGTCGGGGCCCCCATCCCCAGCCGTGCGGCTGAAGCCTCATCCTGCGTTCCTGCTTTGGGCATCTCCGACCCTCCACGAGGCTCTCTGGACCCTGCTGCTAATGCCTCAGGTGTCAACCCTTCTCCTGCCTTTTCCTATGCTGTTAGTGCCAGACCCACGGCCTCTTCCTCCAACAGACATGCGGCCCCCGGCTATGGCGGCAGCCATGTGGCTTTCGGCAATGGCGCCGCTCTACAGTCCTCCAGCTCCGCCCACTTCCGGCTGAGTATTCTTCTCTTCCGGTGCAGCCTCAGTAACCCAGCAAGCAGCCCTCAGCACCGCCTCGACTACTCGATGACTCCGCCTCCTCGCATCTCTACTCCAGCGAGCCCGATCGGCGCCGACCAAAGTGAACACCACCGGCGCCGTACCCACAAGCGCCGGCACAGCTCCCGCGGTCACAGCAGAAGGCGCAGGAACTCTTCAGAACGCCATGGCGCTGATCACGGCAGGCATTAGAGACATAGAAGTCCCAGGATCAACTCTTCAAGCCCCAGATCAGGGAGCAGAGGACACGGGTCTAAGCGTAAACACCACAGCAGCTCCCGCAAGGACCGCAGAGACAGACGTCATAGCTCCAGCTCCTTCAACCCAAGGGAAAGCCGGCACAGATCCTACAGCTCCTCCAGATCCTGCAGCCACACCGAGACAAGCAGCTCCTCTGCAATTTTGAAGCTACTGACACAGCTAATACAGCAAACCGCCACCACAGCTCCCATGGCTCCACCTACGGAAACCCTGAAAGACTCATCTACACGGGAACAAACATATCACACCAGCCTTGCTCCAGCGGCTGCAGTCCCCGAGAATGCGCAACCCTCCACGCGGGCCCCGCCATCCCTGGACCAACCGTCCCCGGACAGCACCATGGAGGAGAATGACATTGACAATGCCATTGTGAGATCGGCGTCCACAGAACACACCACCTCTGACAGACGCTCCCCGGAAACTGAGAGTCCGCCCGCGCCCCCCGCCCCCCAGCGGACCTCACGTACCCCAAATTCCTGAGGAAAGTAGCCACCACTTTGGCTCTGAAAGCATCTGATGAGATGGGGGAGACCTTGCCTGAGGTTTTTAAGTACCTCGCTGCACCAAAACCCGCGTTCGCACTGCCTATACATCAGACATTACAAGACAACCATTTGAGACTCTGGCAAACCCCGGCTTCTGGCCGCCCGTTCTCCAGGAGACTCAAGTCTAAGTACCAAGTACAGCCTATACCTGGTTTCTCAAAACCCCAGCTGGCACACCAATCCATCGTGGTGTCCTCCGCCCTCAAGTGGATTAAATCCTCGCACACACATGCCAATAAACCACCGGGCCAAGATCACAAGCTACTCGACGATATTGGCAAAAAGGTCTGCCAAGGAGCCATGCTCTGTGCAAGAATTGCGGCACATCAATTCCAACATGTGCTATTCCATGATGCATGTATGGCAAACATCAGAGCCGCCATCTCATCCCTCCCCAAGGAATCTCAGGCGTTGATCTCCAGCGCCCTTGCAGACATGTCAGAGGGCAACAAATCTGGCCAGCACTGCATTTGACTCCTTCGACACGTCGGTGAGAACCGCAGGCAAGGCCATATCTGCCAGACGATGGGTGTGGCTATGAGCATCTGGCCTGCGCGATGATACTCACGACAAAATCGCCGACACACCTTGCACGGGCGAGTCTCTTTTTGGCAAAAAAGTCACCGACACTGTAAATGTCATGAAAGAACACTGCACTACACTCCCAACCCTGGCGGAGGATGGGTTTGAGCGCCAGAGCAGTACCCAGAAAACAGATTTTCAAAGGAAACTTACTACTCTTCCAACAAGAGATACCCTTCTTCCAACCGTAAGTGGCAAACTCCCAGGTACAAAACCAACTCATACAATGGACCCTCTCAGCAGCCCAACTCCCAGAGGGACTGCAAGCCAAAGAAGAGCAACATGCCCGCTAACAAAAACGGACCATCCTTTTAACAACTTAAAGGCTCCCACCAGTATCGGGGGTCGCCTGACCTTTTTTCTCCAGGAATGGAGACGGATCTCTTCAGACTCCTGGGTACTACAGGTCATCCGAGAGGGATACCGCATACGTTTTGTTGCATTACCCTGCCAGTGCAGCCAACCGATCAGCAACACCCCCACCCACCTGCAACTAGCAATGGCTGCAGAGCTGATACACCTGCTAGACACACATGCGATAGAGGAGGTCCCTCCTGCAGAGAGAAACTCTGGATTCTACTCAAGATACTTCCTCATTCCCAAGAAGACGGGCGGCTTACGCCCCATCTTGGACTTGCGCAAGCTGAACAGATTCATCATCAGAGAGAAGTTCAGAATGTACTCACTCAGCTCCATCCTCCCTCTGATTCAGACCGGCGACTGGATGGCGTCTCGCGATCTGCAGGAAGCCTACACACACATTCGTATTCACAAAGCGCACAGGCAGTACCTCCGCTTCCAAGTGCTGGGGCAGCACTACCAGTACTGAGTCCTTCCCTTCGGCCTATCGCCCACTCCACGGGTCTTCACAAAATGCATAGCCGTTGCAGCAGCGCACCTCTGCAAGCAAAACATCTCCATATTCCCCTACCTGAACGATTAGCTCCTCACAGCCTCCTCGGCTCTGGAGCTGCTGGAATCCATACAGAAAACCACAACCCTGGTTTCCTCCTTGGGCTTTGTCATCAACTTCACCAAGTCGAACCTCACACCATCACAGAGGCTCGAATTCATAGGGGCAGTGATTAATACACGATTTTCGAAAGCCTACCTTCCAGACTGCAGGCTGCTCACAATCACCTCCCTGGCATCCAGCTCCACCGCAACAGTGACTTCCTCAGCCAGGTCCATACTATGCCTTCTGGGTCACATGGCTGCCACAACATCTGTTCTCCCCATGGCGAGACTACAGATGCGCCCACTCCAGTGGCACCTGCGCACCCACTGGAACCAGCACTCTCAGCCCCTCTCCATCCGTATCCCGATGACTCCGCGAATCAAGTCACAACTACGCTGGTGGACAGTCTCAACGAACCTCTTCGTGGGCAAGGACATACACACCCATGAACACCAAATTCTTCTCACCACGGACGCGTCCAACACAGGTTGGGGTGCACACCTCCTACAATTCAGCACCCAGGGAGCATGGTCCCCGCATGAGAGACTTCTTCATATCAACCTCCTCGAGCTGAGGGCCATCAGATATGCTCTTGGAGCTTTCCTACAGCACCTATGCGGCAAGTCCGTCCTCATCCAGATGGACAACCAGGTGGCCATGTTCTGTGTCAACAAGCAGGGAGGGACAGGATCTCATGCCCTCTGCAAGGAGGTGCTGAGGATATGGTCACTGGCCTTGAAAAACGGGTGCAAGCTACGGGCCTCCTATCTCCCGGGAGATCTAAACTCCCTTGCGGACAAGCTGAGTAGACAGTTGCTGCCGCACGAATGGACTCTCCTCCCGGAGGTCTCCAACCACCTCTTCCGCCACTGGGGAACTCCAAGCATCAACCTATTTGCCACCGAGCAGAATGCCAAGTGCCACCTGTTCTGCTCGAGACACTCGTCAGCCAAGAGGTTGGCAGCGGATGCATTCGATGTGTGCTGGGGGGGGGGTGATCACTGGTGTATGCCTTCCCACCAACCCCCACCTGATCACAGCAACACTTCAGCGGATCGTGCAGGACAAAGCCCGGGTCATCCTCGTGGTCACTCACTGGCCACGACAGATGTGGTTTTCCCTCCTGCTACACCTGGCACACAGGGCCCCCATTCACCTGCCCCTCAGACCGGACCTCCTAACTTAGAACGAGGGCAACACGAGACACCCCAACCTCAAAGCCCTCGCTCTCACTGCCTGGAGACTGAACAGTTGAACCGCTCTGCCCTCCAGCTACCCACAGAGGTACAGGACGTAGTCCTGGCGGCCAGGAGACCCTCTACCAGAAAGTCTTATGGCCTCAAATGGAAGAGGTTCAGCATCTGGTGTGTGGTCCTTGGCCTGGATCCAACCACGTGTCCACTCCCCTTTGTCCTGCAATACCTCAGCTCTCTATCTAATCTTGGCCTGAAGACCCAGTCCATCTGCGATGGCTGCTTTTCATACACCACCAGATGGAGCCAGCTCTATTGCGGCACTGCCCCTGACAGCCCGCTTCATGAAAGGGCTGGAAAACATGAAACCCCCGGTCAGGCTCCCGGTCCCACCATGGGACCTCAAACCTGTCCTCCAATGCTTAATGCAGGAACCCTTCGAACCGCTGCAGTCCGCTGACATGAAGTTCGTTTTCTGGAAAATGCTTTTCTTGATAACCATCACTTCCACCAGGAGGATCAGTGAACTACAAGCACTAGTGTCGCACCCTCCTTATATGCAGCTGCACCATGACCACGCATCCCTGAGGACCAACTCCAGATTCGTTCCCAAGGTACCATCTGCTTTCCACGTCAACCAGTCCATCGAGCTACCCTCGTTTTACCCAGAGCCTCACGCGTCGGCCGAAGAGTGG
Source organism: Ichthyophis bannanicus (assembly GCA_033557465.1). Taxonomy (NCBI): domain Eukaryota; kingdom Metazoa; phylum Chordata; class Amphibia; order Gymnophiona; family Ichthyophiidae; genus Ichthyophis; species Ichthyophis bannanicus. The sequence goes on along the minus strand of CM066049.1, from coordinate 90,128,206 downwards.
TGTTTGCACACCCTGGACTGTCTCCAAGCCCTCAGGATCTATCTTCACAGGACGCAGCCCATCCGGCAGGGCGAGCAACTGTTCGTATCCTTCGACCTGAACAGGCCCGGGAGGCCTGTCACAAAAAGAACTCTTTCCCACTGGGTGACTGCCTGCGTCTCCTATTGCCTCGACCCAACCGGCACCCAGATACGTCCAAGAGTGGGCCCTCATCAGCTCAGAGCATTGGCTACCTCGATAGCCAACCTACGCTCCGTTCCACTTGTCGATGTCTGCAAAGCGGCCACATGGTCCTCTCCGCACACGTTCCAAAAACACTATTGCCTAGACCTCAGGTGTCAGGAGGACTGCGCCCTTGGCACAGCCGTCCTCTCCACAGCAACAGAGAGAACCCAGGCCACCACCAGTGGTCCCTCTTCTTCAGGGACGGGATAGTTCGTGATTGCTAAACATTACTGAACCCTACCTGACTGCTCATTGTATACCTGCACATCATTGATGCCTGTTGCACCTTAATGTTGCTCTTTATAGCTTCTTACTGCTGCTATTGTTTATGCTGCTAGTATGTTTGCATACCATTATTATTATTGACTGCACCATTGTTGCTGCTCGTTGCACTGTTGCACTTTGTTATTGTGTTGCACGTTGTTATTGTTGCACTAGTCCATTCATTAAAACTTCTGCCTTAACTCAAGGTCTCAGGTCTCATAGCTTCATAGCTCATAGCTTCACTCCTCCACACCAGCACACCTGCAGCTGGGGAGATACCAGGTGTGGCTGACGCAATCCTGCTAGTCCATGGAGAAAGCGGAGTTACATACCTGTAACAGAGGTTCTCCGTGGACAGCAGGATAAGTCAGCCACACAATCCTACCCACCTCCCCTGAAGGAGATCAGCACTAAAAAAACCAAAAAAATACCCCAAAAACGCTCCCTAGCCAGTAAGACTAGCTAGGAACACACTGGCCGGACTAGGGGGCGGGTCAGTGAGGTGGTCTACCTGGGCATGGTCAGAAAGGTCACTTTTCTGAGCTCTGGAGAGCACTTCTGTACCTATGGCGCCGTCCAGAGGATGTCACCAGGTGTGGCCGACTTATCCTGCTGTCCTCGGAGAACCCCTGTTACAGGTAAGTAACTCCGCTTTCCCTTAAGTACCCATGTAAATGCCTTGTTGTTGAAACCTGTTAAAGTATATTCTTTTTGAACAATTGGTTACCTTTATTAATGCCATGACAACACCGACAGCCCCCTCACCAGTTACCTCTTCAGCTGCTGTCAACGGATTTTGGGCTTGCATAGGGTGGGGCATTTTTCCTTCAGTCATAGTTTGTCTCTGTAAAGTTAAACTTGCCTCTTTTTCCATAAAATTGTGGACTTGATGGAAATAGAGTATTTATTTTTGTTATTTATTTTCCGGATTATGTATTTCTACTTTTTTCCAATGCTATACTTGTTACACCTGGTATTGTAAATTTAAATTTGTATACAAATACAATTTTAAAAAGGCACCTACTTGTCTTTATAAGATAGGCACCTGCCAACTCATTTAACGTAGGCGCTCCGCTATAAATTTCCCTCTAAAATGGATAACTTAGCCATTTAACTCCAAACGCACCAATATTAGGGAAAACTCGAAAAGAAAATTATCCATTTAAGTTATACCTAGATTTTAGGAGATTTAACTTAGGGAGTAAGTTTATAAAGTCGTTTCCCACATGTAAAGCCCGTTTTCCAAGAAAAAAAAAAGTGTTCTTATAGAACTGCGCAGTCGAAGATGTGTGTGCAAATAAGCATGGCAAGAAGATAACAGCATCTAGGTAGACTGTTGGAAGACTGTCTTCTAGATGTATAACACCATGGACTTACATCCCTTCAAAAATAAGAAAATCATAAATGCAAGGTAACGATTTTCATCTAAGATAAAAAGAATATGACAATAATAGGAACTAATAATATGATGTGAAACATAAATAAGCAACTGCTCTGCTTCCACAAAACCAGAAAATCTGCTACACATTGCAGTATCTAATATCAGAGATTACACGTGCAAAAGCAGGCCGATAAACCAAGACCTCGTTAGCTAAGCCTTTGCACGATTCCTTCACTACTCCCTCAGATATTACCGACTTTTAAACAAGTCGGATCTCTCACCTGGTCAATTTCAATGAGCTGCGCATTTGCTCCAGGCCACTCAATAGCCACTTTTACAATGTCCAAGGGAGGTGGCATGACTGAACGATTCTCACTTGTTCATAGACAGGAAGGAATGAGCCTGTATGAAGAGAAAGGAAACAAGAGTCGTTGGCTTCCGGGAGAAAAACAGCAAAGCAAAAAATAAACAAACAGGTCAATAGTCCTATGTGATCAGTGGTAGCTGCTCAACACATAAGTTGCTTTATTTTTTTTTTAATTGCAACCTGGGGAGTGGTTCTCTTTTGGTCATTTAAGTTGCTAAAATGTCCAAAGGTTAAGAACATAAGCAATGCCATACTGCGTCAGACCAAGGTCCATCAAGCCCAGTATCCTGTTTCCAACAGTGGCCAATCCAGGTCACAAGTAACTGGCAGGTTCCCAAAAAGACACAGGTTCCACAAAGCTCGCCCCGGGGCAAGCAGTGGATCTCCAGGGTCCTCTTTAATAATGGCTTATGGAGCTTTCCTCCAGAACTCGTCCAAACCTTTTTTAAACCTGGCTACACTAACAGCTTTTACTACATCCTCCAGTAATGAAATCCAGAGTTTGATTACGCGTTGAGTGAAAAAAAAAATTCTCTTAAATGGGTTACACTGTAGCTTCATTGCATGTCCCCTAGTCTTTTTATATTCTGATAACATAAATAATTGATCTACGTTTACCCGTTCCACTCCGTTCATTAATTTATAGACATCTATCATATCTCCCCTCAGCCATCTCTTTTCCAGGTTAAAGAGCCCTAACCTTTTTAGCCTTTCTTCATAGGAGTATCCTTCCATCCCCTTTACCATTTTGGTGGCTCTTCTCTGTACCTTTTCGAATAACGCTATTTATTTATTTTATTTATTACAATCTTTTATATACCGTGCTAAAGATATGGTGACCAGAATTGCACACAATATTCAAGGTGCAGTCGTACCATGAAACTATACAGAGGCATTATAAATATCCTTGGTTTTATTCTCCAATCCTTTCCTTATGATACCTAGCATTCTATTTGATTTATTGGCCGCTGCTGCACACTGGGCGGAGGGTTTTAAACATGTTATCCATGATGACGCCTAAATCTTTTTTCTGGGTTATCCATTATAGTGGAGACAGGGTTAGGGAAGTTCTGGAGTCAGGCCTAAAAGTTAACCATTCAGCCATTGAAAGGATAACTTATCCGTCCAAGTCTGGGAAAATGAATAACAGATACACTGTAAAACTTTAAACAGACAACTTATCCACTTCAAGTTACACAATGCCCGTCCCACTGAATATTTACCTCAGATCCCAGTTGCTATAGAAACCTAATATGATGAGAAAAAAAGTCCACGTGGCCCATCTAACCTGTCTAGTTTCCTTCCTGTTCCAAACCACTAGCCTTCCTCACACTTTTTTTTTTTAACACTTCTATGATGCTTTCTTGAATTCTGTTACTATTTATGCCTCCACCACCCTTTCTGCGAAGAAATATGCAATCTTTATTTATATTATACACCGCAGCTCTTCTAATGATTTTCAGCCTCTCATATGGTCTAACGCTATCAGAATATAGAAAGACTAGGGGACATGTAATGAAGCTACAGGGTTCATTAAGACAAATAAGAGAAACTATTATTTCACTCTACGTGTAATCAAACTCTGGAATTTGTTACCGGAGGATGTAGTAAAGGCTGTTAGTGTAGCTGGGTTTAAAAAAAGGTTTGGACAAGTTCCTGGAGGAAAGGTCCATAAACCATTATTAAAAAGGGACCCAGGATATCGATGCTTGACCCAGTACAAGCATTGTGGAATCTGTGTCTCTTGGGGAAACTGCTAGGTACGTATGATCTAGATTGGCCACTGCTGGAAACAGGATACTGGGCTTGATGGACCTTGGTCTGACCCAGTATGGCATATCTTATGTTCTTATCTATTCTTCTAACTTCCTTTGCATAGGTGTAGATGGAAGGGGCATGGGGGGGGGGGCGCGATACTCCAGCCCGCAATGTCTGTATGACTTCTGTACCTTTTGCCCCCCCCCCAAATAAGAAGGCAAACTACACTGATGTTTTGCACTGAAGAATGTTTGCTTATTGGAGTGCTCTATATTTACACCTTTAAAGTATCTGAATTCCTCTTTCAACCGCATTAGTGGGACTCCCCCTCCCCCCCCCCCCCCGAGCTATAGAAGAAAATGTGGTCTGATGCACTGCCATCATCCTCCTCTTTCCGCAGGACTGATCAGAGTGGGGCTACCAGGAGCTGGGTGATGAGTGGGGAATTGGGGGGGGGGGGGAAAGAAACTGAAGGATGGAAACAGTATTGGTTGGAGGGTGAGGAGGAATGAGAAGGGGATTGGCTGGGAAGATGGCAGAGAAGAACAGAGAGGAGGTCGGGGCTGAGGCATTATTGTATCCAATGTAATCTTGATGGGAAGATATGAATGGGGTAATGGATGTTGAGTTACGTATCAAACCTTATATGTTGATCTAACCAGGATGGGTAGAGAACCAAAGAGGAAGATGATATTCCTTATCCAAGTCAGTTTATTATACAAGCAATCACACTTCATCTGGAAACTGGGGTACCGTATATCCATCAGTGTGGATAGGAATAGCTGGGTAGAATGGATAGGCCAACTGGTTATTTTCTGCCATTATCTACTACATTACCAAGTAGCCAACATGCATGACTATTTTTCAGATGCCATGTAGCTTAAGCACATGGGGTCCGATACTGAGCTAGGCTCATTTTCGAAGGGCTATGCACCTCGTTGGCGCATAGCCCTCCCTGCCAACCTCCAACCCGGATGTTCAATGCCATGGCAACAGCACTGATTATCCGGAGATCACCGCACACACCAGAAGCCGCCAAAGCTAACCAGCAGCAGCGATACTACATGCTGCCCGGTTAACTCCTGCACCTTCAAGATAGGCGAGGGTTTTCCTCGCCTATCTTTTTGGTGCGGATCGCTAACTGAGCAGCATGCAATATCGCTGCTGCCCGGTTATTGCTTGCTGCTGCCTCTATTCTGCCTTGGAACACCCCCGAATGCCCCGATGCTAGCCAGATAGCAACAGGGCACGTAGGCGAGTTAGAAGGGGATATTCAATAGCACCAACCATGTAAGCGCCACGGACTATCCCGATTTAAGGCACTTAACATGGTTTACTAGACTGTAAACTGTGTAAATGCCTTTCAAAAATTGGGCCCATAATTTTGAAAATTGTGCTTATAAATTTTGAACATGATGCTGAAAAGGGATGGAAAACGTCACCGACATAATGAGGTCATTTTATAAAATCTTTTTTTGTATGTATGTGGCTCCATATGGGGACAATGGATCATCATTTTAGCAGAACACCAATCTCCCGCCCTGCTCCCAAGCTTTCTATTCCTGATGCCGTGTTGGGCAAAATATTGGTGGGCCAAGGTCCCTGTGGCCCACCCCATTTCCATTACCTATGGCTACATATGTACATAAAAGGCCTTTTATAAAATATCCAGTGACTTAAAATGCACGCACCTTGTCAAGAAGGTGTGTACTTTGCTGTTAGGTGCAGCTGGGGACACGACATGTCTGTATCTCTCGGCCACTTACACAGCATCTTTAAAGACACGCCAGCACCTGCACGTCTTTAAAAAATAGCTTCAAAACCAGTGCTTGCTTTCCTGGTGTTTTAGCTTGCTTTTGTAATAACTATTTTAAGCTATTTGTATATTGTATATCAATTGTTTATTCTCATTTCCGATGTGATTTTGTAATCCGTTGAGAATTATTAGATCAGCGGACTATAACTTTATTTAAATAAATAAATAAACATTAATAGCAAAGTCTGAAGGCTTTATCGAGATAAGCAACATAGCTACAAGTTGTCACAGAAGGATAAGAATATACCAAATTACTTGAAAAGATTATGGAATGGGATTTTGATCTGATCAGCAAACATTTTTCTAGACAGCAGGAAAGGTTCTGTTATGTTTGCTGTTAGTTTTCTGATGGGAGGACTGAAGAGAAAGGCTGGAACTTACAGACTTCAGAGGCGAAGGAAACCGAGGTCATATTCGACTTTGTCCCTGGTGCGCAGGCGTCTGAAGGTGTGGAGGGAAAATGGAGTGTTGGATTTGTCTGAGCTGCCACTTGCCAGTGAAAGGAACGGGTTTCCCGGGACAGACTGCTGCAATCAACCACCCAAAAAGAAAACTGATTCCAAAAAGAACATGTTATACAGGGCTGGCAAAAAAAAATACAAAGTTGTGGGAGGAAGAGACTACGTGCACATTTTTTCCATGCTAACAATTAATGTGAGCGTGGAGAGAGAGAGCCTTGAACAGATGCACACACACTTGCTCTGTAGGTGGGTTGCACCGTGCCAAGCAGCAGCAGCAGATCATAATTCTGGGGCTATCATACAAAAATTAGCAATGTTACAAACCTAACCGTTCGTTTGTTGCATTTTAATTTGATTACGGAGGCTTAAATCTAATGTGCTTTAACAAACTAATTAGTAAAAAATGTTAATGTATTCATTTTGATATAGAAACGCTTCTGGAGACATTTTAACTTGGGTTTAATTTTCCGATTTCTTCTTTTGTGGCTGCTGTTTTAGTCGGGATATTTACATGGGGCTTCCACATCACACTTATTACTTCCCCTGCTAGCTAGCGAGCTAGTTGCATCAAGTACCTGAAAGGAAAAGAATGAAAGAGAAGAGAAAGGGGAAACCCTGGCACAGCTGTGCCGATGAGACAATTGAATCTCCGTACACGGCACACCCTTCCATTCCCATCATGCATCTCCCCTAATGGTTCCTCGATGCACCAAGTTCCGACTCGTAGCAATAGCGTCCTTATAAGGGGTGCTACAGTATGGGTTTAGGCCAAGGGAACATATTTGCCACTCAGTAAACTATTTTAGCCACAGGATGACACTTAAAAGAGAGGTACAGTAGAGGCCTAAAAAAGTAAAATAAGAATAAAATTCAAGAGGTCCCTTAGTTGTGAAGATAAACTCTGACATCTTGGAATCTTTGCAATATACAGCCATAAAGAATGAATGCATTGTATGGCTCTTCTAGTCCTTATCTGCCATTCTAGTCTCTATTTCTCTTCATCTCAGATATTTAGAGGCAGCTGTACTAAAGGGTTTCCCCCCTATTTTTCCCCTAGACACAAATAGTACATCTGGCCCTTAATGAGAAGCTTCAACTTCAAGTAATTCAATCTCCTGCTCCCCCCTTTCCTCAACTTATTTTTCATTCCCTCCTGCTCTGTCTCACTGCCACTGTGCTCTCTTGAATGCATGTTCCATCCATGCTACGGCCCCTCTTCTTTTGGACCTGCTTTGCTCTTACTCTTTAGATCTGTTATTTTTGACAGAATCTTGGCTTAAAGATGGAGAGGAATCTCTCCCGCATCAGTCTCTTCTCTCTGGCTTTACTATTTTCTCTACCTCTCTTTGTCCCGGTCTGGAGGTGGCATGCTTGTCATGCAAGAAGGTGCAATAGGTCTTAATGAAATCTCCTCTCCTACTCTTTCTTATCACAAATCATTACTCATCTCCTTGAAGTCCTCTCCTACTATTCAATTTCTTCTTCTTACTGTCTCTGAACCTTTTCCTCTGCTCTTTGGGATCACCTCCTTCTCACGCCCTTCAGAGCTACTCTTCTCTACCCCAACTTCGTGATCTTGGGAGATTTCAATGTTCACTATGATCTCCCTCTCAAGTTAAGAGATAAACATCTTCATCTGATCTCAGACCTTATATTAGATCAACTTGTTTCTTCTCTTGCTCACTCTGCTGGACACATTCTGGATCTAATATTCACTACCCTTGCTTTTCCTTTCCCCATCTTGATATCCTCTTTGCTACCACTCCTCGGGACTACTCACTACAGTATTTTCTTCAACTTCTTGTTCTCTCCCTTCCCCCAAAACAGTCCAAAACTGTCAACCTATCTCCTGCTCCTACTCTTGTAGGCTCACTCCTGATACTTTGTCTAATTTTCCTTCCTCTGATACCATCTTCCCTCCTACTTTCGATTTCGTGTCTCCCCCAATGAATAGATCTCTACCTGAAATTCTCTTCTCACCTCCATGTTAGATTCCCTGGCCCCACTTCATCTCAGACCCGTCTACTCAAAGAGTTGTTAGTCTTATTCTCAGTCTTCACCGGTTCCACCAGAGACAATCAGAGCAACATTGGAGAAAGGATCTGCTCCTCCAGTTCCTTGGCCACTTTAAATGCCCATTATGCTCACTATAACTCTGCCCTCTCTTCAGCAAAGAAAGTCTATTTTACTAACACTGTTGCTTCTCTAACTCTAAGCACCATTTGTCTGTTTCTTGCTTACTGTGGCCCTCAGCCTTGCAGATTCCCCTTTCTGCTCCATCTGCTGAACAAGTTGGTCATTTTTTCACTGATACAATTGCTGATCTTCGTTCCCAGTTCTCTACCCTATCTTCCTCTTCCCTCTACATCTCTTCCTTTCTTACTGTGCTCCTCTCTTCAATCCTCAGGTTTTACTCACAGGTGGTCTTCCTTTAACCTACCCGCTCTCTTTTTTCTCTTGCAGCTCAATACGCAAGATCACCTGCTCATCTGATCCGATCCCTCCTCTTGGATTCTTCTTGACTCTCTTATTCTCCTACCCAGAGTCCACTCTATCTTTCAGAACTGTCTTCTCTCTGGTATTATGCCCTCTCCCTGGAAGTCTGCCTTGATCCACCCCCTTCTTTAAAAAAATTAAAATAAAAAAACCCCTCTTGACCCCTCTGCCCTTTCTAATTATAGGCCTGTCTCCAATCTCCCATTTCTGTAAAAGGTTCTTGAGTGCTTGGTCCTCTTCTCAACTTAGATTATCTCGAAGAGACTTCCTCTCTTCACACCAGACCATCTGGTTTCCATCCTTCTCACAGTACTGAAACTGTCCTCCCTTCCTTTCTTAGTGACGTTCACCAGTCCTCTCATTGGCTTTTGATCTATTCGACCACGCTATTCTTCTTTCTCATCTCTCAGATAGCAGTCTTCACGGCACTGTTCTTAATTGGTTTCAATCATTCTAGGCTGGCTGCTCCTTTGTAGTTACCTTTAATTTCCTCACCTCTTCATCTTACCCACGAGTCTGTGGTGTTCCCCAGGGCTCTGTGCTTGTACCTTTTCTCCAACATCTTTTTGACTCCTCTCACTCTTGTGGTACAACAATTTGGTATCTGCGCTTATTACTACATTGATGATATCTTGCTTGTTCTTCACACCAGCCCCACAGTCCCTGATCTTTCCTCTTTAAAACACTTGTCTATCCGCTGTGGCCTCCTGGCTGCATGATAATCTGGTGCTCAATATTCAAAAAATTGCTGCTATCTGGCTTTCTTCCTATTCTAGCTCTGCCCCGATTGCCCCATGTTATCCAATACTCGAATTTCCCCGACTCCCACCCTTACCTAACTAGGTGTTACTCTTGATCACTCTCAGACTTTTCACGATCATATTAGTAATATCAAGTGGTCCTATTTTTCTCTTCGTCGGATCCAATCTATTTACTCCTTGTCAGCAACTAGTCTTGCCATACTCCTCCTTACCCTTGTCATTTGTCGCCTCGACTATTGCAATACAACCTTTACTGGTCATGACATTAAAAGATTACAACTTGTTCAGAATTCTGCAGTTCGTATTCTCATGCACGCTTCTAGACATGATCACATTTACTCTCTACTAAAGAGCCAGCATTGGCTCTCCATCAATTACACAATCCAATATAAGACTCTGATCTTAACCCATAAAGTCTTACATATTGGTCTGCCTTTCTATCACTCTTCTCTGGTTCTTCTTCATACTCCGCAAAGGGTTCTCCGGTCACTTCATGCCAATTGCCTGCACCTCGCCTCTGCTTCACAAGTGCGAATCCAGACAACACTCTGCTTTCTATTTCCTTGCACCAATGCTTTGGAACACTCTTCACCCCGACCTTCGCCTGGAGTCTTCTTCCTTAGGTTTAAAGCATTACTCAAAATACATCTCTTCCAGAAAGCTTTCCTCAAGTTATGATAACATGTTGACTTGTCTCCTCTTGATTTTCTCTTACTTTTTCCTCTGTGTGGTATGAATGCTCTTTTCTATCCTAATAGAGTTCCTTTCGCATTTCTTTTATGATTTTATTGTAAGCCGCCTTGCTGTTTCAATATTACAGTATATCAAATTTTAAATAAACTAAACTTAGATGACTCAGAAAATTAGTCAAGCTGAAATGCTCCCAGGGTTAGTCCATTAGAATGTAGCACTATGCATACTTAGAGCAAATATCTTCATTTCTAAAGTACAAAAACACTACGGGGTGTATTTTAGAAGCCCTGTTCATACTTTGAAGTCTGAAAATGGCCTTACAAACATGCAAAATACCAGGACGTCCCTAGAGCCATTTTAGAAGCCCATGATATAGCTTACAGTCTCTTAAAGGTCTCCTGTGCTAAGTTCCACAATCCCTCACAGGTGTACCTTAACCCCTGCAATCTCTACCACCTATCCTTTTACTTCCTCTGACTTCAGTGCTCCTCTCCATCTCTCTTTTACAGCTCCTCATCACTTTCTCTTTCTATTATTCATACTCCCTAATTGTCTCCCCTCCTACCAATACCTTCAAGTCCCTCCCCCTTATCTCCCCTTTATCATCCTCGCTTCCCTCACTATCTTGTCATCTACCTTATCATCAGCTCTCGAGCTTCACCACTTTTTCCCTCTCATTCAACCATCTCTTCTCTCTCTGAAACAAACTCACCCTAGTTACCGCCGTGCTGTCTCCTCTCTGCCCCGCACTATTCTACTCCTCCTCCTCTTTCTTCCGGAGATACCAACCCCAACCCTGGCCCCCCCTAGACTTCCGTTACACTCCCGGACTAGATCCTTATCCTTATCCCTCTCCTCTCCCCCTTTCTCATTTGCCTTGTGGAACGCACACTCCATCGCAAATAAACTCATCTTTACTCATGATCTCTTTATCTCTAATGCTCTCCATCTCCTGGCTCCTCGAGGACTCAGCTTCAGTCGCAGCTCTCTCTCATGGTGGCTATCAAGTCTCCCTCACGCTTCATCCCACTGGCCGTGGTGGAGGTGTTGGGCTTCACCTCTCTCCTTCCTGTCAGTTTCAACCTCTCCTCTGCCTCATTCTCACGCCCTTTCCTCCTTTGTAGTCCATTCCATACGGTTTTTTACTCCACTACCTCTCCAACTAGCTGTTATTTATCGACCCCCTGACAAGTCCACCTCTACCTTTCTCTCTGACTTTGACTCATGGCTTTTCTTCTTTCTGGATTCATCTTCCCCCTCCCTTATTCTCTGGGATTTTAACATTCATGTTGATAACCCCTCTGACCCTTATGTTTTAAAGCTCCTCTCCCTTACCTCATCATTCAACCTCCAGCTTTACTCTACTGCCCCCACTCACCAGCATGGCCACTACCTTGACCTTGTATTCTTCTCTAATTGCCTACCCTCAAACATCTGTACCTCACTTCTCCCCTTATTGGGCCATCACCTGTTAAGCTTCACTCTTCAACACTCGCCACTTCAACCTCACCCTGTCTCCTCCAATCTCTTTAGAAATCTTCATGCTATTGACCCATTGGCTCTCTCCTCCACTGTCTCATCACCTCTTTCCTCCAGTATGTCATCTAGTCTGTTGGTGAGGCAGTAGCTTCCTATAACGCTGCACTCTTCTCTGCTCTGATGCTCTTGCTCTGCCCATGCCACGTCCTGTGAGGCGTACTGTACCTCAACCCTGGCTGTCTTCCACTACCCACTAGCTACATTCCCGTGCCCGCTCAGCTGAGTGTGCCTGGCTCAAATCCCCTTGCAGACTTTCTACACTTAAAATTCATGCTTGCCTCTTTCCAGACAGCCATAGCACTTGCCAAACAAAACTATTATGTTCATCTGACTAATTCTCTTGCCTCTGACCCGCTCCGTCTCTTTACAAGTCTTAACTTTCTCCTCAAGTTGCCTCCATCTGACCCCTCCATCCCTTTCCCAAAACCCTGGCTGACTACTTCCCATGACAAAATCCACAAGATCTCACTCCAATTCCCCACGAGTTCAGCTACTCCCCCTCCTCATTTCCAACCTTCCCCCCTACCTCTGCTACCCTTTGTTCCTTTTCTATGATCTCAGAGGAAACCATTCACCTTCTTTCATCATCCAAACTCACTACCTGCTCCTCTGATCCTACTCCCACCAGTTTCCTTAGCTCCATCTCCTCAAACATAGTCCCTTCCATCTCTCATATTCTCAACCTATCGCTCTTTACTGCAACTTTCCCTGCCGCCTTCAAGCATGCTGTGGTCACTGCTCTCCTCAAGAAATCGTCACTCGACTTTACCTGTCCTTCTCACTAATTGACCCATCTCCCTCCTTTCCTTTGTTTCTAAACTACTTGAACATGCAGTTCACCCCCATTGCCTTGACTTTCTCTCCTCTCAAGCCCTTCTGGATCTTCTACAATCTGGCTTTCGTCCTTTACAGTCTAACAAAATAGCTCTTGCCAGTCTCCAGTGACCTGTTCCTGGCAAAATCCGAGGGCCTTTATTCGATCCTCATCCTTTCTTGACCTTTCTGCTGCTTTTGACACTGTTGACTACAACGTCTCCTTGATACCTTGTCCTCGCTTGGTTTTAAGGGTTCTGAGCTATCCTGGTTCTCTTATTTTTATTTTTATTTATTTATTTATTAACAATTCTTATATACCGCACTATTAGACATCGCTCTTTAATGTTTGTTCCAGTGGATCCTCCTCTTCTGTTATTCCGCTCTCAAAGTTGGTGTACCCCAAGGATCTATTCCAGTCCCTCTCCTTTTCTCTCTCTACACCCAGTCCCTTGGTGCACTTATCTCTTCCCATGGCTTTCAGTACCATCTTTACGCAGATGACTCCCAGATCTATCTCTCTACACCTGAAATTTCTTCTGCAATCCAGGCCCGGATCTCTGCCTGCCTTTCTGACATTGCTGCTTGTAAGTCTCATTGCCACTTGAAAATGAACATGTCTACAGCTACTGTGTTTTCTGTCTGTACTAGATTGTAAGCTCCGATGAGCAGGAACCGTCTTTTAAACATGTCTTTGCAGCGCTGCGTATGCCTTGTAATGCTATACAAATGTTCAGTAATATTAGTAGTAGTAGTAAACATCCTCGGTGCAAAGATCAAAGTTGCAAAGGGGGCATGGTGAAAGTGTGTCTGGGGCGTTCTGGACCAGATGGACATGTGTGACTGATTTCAGAACCGGTGAATGCCATCCACTCGCCAGAGAGTCCTGTCTATTCATGCTCCAGGGCACAAACAGGCAGCAGAAAAACTCTTGTTCTGCCAAAGACCTAGAGGGCATACAGAAGGTGGCATTGTGCTATCCCCTATACTTTTCACGAGAACACTTGTGATCGGTTCAGCCTGCCCATGCACAACTGCAAATGCAAAACAGCTGGCACGGACACGCATTCAGCAAAGGATAGACATCCCCACCCCAGGCTTTGGTGGCGAGGGACGTCTTTGGCCACGGGCACCACCATCTATTTCGAGCACATCCAAATTTCTGAAATTGGGCTGAAACTTGCAGTTGCCCGGCACTTTGCCATGGGTGTCCCAGCATGCACCTGGATGTCCTTTCTAAAATGCCACTTCTCATTACACAGCCGAGAATGAGTTGGTGCCAAGCCCCATAATCCACCTCCTTCCCAAATCTGAATCCCATCCGATGGAGAGCTTAAAGAAAGAGAATATTTTTTCAGCTGCATAAGTTAACTACATCCCAGGGCACTAGGCACATAAAGAATTTAGAATTATGCATAAAAATTGTGTAGCTAATGAATTTTTAAGTAGCATGGAATAAACCTTGCTGTCTACATTTCTTTGTTTCCTTTCTCTTACAATTTTTTTGGGGGACAAGCGGGAGGGGAGGAGGGAATCCATCCTTTCTTGACTGGGCTGGGGGTGGGTGAATCCCAAGACAGTGTTTTGTTTTATTTTTTTTTCCAAATTACAGAGTAGCTACAGCCAGGCCTGAGGAAGGGAAGGGAGATTGGGTAGTGACTACTTTTCTTTTTAAATTACGGTCTGAAAGGAGAGAAGATCAGGCAGCGTGCACTTTTTTTTAAAAAAAGTTACTATCAGGACAGAGGGAATGTGGTCAACCATATTCTGCACTGATAGCTAGCCAAATACAGGAAGTACTGATGAAAATCTCTCTTCCCTTCCCCAATCTAACCCACTCCCATGCCACCCACTAAACCAAGCTGACCTGTGAAACATAGGAAGATCAATTTGGCCACTCAGTCTATGCAGAATATTGACATTTATGGATCAGACAGCATTCCAGGACATGCCATGGTTTGTTTTTTTGTGCAAGATATAGCTGTTGTCAACAGAGACCCATGTGTGCATACATCTTGCTTGATTTGCTTTATATAGTGCAGACGTTTTGCACACTTCTTATTTGCATGGTTTGCTTATGGCATCACACAGCAAAGCATCTGTGTTAGGCTTGCGATCAGAAATCCTGGGCTGAGCTTTGGTGCAAGGCTCTTAACCCAGGGTTTCTACATTGGCATGTTACTGCGCAGACTAGATGGATGGTGCTGGTCTCTTTTCTGCTATCATTTACTATGCTAAGCACCAGACTCATAAGCTAGGCTCATAAATCAAAGCAAGTAAACGACAGGTCTAGATTTATAAAGCATACATTTTCAAGCTCCTAAATTATGATGAATTTTCAGCTCCAGACAGACTCCAGTTTGGCTGAAAATAGGGCAATTAAGAAGGCTAACTTACGAGCTCGGAATTTTTTTTTTTTTTTTAATATCAAACCTATATTTTCAAAAATGCACGTGCTATTTTCCTCTTCTTGGTCACCTGCAGAAAAAAAGCAGGTGCAAAGTCTGTGGGTGATTCTAATGATTTAACTAAAAATTAAGGAATCACTTTTTCCCTTCAAAAATTCAGATACAATGCATATGTTAAAATCATGAGCATTGTTTGCAACTATGTGAGCTGTTTGAAAATTGCAATCATGATATACATTCTCCAGAAAACATTTTAAATAAATACAATGTTTGCAGAAATCTGGGGTACAGAGTGCATTTATTTAATTCTTGTTCCCTCACCGGCAATCCAGCCCTTTACTTACTTAGTCTATATGAACCTGTTTGCTCTGCACCTCTCCGATAACCTAAGTAGCGAGACAGAGAAGACCCAAAAGATGACCCTCAAGTACAGAAGCATTAATTTTAAATTATCCATTTTTTTCATTTAGAGGTATACAAATGTGTTCCTATTTTTGAATTATGTTGCTTCTGGGCTTTGGTATTGGTTTGAAAGTCTTTGTTGTCTGTTAATTAGTTTATATTTTATGTTGCATTCATTTGCTTATTTTTGTATGATTTTGTATTTATGATGATGGTATTTTGCCTGTTTTTGTGTAAACAATTTTAGTGGCTTATGCTGATAAGGCAATATATAAGCATATTAAATAAATACATAAAATAAATAAATATCCTTCCTGCTCACTAAGTTTTGGCTTTCTTCTCTATCACAGATTCCCTTGGTTGTTTTGCTCATAAATTGTGCACTTGTGTTTAATTTCCATGTCCCAGACAATCCTCACGACAATTATATAAACCAACGCACTCAGGGCTGGCCCTAGATAGGGCATCCTTTGTAGAAGGAATAGTCGTCCCCCTTTGAATCTATGTGGCTGTAGGACAGTGGGGTCCCACTCCGAAGATCTGCAAGCAGCTCAGCGAGATTAATCTAAATAAGCAATCATTTTCAGCATTGACAGGTAAACTTGCGCTCCTGAGGGTAGGATTTCAACTCACTTTGCAGGAAATGGATGCTTATCTTAGTCACAAAAGACAGCCATGGGATTGTCGATCTTCTCCTGGGAATGGAATCTATCCTTCTCCCATTCCATTTAATTCCAAAGACAGTAGAGAGGGCATGAAGAAGCAAATTCCTGAAAACTCACCAAGGAGACCAGGTAGGCCTAAATCACTTCTTCCGCAGAAATAGTCTCTCTCCCCTAGCAGGCCTCTAGGCCACAAAAAAAAAAAGAAGTCTGAATCCAGACCCTCACACTCCAAATTTGAGTTGGTTGGATTCCCCCAATCCTGCTCATTCTCCTGTGATTCAATAAGGTGCTCACCTTTGGGGGTAGGACTCTTTTGGGTCCTGCTGACATAATGGAAGGAAATTTAAGGCTCTGCTCCACTACTTAGGAGACAATTTTCAAATAGTCTGCATATCGTTGCAAACTAGGTAAGAGCTTTTAATGCACACATTTTATGCAACCTACCTCCAAAATTGCTTTTTGAACATTATCAAATGGAAAGGACGCACACAAGGAGAGCAGGATTCAAAGCCATTTCAGTTGGTAAGATAGTACGTCATTTGCAGAAAAGAGACTGTTATAAAATGGCCAGTCCTATATGCATATAAAAGTTTCACGTATACTTGTATCTTGTATCAGCAGCCCCTGGGTTTTCTTGGCAGGGTATAACCAGAAGTAGATTTTCAGGCCTTTTCTTCCAAGGCAATGGAGGGTAAAGTGACTTGCCCAAGGTCACAAGGAGCGCCGATGGAAATTGACCCCAGATTTCCTGGGTATTAGGCTGTTGCTCTAACCACTAGGCTACTCCTCCACTCTGCTGTAGAAGGCGGCATTCCTGGGGGCAGGACTGGAATCTATAACACATACTTTTGATTTTTCAAAGTTTGTGCATATTTTAACTCAGAAAAAAGGTATCCACAGATGTTAGTAGGTGTAAAATGTGCACGCTTCCTGAAAACATTTTTAGACTGACAGTATCTGTGTATGTTTACATTGAAACTCCAGTAGCACATGCCTACTTTTCATCCATGCCTGCAGTTACAGAATTGCCTTAAATGTGGCCTCATACTTTGCTCCCATAACGGCACATGCACATTTGAAAATCAATATATGATGCAGCTTTTCTTCCCTGTAGCTAGAAGTACATGTGTCATGGAAACCTGAGTAGACTATTATTGTCTCTGAAGGCAATCACTGACCAGCATATTTTTTTTCAAAGTTTGTACCCTCAAATACATATGCAGCCATTTTACCCATGTAAAATGTGTGTGGGGGGGGGGGGAGGGGGGGGAAATATTGGAAACATAGAAACATGGCGGCAGAAAAAAGACCACCTGGCCTATGTAGTCTGCCCTTCCATACCATCATCCATTGCTAATTAGTTAACTCTGCTGCCCTGCCTGGACAATCCATTGCTTGTAGATTAATTGCATAAAACTTGCTACCCATTGTTTGCAATATTTGCTTTGTAAAACAACTCACGCTGTATAGCCCATTAATTCAATTAACTCCACTACTATTTCATAGCTAGTCTGCTAACCAACCACAAGTAATACAACACATATAGTTAAAACACCACTAACACAAAAATGCTCCTATAGGACACAAATCAAGTTGAGCCCATGTCAGTAAACCACAAACCTATTCCCAGGTCAGTAAAATACAAATTAGAAAATGCACTCCACTACCCACTACCTCATGGTCTACCTCACACTCCTCCACATGTTCGCAACATGCACACATAACAGACACAACGAGCAAATCCCCTTGATAAACCTACATACCACCCAACCTAGGTGCACTCTAACATCACACCTATCCAAAGAACGCCAACAACCAAAGCATACAGCCCACAAACCTTAACACACGTAGCACACCCATTCACCACACAGACAATGAACACACAAACCCAATCATAACAAACATCAGGTGTGCTCTACTAAATGCCAGATCTATCAGGAACAAACCAAATACTATCCTTGACCTAATCCACGACAAGAAGTTGGATATAATATGCATCATCGAGACCTGGCTAGATGACTCAGACCAGGTCATATTAAACCAAGTAACCCCAACAGGATACTCGGCATTTAACTGCATCAGAGCACAAACGAGAGGAGGAGGAGTATTAATACTTACCAGAAAGGAATACAGATTCAAAACGATCACCACCACTAAGACTACTGAATCTAACACACTCACTATAGCCAACAAATACCTAAGCATCTCCCTCACATACAGACCACCTGGAACCACAACTGAACACCTATCCACAGTAATCAAAATGGTATGTGCACATAACAGAAGACACAAACCCCTTATTGCATTAGGAGACTACAACCTAACATCCGCATCCACCAGAGAAACCGCAACGTTCTTAAAAGCCATGGAGTCATTAAAATACTGCCAGACAATTAAAGCCCCAACGCACCAGCATGGTACAACTCTGGACATGGTCTTCATGCCAGTGCAATTAGTGGAACAAAACAAGACCACAAAACCAACAATCACGCCAGTCCCTTGGTCAGACCACCATGTGACTGAATTCACCATGACCCTGAATAACCCCGCCCAATGCAAAGTTGATGAACGAATAACTAGACGGTTCAAAACATTTAACAGAGACTCATTCATAAACGAAATCACTCCACAACTTCAACAGAAGCATGACACCCTTGACCTAAACATAGAAGAATGGAACACAATAATATCCAACGCAGCATCTGCCCCAACCATCAAAGAACCACAAACACGCAAGAGATCCAACGCCCCATGGTACTCACATGAAATCAGAGTTGCAAAACGCACACTCAGAAGACTGGAAAGAAAATGGAGTTGGAACAAATCACACTACCTCCTAAACCAATACAAAGACAAACAACTGGAATATAACAATCTAATAAATGAACGTAAACACCACACCAACCTAATCATGAAATCTACTAACAGACCAAGAGAACTCTTTAGCATTGTCCAAAAGCTCACAAAGGATGATACGCAACAAAGTACCCGCCATCTTGACCCACAAAAATATGCAGATTACATTATGTCAAAAAATACCAACCAAACATGCTCTACTATACCACAAACGGTTACACGATAAAAAAACATCAAACATGGGAGAGCTTCAACATACCAACAAAGCAGCAAATAGAAGACATTATATCTGGACTAAACACAACATCCTCACCATCAGACCCATGCCCAGTGTCGTGGCTCAAAGCTACAAAAAGCCAACTCTCTCAACACATTCAAAAAATCGTCAAAGACTCACTCCAACAAGGATACATGCTGCAACCACTAAAGCACGCAATGATATGACCAATGATATGTACATTACAATACTGGATTAGCCAGCTGATTATTTTATACTAGTTACGGCAAGCAATACACGTCCTTAATCTCGTTCACTACGTTGCTATAAATAGACCTCTCCCCGCCAGTACGCAGGCGTTGGCGTCTTTTAAGAATAATTGCAGCTTTTATGGCAAACACACTTTTGGGACAAAGGAATGTAAGTGTATTAATGTTTCATCTTTATGATATTTTTACGCACGATTGATTATGAATTTAAAGTCCCTTTCTGTTCAGTTTTAAAAGTACTCCTCTACGGTTCCGGCGTTATATGAAAGATTTTTTTCAATGCACGCCATTCTTGACTGAGTAAAAACTTCTTTAGTGCCTAACATATGGAACCCTTCCTTATTGTTTTTATATATACCTTTTTAAGGTTCTGGTTTAATACATGTGTGTCCCCTTTTCCTCTGAGTTTTAAATACATTTGCCGGCATTTTTTTTAATATAAAACATAGGCTTTATAAACTGCAGGAGATATACTTCTTCTAATTACATCTTATTCACATCCTGTATTCAATGACTTAAAATAATTAATAAATATGAAATACTAATTTTAAGTTTGTCCTTTTTGTAAATTTTTTTTTAATTTCTAGTGTGAACGCCGGAGATTTTAAAAGCATTCCATCAGCGTTTGTTCTTTTAGTGTGCTGCATAGTGAATAGTAGCTGTTCATAATCATTCATAATGAAATGCTGATCGTACAGGTAATAATTCATAGTTTTATTTTGATTTTTGTCATCATCCCCACAATGATTTTAATTATGTAAGAATTTAAAAACCGTATGACCCTTTCCATTATTAAACACAATTAGTTCATACTTTATAGTCGAAAGTTCTTCAGGTTCCGCTGATTTAACCTCCTTTGCGTGTTTTCATTTCTTCTTGATTATTTGTCCTTGGTTCAATTGTGTCCCTACCTTGACGTTAACAATATGCATATTCATTTATGCATGTCTTCTTCTTCCCTTACAAAAGGTGTAGTACTATACAAATACACTCAAAGATACAAGAAGGTATGTGTTTCTTTTATTTAGAACTTAGTTTTTTTCACCAGTTCTTAATGTTTTGATAGCTTTTAATTAATTATTAAATATCAATTGTTTTATTTTTACTTTTTATCTTTTTATGTTTTATTGTGTTTTACATTTGTATACAACCTGATTTCTTTATATGTACATGCATTTTTAAGATTATGCTTTATTATTTATTTGTTTAATCTACATGTAGCCTTATTTAACAAATACCTCTTGTGGTATCATTTTAAGGACCTCATGTCTACATCAATTGATTTTAATGGTTATATTTCGTTTGTAGTTTATGTTGTTTTATTTTTATATGTTTTTATTTTTTAAGTCCACTTCAAGCCCCTGATGAAGGCAACGAAACACGGCCTGTGTCGGGCCAGTGGCTTATGTATTCTCAATAAAAGTTCATCCTTCTGATTACTCCACACTTTGGACTGGGTTCCCTCCAATCAACCTACTAGTACTAAACACCACAACAATAACCAAATGCCTCGAAGACATGAATGACTGGCTCATAGCCATCAACTTAACCACCAATTACGATAAAACTGAGGCAATGTTCGTCACCAGGAATACTACCTTCATACCTCCACAAACCATCAACATCCTAGACAAACACATAGTAGTCAAAAAAGAAGTTAAGTATCTGGGCATCACACTAGACAGAGCTCTGAACCTGAAATGCCACATCACCAAAACCGCAAACAAAACCTATCAACGCTTGAGGACAATCAGACAAATCAAACCAATGCTCCGTCAGGACCACTTCCGCACAGTGTGCCAAGCACTCATTACACCACTGCTTGATTACGGAAACTCACTATATCAAGGCCTTCCTTAGCAGACACTCCACCCACTACAGATGGTACAAAACACCACAGCACGCATCATTACAGACACTCCAAGGACCGAGCACATCACTCCTGTTCTACAACAACTACGCTGGTTCCCAATGATGGCAAGAGCTAAATATAAAACAATCATGATCATCTTCAAAATCAGTCACCATCTTTCAGCAGACGTACTCCAAAACGTTATAACAAGGGATAACAGCAATAGACCAAGAAGAAGCAATAACAACATAATCGGCACACCTGCAGGCTATCACAAAACCAAACAAACAACTTCAAAAAGAGCACCATCACTACTGGCATCCACACTATAGAACTCCCTCCCAACAAGCCTGAGGGAATTAGATGACCTTACAGACTTCTGCAAAGACCTCAAAACATTCCTATTTATAGAAACATATGAGCATTCAGGCAGCAGATACAGATACACTACTTTCTCCGCCAACTAAGCACGCACTCATCCCATCCATACACACAAGATTATCATACCAAGTTATTAAATACTCTCCCGTTAAATGTTAACCCTCAAATGTACTACCTAAATACTGTTAAGTGTACTGTCTAAATGTTTACATGTACCCTAAATTAAATGTAACCCTCCAATTGTGCTGTGATATGACCACCTTGATTGAAGGATAAGGTGGCATACAAATCTGTCTAAATAAATAAATCTACTACAACAGTCCCCTCTTTTCGTTTAGAGAGCCTCTGTCCCATGCTTTTTTGAATTCAGATACTGTCCTCATCTCTACCACCTCCACTGGGAGACTATTCCACAGATCCACCACTCTTTCCGTAAAGAAATATTTCCACATATTACTACCGAGTCTATCCCCTTTCACCCACATCCTATGTCCCCTCATTGCAGAGCTTGCTTTCAATTGAAAGAGGCTCTCCCCCTGTGCATTTATGCCATAGAGGTATTTAAACATCTCAATCATATCACCTCTATCCCGCCTTTCCTCTAAAGTATACATATTAAGGTCCTTAAGTCTGTCCTCATATGCTTTATAATGAAGACCATTAACCATTTTAGTAGCCACCCTCTGCACTGACTCCAACCCGTTTATATCCTTTTGAAGATGCGGTCTCCAGAATTGCACACAATACTCGAGGTCGCACCAAAGACATATACAGAGGCGCTAACACCTCCTTTCTTCTGCTGTCCATTCCTCTCCCTATGCACCCAAACATCCTTCTAGCTTTCACCATCGCCTTTTCTACCTTTGAGATTGGCAGACACAATCACGCCTAGGTCCTGTTCTTCTTTCATGGACAGAAGTACGTCACCCCTTTTACTGTACTGCTCCCTTGAATTGTTGCAGTCCAAATGCATGACCTTACATTTTTTAACATTAAATCTCAGCTGCCAAATTCTAGGCCATTCCTCAAGTTTAGTTAGATCCCGCCTCATATTATCCACACCTTCCTGGGAATCTACTTTGTTGCAGATTTTGGTATCATCTGCAATTAGGCAAACTTTACCCAACAGCCCTTCTGCTATATCACTAACAAACTTGAAAAACCCCTATCCCAGTGGAAAAATTAAATCAATCAAAAACCCATCCACCGAACATACCAAATCTCACAGTAAATCTTTTTATACTCTTGTCGGAGCCAACCGAGGGAAGGCTGGAAGTGTAGAACCAACCCCCTCCAGACGGTAGCCTCCTTTTATTATTTTTATCACCCCGTATAAATATATTACACAGTCACTTATCTTCAATGAAAGTCTTATCCTTTCCCAATAGAATTCTTATTCACACCCAAAGGGTAGCTGCCATAAATTTATGGCAGCTACCCTTTGGGTGTGAATAAGAATTCTATTGGGAAAGGATAAGACTTTCATTGAAGATAAGTGACTGTGTAATATATTTATACGGGGTGATAAAAATAATAAAAGGAGGCTACCGTCTGGAGGGGGTTGGTTCTACACTTCCAGCCTTCCCTCGGTTGGCTCCGACAAGAGTATAAAAAGATTTACTGTGGGATTTGGTATGTTCGGTGGATGGGTTTTTGATTGATATCACTAACAAAGACATTAAAAAGAATCGGACCAAGGACAGATCCCTGGGGCACACCGCTGCTAACCTCCTTCTCCTCAGAGTGAGCTCCATTTACCTGTACCCTTTGTCGCTCCCACTCAACCAATTTCTAACCCAAGCAGTAACTTTAGGGTCCATCTCTAGGGTGTTCAGTTTGTTTATAAGTCACCTGTGTGGAACAGTGTCAAATCCTTTACTGAAATCTAAATACACCACATCTAGGCTCTCCCTCAGTCCCTGTTCACCCTGTCAAAGAAATCAATCAGATTTGTCTGAAAAGACCTACCCCTGGTGAATCTATGCTGCCTCCGATCCAGTAATCTATTGGACTCCAGAATCCTCACTATTCTCTCAGCAGCATTTCCAATAATTTACTCACCACCGAGATTAAACTAACCAGCCTGTAGTTTTCAACCACATCCTTACTTCCGCTTTTGTGTAAGGGGATCACATGTGCCTCTCTCCAGTCCTCTGGCTGGGATATAACAAAGGAGCATTTGAATAGGTAACAGCTTGAATAAATAGCCTTCCCTCCTCAGTGAGGGATGAACCACACAGAGAAAAGAGGAGGCGTGAGGCTTGAGAGGACTGCTAGGGGAATAGAGGGTCCTTGAACAGACCCATTTGTAAAGAGGTCCATCCAAAATGGTAGGGAGGGAAAGGTCAGAGCCTGCGACCCCATTACAATTTGGGCACTGAACTCTGGTCCTCAAAGGCTGGAAAGTGGCCTGATTTTCCGGATATGCATAAGCTATGTATGAGATAGATTTCCATAGATTTGCATGCATAGTGCCTCGATTGTATCATATGAATATTCATTAGCAGCATTCTGAAAAGCAGACTAGTCTGCAGCCTTAAAGGACCAGAGTTGGGCACCCCATTTTCTATGCAGACCACAGGAAATTGGTCACTGGCCTTTTCGGCTGTAATGCAATAGGCCCGGGCAGGTCACCTTATTTGCAACCCTAATTGTAAAATGATAGTTTTATTCCTAGCTATTTGAATGCTGAAATTATATCAGTTGACATTTTAATCATTGACATGTATGTAGCAGAAAACAGGAGGGCACAGTGCGCGCACAGAGTCGAAATGTGAGCCTGGTGGCAGGGTGGCAGTTTCAAGGCATGCCAAGAAGGAAGGGCAGAGTTAGCAGCAGCAGCAGCCACTGGAACTTATCTGAGCTGATAGCGTTGCACCAGTGACACGTTCCACCCCCAGATCCTGTCAGTGGGGCCACATCGGGAAGCATCAGACCCAGCCCAGGGTCTGCCTCGTTCCTACTGGTCCCTGCAACAAGTACTGCCAGCCTCCATCACACACTTCCCCGGGGGAATCCGATCCTGCTATTGTAATGTATTAAGGATACTAAATGGTTAAACAGCAAGGCTCGAAACTCAATGGTAGCACTCTACTCATCAGACAACCATGTAATAATTTACATCAATAACTCCTGTACAAAACAGTTGGTCTTTAACTTAGTTCCACAGAGAGGGGTCACTGACATTCCTGGCTGGGTTCTATCGTTAGCTAAACAAAATTGAAAAAAAAAAAAAATCAGGGGTATAATGCGGTTTGAAATCATTTGGAACGAAAACTGCAAAATGTAATAAAAATATGTTCTGCTGTCCTAGGCTGCGAAAGCTTATGGAAAGAGTAACGTGTGTATATATCTGTGAACGCATGTGGCAGAAGAGACAGATTTATGGCTTTTTTCCAAGGCAGAATAAGACAAGATGAAGCGACTAGTAGGGGGAAATGAACATCCCGACTTAAGGAGATAAGGATCTTTTTCTAGCTCAGCCAATTTTAGCACAGAGGCAGACAGCGGCATCTGAAAAATCAAATCCCAAGGTCTAGAGCAAAAGGGCACAGCATGCATCCCTCACACTAAACACAATTGTACTCCGACGAGATATATATTTTAAATTCACCTTGTTCACAAGTTAATGAATTGTACACACATTTCAGAATCTTCTTCCATCAAAATGCTGAAGCATCTGCCTGGCAACTATGCTCTCATCATGCATCACACAAACCTAGCAGCTCTCGCATCCCAACCACAACCCGATCAACCGGAACCCTTCAGAGCAAGGCTTTTTCTTTCCCCTCTCTTCAGTGCCCTAGAATGAATCCGCCTGCGACTCCTGAAAGCCACAGTGCATATTAGCCTTCAAATTCCCTCGCGCACAAATTTCTATAACCCTCCAGAATGGGCAAAACAAAGTTTCGAATAGCCACCAGACATGAAACCGATGGAGGCAATAAGGAATCGCAGCAGCTGGAATTCTCACTCACCGCAGTACTTCCTACAAGGCTCCCTTGCAGAGACAGAGCTTTGCATGCAGTCCTGCCTCGTTGCTATGTGACACTCTGATGCTGCAGTGCTGTGCTGTTTCAGGGCTTTGCCGTGATGTGCTTCTGCTGCTTTATTAACTCTTGTCTGTCCCTAAAACTCACTCTCATCGCATCTCCGGCTCACAGATTTCTACTGTGAAAAGAAAAACAGTGAAGCGAGATCCTGCCTATGGCAATTTCTTGGCATGACACCAAATTCGATTGTTACATGGTCACCGTTGGAACATTTAGAGGACAATTTTCAAAGCCATTTGCATGGGTAAATAGACAACTTGCATGGGGAAGTGGTACCAACGGAATATTGTCCTCTCTCAATATCACTATAAATACGTACATCAGAACATAAGAAATGCCATACTAGGTCAGACCAAGGTCCATCAAGCCCAGTATTCTGTTACCAACTGTGGCCAATCCAGATCACATGTGCCTGTCAGGTTCCCGAAAAGGTACACAGATTCCATAATGCTAATCCTGGGGTAAGCAGTGGATTTCCCTGGTCCTCTTTACTAATGGTTTATGGACTATTCCTCCAGGAGCTTGTCTAAACCTTTTTTAAACCCAGCTCTACTAACACATCCTCTGGTATCGAACTCCAGAGTTTGATTACTCATTGAGTGAAAAAATACCTCCTATTAGTCCTAAATGGGCTACACTGTGGATTCGTTGAGGTTCAATGTCTTTCTACTTTTTGAAGGAGTAAACAACCAAGCTACGTTTACCCGTTCCACTCCATTCATTAATCTATAAACCTCTATCATATCACCACCCCCACCCCCACCCCAGCCGTCTCTTTTCCAAGCTGAAGAGCTCTAAGCTATTAAGCCTTTCCTCATAGGGGTATCCTTCCATCCTCTTTACCATTTTGGTGGCTCTTCTCTGTACCTTTTCTAATTCCACTATATCCTTTTTAAGATACGGTGACCAGAATTGCACACAATATTCAAGGTGCGGTCTCACCATGGAACGATACAGAGGCATTATAATATCCTTGATTTTATTCTCCATTCCTTTCCTTATGATTCCTAGCATTCTATTTGCTTTCTTGGCCACCGCTGCACACTGGGAAGAGGCTTTCAACGTATTATCCATGATGAAGCCTAAATCCATTTCCTAATGTGGAACCTTGCATTGTGTAACCATAGTTTGGGTTGTTCTTCTCCAAGTACATAACTTTGCACCTCTTCACATTAAATTTCATCTGCCATTTGGATGTCCAGTCTTCCCATTTATCAAGGTCTTCTTGCAACTTTTTACAATCCTCTTCTGTTTTAACAACTTTGAATAATGTTGTATCATCTACAAATTTGATAACCTCACTCATTATTCCCATTTCCAGGTCATTTATGAATATGTTAAAAAGCAGCGTGTGCAGCACAGATCCCTGGGGTACTCCACTAGTCTCTTTGTCAATTGAGAAAATTGGCCATTTAGCCCTACTCTCTGCTTTTTATCTTTTAACCAGTTCCTGATCCACAATAGTACACTGCTTCCTATCCCCATGACTTTTTAATTTTGCCAAGAGTCTCTCATGAGGGACCTTGTCAAATGCTTTCTGAAAATCCAGATATACTATATTGACTGGTTCACCTTTGCCTACCTGTTTATTCACACCTTCCATAAAATATAACAGATAAGTAAAACACTTTCCTTGGCTAAATCCATGTTGGCTTTCTCCCATTAAACCATGACTATCTACATGCTCAGTAATTTTATTCTTTACAATGGTTTCTACCATTTTGCCCAGTACAGACATCAGGCTCACCAGTATGTAATTCTGCAGACCACCCCTGGAATTCCTTTCTAAAAATTGGCATTACACTGGCCATTGCAGATGATTTTAATGATAGTTCACAGATTACTAATAGCTATTAGGTCTGCAATCTCATATTTCAATACTTTCAACACCCTTGGATGTATACCATCCAGTCCAGGTGATTTGTTACTCTTCAGTTTATTAAATAGTTGTAAAGCATCTCAAGGTTTATTGATATTTCTTTCAATTTCTTTATTTCTTTTATTTATTTACATTTCTTATATACCGCGCTATTTTCCACCAGTGCTGTTTACATGGAACATTTTACATACACATTTCAAATGACTTGATTTGTATTTACAAATAACAGGAATAGGAACTTGGAAAGAAACGGGTAACTATTTACATCTGTACAATGCAAATTGATTGGACATTTGCGTAGATTTGCCTAGCTGGATGGTGAGTGATCAGTGTTGCTGTCATCCGGGTAATGTAAGAGGAAGAGGTAATGTTTCACGGCTTTTCTGCACTGGGTTAGATTGGTGATATCACGGATACTGTATGGAAGGGTGTTCCAGCATTTAGGTGCGGCGAGCTTAAAAGCCCTGTTCGTTGTGCTTTGGCAACACTTGGTCGTTTCTTTTGGGACTACTAGTTTATTGGCGGCATGAGATCTTCTAGATCTATTAGGGGGGGTTATCAGTATGAGATCGGATAAGGAAGATGGGGCGAGTCCGTTTATGATCTTGAAGGTCATTAGTATGGTCTTGAATGTGATCCTGCCTTTTATAGGGAGCCAGTGTAATTGTTTCAGGATGGGTGTCATGTGTTCCCTCATGGCAGCATCCTGGAGAACTCGTGCTGCCGAGTTCATTGCTAGCTGTAATGGAAGCAAAGTGGATTGTGGTAGACCATGGAGTATTGAGTTGGTATAGTCGATATGTGGTAAGACCAGAGCTTGATACTCTGTTCGGAAGTCATCTGGTTCAAGTAGGGAGCGTAGGTGTCTGAGGGATCGGATTTTATGGTATACGGCTCTTGCTACATTGCTTATATGGGTCTTCATGTCTAGTCGCTGGTCAAGTGCGACTCCCAGGTATCTGATGGAGGGTTTGGTCAGACGTTCTGCATCTTGGACCTTCAAGTAAGGAAGAGTGATGAAATTTGGGTTCCTTGTGATGAAAAGGAGTTCGGTTTTCTTATGTTGTATCCAAAGATTTTGCATTTGGAGCCAGCTGGATACTGCATCGAAACAGTCTGTCAGTGGGGAAAGGTCAGGGTTCTCAGTAGTGAATGGGATATATAGGAGAACATCGTCAGCGTACAACAGACAGCTCACCTTGAAGGACCGGATGATCTCGCAGATAGGTTGCATATATATATTAAACATGAGTGCAGAGAGATGATCCTTGCGGGACCCCTTGACTCTGGTGGAAAGGTTCTGATGTTGTTTCTCCTGATCTTACGTGTTGCCATCTATCGGAGAGATACGACTTGCACCATTTAAGTGCAGAGTCACATATCCCCTTCTCCTGGAGGCGGTGTAGGAGGAGATCATGGCAGACTGGGTCAAACGCGGCTGCGATGTCTAAGAAGATGAGCACATATCCCTGGCGTATGTTATCAATTCCTGTTATTATGGTACTGAAGAGGATGGTGAGGAGAGTCTCCACGCCGTGAGCAGCTCTAAAACTGTGCTGACATGAATTCTTCCAAAACATCACCTTTAAATACCATTTCAGGTATGGGTAACTTCCCTATATCTTCTTCAGTAAAGGCTGAAGAAAAGAATTCATTCATTCAGTGTCTCCACTATGGCCTTGTCCTCCATTAGTGCCCATTTTACCTCTTTATCATCTAAAGGTCAAACTGACTCTCATACAAGTTTTTTGCTATGAATGTAATTGAAAAAAAGCTTGTCATGGAAGCAAAAATGAATGACTTTTTCAAATTCTCTTTGCCTGCCTTATCAATACCTTGCTTCTATCTTGCCAGTGCTTATGTTGTTTCCCATTTATCATTTGGCTCCTTTTTCAATTTCTGAAAGATGCTTTTTAGGTTACAACAGTCTCTCCGACCTCATTTTTAAACCATGCTGGCAAGTTTTTTGGCCTTCCTTCCACTTTTCTTAAAAGCGTGGAACACATCTTATCTGGACTTCCAAGATAGTATTTTTAAACAATGCACACGCTTGATGTAAATCTTTAACCTTGGCAGCTGTACCTTTTAGCGTTTTCTTAATTATTTTCCTCATTTTATCATAGGGGCATGTTTACTAAACAGCGGTAGCAGCTTCCGTGTGATATAGGAGCCACAGCCCCATTGAATTTGATGGGGCCGTGGCTCCAATATCGCATGGAAGCCGCTACCGCTGTTTAGTAAACATACCCCATCTTCTTGCTTTTGAAAGGTAAAAGGTAGTACTGTGGATTTCCTTGCCATCCTCCTTCCGTTTATTAAATCAAATGTGATCATGCTATGATTACTATTGCCAAGTAGCCCCAAACACCCTTATCTAGTTTATTTTGTTTCCTACAAAAAACTTTATTCCAGTTTGACTCAATGCCCTCTCTAACAGAATGCAACCCCTCCACCACTTTGATCTACCCTAACATGGCAATATAGTTTGTTCTCAGGTATCAGTGTCCTCCTTCCACCAGGTCTCTGAGATGCCAATTAGAGCTAACCTTTCATTTAGTGCTATATATTCTATCTCTCCCACCTTATTTTTTTTTTACTTCTAGCATTTGCATACAGACATTTTAGAGGTTGTATTTTATGCATATTAATCTGGTTATCAGTTAATAGGGGTATTTTGGAATCTTTCAGCTCTCTACTTAAGGGCATCTGAGTTACTTTTATCTTTACTGGAAACTCTGTCAGGATGCCCTAACTTCCCTCTTTTGCTAGTATCCTTCAAGTATACATCCTTCCGAAACATGTGCTCTTGGATGACTGTTGGCTTTCCCCTATTATCTAGTTTAAAAGCTGCTCTCTCTCCTTTTTAAAGGTTAACCAGGATGCAGCCAGGCTGTTGGCATTAAGGTGGAACCCATTCTTTTCGAAGAGCTCCTCCCTTACCCAGAATATTGCCCAGTTCCTAGCAAATCCAAAATCCTCTTCCTTGCAGCATTGTCTCATCCATCCATTAAGACTCTGGAGCTCTGCCTGCCTTTTGGGTCCTGCGCGTGGAACGGGAAGCATTTCAGAGAACACTACCCTGGACATTCTGGATTTCAATTTCCTACCTAAAAGCCCAAATTTGGCCTCCAGAACATCCCTAACACACTTTCCTATGTCACTTTTACCCTTATGTACCAAGACAGTAGACTCCTCCCCGGCACTATCTAAAACTTTGTCTAGGTGACCGTGAGGTCCGCTATCTTTGCACCAGGCAGGCATGTTACCAGGCAATTATCATGTCCACCAGCCACCCAGCTATCTACATACCTAATGAGTGAATCACCAACTATAACGACTATCCTAACCCTTCCCTCATGGGCACATGTCCCTGGAGAAACCTCTTTGGTGTGAGATGGTTTTACATCACCTAGAAGGCAGGTCTTAGCTACAGGATCACTTCCTGACACACCAAGGTGATGCTCTCCTTACATGTGAGCTCTCTCCTTCCCATGGTAAAAATGGCAGAGAAAGATCTGCATGGTCCAGCTAGTCTGCCCAGTGAGTTGGCAAGGGTTGTACCCATCTCTCTGTACAGGTTACCCCCTCTATGCTTTTGTTTAAGGTTTGCAGGTTACTCCGCTCTATTTTTTGAAATGTAAAAGTTATTCAAGACTGTTATGATGCCCTCCTCTTGCTATAAAGGGATCCTCTGTGTCTGTCCCATGGCTTTTTGAAAGTCTGTCACTGTTTTTCCCTCCCAGCACCTCCCTCTGGAGGGCTTTCCAGGTATCTACCACCCTTTCCATGAAAAAAATATTTTCTGGCATTGTTTTTGAGTTTATTTATTTATAGTCTCTTCTATACCGCGCTATTCGGCATCAGCGCGGTTTACAGTGAACAAAGAATTTACACATTTACGATGGTACTTTGTGTTTACAGTTGAACAGGCAAAAGTAACTTGGATAACAGGGGTAACTATTTACAAATTAAAAACAGAATCATGAACATTTCTTGGTTTCAGTGTTATGGGTTTTGGGAGGTCTGTGAGGTGGTTGAAATAACTGCATTGGTTACTGGGTAATACAAGAGGAAGAGGTGGTGTTTCAACTTTTCTGAATTGCAATAGATCCGGGATTTAACTCCTTGAAACTTCATTTCATATCCTAGTTTTACAGCTTCTCAGTTTTTGAAAAAAAGATTTGTTTATTCATTTATACCCTTTAAGTATTTAAATATCTGTATCATATCTCCCATGTCTCTCCTCTCCTCAAGGGTATAAATATTTAGATCTTCCTCTTACGTCTTCTGGTGCAGGCCCCTTATTATTTTGGTCTCCTTCCTCTGAACTATTTCAAGTCTTTTTATATCCTTTGCAAGATATGGTCTCCAGTACTGAACAGAATACTCCAAGTGAGGCCTTACCAATGACTTATACAAGGGCATTAATACCTCCTTCCTTTTGCTGGTTATGCCTCTCTGTATGCAGTCAAACATACTTCTGGCTTTGGCCACTGCCTTGTCACACTGATTTTCCACCTTGAGATCCTCAGACATGAATCACTCCGAGGTCTCTCTTCTAGTCTGTGCACACCAGTCTCTCGCCCACTATCATATATTGCTCTTCTCCGGACTCCTCCAGCTCACCGATTTGGCATCAGGGGAGGAAGCGGGAGCTGCTCGCCCCTCCCTCTCCCCCCACGAAGGCCCAATCAGGACTCTGGGGCACACTTTGAAAAGCAGCATGCACCAGGCATGCCTGCGCCTGGCGGGCTTGCGCCCGAGGGCCTTGCCAGAGGGCCCTTTGGGGTGGCCTTTAGGTGTGGAAATTAGGTGCAACAAAACAAAAGGTACATTTGAAAAGATTGGCTTAGAAGTGAGGTTCATATCAAATTGCATCAAAACCCTTTAATAACCTTATTGGTACACTACCGTCCTATATCACTGCTTTTCGATGATTGCAATAGTTCTCACTCCATACTACTCCTTTTAAAGCCACTATCTGCTACATTCATCCATTCTGCAAAGTTAAAAGATCTTTCCTGTTACATTGTTAATTTCTCTGCTAATCCATTCTGTTAAGCTTAAAACATCCTTGCTACATTGTAATATATCTTTCCAACTACACTGCTTTACTTCATTATCGCTACATTGATTTACATCATTGCTGAGCCAGATGAATGGGTAATAGCTCTTTCTTGCTACATTGTTTAAACCTCTACTAATCCATTCTGCAAGTTTAAACACACCACTCTTGCCAGTGTTTTATATTTTTGCTGATCCATTCCACTAGGTTAATAGCTCATTCTTAGTAGATTACTTAATATTATTATTAATCCATTCTGCAAGATATCACTCTGATAAATGCTCATATAATAGCCTCATTGATTCACCATTCACCTCCTCCTGGCTCCCTTGACCATTTCCCTTCAACCAGATATAAATCAACACTATCAAATACCTGTTATAAAATACTGCCATAGGCACAATCCTTCACTCTGCTATCACACTGAACCATACAATATCCATAAACACCACTCTCAAAGATCAATTTATTTTATTTTATTTAGCTGTATTTATATCCCGCTTTTCACCGGGTCAAAGCGGTCAATTGGGGGATACATTTAACACGAGAGGATATGAGACACATACGCTAATACTTACAGGGAACATGGGCAATGGAGGGTTAAGTGGCTTGCCCAAGACCACAAGGAGTGCCTATAGGACTAGAAATCCCAGTCCCTCCGGCCTGAGATTGCTGTCCCCAGGTGGGACTTGAACCCCCGGCCTGAAGTACCTTGTCCTAACCACTAGACCACTCCTCTGTATGGAGTGATTGTGTGGAGAGTTTATATATATTCCAATATATATAAACTCTCCACACAATCACTCCATACAGCAGCATGCAATCAGAACATATCCTATAACATGTATACTATTGAATACTAGATCAATAAGAAAGAAAATACCAACCAACCATCTTAGACTTAATTAACGATAACAAACCAGATCTATGCTCAACTGAAACATTGTTAGCCGACTCAGACTTGCTTCTAGTTAACCAAATAATGCACCCAGAATGCAACCTATATCTATGTCCAAGGACGGACAAACGCGGAGGAGGTGTATTAATTCTAGCTAAAAATGACTTACAAACAAACCTCCAATTAAGTAAAAGCATTCAAGGCATGGATATCATAACTACTGAAAACATACATCTCAGTCACACTTATCTATAGGCCTCCCTCACTTACACCATGACAACTTATATGTATTAGAAGCAGCATGTTCATCAAAACTGCACAAATCCCACATGATTTTGGGCGATTTCAACCTGCCATCCCTTCATAGCAAGCATGAATCTCACTTTATAAATGTCATGGCAGACAGACTACCAACAAGGTGTAATAATACTTACACATAGAAAAGAAAATACATTAGACCTAATCTTTCTACCTCATAATATAATACAAGACAACCAATACTCTACACCCAGATCACTCCCCTAACATGGTCAGATCACTATCTTTTAGAATTCACTCTTCCAGCAAATCCCTTACCTCTCAAATTCTACTCTATCAAAAACATACTCTATCAAAAAATAAATTCAAAGCATTTAATAAAGAAAAATTCTTGAATGAAACCCTTCCCCATTTAGACCCAACCACCAATCTAGATAAAGCCTTAATAAACTGAAGCACTACCATTGTAAAGGCTGCACTAGCCCCACTATCCCACAACAAAATAAAACAGAAAGAGTCCAAAATATGGTATAATCCCCAACTAAGAAGCTTAAAACAAAAACATAGAAAACTTGAAAACAAATGGAGACACACAGGGTCTGACTGTGACAGCAAGCTATACATGGAAACACTCAAGGAATATAAAGAAGCTATAAATAATTTAAAAAAAAAGAAATATCACACCACACTGCTTACTAGAGCCCTTAATAGGCCAAGAGAGTTATTTAATACAGTCAAATCCCTAACAAAAAACACCCAATCCTGAGGCAGAACCACCACCAATCAATCCACAAACATTAGCCAATCACTATACAGAAAAACTTACATTTGTTAGCAATGATGAAACAACTCCTAAACCAGCCAGTCCATACTCAAAGAACTCCAGTCTTCATAACTGTGAGTTGTGGACGACATTTCACACTAACATAACACACCTTAAAAATATAATCATTAATATCAATACAACCACATCCTCCTCTGACCCTTGCCCAGTCAGTTGGCTTAAAGCTGCAAAAGACAAGCTCTCCCCAACTTAGTAAAACAAACAATCATTAAAACAAGGCCATATGCCACATGAGTTAAAACAAGCCGTAATCCATCCAATTCTAAAATCAAACTCCTCCGATAAAAGCCATCCCAGCTAGCCAAGGTTATTGAAAAGGTAGCAGAGCGCCAACTGCAAGATTTCATCAAGCTAAATGCACCACTTGACGATCAACAGCACAGCTTCGGACCTTATCATATTGTGGAGACACTTATGCTCACATTTATGGACAGGCTCATACGAGGCTTGAATACAGCAAACAAGCCTTCATTCTAATATTTCTAGACATAGCCTCAGTGTTTGACAGCATAAACCACTGCATACTCTTATCAAGATTACAACAGATTGCATTACATGTTACTGTAATACAATGGTTCATTTCATATTTAGCCAACTGAACACAACAGGTACATACAGTATAAGCTCGGCTTCATCAATAACCTTCAAACAAGAACAAGGGATTCCACAAAATTCATCACTCTCCATCCTTCTATTTAACTTATATATACAGTCAATATGCAGCATCTTTAAAAAACACAAGATGAATTATCACCTCTGTGCAGATGATATAATGATGTATCATTCCACAGATGTCACAAACCCTGCCTGCTCACAAGTACAGTCATGCCTATACGAAATAATTGATTGGCTACAAAATCACAACTTAAAAATTAACTTTAAAAAAACGGAAGCGTTATACGTATCTCGAAACCAAAACTTCACTCCCACATCATCATTCCACATAAATAACTATGATCTTACAGCAAAAAAGTGAAGTTAAATATTCCTTGACATATCTGCAGCTTTTGACACGGTATCCCACCAAATCCTCATCAATCAACTTAACATTGGCATCCAAGTCACCCCACTCAAATGGATTCACTCCTACCTCTCCCAGCGAACCCAACAGGTAAGAACTGGCAACCAATCCTCATCACCTTTCACCCTTCCTCAAGGAGTTCCTCAACGATCTGCCCTCTCTTCCCTCCTCTTCAACATCTACATCAGATCCCTCTGCCATGTCATTCAGAACCTCAACGCCAGATACCAACTATATGCAGACGACATAATGATCTTCATCCCTTTAAACACCACCTCCCCTGACTACTCCGCCCTCACCACCTGCTTCACTAAAATCATCACGTTGTTACAACAGCACAACCTCACGGTCAATATCAGCAAGATGCAGCTCCTTCATGTCTTCAGGGTTCCTGACTTCACTCCACCCACAAAACATCAATGTCAGTGACACTCTAATTCAGGTCAAATCCCAGTTCAAATACCTGGGTATGACTCTTGACCACCTCCTGAACTTCCAACCTCATATCAGCAACACTATCAAAAATACCTACTTCAAGATCTGAACCCTCCGTAACCTATGCCTCCTCTTACCCTATGACAGCTTCCGCACCGTTTGCCAAGCCTCCATCATCCCGCTCATAGACTATTGCAATTCCATCCTCCAAGGGCTCCCCAAGACCACCCTTGTTCCCCTTCAGCTCACCCAAAACACACTTGTGTGCCTTATTGCCAGTGCCCCCAGACATTCCCACATTATTCCCATACTAAAATCCCTACACTGGCTTCCGGTTGCATCACGTATCAGGTTCAAGACTCTTGTCATCACCCACAGAGCCCTCATCAACACCACTGCGGAACAGCTACAATCATTAAACATCCTGACAACAGACTCTGGCGTCAAAATGCATCAAATCTTCTCCTTCCACCAGCACAGAGTAGCAAGAGACCTCAGCACACACCTTTACAAGAGCATTCCAATTCTACGCTCCCACTAACTGGAACAAACTGACCCCCACAATACGCTGCCTCCAATCCCACACCATCTTAAAAAAGAACACCTTATGACCTTTCTCTTCGAAGAACATGACAATGCATCCACCTCAGCAGACCCTCAGCAAGAAAACCTCCCAACACTCCTTTCTAATCCCACGACCCACCCCCTTAACCCACCACCTTCTCTCATCCTACCTCATTGCCCACTTCCTCCCTTCAATACCCAACAGCTATCCCTTCCCTGCCTCCACACCTCCTTCCTCCTCCACCCCCTCCAGCTACCCCCCCCACTGCCCAAAGTTGTCCAGAATAACTAGCCTCTTAGTTTCGAAGCCACCTGTAAATAGTTTAAATTAATCCCATTCTAGCACACTCGTGCTTTATATGTTTAATGATTTTGTATCAAAGTTGCCTGTATGCAGTTCCAATTGTTCTATGTAAACCGGTTTGCCTTGTAGAAAAACAATATATAAAACCAATCAAATAAATAAATATCTAGAAATCATACTAGATCAGTCTCTGAACATGGTCTCTCATATAAAAGCCATCACAAAAAACATATACTTCAAACTATGAATGGTGCAACACTTCAGACCCTTAATAGACAGTTCCGGTCTTACAGGCTCTCATTATGCCCCACTTAGATTACTGCAACAGCATACTACAAGGTCTGCCCTAGAAAACCATCCAACAACTGCAGGTAGCGCAAAATCTAGCAACGCGCATAATTCATAAGGCTCACTACTTCGACCATATCACACCTCTACTTCACAACTTACACTGGTTGCCAATTACATCCAGAAAAAATATAAATTAATAATGATAGTGTTCAAATTACACAATAAAATATCTCCATCACACTTTAATTCCCTCATCAGCTTATCCGAAAACATGAGAACCAGAAGAAACCACTTACAAACACATACACTGTACATACCCACGTTTAAAATACCAATCACACCATCTGCACTAGAGCTTTTACATACAGTACATTGCTCCAACACTCTGGAATGAGCTCCCAGAAAATTTAAGAGCAATAAAGGACTAACAATTATTATGAAAGGAACTCAAAACCCACCTATTCATTGAATATTATGGTGCCTCCTCTGACAGTCAACACCATATAACCTAAAGAACCATTCCTATCTATTATAAGACATCCTGTCCCACCCTAACGCCCCCCCAGCTCACCCAAATTGTACATAATTAATGTATTATAGTTATGTTATAAACTTTGTTACTTATGTAAGTTGATCATTGTTCATGTAAAGTTCATTGTTATATGTAAACCGCCACTGATCTCCGGAAGAGGCGGTATATAAAAGCTTTTAAATAAATAAAAAATAAGTGTATTGCTCCTTTGGATTTCTGCATCACAAGGGCATCACTCTGCACTTTTCGCCCTCCCAAAGGGGAATTTTTCTTTCTTCCTCAAACTCGCCTTCTGGAAGAATAATTCCTCTTCTGCATCCCCAGCAACCCATTTAGGGGATAAAACTTGGTTCCCAGAGAAACAGAAGGGCGAAAGGATACATAGGGGGTGCTTAACCTCCCCTGATCCGCATGGATAAAGATGCCCAAGGCCCCAGACCCTCCACAAGGTAACTTGGGTCTGACTCCATCAGAGAGGGCTACTAAAGAGCTAGAAAAGACTGTGAGCTGTTCCGGCAGCTGCAACGCAAGCCATTTGAAAGAAGGGCCCTATAGGCCCTTCAGGAATAAATGAGCTTGCAAATACAGCAACCCTACAATGCCCCCCCCCCCACACCTTTAGCAGCTTCATGGTACTATATAAGTAGTCATGGAGCGCACTGGCAGAAGAAAAACAGTGGGGAAGCATAGCTGAGGCATCAAACATGGCGTCAGTCCCCAGGCCTCCCTTACTTGCCACAAAAATACACCCCAAGACAATCCTACAGCATCTGGGGCAATATAATGCCATGGGAGAAATAGGCAGCAGACCGCATCAAAGCACAGCAATGGCACAAAGAAAAAACTAAAAAACCCCACCAGAAAAACTAACCACCACGGTGAAAAAGGAAGCCCAAAAGAGGAATTTCCACACCATCAGGGCAGCTGGGGAAACCTGAGCTAGGAGGCCCCCCAACCTCCACGCAGGTCTGAGAGGCCTAGCTGCCAAGAGAAGACTATTCTTTTTTTCCATTTAACGCTGCTTTAATGAAAGCAGCAAAGAGCCAAATACAGCCTGACTGAAA
The DNA here is from genome assembly GCA_033557465.1 of Ichthyophis bannanicus. Classification (NCBI taxonomy): domain Eukaryota; kingdom Metazoa; phylum Chordata; class Amphibia; order Gymnophiona; family Ichthyophiidae; genus Ichthyophis; species Ichthyophis bannanicus. The sequence goes on along the minus strand of CM066049.1, from coordinate 90,089,375 downwards.
ACAATGGTGAGGAAAGGCAGAAAATAATTTCAAAGTCCAAAAATAGAGTAAGCAGATATAGCACAGCAAGAGGGGAGAGGGGCCTGGGCCCGGGCCTGTGGGATCCTCCTGTTTGCTCTCCAGCCCACCGGTGCTGGAACCCGTGGGTAACAATGCTGGGCACAGGATTGCTTTACATACAGTGGGACTACCAACATCTGCACATAGACTACAGGACCATGGTCTGGGCTAGAGCAGTCAGGTCTATCTGCCCTGCTGCACCAATCCATATATTTTTCCAAGTTCTAGAGGCAGATAATACAATCTTTGCTCTGTGGCGGCTCTAGATACACCTAGTGATGACATCACTGAAAACTGCTCAAGTCTGCCTCCACCTGCTAGCAGGATAAGGAATGCGATAAAAACAGACCACATAAAAATTATTACGTAAAGCCTGACATGGCCATGTTTCGATGTAACATGTATCAGGGATAAGAAATCGATTTAGCAAACAAACAAGTAGCTAAACATATAAAACATGTAGGTTGAACCGATTCCTATAGCCCAATATTCTGAAAAAAATCTAACCCTTACTTCCAAAGATAGCTACGCCCCCATTACTAATCCGCATAGGGAACAGCTTTTGTGGGACAGCGCACTTTATGATATTTATGAAATAACAGCATAAGCATGTACACACATGTAGAGGGATAAACTCAAACAAGCTTGTTCCAGTTTCAAAACTGAGCAGTGAAAAATGTAACAACGTACTCTAAGCAGCAAACTAAACCCATTAGATTAGACGACATGGGAAAACGTCTCCCTTACATCTTGACCATGGTGTTTCTGCTACCAAGCATGTCACCCTTCCTCCCCTCAAGAGAGCACAGGCGCTTGTTTCTTAACAGCACCCATACGGACAATAATATTAAACTGCCACTGGGGATAAGGGACCAGTGGTTAGGAGATTTATAAATATATGTTACTGGTTGTCCTGTCCTTTAAAACCACTTTTCTATAAGGGTTGCAAAATCCAAGGCAACATGGTTTTACTAGAGGCAGATTGTGCAAAAACGAATCCGGTTGACTTCTTTGATTGTGGGACTAGAGAACTAGAGTGAGGGCAGACGCTGAACATGGTCTACCTGAATTTCAGCAAAGCCTTTGATAACGTTCCTCATAGGAGGTTTATAAATGAACTCAGCAGCCTCAAGGTGGATATCAAGGTGGTAAAGTAGATCAGAAATTAGTTGACTGACAGAGGGCAGTGGTAAACTGAATTCACTTGGAGGAAAGAAAGGCAAGTACTGGGTGCCTGAAGGATCTGCCTTGGGGCTGGCTCTGTTCAATATCTTTGTGAATGATATTAGCAAAGGGTTGGAAGGACATGGTTACCTTTTTTTGCAGATACCACAAAAATCTACAACGGAGTGGACACCTCTAAGCGGTAGACAAAACGAGAAGTGATCGACACAGACTGGAAGACTGAATGCTTAACAGCTAAGCTTAACTAACGTGAACAAATGTAGAGGGATACATTTGGGATGGAAATATCCAAAGCAGCTGCTATATGTGATATAAGAAGAGAGGCTGATGTGCACATACCAGGAGAAAGATTTTAGGGCGACAGGTGCAGTGATCTCAAAGTAGCAAAACAGTGTGGCAAGGCAGTGGCCAAAGCCAGAGAGATGCTGAGAGAGAGGTATAACCAGCAGAAAGGAGGAAGCGGCCTAAAGCTCCCGTACAGATTGTTGATGAGGCCTCATTCGGAATACTGTGTTCATTTTTGGAGGCCGTCATTCTGCAAGGATACAAAAAGGCTAGAAAACGGGCCAGAGGAAAGCAACTCAAATTCTACAGGGTCTGCACCAAGAGACATACGAAATAAGATGCACACTGAAAATCAGTGCATATTTTCTTAATACATACTTTAAAAAAAACCCCACTCTACCTCTTATGCAGTAACCTAATACCATGCAAATTACTGCAGCATTAAAAGAAATGCACAGACAGGAAAAGGCGCACGACAAGCCAAAGTAATATGCATGCGGTTTTCTGCATCGGGGCTTTTTTTGCAGACAAAACTTAATGTATTCACCTCACCTCACCTATGATTGGTCCCTTGTCAGTAAAATTTCCATATAGCTGATTTATTAAGACAAAAAGGGCACTAACTTCCTTCATCAAAGTACAGTTTTTAATAAGCAGAATTCTGCTAAAGCATTTATATATAATCCGTGATTATTGCAAACAAAATTCAAGCTTGAACAAATATTTGAAATGTACATATGGTGGGCACTTCCGGGGATTTGCCCTACAACCTCTTTTTAATATGTTGGAGATTGGGACGAGGTCCACTTCTTGCTTACCTACCTCACCCCGGAGAAGTAGGGGAGCAGAAGAATGATAGACAACAGGCCAAGAAGGCCATGATTTATCTGTTTATTGATTTTATATAATTATTGTAAACCGCTATGATGTGTGCTTTAAAAGCAGTATATCAAATTTTACTAAATGAAATGAAATGCTGGCACATAAAGCTGGAACAGCAAACTATGTTAACATTAGCGATCCACCAATGAAAAAGCATGCATTAAGCCTTTGGGGCTTCTGTGCTTTTATCTGCATTGAGGGGGAATAGCCAATGGCAGGGCAGGAACGTGAACGCACATTCTTATGCATACAGCTTTTGTGCACACAAATCCTAAGTATTAGCCATTAAGTTAGGTGCATAAAAATGTGCTAAGTGGTGTGTAAAACTTAATACATCAACCTCCGTGGGTAGTGGATGCCTGGAACGTCCTCCAAGAGAAAGTGGGGGAAATAAAATGGTGATGGACTTCCAAAAGGAGTGGGATATACCCAGAGGATTCCTAAATGGCAAGAGGATGGAAACCTTCACTTCAAGGCAACAATGAAATGACTTTTGGTATTTCCAAGAGGCATGTTTACTAAAAGGATTTAACGTGTGTTGAGTGCTCAGAGTCCTTTTATTTCTATGAGTGCAGTAAGAGGACATAAGGAGGTAAACTTGTAGAGCGTGATAGTTACAACCCTATCTAGCTGGGCAGACTAGATGGACTGCTTTGGTTTTTATCTGCCATCATAGGAGGATGCACACATCAGAGTACTACTTTGCATGAATATACTGAGTCAAGAAGAATGCTTTATTGTAACTCCTGGAGACTCGTATGCCTGTAGAAACTTGGAAAGAAATATCTTTATGAAAGGCGGCAATGCATGTGCTTAGGGTGCCTGATGATTTCATACAGTGCAAGAAAAATATGTATTCATAGACCGGATACATGGCAGCAGACATTAAAAAGGGAAAATAAAATGCAACTAATCAGGACAGAACGAGATATGCAGAGGGATGTGATCTTCTGTGGCAGGGAAGGCGGCGAGCCAGAAGAATTTACTAAAAGTTGCAGCTAGAATGTCCAGCCCTTTCTGATGTAAGTATGAAATTCGTAAAACATAAGTACTTTCATCGTAGGTGGATTTACCTTATTAAGGATGATTAAATTATATATGTACTGATTTATGAAATTATATGAAAGATGCACAAATGGACAATATCTGCAGCTAACATTAATGATTGCCATTACTGTCCACAAGTTTTAAACTTACACTAAATTCAATCCCTTTTAAATGTCTATGTAAAAGTGGTAATAGTGATCACAGTGTGACCGTGTTTGATGTAATAAATGGAGGAAGGATGCACTGGAAATCCACAGTACTACCTTTAAATTTTCGAAAGGGAGACTAATGATAAAATGAGGGAAATAGTTAAGAAAAAACTAAAAAGGGCACATGCAAAGGTTAGATTTTCATTAAACATGGGCATTGCTAAAAAAATACCATCTTGGAAGCCCAGAACAGATGTGTTCCATGCTTTAAGAAAAGCAGAAGGAAGGCAAAAAATTGCCAGCATGGTTTACAACAGAAGTCAGAGGGGCTCCTGTAACCAAAAAAGCAACTTTCAGGAAATGGAAAAAGGAGCCAAATGACGAAAACAGGAAATAACATAAGCATTGGCAAGTTAGATGCAAGGCATTGATAAGGCATGAAAAGAGAGAATTTGAAAAAAAAAAAAGCTTGCCATGAAGCAAAAACACATAATAAAAAGGTTTTCTTCAAGTACATTCATAGCAAAAAACCTGTAAGAGTCAGTTGGATCATTAGATGATAGAGGGGGGAAAGGGGCACTAAGGGAGGAAAAGGACATAGTAGAGAGACTAAATGAATTATTTGCTTGGTCTTTACTGAAGAAAATGTAGGGAAGTTACCCATGCCTGAAATGGTATTTAAAGGTGATGTATCAGAAGAATTGAAAGTAGTATCGATAAACTGGGAAGATGTATTACAACTATTTGATAAACTGAAGAGTAGCAAATCACCTGGATCAGATGGTATATATCCAATGGTGTTGAAAGAATGGAAATATGAATCTGCAGACCTAATATTAGTAATCTGTGAGCTATCAATAAAATCATCTGTAGTACCTGAGGATTGGCACTACATTGACCATTCTCCAATTTTTAAAAAGGGTTCCAGGGGTGATGCAGGAAACTACAGACCAGTGAGCCTTACGTCAATACCAAAGAAAAAGGTAGAAACCAATATAAAGAATAAAATTATTGAACACGTAGATAAATCATGGTTTAATGGGAGAAAACCAACATGGATTTAGCCAAGGAAAGTCTTGTCTTACTAATCTGTTATATTTGTTTGATGGTGTGAATAAACAGGAGGACAAAGGTAAGCCACTTGATATAGTGTATCTGGATTTTCAGAAGCCTTGGACAAGGTCCCTCATGACAGACTCTTGGTGAAATTAAAATGATATCGGATAGGATACTATTGTGTATCCGAAAATGGTTAAAAAATAGAAAGCAGAAAATAAGCCTAAATGGCCAATTTCCTCAATGGAGAAAATTGAATAAGGGAAAAGCGCTGGGCCCGCTGCTTTTTAACATATTCATAAAGGACCTGGAAATGGGAACAACAAGCGAGGTGATCAAATTTGCAGATGATACAAAATCATTCAAAGTCTTTACAACACAAGAGAATTGTGAAAAATTGCAAGAGGACCTCAATAAATTGAAAGATTGGGTGTCCAAACAGAGGATAAAATTTAATGTGGACGAGTGCAAAGTTATGCATGAAGGAAAGAACCACCCAAACTATGGTTCCACAATGCATGGTTCCACATTAGGAACCACCACTACCCAAGAAAAAGATTTACGGTCATCATGGATATGTTGAAACCCTCCGCCCAATAAAGGAAATAGAATTCTAAGAATCATAAGGAAAAGAATGGAAAATAAAACCAAGGATATTATAATACCTCTATCGTTACATGGTATGACCACACCTTGACTATTGTATGCAGTTCTGGTTGTCGTATCTTATAAAAGGATATAGCAGAAATAGAAAAAGGTACAGAGAAGAGCCATCAAAATGGTAAAGGGGATGGAAGGATATCCCTATGAGGAAAGGCTTAAAAGGTTAGGGATCTTTAATTTGGAGAGGTCTATAAATTAATGAAGGGAGTTGAACAGGTAAACGTAGATCAGTTGTTTACATCATCAAAAAGTAGAAAGACTAGGGGACATTCAATGAAGCTATAATGTAACCCATTTAAGACTAATAAGAGAAAATATTTTCTCACTCAACGTGAAAAAAGTAGTAAAAGCTGTTAGTGTAGATGGGTTTCAAAAAGGTTTGGACAAGTTCCTGGAGGAAAGGTCCATAAACAATTATTAAAGAGGACCCGGGAAATCCACTGCTTACCCCAAGACATGCACTGTGGTACCTGTGTGCCTTTTTGAGAACCTGCCAGGTAGTTGTGACCTGGATTGGCCACTGTTGGAAACAGGATACTGGGCTTGATGGACCTGGGTCTGACCCAGTATGGCATTTCTTATGGGGTTTGTTAGGGCTTCAGTATGCTTTTTTCAGTCACGATAGAAGAAAACAAACTATAATGTAATCTAATATCCTTCAAAACACTGTCAGCATGAGGCCCACATCTCATACTTTCCTGAAGATTTACAGCGTGAACAAATACGTTAATTATTAGTATCTTTTGATTATTGTTGTGGCAGTTCAAGTAGATAACACGCTTCAGGTAAAAGATGTCTATAAATTGAAATAGTATTTAAAATATCTTATAGACCATAAAACCGAATGATAATCATCCCATGCAATGTACAGCGAAAGACTGTCACAGATAAAGAAATAATGTAAAAGCTAACCAAACAGATAAAATCATATTTAAACAAACATTACATAAAATCATCAGTCTATTTCAACAAATAGTTAAAAACTTCAGTAAATAAAAAGGCTTTCAAGCATTTCTTAAATATTTTCCCATTTTCTTCTGTCATTTCAACATGAACCAAACAGAACTTTGTACATGAAGGTCCCCCCACTATTGCACTGCACTATAACTTCCCTGCTGATACCAACCATTAGTAAGAGGAGACACGCTGCTCATCTTTTCTACATTGCTACCGGGCATGCTCAGACACCAGAGGTACAACCAATAGCAGTTCAGGAACAACAACTTAGCCAAAAGGAAACTATGAAACAGGATGATTCGTTTATTGTTTATTTAGCATTTTCTTTATCACCTCTCACCAGCTTGAGGAGGAAACTATAGAAAGAAAAGGAAAAGAACTGCCCTTTTAATTAGGAAACAAAGGGATAGCACAGCTCATGGACATGGCCACTGTAGTGAAATTTGATTAGATCAGTGCAAAAAAAGGGAGGGGACAGGTTACCCCAACATGTTACAGTGACCAAAGTCTTCAGGGCCATTTAGAATTTCTGATAGGATGACTCGCTGCAACTATACGAAGGATGAGAATTCCAGAGAGGAGGGGCCAAAAAGAAGGAAGTAGACATACAGGCGGGAGCATGGCACTGAAGGAACAGCCAACAGATTGGCTCCTTGGGAGCAAAGTATACAGGCAGAATGATAAAGTATAAGGAGTAGAGTGGAAAGCCTGGTGGGTGAGCACAAGAATTTTAGAAGAGCAGCAGTAGGACATCGGAAGCCGATGATTATAATACAGCAATGGTGTGATGTGGTCATACTTAGAAGCATTGCACATTAGTTTAATGGCCGTGTTCTGTACCGTCTGAAGTCTCTTAATTTCAGAATGAGTGATACTGCAGTAAACGGAGTTGTAGTCATCCGAGAGGTGGTTAACAAATGAATGAGGGTTCGCAGGCCCTGTGAAGAAAGATTGAGGCTTATTCAAGACATCAAGCCCCGAGTAAGGAAGAAACTCTCACCGTAGCTTAACCTTTCATGATCACATTTCTGCTAAGGCATAAAGCAACACTCCGATAACGTAATGTGGTGAAAGCTATCAGAGAGTCAGAGATTCACAGTGAAAGCAAAGGCCAGTTATCCACAGGGCTTGGGGCTTTGTTGGGTTGAGTTTTAGATGACTGGTGTGAAGCCATGATGTTATATTGAGGCAGTGATTAATTTGCTTGAGCCTGGGTGCAGAAGGAAGTGTGTAAACTGCTAGAAGAAGGTCATCAGTGTAATAATATGTGCCAGTGTCTAGATCCTGGATGATGGTGGCCAGAGATGCCAGGAAGATGTTGAAGAGTAAGAGAGACAATATCGAACCCTGACGCACCCTGTGCTGTAGCAGGAACTAGAAGTATGAGTTTTGAGAAGACGAGAAGAGCAGCTGTGAGGAAAGGAAGAGAACCATGAAAGGACCGAGCTGCCTAGGCCAATATTAGATAGACCGTAGAGAAGGAAATCATGAATAACCCATGCGATCAGATCTAAAGCTTTAAACCAAGTGTCTCCATAGCAACCCTAAAGCACATAAGCAGTTGCAGCAGTAATTCTAGTTACAGTATCCACTGCAACAAATGCTCGACTCAGTCACCTTTCTTGGTGATTTCTTTCTGTGAGTTTATGGAACATTCTGCAGGGTAAATGGTTTTGGAGGATAGGTAAAGGGTCAGCGAAATTATCCTTCCACATCATCCCATGGTGAATGGACCTATTAGAGTGCAGAGATTGTACTCATGTTCCAGATGTCCTGACTTAGAAGTAAGATTCATGACTGCCATGGTAGGCGTAAAACTAACCCATTTGGAAAAACTGCCCCGGAAAATGTACTGTTGAAAGAACTCAAAAGCTGACGTTACAAAAAAAAAATCATTAGTAACCATCTGGGATCACTGGATAAAAATGGAATTTTATGGTGCTTTCCCACTGCTGACCCTGGCACCGGTAGAAAACGTTCCCCTCATTCACCACCCACACAGATGTCAGAGCAGCAGTGGGTACAAAAAGGCTACTGTGAGTTGAAGTAATTGGCACATAATGTGTCAAATCGTGAATAAAAATGTATCGTTTTATCATCTTCCCCGAGGCTCTGCATTTGTTTTGCAGGGTTTTTCTATTTAGGAAAACGAGAAAATATGAATACATTCTCTTCTTTATAAATTAACACAGGGCTCAACAAAACACAGGTGCCAGTTCACCAAAATAGATAACACGCCCAGGATTTCATGCCCCTGATTTGGCTGCAGCTTCTCAATAACACAATTTTTCATGTTTCCCCACCGCGATCGGCTCTCTGAACATTTGAGAGATCTCGCGGTGTCATCAAGGGAAGTCTGCAACATCGTGGTTTGCAGGAGCTACAGCCAGGCACAAGAATCGGTGAGTGGAATGACTGGATGGGGGGGGGGGGGGCGCTATGAGAGAGAGAGAGAGAGCACACAAAAGCAAGACTGGGAGGGGTCATGAGAGAGAGAAAGTAAGGAAAGGCTGGAGAGGGGTAATGGCAAAGAGAGAGATTGGACGAAGGCCAAGGCAAGTGATATGTGAAACAAAAAAAAAAAGTCTCTCTTTATATAAGCAGGCCATGGTGATATGTGAAACAAAACAGGAAGGTGCCTCAGATGCAACTATAAAGGGGTCACTACGGTTGGTGGAGGGGGAGTGGGGCCCTACCTTCTACAGTGGCATGTGAAAGACCCAGGTTATTAAGCTTTTTTTCCATAGAAAATGGGAAAACGGTCTTAGTAAATCAGGCCCTAAAACCTAAAAAGGGAACTGCAATACACCTTTGGGGGAAGGAAGGGGGGCGCTATGACCTAGGTCTCCATAGCCAGCTCCCAAATTCCAAGAAAATTGGAACCAGCTGAATTAACAGAACATTCAGCTGATGACATAACCTATTTTCTTGATCCTTACTAATAATAAATGGTGAAAGCAAGTGTAGTATAGCTCCTGGAATGCTTTCCAAGTGTGTGTGTGTGTTTGTGTTTTGTATCTACATGTATATGTACGCGTGTAGGTATATACAGTAGTGGCCAAAATTGTGGCTACCCCTTGACATTTAGTTCATTTCTAGCAATATGTGCTCAACTATTTTGTGTGTTTTAGGAAGGAAAGTACACAATATTGGTTCAGAAACTATACTGAAATAAAAATTCATCAATTCAAGTCTTATGATGTCCAAAAAAACCTGAAGATACAGTGTCAGAAGTATATTGCTGTGGGGTATTATTAAATCATCATTAAAGTCAGTAACATGTTGGAAATCCTTTGGCATCATTGACAACTTGGCATCTTCTGGGCATTGATTCAACAAGTTTCTTGACATCCTCCTTTTTGAGTATATGGAACCAGGAACTGCTAATGCACTCAATCAGTTACTTCTTGTTGCCTGGAAGCTTTGCCACAGCCGTCTTCAGTCTGGACCACAGGTTTTCAATCGGATTGAGGTCAGGACTGTTTCCAGGCCATGACAACAATTCCACATTATTGTCAGCAAACCATTTCTTGCAAATAGTTGCTGTGTGACATGGTGCTCCATCCTGTTGATATTTAAAGTCCCTATCAGAGCTGAATATGTCAGAAGCATAAGGCAGCATTTTGGGTTTGAGGCTATCTGCAATGTATCGTTTTGCACTGATGGTGCCACTCAAACTTGAATCCTACTTACACCATGCCAAGACATGCATCTCCCCCCACCCCCCCCAAATATCATGACACCCAGGGGATGCTTAACATTAGCGTTGAGGCATTTCTGGGATGAGGTCTTCTCCAGGTCGTCTTTGCACATATTGAATACCATCATGCCCAAAAATTGAAATATCTGTCTAATCGCTCCAAATAACTATTTTCCAGTCTTCAACTGACCAATTCAAGTGTTCTTTGGCCCAGTCAAGCATTTTCCTTTTTTGAACTGGATTCAGGAATGACTTTTTTCTTGGTCTTCTGGCTTTCAGACCAGCCTCTAGTAGTCTACGACACTCTGGTATCAAGACAAAATGTTGATATCATTTGCAGTAATTCTTCTGTTCCCTAGAGCCAGTTTTACTATTCACCTGTCAGCTGTAAGTGTTGACTTTTTCCTGCCCTTTCCCTGTTTATGATTGTTCCAGTCCTCTTAAAGCAGTTGCGCAACTTCTGAACACTGGAGGCTGTTACTCCACTGCCAAGTTTCTATGATGTTTCTCTAAAGCTGTAGCCTTCCATGCTCAGTATGACTGCAGAAGCCCTCTTTTTGGGTGACCAGTCTTGTCTCTTGCTAGTTTTCATTCTTAATATTTACTTAAAAGAAAGACCATAGTAAATTTGGATAGTAAATATAGTAATATAGCATATGGCGGCAGATAAAGGCCAGTATAGTCCATCTAGTCTGCCCAGCAAGGCGGCAAGAGTAGGTGCACCTGCCGCTCCGTGCAGGTCACCTCTCCCCATGCCTTTGTTTAGGGGTGTACCCACCGCTCACATGTAGGTCACCCCTATTTGTTCAGATATAAGAGATAGCTATGTTTATTTTGATTTTATCCTGTAGCTATAAAGGGATCAACTGTGTCTGTCCCATGTCATTTTGAATTTTGTCACTGTATTTGCCCCCACCCATCAGGAGGGCATTCCAAGCATCCACCACACTGTCAGTGAAAAAGTATTTCCCGATGTTGCCTTTCAGTTTACCCGCTTGCAGCTTCATGTTATGCCCTCTAGTTTTACAGCTTCCCCATCTTTGGAAGAGATGTGTTTGCTCATTAATACGCTTAAGTATTTAAAGGTCTGAATCATATCTCCCCTGTCCCTCCTCTCTTCCAGAGTGTACATATTTAGGTCTTCAAGTCTCTTCTCATAAGTCTTCTGATGCAGGATCCAAATCATTTTGGCCACCTTCCTCTGGACTGCTTCCAGCCTTTTTATATCCTTTGTGAGATACTGTCTCCAAAATGGAATACAATATTCCAAGTCACCAGCGACTTGTACAGTGGCATTAGTACCTCTTCCTTTCTTCTGGTAATTCCTCTCTGTATGCAACCCAGCATCCTTCTGGCTTTTGCCACTATCTTGTCACACTGTTTTGCCACCTTGAAATCCTCAGAAACAAATCACTCAGAGGTCCTTCTCCTGGTCCGTGCTCACCAACCTCTCTCCCCCTATAGCATTCAATTCCCTTGGATTTCTGCTTCCAAAGTGCATGACACTGCACTTCTTCCCATTAAATCTTAACTGCGAAGTATTAGACCATTCTTCCAGCTTTTGTACGTCTTTCCTCATGTTATCCACTCTCTCAGGGGAGTCCACGCTTGTCTTTTTGCAGATGACACAAAAATTTGCAGACTTTTCCATTCAGTCCTTCAGCAATATCACTCACAAATATATTGAGCAGTACCGGTCCCAGGACTGAACCCTGTGGCACACCACTAATCACCTTCCTTTTAGCCGAGTTCCATTTACCGTCACCTTCTGTCATCTGTCAGTCAACCAATTTCTGATCCAGTTCACCACTTTGGGACCCATCCCCAAGCTGTTGAGTTTATTGATAAGCCTCCCATGAGGAACAGTATCAAAGGCTTTGCTGAAATCTAGGGAGATAACATCCATCACATGCCTTTGATCTAGTTCTCTGGTCACCCAGTCAAAGAACTCAATCAGATTTGTTTGGCAAGACAGTCCTTAGGTAGAAAAGTGAAATTTATCTCTTAAATAATTGAATTTTACTTAGGGTTTTTTTTTAATGTTTTTATAATTTAAAATATTTTTGAAGAATTAACCAACAACAACAACAACAACAACATGCTTACAAACATTTGTGATAAACATTCAAAAAGAACACACACAAATATTAAATGCCTGAAAAACAAGTGGTGTAATTACATGAAATATGCAAACTTATGCTCACCTCTCATCTTAAAATGCAAAATCACAAATTTTCAGAGTAAAGGTATGCTTTTTAGGCCTCTGCTGAATAAACAAACAACATATTCAACCATAGACTTTACATCAAGTAGAACAGACAAGGGAAGTAAGAGACTTCAAATACGCATGATGGGTATGAATTGCTGATGTATCCACAATTTTGGCCACTAGTGTATATTTCTGTGTATGTGATGGGGCATGTGCATAAGGATGTGTGTGTCTGTCTGTGTATGTGTATGTGTATGCTTGTAATTAGGAGATGAGAGATGAGCAGTTTAAAAGAACTTCTCTAACCAATGTGTATCAGTGTTTCTATGCCGCAGCTGCTGAAACTGTCTCTCCTGGAAAAAAAATGTACTGTGACTATTTCTCTGTAATCCTCGGTACAATTTGGCCCATTTTCAAAACCAGTTTGCCTTCCCTGTTTTCTCCCCATGCTAAATTTGGCCTACATTTTGGGAGTTATTTTATCCCCAGACATTTGATTTCTTATGTATAATTTCCTTCTAACGTTCTGTTGGTTTGGATAGAATAAAAAGGAAATAAAATGACTGATGATATCACTAGTGAGCAATGATGATGCCAGGAATTAAACTGATCACATGGCTTATATTTAACCCTGTATTTATTTTTATACCGCGCTCTTTAGAATCATTGCGGTTTACATGTATACTAACAGGTACTTTTTATTCCCTTGTCCCCGAAGGGCTCACAATCTAAGTGTACCTGAGGCAATGGAGGGTTAAGTGGCTTGCCCAAGGCCACAAGGAGTGGCCATGGGACTAGAGACCCCAGTCCCTCCGGCCTGAAGTTGCTTGTCCCCATGCGGGAATTGAACCCCCGGCCTTCCGGCCTGAGGTAACCTGTCCCAACCACTGAGCCACTCCTCCCTCCAATTTGTAACATTTGCAACCCTAACTAATCACTAATCAGCCTTGTCTTCCCCTATCGCAGTACAATAAATAATTCCTACACTGAAGATGCCAAAACTAAGTTTTACACAAGAAAACTCCTCCATCTTCCTCATCAATAATACTGAATCTCATTCAACCCTAAACCATTTCTTTGATTTTTCATCCACATTACCCTTCAGAATATCCCACATTGCCTTACAATACACTAATTCCTCTTAAGAAGCAAATTCCCATCATGGAAAACAAAAACGAAGATTATTCTTATTATATTGTTACTGACTCTAACCCTAATTAACAAAGTCCACTCTCTCAAAACATAACACACACCCAATACCGATAATTCCTTACCAATAGCGTTCTAGAGAAATCACCACTACACAGACAATTCATACCCCACCATTCAATACGAAGCAACGGATCATCCACATCAGATCCTATAATCAGTCAATACACAATGGATGTCTCAACCCTACCAACACTGCATCTCTAAAGGGAGGAGTAGCCTAGTGGTTGGGGCAAGGTACTTCAGGCCGGAAGGTCGGGGGTTCAAATCCCACTAGAGGACAGCAACCTTGGGCCGGAAGGACTGGGGTTTCTAGTCCCACAGATGCTCCTTGTGGTCTTGGGCAAGCCACTTAACCCTCCATTGCCCATGTTCCCTGTAAGTATTAGTGTATGTGTCTCATATCCCTGCATGTTAAATGTATCCCCCAATTGTGTTGTGACCGCTTTGATTGAAGGACAAGGCGGTATACAAAACTGTCTAAATAAAATAAATAAAATGGGTTCTTATAAATGCAAGATCCCTCAGGAATAAGATTCCAATAATAAACTGACATCATCCATAGTTCCAAACCAGAATTCTTATGTATCACAGAAACTTGGCTCTACAATACAGATACAGTACTCCTCAATCAAATCAAAATACCAGGCTACATCATCTTCCAGTAATGCCAAAATAACTGAAAGAGGCCTCCATCCGCCCAATATTAACAAAATCACCTACTGGATACTAACAACCCTAGCTCCTACAGACCAATATCAAGTTTGTCATTCTTATGTAAAGTAATTGAAAAAGCTGTACAAAGGCAACTTCAAGATTTTATAGACACAAACACCCCACTTGATCCTCACCAGTATGGCTTTTGTGCCCACCACGGAATTGAGACCCTTCTAACATCCCTCCTTGGCAATATCATTATTGGAATGGAAAATACCAAACAGGCATATATCCTCATATTCCTAGACGTAACAGCTGCCTTTGATTCTATTAACCACAAAATCTTGATCAACCATCTAAAACATCTCAAGATAGGAGGCATCATAATCCATTGGTTTAAATCCTACCTAACTGACCGCACACAACAGGTCATACTCAATAGTACCCTCTTGATGGAGAAAAGAGCTGAATGAATCTCTCTGTCTGCTTTCCCAGAATCCTCTCTGAAAACTCCATTTTGAAAATGAACGCATAAGGAAGTCTCCATCTCTGTGTGTGCTGTGAACCTTCAGACAAGCTGTCAAGATGAACTGCAGAGAGAATGGTTACCCATGAGTATACATAAACAAGAGAGACACAGGAATTGAGAGACGGAGATAAGACCCTTGTAAAAGACCATAAAACAAGAGAAAACAAAGGGAATGTGTTCCTATGTAATAAATAACCATATGAAAAGCAACTAATGTGTTTAAAGGAATGTATAAATTAGTACTTTGAAGAACGTACTTTGGGCAGTGTCCGAAGCTCTGTATTGAGTAACGTCACTCTCTGTCTCATAGGATAACACCACAGTGTTATACGTGCTGCAGACCTGTGTATTTGAGCTCAGTAAATTAGACTGGTTTTTACTCATGAGTTGTCCTATTTTACAAATGTATACACAAATTGTAAGGCGTGAGCGCGGTCCGATATTGGGATGGTATACAGTACCGAGGCATAAAAAAAAAACCAATACTCTCCAAAAGATTCCAGCTACCCCAGGGAATTCCGCAAGGTTCAGCATTGTCAGCATTACTATTCAACATCTATAATCAGCCAATCTGTGACATAATCCGCAAACACAATGTGGATTATACAATTTATGCAGGCGACACAATGCTATTCACAACTACTGAGGCACTAAATTAACAAACTGCCACAAAGATGTCTCACTACGGCTCAACTCGGTGAATCTATCAATCAATTTAAATAAAACAGAAGTTCTAATGATATCCAGAAACAAATCTTTTTCACCACTTGATAAACAATTCCTCCCTTGAAATTAAACAAGAAATAAAACCTCAGCATTCTATTGGACCAGAACCTCAACATGTCAAAACATATCAGCATGATAAAGCGTAGTTACTCACCTGTAACAGGTGATCTCTGGGAACAACAGGAATTTAGTCTTCACATATGGGTATCGTCAGTACCGACGGAGCCTGCGCGGGAACGCTCCCCAGCATCCAATAAGAACGCTTTTGGGAGCATCCCTCAGCACATGCGCGCTGCCTTCCCGCCTTTCCAACTGTCCCTCTTCAGTTAAGTTTGTAGCCGAGTGAAAGGATAGAGGGAGAGAGAAAAGATAGAGAGAGATAGAGAGACAACTCCTAGGGGAGGTGGGTGGGTTGTGAAGACTAAATTCCTGCTGTTCCCCGAGATCACCTGTTACAGGTGAGTAACTATGCTATCTCCAGGAACAAGCAGGAATGTAGTCTTCACATATGGGGACTCCCTAGCTGAAGATGCCAGGGATATAGCCCCAGGAAGCTGCCACCCAAGTAAGGTGGGCCATGCTTCCTCCCATGGATCTCTCGCATCCCACCAGGGTTGGTGGGTAGGAGTTGAATTAGGTCTGGAAGAGATTTTGAAGAACAGCTTGGCCAAAGAAGGCATCCCGATGGGAGGCTTTATCTAGGCAGTAGTGGGCTGTAAAGGTGTGTACCGAAGCCCAGGCGGCTGCTCGACAAATGTCATCAATAGACAGAGTGAAGGTTAGCCATAGAGGCCGCCATGGCTGTGACATGGCCTTTAAGAGGAAGACTCTTACTCTCATAAGCAAAGGATATGCATTGTGCAATCCATTTGGACTGAGTTCTCTTGGAGACTGGAAGTCCCAAATGACTAGAATCAAAAGCAATAAAAAGTTGAGAAGACTTTCTATGTTGCTGTGTTCTTTGTAGGTAAAAAGCCAAGGCTCTTTTACAATCCAAAGTATGAAGGTTCCTTTCTGCATTAGAGGCATGAGGCCTCAGAAAGAATACAGGAAGATAAATTGATTGATTTAAATGAAAAGGTGAAACTACCTTTGGCATAAAGTGTGTTCTAAGAACAACCTTATCATGGTGAAACCTAGTGTAAGGAGGATCAGCCACTAAAGCTTGCAATTCACTAATGCGACGTGCAGAGGTGATTGCAATTAGGAAGATGACCTTCCAGGATAAAAACTTTAGGGTTGTAGTGGCTAAAGGCTCAAAAGGCGGTTTCATGAGCTGCCTGAGAACTAGGTTTAAATCCCATGCCACCGGTGGTGGTCTGATGGGAGGCTTTGTTAATAGAAGACCTCTCTTAAATCTTGTTATGAGTGGATGAGAGGAAGTTGGTTGTCCATTTAGAGGCTTATAGGAAGCACTATAGCAATTGCACTAAGATGGACTCTTACGGAATTGGTCTTTAGACCAGAATTTGATAAATGAAGTAGATACTCTAGTATCGATTCCAAAGGTATCATAAGGGGGTTTAACCCCTTCTGTGAACACCATATATTAAAACATTTCCACTTGAAGGCGTAAGAGCGTCTTGTAGAAGGTTTTCTTGAAGCCTGACGGATATCCTTTACCTGCTGGGAAAGGTTAAGATCCTGAAGGTCTAAGCTTTCAGCAACCAGGCCCTGAGATGCAGGGACTGGGGGATTCGGGTGCCATAGTATCCTGTTTTCTTGGGAGAGGAGATCTGGAGCATAGCCTAACTCCAGAGGTGCAGCTTGAGAGAGATGTAGAAGCAGGGGATACCACGTTTGGCGTGGCCACCATGGCGCTATGAGGATCATATGACCTCTGTCTCTTTGAAGCTTGAAGAGTGTTTTGGGGATGAGGGGAATGGGTGGGAAGGCATAGAGGAAGTCATGACCCCAGTGAAGAAGGAAGGCGTCCCTTTCCTGGCAATTTTGAGCCGGAATCCTGGAACAGAACCGGGGAAGTTTGGCATTCAATGGACTTGCAAATAGGTCTATGTCGGGGGTTCCCCAGATCTGAAATATCTTGGCCACCTGGTCTAGGTGGAGAGACCACTCGTGAGGCAGCAGTACTCGGCTGAGCTTGTTGGCCCAAAGGTTTTGAATGACTGGAAGATATACCACGAGAAGGTGAATTTGATGCTCTCTGGCGAGGGCCCATAGTCATAAAGCTTTGTTGCATAATGATAGAGAGCCTGTTCCGCCCTGCTTGTTCACGTAGAACATAGCTACTTGATTGTCCGTTTGGACTAGACTGTCTTGTAGCTGAGCTGGGCATGGAATACTCGAAGAGCTAGATAGATTGCTCTGAGTTCCAGGAGGTTTATGTGAAGACAAGCCTCCTGTGGAGTACAGGTACCCTGGGTAGAGAGATGATGCAGGTGTGCTCCCCATCCCACCTGTGATGCATCTGTTAGGATGGCCTGGAATAGAGGTTGCTGGAAAGGAGACCCCACTAGAAGATTTTCCAGCAATTGCCACCATTGTAGGGACAAGATCAGTTGTTGTGAGTTTGATACCTTGTCCAACAGACATCCTGTGGCCTGTGTCCACTGTGTGGATAGGGTCCACTGGGCTGCTCGCATATGAAGGCGAGCGTAGGGAACCACATGAACCGTGGATGCCATATGTCCCAATAGTTGTAGTAGTTCGAGGAGTTAGGGAGGACTTCACCGCTGCTTGAGAAACTAGCTGCATTATATGAAGACAGTGGGGTTGTGGGAGAAAATCCCTTGACTGTCTGGTATCTAGACAAGCTCCTATGAACTCTAGGGACTGAGACGGAGCAAGTTGCGATTTTGGGAGGTTTATGACCAATCCCAAGTATTGAAGGATTCGCATTGTGCGAGACAGTGCAGATCTGGCTTCCAGAACCGTGGGGGCTCGAATGAGCCAGTTGTCCAAGTAAGGGAAGACAAAAATCCCCAGGGTTTGGAGAAATGCAGCTACTACTGCCATGCATTTCGTGAATACTCTTGGTGCTGAAGCCAGGCCAAAAGGGAAGAACCCTGTATTGGAAATGTTTTCCCTTGAAAAGGAATCTTAAGAATTTCCTGTGATCTGGATGGATTAGAATGTGAGTATATGCATCCTTTAGATCTAGAGAACATAGCCAATCCTGACTTTGAAGGTATGACAGAAGAGTTCCCAGAGAAATCATTTTGAACTTTTCCCGGAACAGATATTTGTTCAATTCTCTGAGGTCTAGAATGGGTCTGTGTCCTCCAGTTTTCTTTGGAATAACAAAATAGGGGGGAGTAGAACCCTGCACCCTGCTGAAGAATGGGCACCTCCTCTATTGCTCCTTGAGCAAGGAGTGTTGAGACCTCTTGATCCAGTAGATTGCCTGTAGTGGTTTGGGAATTGAACTGTCTTACGATTGTAGGAGGGGGCATGCTGTGAAAATGAAGCTTGTACCCCTCTTCCACAATGGACAGAGTCCAGTTTTCTGTTGTTATTTGGTGCCATCTGTTGGCAAAATGACACAACCTGCCTGGAATGTTTAGGGGTTCTGGCCCCTTCAGAGGCAGGAAGGCTAGGTTCTCTATGAAGGAGTCAAAGCCCTTGAGGGGGCTGGGCCTGTGGAGCTGGTTGAGCTCTAAGGCCTTTTGGCTTCTTTTGTCTGGATTGTTGTTGTTGACCCTTCTGGGCAACTTGACCCTGAGCTTGCCCTTGCTGGGTATAGGATGGATAACACTTCCTCTTTTTGCTGAAAAAGGGTTTTTTATAGGGTTTCTTTTTGGCCGGAGTGGCTGTAGATTTTGACAATCTGTCTAAAGTGAGATTGTCAGTATCTATCTCATTAGCCTTCTCCTGCCAATTCTTGCCAAACAGATTTTCTCCTGTGTAAGGGATGTTTCCCAATTTATCCTGTACCCAAATCTCCAAATCTGATGCCTGAAGCCAGGCAATCTGACGTGCACCAATGGCAATAGCAGAGGTTCTGCTGATGCATGCAAAGCAGTCAAAGGCTGCACGGTTTACAAACTTGGAGACATCTTGAGCATGCTTGACCAGAGTGAAAAAGTCCTGTCATTTGTGCTCAGGGAGAAGGGGGCTCATAAGCTCCAAATCTCCTGTGACCTCCTTGAGAAACATTCCCATATATAAAATATATGAGCTGATCCTAGCTGAAAGCATGGAAGCCTGAAAAGTCCGACGCCCAAAAGCATCAAGAGTCCTGCATTCACGACCTGGAGGATTGGATGCATGTCTCTTTGCACTTTACATCCTACGCATGGCTGACTCCACTACCATTGAATGGTGTGGCAGCTGAGTCTTTTGAAAACCAGGTCATGGTGGAACTCGATACATGGTATTGAGTCTCCTAGAATGAGGAGATGTGATCAAAGGTGTTTCCCACATTCTGAGCATCAAATCATGAAGAATTTCATGAATGGGCAGAGTGGATGCTCCCTTGGGAGCCTTAGGGTATTGGAGAATTTCCATTTCCTTTGCTCTAGGTTCTTTTTCAGGAGCTACCGTGATTGAAAGGCCTCTGGCCACATCACGAATAAAATCCTGAAAAGACATGTCTTCCGGAGGAGACATTCTGAGTTGAGGAGGAGTCTTCCGGGAGAAACACTCTGGTACCGGCAGAATTATCAGAGTCATCGGAATCGGAGGATTCGAAGTATCTCTAACCCCGATGTTCATGCAAAGCACGATCTCGGTATCGATCAAAGTCGGTACCGAATTGGTCCGGTACCGATCTGTCGATGCCAGAAAAAGTCAGCATGGGAAGGATTCCCACCGGGGCCGGTACCGATGGTACTGGTACCGGTATCTGTACCGGTGCTGGTACTGGTGCCGCAGCTGTAAGGAGAGCTGCAAGACTGCATTCGATAGCGAGGAATCTCTGGTCTGTCGACGCTGCCGATGCCTGGGTATCAGTACCAGTAAAAGCAGCCGGAACCCCTGAGCATGGCACCAGTAGTTCTGTCGTGATTGAAGCCTCGAGAACATCCTGGAACCCTGTTGATGCTTTGGAGGCCAAAGCCTCCCGCCGGGGCTGTTTGCCGGTGTAGTTTCCTCAAGGGCAATGCCAATGGCCTCTCGATGCTTTGAAGGAGAGCTACCCTTTGAGGACCGGCTCTTATGTTTAGTTACCTGAGATCCATGGGAGGAAGATGAGGCTCTTGAAGGCGTCGATGCAATGGTCCTGGTATCCAAAGAAAAGAGGGTACTGAGCTTTGCAGCCCGGTTCTGTCTTCCTCTTTTAGTCATTCCCATACAGGAGGAACACTCAGATGGAGAATGGTCAGGGCCTAAACATTTTAGACACCACTCATGGGTGTCAGTGATGGACATGGTTTTAAAAAAATGTACTAAATGTGGCGGTACCACTAGCTGGTTTTTCCATCTTTTGGGAAAAATGGGGCCTAATGCCCAAAATGGCACCTAGCACCAAAAGAAAAAGTTTCCGAAGAGAAACAGTTCAAAAATTGATATATTATTATTTTTTTTAAAAAAGAAGAAAGAACCAGCGGTACCGGTAGGTGTCGTGCGGAGGCAGGCGCGACCACAAGAAAACAAGTTTAAAGAAGAAATTTTCTGCGGGGACAGGTTATGTGTCCTGTCAGCTCCACGGAAAACAAAGAACTGAAGAGGGACAGTTGGAAAGGCGGGAAGGCAGCGCGCATGTGCTGAGGGATGCTCCCAAAAGCGTTCCTATTGGACGCTGGGGAGAGTTCCCGCGCAGGCTCCGTCGGTACCGACGATACTCATATGTGAAGACTACATTCCTGCTTGTTCCTGGAGATCAAGAATAATATATAATAAAATGCATACGATACGAAACTTAAGACCCTTACTGTCTTCAGAGGACTTCTGCACGATAACCCAAGCATTTATTGGTCCACATTTCGACTGCAGCAATATTATCCTTCAAGGACTCTCTAAACAAATCCTAAAACCATTACAGATGGCGCTGGACACTGTAGCCTGCATTATAATGAAAGTCCCAAGAACCGAGCACATAACTCCAATCTTGTACCACTTACACTGGCTACCTGTTTTACAGAGAATCAAATTCAAGGCAATATTAACAACAATCAAATCAATACATAAACTTGCCCCAACATACCTCACCTCACTAATCCAGATCCAACAGGAAACAAGAAACAGAAGGAAAAATATGAAGAACCTTCTATCCACACCAGCAACATCAAGAAATGCAAACCAATCAACGACAAATAGGGCTTTTTCTTTATACTCCCCCATTCCGTAGAACTCTCTTCCAAACAAACAAACAATCTATGCGAAGTAAAGGACCTATCGACATTCAGACAGAAACTCAAAACCCTATTATTCACTGAATCCTACCAACAATTATTTCAAATCATTTTTATTATTATTATGAAGATATGCACACACCAGTCAAGCAACAGTACAAAGTGCAAAAACACCCACAACCGCCCCTCCCAAAAGATAAGCTAAATACATACAGTAACCTCTCAAAATACAAGCTAAATATAAACAAAATATAAACAGTAAGAGCATCCCCCTGAGCACTATTTACTCGAACAATCCCCTCCCCCCCACCCTCCCAGACAGCCAGCACAGATAATCAACAAACCCCATATTAGGAACAGCATATATACTGGTGGGATTAGTAATGATGGCACAACAAAGAGCATAAAATACAACACACTATAGGAGGACCAGGGCAGCCCGCTCCCAGGCAAGCAGCAGGCTCCAACACTCAGAGCGGGCAAGATATTCAGGCATGGTGGCATGAATCTCTCCAACGTATGGAACACCCCACCTAGATATTCAACACCCCACCTCGCTCCCTAGGGGACAAATGGGAAAACATGGGGGACCACAATTCCAAAAAACCCTCCCAACTCGTACCCCCTTTTTGTTGTGCAGTCAGCTTCTCCATACACATCAAGTCAAACATGTAGTTCTCCCAGAGCGCCAAGCATGGAGGGGAGGTAGCTATCCACTGGCTCAACAGGGCCCTCTTAACTAACAGAAAACCCCGCTCAAGCATTGCTCGATGCCAATAAGAGAACCTTTCACACCCCAACTCCCAATTATGAAATAGACAAACCTCTCTCTGCATGACACATCCCACCCCAACCACCCCTGCAACGTATTACAGACTTGCATCCAAACATCCCGCACCCTCGGACACCCCCAAAATTTGTGCGCTAAAGTCCCCACTTCTCGGCCACACCACGCACAGACAGCAGAGAGCTGCAACCCAACATGAGAGGCCCAATAATCACTGGTATACGCTCGCCATAAAAATTTATATTGCAGTTCCCCTCAAAGGCCACCCGCAAGATCTCCTCCGTCATTTCCTCTACCCCATCTCGTCTCCACCGAAGGGCAAGCTCGGTAAGAAACCCAGTACCTCCCAAGGGCCGAAGCACCCTCCGCGAGGCCATCTCCCCCATGCAACGCTCCTCTAACTGCTCCAAGATGGCACGCGGTGACTCGGAAGCCGACCAGGCTCCCCCTCCCTTGTTAACAGACGCCAAATAATAGCGTATTTGCAAGTATCCATAAAAATCTTGCTGACGAATATGATATCGGCGCTGAACTTGTTGGAAACTGTCCATAACCCTAAGCTCACTAGAATACAAATCTCCCAGACAAACAAGCCCCCTCCCAGCCCAGTCACAGAAGATACTCTGCTGTGCAAACCCGGGTTGAAAATCAGGGTTGCCCACCACAGGTAGCAGAGGGGACGTACACCAATCCCAACCAAAGCGCTGACATAGCACTTTCCAGGCAGCGCGCAAGGCCCCCATATAGCCCCCACCCACTCCAGTCCTTATCGCCGTCGGCAACTGACGTACATGAAGAAGATAAAGACCATGGTACGGGGCCAATACTGCCGCCAATTTCCGAACCGGGGCACATCCCCCATCATCCTCCACCAACGTTCTAATATGGCGAACGAGATAGCGCAAATTATAGTTGCGCAGGGAAGGCATCTCCAATCCCCCCTCCGCTCTCCTACTCATTAAGGCCCTCAGGGGTATCCGTGCCCTACACCCCCCCCCCATAAAAACCCACGCAAACACTGTTCCAAACGCTTCCAATCCTTGTCCAGAATCCATAAAGGTAACATACGCAGCACATATAGCCATCTAGGAAACTCCACCATGACAAAACGCAATCCTCCCCTTCAAAGATAAAGGCAAACCGCGTCAGCCTGCCAAAGTTTTACTACTGCGGGCTAGCAAACCCGGCACATTAGCCCGATACAAATGTGCAGGCCGGTCAGGTAACTGAATCCCCAAGTACTTAATCGCCCCATCTGCCCACACCAACGGAAAAGCCCCGTCCCACCCCGGCCTCACTTTGCCCCCAACGTCCAGAACTACCGACTTAAAGGCATTAACTTTTAATCCCGCAAAGCCCCCATATTCCTGGATCAACTGGAGCGCGCGCTCCAACGACGCAGGTAATTTCGTGAGACACAGCAGCATGTCGTCAGCAAAGGCGCTAACTTTGATATCCTCCCCTCCCAGTCGTATACCAGCAATCTTCGAATCACCTTGTAAAGCCCTTAACAGCGGTTCCAAAGCCAGCACAAAGAGCAAAGGGGACAGCGGGCAGCCCTGTCAAGTACCCCTTTCCAACACAAAAGGTTCCGAAAAAACACCATTAGAGCCCACTCGAGCCAAGGGCTGTGCATACAACGCTTGAACCCACTGCACAAAACTCCCGTGCAATCCAAAGGCAGATAGGGCATCCCACATATAGACCCAGGCCACCCTATCAAAAGCCTTCTTGGCATCCAGGCTAACAAGAAGCAAGGCCTCCCCCCTCTGCAAACAATGCTCCATGCCCAAAAGCAATTTAGCAATATTCCTAGAGGCCTCCCGCCCTTGCACAAACCCAACCTGGCAAGGATCAATGAGCGACGGCAGTAAAGGTGCAAGCCGGGCTGCCAAAACCGAAGCCAAAAGTTTCAAATCACAATTAATGAGAGAAATCGGGCGATAAGAGGCCGGATCCGTCAAGTCCTTCCCGGGCTTCGGAATAACAGTGATATCTGCACAGCGCATATCCCGCGGAAAAAGACCCGATGTACGGGCCGCCTCAAACATCACCACCATAGAGGGGGCAAGACGCGGAGCCAGGATCTTATAATACTCCATACTAAAACCATCCGGGGCAGGAGCCTTATGGGATTTCCCCCACTTAATACCGGCAAGAAGCTCCGGAACCGACAACGGTGCATTGAGCCGGGCCAAGTCATCAGCCGAAACCCTTGGGAGAGACAGATTGCGCAGGAACGCTACCCCCTGCCCATAGTCCCTCTCCTCCTCACTATACAGCTGCTTATAAAAGGCACGGAAAATCTGTGTAATTAGCACAGGTTGGTGCTGCAGGGTGCCGTGTTCATCGCGAAGCACAGGGATAAACCGATTACCTCTAGGGTCCCGAACCAGTTTGGCTAATAACTTTCCCGATCTATTACCATAAAGATGGAGGCGATGTTTATAATATTGCATCGAAAGCACAGCTCTCCGTTGCAATAATTCATTTAGCGCCGCCTGCGAGCGGGCATAGTCCCGCTGGATAACACTACCTTTACCCCGACAACTGACGCTGCACAGCCCGCAGGGCGCGCTCCGCTACCAAGATACTGCGATCCAGATTCTTACGTTGCGAAGCAGTGTAAGAGATAATTGCTCCTCTCATCACCGCCTTACTAGCCTCCCAAAATAAAAGCGGGGAACATTGCGGCGTTATCATTAAATAAAACATAGTCATCCCACTGCTTTGCAAGATAAAGTCGGAAAGCTTCATCCTCCCACAGATAGACTGGAAATCTCCACCCTACCCTCACCGGCCCCTGACACTCCCAGGTAATCCAGACCATCCCATGGTCCGAAACGGCAATGGGTTCTATTCAAGCCTGCAATTCCCAAGGGAGCCCCCCCTTCACTAACAAGAATGTAGTCTATGCGGGACCATGTAAGATGTGCTCTCGATTGATGTGTATATTCCCGCATCCCGGGGTGCAAGACTCGCCAAACATCCACGAGGTCTCCCACCCTGTACAGATAGCTAACCCCCCTACGGGTCCAAGCCCCCTCCCCCCGGTGATGGGACTTATCAAAACTCGGATCATGTGGACAATTAAAATCACCAGCCACAATGACCTTAGCCCTCTCAGCATGCTTTAACAATCCTACCAATTGAGTAAAAAAGGCATGGTCATAAACATTTGGTGCATAAACATTTAATAACCATAGGGGTTCATTATACAGCTTACCCTGCAACAGAATATATCGCCCCCGAGGGTCTGTTCGTACTGTATGCACCTCAAAAGGGACCCCTCACTTCACCAACACCACCACCCCCGCTTTCTTCGTACCCGACTCTGCCCCATAAGACACCTCCACCCAATCCCGTGCTAATTTCCTATGCTCCAAGGCGCTCAAATGTGTCTCCTGCAACAGGGCAATATGTGCACCCTTTCTTTTTAGCCCCTGTAGTATCTTAGTACGTTTAACCGGAGAGCCTATGCCCCCCACATTCCAAGAGATTATCTTAACCTCCGGCAGGCCACCAGCATTGAGAATACCAGCAGGCAATGCAGTCTAGCACCCACCCAGAGACCGGGCCCCCCCCCCCCCCGCCACTGTGCTAAAACTACCAAAAGATATAGACACTCCTCCCACCAGCAAAACTGCCAAAAAATGTGCTGTCCCCGGCTCCTACCCCGACTCTCCACCCCACCCCCCTCCTCCACTATCCCCCCCCCCTACCCGACCTACCATCCCCATCTTTCCCCCCTCCCACCCCTCCAACTATTCCCCACTCACCCACCACAGTCCAACCCCCCCAAAACCTAACTCGTGTCCCCAGCTGCTCAAGCTGAGGCTGGACTTCGGGTCAGGCCCTGCGGGGCCGCCCCAACCCACCCACCAACCAAACATTGCAATACCATGACACGTTCTGCCCCTCCCAGCTAGTAGTATACAGCACCAAAACATTCTACACCCTACTACAACCGCTTTGTTCTACAACCACAGTTACAGGCCTACACATCTAGGCCTCCCCTCATTCACACTTACAAGCCCTCATATACACAAACTTTAGACAAAAGGGAATATGTCACAGTCTGAAATGCCCACATGCCAGCGTGCCATGCTCACACCCTAGGCATAACGCCATGATCCGCCAGATCCCGTTGTAAGTCCAGGCCCTCTAATCTTCAATGGGTCTCCCCCCGAGCTGGTGTCTCTGCCGGTTCAGTGCCCAAAAAGAGTCCAAGAAAGATCTGGCGTCGCTCACCGATAGAAAAACATGATTTTGCCCCAGGTGGGAGACTCGCAGAGTAGCTGGAAACGCTAGAGTAAACCGCAATTTCCTCCGAAAGAGAGTGGAGCAGACCGGCGCGAACTCCTTCCGTTTAGTTGCAACCGCAGCGGAATAGTCCTGAAATAGCAGAAGTTGTTGATTGTCCAACTGCACATCCCGCTTCCTCCGATAAGCCTGGAGGAGCTGCATCTTGTGCTGAAAATTTAAAATACGGGCAATCACCACTCTGGGCCGCGGGCGCGACTCAAGTTTCGGCCCCAGCCGATGGGCCCGCTCCACCTTCAGATGGCCGACCAAATCATCCAGACCTAAGGTCTTGGGCAGCACAAGCATAGCGTCAGTCGTAGATTCCGGCATCCCTACGATCCTCAGATTATTCCGTTGGGAGCAGTTCTCGAGGTCTTCAACTTTCTCCAACAAGACCGCCAGTTGCACGCGCTGAGCCTCGTGCTCTCGAGACCGGGATCCCACATCATCCTCCAGCGCTGAGACTCGATGTTCGACCTCCTCCACCCTCTGGCCCATTTCGGCCAGCGCAGTACCCACAGAATCCAACTTGCTGAGTATGCAATCGAATTTGGGTTCAAGAAGTTTAACAACCTCTTTCGCCAGCTCCTCTGTAGCGGAGTCGGCACTCTCCGTTCCCGGAGAGGCCGGATTGGACCCTCCGGAGAGCGCAGCCCCTGTCCGGTGAGGTTTCTCCCGCTCTTTTTTCGGCGGCGGGGACATTTTTCGATGCGGTTTTGCTGCCACCGTGTCCACTACTGTTTCGGCAGTATTCTGCAGCCGACTTAACCGGCTCACACGGGCATCAAGTACAAGTATAAGTGGTTAAAGCTGAGGCGGCCCCGGAGCGATCAGAGAACGTGTCCTCACTCGCTCATGTGCCACCAGAAGTCAACCCTACCAACAATTAATGAACAAAACGAACTTGACCTAATGGACTCTCGACCATACTTACAACCCCATAACATCCCTCCCTCACAAGGACCACCTTGATGCAAAATAACTCACTATACATTCATCTCTAAAACAATACTCCAGACCTGTAAACAGTTGGCTGCCTATTTCATCCTCAAGGCTGAGTATGTTTAGTTTAAGTTAAGATTTAATTAATACAGTAAACATTCTGCTTCTGTTCATTGTAACAGTTCATTGTAAACTGCCCAGGGCAGTACTCACTTGTTCTATGTAAACCACTTTGATTAGGTGATAAAGCAGTACAGTCAAACCTCGGTTTTCGGTTGCCCCGGTTTTCGTCGGTTTCGGTTTTCGACGTCTTTTCCCGACTGAGATCTTGTCTCTGTTTTCGTCTATCGCCTCGGTTTTCGTACACCCTAGTCTGCATACAGTACACTGCCTGCCCAGTCCCGGCAGCACTACCCCCCCCCCCCCCCGGACTCACCGATCGCGTGTGCCTGCAATAGTGTCACCTTCGCGCTGGTCTGCATACAGTACACTGCCTGCCCAGTCCCGGCAGCACTACCCCCCCTCCCCCGGACTCACCGATCGCGTGTGCCTGCAATAGTGTCACCTTCGCGCTGGTCTGCATACACTGCCTGCCCAGTCCCGGCAGCACTACCCCCCCCGGACTCACCGATCGCGTGTTGAGATCTGAAAGGCAGGTGAGCAACATCCTCGAGCCAGACATGCAAGGATTGCAGAGAGGAAGGCCCCGATCTCTCCACCGCCTGCCTGTTCTCTGGAGCGCCCCCTCAGGCTCGGAGGTAGCAGGGTAGCAGGAGATGTTGAATGGGTAAGCAGGAGATGTTGAATGAATGTGGCAGGCAGTTCTTTCTCTTGCGGGGTACGCTGTTGAGACGGAGTCAGCGATCAGATTAGTGTCCCTTCCAAACAATAACCTCTCCTCCTCCCTCTCCCCTCAACAAGAGTCTTCAATAAAGTTAAATGTGATGTTAAATGTTCATTTATCCATTTCATTAGTCATTTATATGTATTTCTCATTGTTTTCTGTATGTAAAAATATAGTTATTCTCTATAAAATGTATTTTTTGTCAATATTTTTGGGTGTCTGGAACGGATTAATTGAATTTACATTATTTCTTATGGGAAATCTTGCTTCGGTTTTAGTCCGTTTCGGTTTTAGTCAGACTTTTTTGAACGGATTAATCATGAAAACCGAGGTTTGACTGTATAAAAGTCAAATAAATAAATTAAATAAATAACCCTGCATCCTAACATGACTCCTTTGTATGGGTTTCATCTGGGCTGCTTCAACCAGAACGGGCCCTCACCCCTCCCGTTCGCGGGCTCCTCCCCAGAGCACCACAGTCAGCGGCCCTATTTCTCAGAGGTGGGCAGCACTTTAGTGAACGGACCTCATACTGTGAGACCGGCCAGCAAGCAGGAAGTCATAGGTCTGCTCGCTAAAGTGCCGCCCACTTCTCTTGCAAGCAGCCTGAGAGAGCACAAGGGAGAAACAGGGCGGCTTTTATCTATGGGCAGTAAGGCAGCTAGGCCCCCGTTGTGCAGAGGGCTGGGGTGGCTGCCCCTTTTGCTCATAGGTAAAAAACGGCCCTGGGTTTCATCCATGGCTTCCACCTGGTAAGTGCCATGCAAAACAAGCACCTGGCGGAATAAAGTTCACTGATAGCTCTACCTCTGGCATGGAGATGTTGAAGATGGAGGAACACATAAAAATTGTATCAGACTGCTTCAGTTTTATTTCCATCTCCATGACCAGTGAAAGGTACAGTAGGTGATGTGGAAATGCTGGGGGTCAAATGTGAGAGAAAAGGAAGCATTTTTGTCTGACTCTTGTTATATATAAGTCATTTTAAGTAAATCAATAGTGTACAACACCACCCTCCCAGACACAAGAAGTTCTGTTTTGAGTTGGCAGAACAGCCAGTTTAAGCTTCACACTTCCCAAATGAAAACTATTTGCTGTGTGGAAAGAACCTAAAACTAACCACCTTCTCGACATGCCCCAATTAATGTATACATCAGGAAGTAATAAGCAGCTGGGCTAAAGTGAACAGGAGGCTCCGTTGCCATCACCAGTGAAGAAACTTGCAAATCATCAATACCGAAACCCAAAGGATCTCAACAGAGACACTATTTTGCTTGCAAGCTGCCAGACACAAATTTTATTGCAACCTCAAATTCAATTACTAGTCTCCTATTATCCCTTTATCACACATTAATGTAAGAAAAGAAATGTCAAAGCGTATTGGCTGGAAGGCCACATAAGCAGAGTCCAACCTCCCCCTATGAATCTTTCTACGGTTTTCAATACAAGCTCTACTGTTGAACACGCACGTAAATTGTTAAATTGCAAGCACCAGCTTGAAGAAAGGACTATAACTCTTGAAAGCTGGTCACAAATGGAATAGGTTAGGTCTACACAGTGATCGCTGACAAACTGTCTATAGAGTTTCACTTCCACATGTTTTCAGAAAACTGTAGTTCAAAATCAATTGAAATACGATTGTGAAACCAATTCCAAAGTCCAAGCCTGCTGCTGAGAATAGGAAGGTGCTTTGGAAACCTGCTGCTGGTGTTTTTTAATAATGGGTAACCACAAGAAATGAACAAAGAATTCACATTTCCAGATCATCCTGAAAAGTGATGAAAGCATAAAAACTCTGCGTCATCCTACAGGTGGTTATCGCACATAGGCATTTGGGAAAGAATGATAAAAATAATCCTTAGGGGAAAAGGGAAAGTACTATTAACAGTTTAGGGGTTTTTAAATTTATTCTTTATTAAATTTTAAACAGAATTACAAGAATTAATCTTGTGACAGAAACATGAGAAAAATGGTCAAAAAAAGAACTTATAAAGGGAAAAACATACCCAAAAACAAATTTCAACCCTACTCAAATTAGTCCACAATATAGGAGGGGCAGAATTCTATTAATGGGGAAATCCAAAAGAAACATATCAGCTCAAATATATTAAAGGCAATAGACCCACACCCTGGTACTCTATACAGTACTAGTCCTCAGTAGAAATATGTACAATACCTTGAGGTCAGACAAACCACTACTGCTACAATTATTATCAATCATTTATAAAGTGCTGCAAAGTATATACAGTGCTGTACAACCACATATGGAGTGGAGCAGGGCCGGCCCGTCCATTGAGCGAGAATGTTTTTTGCACAGGGCCCCGCGTTTCAGGGGGCCCCGCGCAAAAAACATTCTGATCCAACATTAAAATTAAAATTAAAAAAAAAAAAAAAAAAAAAAAAAGCTGTCGCTGCCACTGCCGGGGCCGGGGCAGCCGCGGCAGAATCGAGTGTGCCGCGGGGCCCCCCCTGCCCAGCAGAGCCTGCCCTCCCCAGTATCACCTCTCTCACTCAGCTGCCTCCAGTCACACGCGCCGGCTTTCAGAGCGCGAGGGGAGTTTCTCCCTCGCTGCTCTGTTAAGCCCGCGGGGGCTGATGGGAAGTCCCATCAGCCCCCGCGGGCTTAACAGCGCAGCGAGGGAGAAACTATTCCCTCGCGCTCTGAAAGCCGGCGCGTGTGACTGGAGGCAGCTGAGTGAGAGAGGTGATACCGGGGAGGGCAGGCTCTGCTGGGCAGGGGGGGCCCCGCGGCACACTCGATTCTGCCGCGGCGGCCCCGGCCCCGGCAGAGGCAGCGACAGCTTTTTTTGTAAAAAAAATTTTGCTGGGGGGGGGGTTAGGAGTGGTAATGGCTGTGGGCTGTTGGGGGGGTTAGGACTGGTAATGGGCTATGGGGGGCTAGGACAGGAAATGGGCTGATGGGGGGGTTAGGAGTGGTGATGGGCTGGGGGAGGTTAGGAGTGGTGATGGGCTATGGGGGGGCTATGGGCGAACTATGGGGGGCTATGGGCTATGGGGGAGCTTAGTCTATATGGTCTGATGGGCTTAGGACTGGAAGTGGGCTATGGGGGGGGCTTAAACTAAAAATTGGGTGATGGGGGATTAGGACTGGAAATGGGCTGGTGGGATTAGGACGGAGTGGGCTATGGGGGGCTAGGACTGGTAATGGGTTGGGGGGGTTGCTAGGACTGGAAATGGGCTGGGGATTAAGACTGGAGGTGGGCTGATGGGGTTAGGACTGGTAATGGGCTATGGGGGGCTAGGACAGGAAATGGGCTGATGGGGAGGGGTTAGGACTTGAGGTGGGCTGTTGGGTGGGGTTAGGACTGGAAATGGGCTGATGGGGGGATAACACTGGAGGTGGTCTGATGGGGTTAGGACTGGTAATGGGCTATGGGGGGGGTTAGGACTGATAAGGGGCTATGGGGGGGCTGGGACAAGAAATGGGCTGATGGGGAGGGGTGAGGACTTGAGGTGGGCTGATGGGGTTAGGACTGGTAATGGGCTGTGGGCTGATGGGGGGGTTAGGACTGGCAATGGGCTATGGGGGAGTTAAGACTGGTAATGGGCTGTTGGCTGATGGGGGCTGTCTGGTAATGGGCTATGGGGGGTTAGGACTGATAATGGACTATGGGGGGGCTAGGACAGGAAATGGGCTGATGGGGCGGGGTTAGGACTTGAGGTGGGCTGATGGGGTTAGGACTGGTAATGGACTGTGGGCTGATGAGGGGGGTTAGGACTGGCAATGGGCTATGGGGGGCTGACTGGAAATGGGTTGATGGAGGTTAGGACTGGAAGTGGGCTGATGGGGGGTTAGGACTGGAAGTGGGCTGATGGGGGGTTAGGACTGGTAATGGGTTATAGGGGGGGCTTAAACTGAAAATGGGGTGATGGGGGGTTAGGACTGGAAGTGGGTTGATGGGGGGGCAAGGACTGGTATTGGGTTGTGGGGTTGCTAGGACTGGAAATGGGCTGATGGGGGGCTAGGACTGGAAATGGGCTGATGCAGGGACTAGAAGGGAATGGATGCTGGGTGAGGCTGGAACTAGAAGGGAGCTGGTGTTGGGGGAGGATTAGAATGGGATGGGGCTGGGAGAGTAAAATGGAGAGGGGAAAAATATTTTGTGTGGGAGGAATAAAAAATCTACAATTGGCCGGGTATTGGGAGAGTAAGTGGGGATTGAGGATGGAGGGGTAAATTTTGAGTAGATGAAATAGGAATGAGGAAAGAGCAAAAGGAGAAAGATTAGTATGTTAAAGCAGATGTAGAGGGAGAATGGAAAAAAAAACCCAAGAAGACAGAAGAAAGGACAAATGGACAGCAGATGGAGAGTTAGCAGAAGACACGAAGAAACCAGAAGAAAGTGGCTGGAACAATTGCAACTGAAAAAAAATGCCTCTTTATTTTGAATTTATTAACTGGAATATGTCAGCTCTGGGAAATGTGCATCATTAATTTTTGCGCTTTGTTTAGTACAAGAGGAAATTAATTTATAGTTTTATTTCTACAGTGTTGTTGTATATTCCAAGTTTGGCTTTTGGGGTTCCCAGTTTAATTATTGTCTTCCTGTTTCTAAATTGTGATTCCTTGTTTGGTGATGGTCTATGTTGTGCATGTGTAACTGAGCTGAGGTATTCTGTTTATATAATTCCTATTTGACATTGCCACTTGTTCTTTCCCCAGTAGGTCATGTATTGTTGTTCTCTGAAATGTATTGGTTTAATATTTGCAGTGTTGCCTTTTGATAGTTAGGGTATGGTGCTTTGTGAGTCCTGGTAGTGCTGTTAGGATACGGCGGGTTTGCTATGGGTTCTAAATGGGCAGTGTTTGTAGTAGTTCCTAATGTGCCTGGCGGTTGGTACTGGATTATAGTAATGTAGAAACCTTTTAGTCTTTCTTTATCCATATACTCATTAAGAGGCATGTTTACTAAAAGTTAGTGTATGGTAACATTATGCAAATGAGGCACCTTATGCAAATGAGG
Source organism: Ichthyophis bannanicus (assembly GCA_033557465.1). NCBI lineage: Eukaryota > Metazoa > Chordata > Amphibia > Gymnophiona > Ichthyophiidae > Ichthyophis > Ichthyophis bannanicus. The sequence continues at coordinate 90,055,947 of CM066049.1, read as the reverse complement.
CCCCGCACCGAGTCTCCGCACATGGCCCCGCACCCCCCTTGGGCCGCCCCTGGAGTGGAGGAGTAGCCTAGTGGTTAGAACACTGGCTTGGTAACCAAGCAACCAGGGTTCAATTCCCACTAGCACTCATTGTGGCCTTAGGCAAGTCACTTAACCCTCCATTGCCTCGGAAGAAAGGCCTGGCAATCTACTTCCGGTGACACTGCCAAGAAAACCCAGGAGCTTCTGGGTCACCAGGAGTCAGGACTGACTCGAAGGCACACATTGCAGGCACAACCACATATAGAAGATAGTTCCTGCTCATAGAGCTTACAATCTAATCAAGACAGACAGTACAGAACAAGAAAACAAGGAGTTCAATAGGGAAAGGAGACACAAGGAGAAGGAGAACTTAGACCTTACCTGCTAATTGTTTTTCCTTGAGTTCTCTCCAGGCCAGTCCAGGAATGGTAGGGTTGTCAGCCCCCTCCAGCAGCTGAGGACTGAAACATATAGAGTCTTGCTGACACCCTATCCAGCTCCCCCTGGTGCCAGGGACTGCGTCTTCTAATGACAAAGCAGCTCCATGCCTACTATAACATCCTAATCAAGTCTAGAACTAACTACAAAACAATGAACTTTTTCTTTTTCATAATTTTGTTTATTTAATTATTTACTTTTTTTTTTAACCAGAAGATGCCTGCCCTTCCATCCCCCTCCTCCCGGAGACAACAGAAGGACAGAGCCTCCCTTTCAGAATGACTGGACCGCCAGGCCGCTGCCACGCCTAATCTGAAGTTTTAGCTATACTTATGGCGACCGACAGCATTTACCACCAGTCTGCTGATTAACCCGAACGCACCCCTACCAAAATCCAACTTACGCAAATGATGTGGGCAGGTCCTGGACTGGCTTGGAGAGAACTCAAGGAAAGACAATTAGCAGGTAAGGTCTAATTTCTCCTTCCTATTTGTCTCTCCAGGAAAGTCCAGGAATGGTAGGGTTGTACCAAAGCAGTACCTAAACTCAGGAGGGACCAGCCAGCCCAGCTACAAGGGCTGCAGCACCTACATTTGTGTCCTGTCGAGCCTGGACATCTAATTTATAATGTTTCACAAACGTGTGAAGAGACAACCACGTCGCCGCTCTACAAATTTCTATTGGAGGGACCAAGGAGAATTCCGCCCAAGACGTTGCCTGCCCCCGAGTAGAATGAGCTCGGAGGAACCTCCCCACTTGCTACATACACAGCCCCAATAGCCTGCTTTACCCATCTAGCAATGGAGGCTTTAGAAGCTGCCTCACCCTTTTGCAGACCCGCAAAAAGTACAAACAACCTATCTGTTTTGCGAAAAGCCTCTGTCCTTTTCAAGTAATGACGAAGTGCTCTTCCCAGATCCAACTTCCGAAGCGTTTGATGCTTCTCGAAAGGACGGCCCTCTAGTAACAAAAAAGTCCTCTCTGATACGGAGCATATCAAGTCGCCCGAAATCTGCGGAATTCTCTGCCTTGCCCACGCTGGTCTCGGACCCTTCGGACAATCCTCCGGTAGCCAACCTCCCTTAGAATCGCCCAGATCCTTAACAATCTTTTCTAAGGCCTCCCCAAAGAGCAGCTTGCCCTTATAAGGAAGCTAGCTAAGCCGAGCTTTAGAAGATGCGTCCGCGGCTCAATTCCTCAGCCAGAGGAACCGCCTGGCTGCAATTACTGATGCCATCATCTTCGCCGAAATTCGTACCAGATTATAAAAGGCATCTGCTAAATATTCCGCCGCCGATTCGAGCTTGGCCCCCTCCAGAGACACCCCCTCTTCTCCTGCCAAGGAGACGTCCCCCTGAAGCCAGCGAATGGAGGCCCTAGATACATAAACTCCACATGTCGATGTCTGCAACACCAGCGCACTAGAATCATAAGAACATAACATAAGAACATAAGATATGCCATACTGGGTCAGACCAAGGTCCATCAAGCCCAGTATTCTGTTTCCAACAGTGGCCAATCTAGGTCATATGTACCTAGCAGTTTCCCCAAGGGACACAGGTTCCACAATGCTTGTATTGGTTCAAGCATTGATATCCTGGGTCCCTTCTTAATCAAATGCCTGTTTGAGAATAGCCTCCAATTTCCGATCCTGCAGGTCCTTAAGGACCGCGCCGCCCTACACAGGAATGATAGTCTTTTTTGTTACGGCCGAAACTAGAGCGTCCACCCTTGGCATACGCAACAATTCTTTCTCTTCCTTCGGAATTGGGTATAGCCGACCTATAGCCCTGCTACCCCTCAAAGAAGATCCCGGACACTCCCATTCCGACTCCACCATCTGCTTAATAACCCTATGCACTGGAAAGCACTTCTGCTCTGCTTCAAATCCCTGAAGCAGCGGGTCTTCCAGCGGCTCTTCTGGCGACACCGGAGTGGATATATTCAATGCCGCAAGGGACTGTGCAATCAGCGCCCCCAGTTCCTCCCTGCGGAATACCCTGAATAAATTGTGATCGTCACCCAGAGCAATTTCTCCTTCCTCCAGCTCCCCGGCCCACGGGTTGACCTCTGCCTCCGACTGAGCCTTGCCATCTTCTGCTATCCACGCTCCTGCGGCCTGTGGACCCCACGCGTTGAAGCCAGCCTCCCACTTGGGCTCTCTATGAGAGGGACCCTCCTCCGGGTCTTCCTCCAGCCTGCACTCTGCTTTTTGCAAACTCGACGCCATAGCGGACTCCACTCTGGTCTGCGTCTTCTCTCTCGAGGCAATAAGCCTTGTGCATGGCCAGTATAAAATCCGCCGAAAATAACAACTCCATGCCTCCCTGCAGTCCCACTACCCGAGACTGAGCAGGAACCCCGGCTCCGGACGGCCCAGAAGACTTTTTTGCCTTTACCTTCTTTCTAGGCTGCTTCTCCACTAACGCAGGAGAACCCGAAGCCTCAGACAAAATGGCCACCTTTCCCGCTTTTTCTTGCGGCTTCCCAGAGTGCTCTGACAGTGATGCTCCCTCCTCCATCGCCACCAACCGCCTCTCTAAATCACTACCACGGCAAACACACGACCGACAGAGCCCCAGCTCGGCCAAACCGCGGATGCCCCCGCACTGTATGCACGCTGCCACGATCGGCAGCATGCGTCTGAACCGGACCTCCTCCGCCGTAAACTCTAAAGCCGTCGCTATCCTATTCCAGCGCTCACAACCCGGGACTTACTTTTACCGCTGTCCGGAGTGCAATTAGGTGATCGGCCGACTCCTGCTGCTAGCGGACGGCAAGCAGTCACCGCAGAGGACCGAGGAAGGAGCGCCTGGGGCTCCCAGGTCCTTCCTCTCGGGCAGTCAAAACGGCAGCTCCAATCACTGCGAGGCAGGCTCTGCCCCGCTGCCTCTACTTTCCCTTGGGAGTGGAAAGCTGTCACTCAAAAAATTAACGCTGGACTTACTGCCCTGCCAGGACAAACCAGCATTCGCTTTCCCCCCACAAAACGGCTGACTGAAATTTCTTCCCTTTTTTTATTTTTATTTATTTATTTTTTTTACAGAGCAGGAGCAAAATAAAAAATGTCCTATCCAGCTGCTGAGAACTGAAAGACTGAGTCCCTGGCACCCGGGGGAGCTGGATAGGATATCAGCAAGACTCTAGACGTTTCAGTCCTCAGCTGCTGGCCTGGAGAGTCGAATAGGAATAAGGGATAAGGGATTAAGATTTAAAAGCGGCTACCAAGAGATAAGCGTTTTGCATGGATGTAAAGAGGGGAAGGGAATAGATCTGATGTAGAGATACAGGGAGTTTGTTCCTGTCATAAGGGGTAGCAAGGTGAAAAGACTGAAGTCTGGAGTTAGCAGTGGAAGAAAAGGACAGAGAGAAGCAAACCAGAGGAGGACTGGAATACATGAGGAGGGGTGTAGGGAGAGAGGAAAGGTTACGAGGGGAAGAAGAGTGAATGCATTTATGTTAGAAAGAGAAGTTTGAATTGGATGCGGAAATGGAAGGAGAGTCAGTGAAGTGAGTTTAGAAGAGGGGTAATATGAATGTGACGGAGCTGGCAGCAGATTAGCTGTGCAGCAGAGTTCTGGACAGATTGAAGAGGAGAGAGAGACTGAGGGAGACCAGCAAGGAGAAGATTGCAATAGTCAAGACAGGAGAAGACCAAGGAGTGGGCAAGAGTTTTAGTAGCGTGTTCAGAGAGGGATGGGAGAATTTTGTTAATGTTGTAGAGAAAGAAGTGACGCGTTTAGAAGGATAATGTCAGGAAACACTCTTGCCATCTTACTGGGCAGACTAGATGGACCATACTGGTCTTTATCTGCCGTCATTTACTATGTTACTATGTGTTTCCAACATCTAACCAGGGCCAATGATTTCTTCAGGTCCAGGAAAGACCAAAACTGCTCTGGAACAAAGAAAATATATTTTACCCCAAAAGACGAAACAAAACACTTCCAGGGATAACGTAAGTGGAAACTAGCCCCTAAAGCTACAGTCTCTTGACACATTGCTAGAAAAAGTCACCTACGCTCCTGCGTGGCACAACTCACAACAGGAAAAATTCTTATGGTCTCCCCCATTAAAGGTACAGAGAGTTTTTGTTTTTTTTTAAATACAATGATAGTACCCTAGAAAGATCCGTCTGTTTCAAAAACAAAATTAACCACTAACGTAGAGTGAGCCGCACAGACACAGAAGAGGCTTCAAGGAAATTAGACAAATTATCAGGCAAGTAAGGCATATAATTAAGTAACCCCTGCCCAGCTTTCTTAATAGGTAAAAAGTAAGCTCTTGTTATCAGGGGAAATGCAGAACCAGGTATTAAAAGAACCTCAACCATATATTTCTTAAAGGGAAACATTTGAGACCTATGGAAAATGTAATACTCTCGCATGTCCAGGGAAGCTTTTCCACCTCAGAGGTGAAATAACTTCCCTGGCCATTTTGCCAGCCCTGAATGTACAGGGTCAACATTAGAATCAGCCCTGTATGTTCAGGGCCGGTGACCGCCAACTGCACACCCACTCTGCCCCCAGGCCACCTCTTCCCCACCCCCGACTAACTTCCCCGCACAACCGGCGAAAAAGTTAGTCAAGGGCTGCAGCCAGCATGAATAGCAGGGATAGACGTCCCGTTGGGACGTCCATCCCCGCTATTCATGGTTCAGAATGACCCCCAAAGTGTTCCAGTTTCTGCTGAACAGAAATTGTATCTTTCACAAGTTGGTCAATCACATTCTTAAAGTCCCTGACTTCTTTAGCAATTTCTCCAAACTTCTCCTGGGATTTCCTTCACAAAGACCCGATGTTGCAGAGAGTTTTGAGCCACTACCTGCACCAATGAAGAAACATCCAACGCACACTTTGAGACTGCAGCTTTTAGCTTTACTAACACAGTCCATATAGATGACAAGGAAATCTCACCAGAATTCTGTTGGTGGGGAACCAGAGATGCAACTTCCAACTGTGTCTTCTTATTCACAACTGCCATAACACCTACCACTGGAACTCTATCCACAGCAGGACCGTCTGAAGGCAACTCTCCCCATGCCAGGAGGGGTAAATGTGGTGTTAAAGCATGATGCCGGCTGCCCCTCTTCCCTGCCTTCCCTCCCCCCCAAAGGTCAGCAAGTCGATGACACCAAGGACTGGCTCCGAAGACTCCGGGCCTAGTAGGGTAGTACAACGTGACTGCAGATCAGGGGACCAGTGCTCAAGTGCGGATGTCTCCCCATTAGCGCTCTGCAATAGAGAGGCATCCTTTACAGCCTTCTCCAGCACCATGGCCTTTAGGAGAAGCGCCTCAATCTGCTGCTGCCTGCTGCAGAGGAAACCCCTTTAGCCGCCTTGACTTTGGCTTACCTCGCTGCTTGGGAGCCATATTGAAAATAGGTAAGTGCACAAGAAAAACGCTAAGGCGCCAAATATTTAAGGTGCCGCCATCTTAACTCCGCCTTCTAGTCTATTAACAGTTTAGTGGGAAGCTTTCTATGACTAAGATAATGTCATCTCTTGATGTGACAAATATAGAAAAAGAGAAACCATACAGCCCATTCGGTCTAGCTATCCTCATAAGCTGCACAGTAGTGCAACCCATCCCCTCCCTCAGAGATCTGCTGTGCTTGCCCCATGCTGTCTTGAATTCAGATGCAATCCTCATCTCCACCACATCTGCTGGGAGGCTGTTACATGCATCTATCACCCTTTCTGTAAAGGAATATTTCCCTACGTGACTCCCAAATCTATCCCCCTTCATCTTCATCCTACGAGTCCTCATTCCAGAGCTCTTTTCCATGGAAAGAAACCCGTCTACTGTGCACCGATACCTTGGAGGTATTTAAAAATCTTTATTGTATCTCCTCTATTCTGCCTTTCCTCCAGGGTATACATGTTTATATATTTTAAGCCTGTCCCCAAATACTTTATGATGAAGACCATTGACCATTTTAGTAGCTATCCTCTGATGGACAGAATCCATTCTGTTTATATCTTTTTGAAGGCACAGTCTCCAGAACTGCATACAGTACTCCCAATGAGATCTCACCAGAGACTTATGTAGAAGCAGCATCATCTCCTTTTTACTGTTGGCCATTCCTCTACTTATGTACCCAAGCATCCTTCTGGCTTTTGCCATTGTCTTACTATGGCATGCGATACTCTAAAGAGCCTTGCACATGAGAGTAGTAATCAGCTCGTGCAAACCTGAGTGCATCATCAACGGTAATTAATAAAGTGATTCAATAGAAGACATCACAACCAAATAAGATGGAAAGTACACTCTTATAGTGAATTGGGATGTCGGATTTTAAATTACTCATCTTTTCAAACTTATGTTCAAAGCAATTCAGCTTCAGTAAATATTTCCTTATCCCAAGAAGAGTAGCCTAGTGGTTAGAACATTGGCTTGGTAACCAAGCAACCAGGGTTCAATTCCCACTAGCACTCCTTGTGGCCTTGGGCAAGTCACTTAAACCTCCATTGCCTTGGAAGAAAGGCCTGGCAATCTAATTCCGGTCACACTGCCAAGAAAACCCAGGAGCTTCTGGGTCGCCAGGAGTCAACACTGACTCGAAGGCACACATTGCATTTGCATCATGAGATAGGCACATAACTGGTGATGTGTGTGAAGCAAATCTAAGTGCAATCCGTTACATCAACTCTAGGGCTAGTGTAAATACCTACACCTAGATTTTAAAAGAATGCGCTCAAGTATATAGTATTTTATAACTTACACGCGTTGATTTGTGCTCCACCCACGCTCTGCCCCTGTAGACACCCACATTGAAAATATGCGCCATCGGCCCGACGCATGTACTTACAAAACAGCGACCTTCTAAAGTGCGTACATAAAAGCCCATCATCCATGCGTGTAAGTCTTTGAAAATACATGACTTACCCGGCTCCTTATAAAAACTTACCTCCATAATGTGCATTGTGTTTAACATGGTGTTTAAGTTTCTACTTAAATGAAGCTTTGATAATAATGTGCGTTACCTAGGCACAATCTAAAAGCTGTGGTGCAGGCACTAGTTCTATCTGGATTAGATTATGGGAGTGGTCCGTTTTCAAGTTTAGCCTCAAGTGCTGCAGATGGTGGTCTGTTTTCAAATTGCCCCTAGTGCTGCAGATGGTGCAGAATGTTGCTGCCCCCTTGTTTTAAGGAACACATGTTGCCATCTTGGAAAGCCTAGACTGGTTAGCCATTTAATTCAGAGGTATTTAAGATCTCCTCTCTAGTGTTCCTGGTACTGTACACAGAGGTTTTGCTTTAATTTACAAAAGGCCTCTGGTTCCATGCTTCCAAGGCAGAAACTCCGGCCGCGCCACATTGCACACCAGCCCCCCCCCCCCCCAGTACTACCGATTCTGTCTTTGGGAAGGGAGGGGGTGAGCAGTGGCAGCGGTAGTATTTTAAAAGTGGCGACTTTGTGCCGCCGCCTTGTTGCTTATGATGGACCATGGCCTGCCGGAGGGGGATCAGAAGCAGTAGGCCATGTGTGCCAAAGTACATGGACTGCCGTAAGCAACAGAGCAGTGGCACAAATCTGCCCACCCGAGTTTGCCACCTAGCTCGCCTAGTGGACTGGTCAACCCTGCATACTTCCCAACAGCCATGCATTTCCAAGGTCAATCATAGGCAATGGAATGGAGTGGGTCTCTGGGGCCATGGACCCCTACCAATATTTTGCCCAACACAGAATCAGCAACTAGAGAGCTTGGGCCCCCCCCCCCCCCCCAACCAAAAAGAGCCTTTGCTGCATCTGTGGTCAATTCTTATTGAAGGATCCTTCAGAGAAATTTGCAAGACTGGTTGAAATTTGAGCTAGAGCTTTCCCTATCTTTGGCCCATATATTTGGGATTCCTTACCTTTGAGTTTGTTTTGTGTTAATCATTTAAACTTTTGTAAAGTGCTGAAGACGTATTTGCAACCAGCTTTTGCTTAATAGTTTGACTAGATCCAGTGATGAAAGTTTGCTTTTATGTTGAATAGATTTCCTGTTTAAGATTCTGTTCGGTTGAGGGGTGTGTTCATTTTTATTTATGTGTATTGTAATGTCTATGTTTGTCTTAAGTGTTATTTGTTGTTATCTATGGATTAGCTAAGAGAGATGCCTACAATGGAGGCAATCTTTTTACATCTATTTCATGACTATTCATTGCATTTTGGATTTATCTCATTTTTTTTCAGTAGTAGCTCAAGATGAGTTATTTGCAGATACACTTAGGGGTACGTTTACTAAAGTACGCTACGTTTTTCCACCTACTACACATTAAGAGTAAAACCTAACACGTGCTAAGTGCAACAGACCCACGCTGTCATGGGAGAGCCCAGCATATTCCCAGCAGTTACTACACTGAAAAGTTCCCCAACGCATGGTAATGGCAGTCGCAATTAACAACCACTAAGCTGATGTTAAGCGCACTCATGCTAATTGTAACATTGACAATTGGTACATGTTAATTATCCTCACGCTAACTGCAATGTGCAGTTAACAGCAATTCTCTATCCCTAAGCCCCTCCCCTTCCCCACCATTGCACACTAAGCAGTTAATGTGGGATTTTTATTTCAGTGGCTGTTTTAGCGCACAGTAACCACTAGCACCCTTTAGTAAACATGCCTCTAAGTATTTCCCTGCCCCAGGCGCACTTAGCACCCGCGTTTGTAGATGAGGCTACGTAGGGTTAAATGACTTGCTCGAGAGCACAAGAAGCAACAGTGGAATCTGAATCCTGGCTTCTCAGCCTACTACTCTAACTATAAGGCTACTCCTCCACCGATTCGGAAAACCCAACTGACTAGGTGTGTTCCAATGACTGGGTCGAGAACCAAGGTCTAATTTTTTAAGCACAGATTTTCCACATCACAGAGAGCAACCCGCTATAGGGTATAACAACTTACCTTTGTTCTCACAGCAAAACTTGTTGTTATGACTCTACAATGCATAAGTGTACTTGTAGATGTGGAATGCGTTAAGAAAACACAATTTACCACAAAATGAAAAACATTCCCCAGACTGAGCTTCCCGCACCCAGCACAGCCGAGGCCCTCGCCTAAGGCAAGCAGAGAGATCTGCTGGTCTCAAGCCTGAGCTGACTCAACAGATGCATGCCTTGCACAGCTCCAAAGCTCAGCCCTTACATAAGGACTGGCAGTAAATGCTAAAGAAAAAAAAAAAATATATATATATTGTCTTGAAAAAGGAAAGGGCTTTGTTACGGACAAAAAGAAAAAACTCACCACAGGTAGGAAACGGAAAGAGGAACAATGAGACAGAGACAAATTCAGTCTTGCCTTAGGATTCTGACGCCATGCCTGCTGAGTAATATACCGAGGACTAAATTCTGCTTTACACGGGATGGCGAATGAGGCAGAGGGAGACGACTGAGCTTCTACAGCACATAGCTAAATAATTGAAAACAGGCTCGCCTCACAAATGTGCTGGTGCAGGCTTTAACCGTTTCAGTCTGGAGAATCATTTCAGAGCATAAGAACACTCTTGTCTGGACACCAGAACATAGCCCCTATTTAGTGGAGCGCTGGGAGGCAAAACAGATGTCGCTCAATGCATGAAGCGTGATGCTCTCCCTGTGGGACTTTCGCAGCAGGTAGAGGACTTTAATATACAGCAGTACACTTACACCAAACGTCAAAATCAATGCAATATTTAAGAGCAGTTGCTTTCTTTACCTGCATTCAGTTCTCCTTTGTACCTTGCTCTCCACTCCCCCCCATGCTCTTAATCTTGTGTAACTGAAGTGTAAAAAAAAAAAAAAAAAAAACACCCCACAACCAGGTGCTAGATACCATTACAATTCAGGATTTCCCAGGCCTTAAGATAATCTTCCTTTTGCAAAGCTCCTTGGAAATACGGTTCCTAGGCTACTAATATGAATGGTAGGGCCTGGACTTGTAGCTTAATATTGTAGAAAAGCTGAAACGTATACACTTGTACTATGACACAATGTGTTTCCCCAGTTCACAGAACCAGGAGGGTGGGTGTACCTGTATGTGTGTCATGGGGGTGTCGGGGGGTGAGTGCGTATGTGTGTCACGAGGTGTATTGGGGGCTGCATATGTGCTTCATGGGGGGTGATGCGGGTGCGTGTGTGTTTCATGGGGATGTTGGGCTACGTGTGTGTGTGTGTGTTTCATGGGAGTGCAGAGGAGTGCGTACGTCTATCTGTGTCATGGTAGGGGGAATGTTGACAGTGTGTGTATGTGTCTCATTGTGGGTGCAGGTAGGTGTGTACATCTGCGTGTGTATCATGGAGGTTTCCCATCCCTTCCTCCTACACTCTCTTCTTCCTTTCACCCAGTAGTAAACGCTCTCCCTCCCCTCCCAACTAACACCTTTCCTACCTGTTTAGCCACTTTAAGATCATCAAAAACAATGATGCCCAGGTCCCACTCTTCTTTTGTGGACAGTACTTCGCCCCTACACTGATCTCTTGGATGCTTGCAGCCCAAATACATGACCGTGCATTTTTTAGCATTAAATCTCAGCTGCCAAATTCTAGACCATTCTTCAAGCTTAGCTAGATCCCTCCTCATGTTATCTATTCCTTTCTGGGTGTCTACTCTATTGCAGATTTTGGTATCATCCTCAAAGAGGCAAATCTTACCCGACAGCCCTTCCACAATATCACTAACAAAGATGTTAAAAATGTTGGCAGCAAGTTTAGAGTGAATGTAACTTGCCTTGAACTGCTTCTGGAAAGGTGTGAGATAAATGCAAATAAATAAATGTGTTTACTATTTAACACCATACTGAAAAATGTAGTAACACGTTAGTTCCAGATTTATCACCAATGAATCGAGATAAAAATTTACGTGAGAAAAAAAATAAAATTTATTAACTTTAACTTCAGTTAAGTTTCTAAAGAAATAAAGTAAATTCTGTTAAGAGTATTTTATATTATTCTTGTATCTCTGTAACAATGAATATTTAAGCTTTTAGCTTGTTCAGCCGCAGGACTGTACTATTCAGTGTGTAACACACTTGAACACTGTCAGATGTGTTTGACAACCAAAAAGGGTTAAGAACCATTACCACAGACTAAGGGCTCTATGTACTAAATGCCTTATGATACTATAAAATACTTCCAAGAAATATACTCAGTGTGTATGTGCAAAGGGACCATCAGATAAATGCAATTCTCACCAACGCCATTTATTTCATCTTAGGAGCTGATATTATCACTCATCAGTCCCATCTACCACAAACCATTACATATTGTTTATTCCTGTTCAAATATATTTTTTCAATCCTTGTTTTCTTTTGCATATCAAATCCCCTCTTCTGTATCTTTTCATTAAAATGGTGAACAAAGCCCTTCAACGTGTACGAAACACTCATAGTCAAAACACAGAATAGGCACAACGCAGTGTCTTTCTTTTAACAGCACAATAATACTCAAGAAACCTATTCAAAGTGTCTTGCATAAAAACAAAAAAAAAAACCCTCTAATCATTCATCTTACATTGAAAGTCACAAAATTCAATGTTGTGGGCGGTGCCAGATAATATATGGCATCTATAATGTCAATAGTCAATGTAAGATAAGTGACAATATTTAATTTAACAGGTTTATATGCCGCTTTATCATTTCAATCCAAGTGGTTTACATTGAAACTTAAACTTGGTAATGTACATTAAATAGGGACATTGATAACTTGGATTTTTCTGAGGCAATGGAGGGTTAAGTGACTTGCCCAAGGCCACAAGGAGTGCTAGTGGGAATTGAACCCTGGTTTCTGTGTTCTCAAGCCAGCGCTCTAACCATTAGGCTACTCCTGCACTCCACTTAATAAAAAGTGTCCCTAGGTTAACGCACATTAAGTGTTATTGAGCCTACTGAAATAAAAACTGCATTAGTGCATGTTAAAAACTATAGCAAAAAGGGCCCTTAAGTCTTAAAAACTAAATCCAAGTGCAATTAGCTTATCCATTCCTAACTCTTAGCCCAATCACTGGGTGACAGTCCTCAGAATGCAGCAAGGTGGACCCTGAATGTTGCCACCAAGTGATGATTGGAGTTTCTCTTCTCGGGAGCTGTGAATATCTCTGCAGTATGTCCAGCTGTCCATATGATCTGAGAATCAAGCCCAGAGTCTAAGCATGGCCTTGCAATGGAATGAATGGATCAACCAAAGAGGATCACATTTAATCGCTATTAGTGGTAAACATCTTGCTGTTCTGAATTCTTACGCAGTCCTGAATGCCGAGTCAATCAAAGTCTACCCAAAAATAATGCCCCAGAACCTTAAGTTTAATAGGGCAAGAGATTTTCTGCAGTAGACCATAAATCCAGCATCATTCAGGTTGCAGTAACTGAGAAATGGTTACCTTCCAAATCTGCTTCTTTACGGTTGCTAACTTTACAATTAAGAAACTACCAAATCCTTAAAACTGGAGAAAGAGTTGAATAGTCAAAAACTAATATTCTAATCTAATTCTAATACAAAACAAATTTGTATTAGGACCAAAGTGGTTTACAAACATACAGAATACATAATCAAGGATATAAGCCAAAACAAAACATAATGCATAATTAAGATGAGTGGAGGAATAGTCTAGTGGTTACAGCAGCAGGCTGGACCCAGAAGAGGCAGGGTTCAAATCCCACTGATGCTCCTTGTGGCCTTGGGCAAGTCGCTTAACCCTCCGTTACCCTAGATTAGACTGTAACTATTACTAGAAAGATGTGAGCTAAATACAAATCAAGACAGTCTAATATTACATAACACCAATAAAAATATATTACAATACTTGGAGAGGTGTTTTAAATTACTCTCTTTTTCCAAATCCCAGCTCACGGAAAGTTACAGTCAGATATAATAACCATTTCTCCGAGGCACTAGAGAGTGACTTGCCCAAAACCACAAGAAGCAAAAGTGGGAGTAACCAGATCTGAAAAATCCAAAATCCCAGCTGCCACGCAATGTGATCAAACTTCATTCTCTAGTTGTAAAACAGAGCAGTCATCACTTGATTAGATACCAACCACCCACTCAAATAGCTCTCTTTTCCTCTGCCTGCATAAACCCAAACCTTCCCTAAATCACTCCTGGCTCCCATATAAGGCGTTTCACCCTAATAATCAGTTTAGCATTTGTACAATTATGGATATGCATTGCCCAACTGCATATCATCAAGTAAAACATTCACCAGACTATCTCCTTGAACAATTAAATCTTTCACCTTGTTACAAAGAAAGCCTTCTGCAATTGGATCATCCCCTGTTTGAAGAAAAGACAGGATAGACCTACTAAAAATGACAACCAGATGCAAAAGACTCAGCCCATGTGAGAATCAGATTAATGTGTAACATTCTACCCTTGAACTGAAAACTCTTAAAACAATGACAAAAAGGTACACAGCAGAATTCACTGATTTGTAGGAATCTAAATAGGACCAGATAGGCTCTTGCAACTAATCTGACTTCACATTTCACACATTTTCACCCCTAACACCCTACAGACCTCCTATCCCTCTGCAGATCTTGGAATACTTTTCTCCTGTCCAATCTCTGGAGCTGTGCTCCAGTGACATATCCTTCAATTGGAGTGAGCAGCAAGCAGGCATTAAATCAGATTATTCTTATTCTTACAGACCTCACCCTGACCACATCCTCTCCAAGCCTCTATGCAGGGATGGAGCTTATGAGCATGGACACCCCTTATCATGGTATGCACTTGCTCTGATTGGAAGCAGCAGATCCTTGAGGTCTGATATGGGTAGTAGTGGCACCAGGGAAAGACTCAGAGGCCCGGGTTGGGGAGAAGTACTATTAACAGCTCCAACAGTGCCTAGGGGCAGTATTTGGTAAAATCCATCTCTGGTATAAAGGTGGCAATTCCTGTACCATACAGTTCACACTAGATCTCTTTAGAACTTTATTGGATCTACTACTGCTTTTAAGTAATTTTAGGCATCTTTTCAAAATAGTTTAATTCTCATTTTAATTAACACACACACAATCTCTAAACTGTTCCCTTCCTCCACCAGGTGTTTCTGTCATTCCTCCCATGTACTCTTCTTTCAGCGTTTGTCTCCAATACATCGCGGTCCCTTGAGTCGGAGGTTACTCCTCATTCTCTCTTCTGTCTTGCTCTTTTTTTCATCCTCCATCATTTGTTCCTCCCCCAAGTCCCTTATCCCACTTGCTGCCTCCATCACTCCTTCTCACCTGCGTTCCAATCGGGACCCTGCCTACTGCATCCCAGGATCCTCTCACCCCGCCCATTGCCTCCATCGCTCCTTCTCCCCAGGATCCCTGATCTGCACACTGCCTCCATCGCTCGTTCTCCTCATCCCCGACCCCGCCTACTGCCTCCATCATCCCCACCCTCCAGGATCCCTGATCCCTCCTGCTGCCTCCATCACGCCCCCCTTTTACAGCGCCCCTGCTTACCGCACTGCTCCTCTCCTGCACGCTCCCCGCCGTCCGCACAGCTGCTGCAGGCACAAGCATCCTCCACCTCCCTGCTCGGCCGCTGGCTCCGTCACCGCGGCCACGCCCCGGGGGTAGACCCAAGTACGACCAGCCTCGTCCTCGTTGCCGATTGGGCGATCTGTCTCTCACTCTTAAAGTGGGCGGTGCAAACAGTTTCAATCTTTATTGGACGCCTAGGACGTCAAATAAAAGGGTTGATCACGCCTTCCGCCCCCGCAATTTATTGGTTAACTTAAAGGCGCAGGATTCTTTTCGACCAGCAACAATCTTAGCGCCACACAGACTTTAATAATATGGTCAAATCTGCAACTCGCCTTTTCTAAATTAAAAAAAACCCCATAATGATTTGATCTAAATTATGATCATTTTGCATTTTATGTTGCTTAAAAAAAAAAGAGTCGTACTTTTAAGTGTTTTCATGAAAACGTTTGGCTTTTTTGGTGAGATTTTAATTAGTGCCATTTATCAGATCAATTTACGACTAATGCAAATATCTCCTTGCAGGTGAGCTTTCAAAACCACATAAATCCCAACTTCAGATCTTTATATATATGGAAATGTCAATCTGTCTGTGTAGCCCTGCCTAGCTGTAGGACATGGAAGAGGCTCAGGGGATTATTCCCATGGAGACAAAGGGGCCCTGTTACTAAAGGACACTGGGGTGTTGCACTGCATGCGCCAAAAGCACCAAAACTATGGCGCGTTAGGTGCAATACTACCGTGTTAACTGTTGGGGGAGTGGAAAGTATTTCCCCAGCAGATAAAACAGAACCCTGTCAATACTAACGCTGGTAGCGCATTAACTGCGCTGAGCTCACCATGCTCACGACCATAACGCGGATTAGACAGTGCGAGGATGAGACGGCTGAGGGGCGCTAAGACAGAGGTCTATAAAATCCTGAGTGGAGTGGAACGAGAAGAATTGACTGGCTATTCTATCAAAAAGTACAAAGAGTAGGGGATATGTCTTGACGTTACCAGAGCTGTCAAGTTACCCATATCCAGGAGTAAGATGTTTTGGCCAATTCTGGTTTTAAATTTGCATTGCAATGCAGTATGGTATTTGTAGTCTCTGAGCTTACCCATTGAAATGAGTGGTGCAGGACCCTTAATGCATCAGGATGAGATTGTCAGAAATCTAGAACTGGCTTGAAATCTCACTCCTGGAATTTGGCAACCCTGCGTTACAAAGTAGTATATTTAAAACAGATAAAAGAAAATATATTTTTCACTCAACACATAGTTAAGCTTTGGAACTTGCTACCAGAGGATGTGGTAAAAACAGTTAACATCAACTTTAAAAAGGGGTTGGACAAGTTCCGGAAGAAAAAGCCACTAGACTGTTATTAAGGGAGACCTGGGTAAAGCCACTGCTTATCCCTGAAGGTAGGTAGCATGGAATACAGACAGGTACTTGTGGCTTGGATTGGTCACTGATGAAAACAAGATATTGGGCTTCATGGACCTTTGGTATGACACAGTATAGCAATTCTTATGTTCTTAAAATTGTCCCTGTGGTTAGCGCCGCAACCTGCTAGAAAGACCAGAGTTCAAATCCCACTGGCGCTCCTTGTGATCTTGACTTCTTAACCATCCATTGCCTCAGGTCACTGTTCCCTCTAAGCTGTGCGCGTGTGCGCGCACACACACCTCGCCGAGCAAGCGCACATACTTTACAACAGAGGGCACAAAAATTATGGTTCTGATTCTGATAGAAAACAACACAGACGTCTTAAAATTTAAAAGTTGTGATTGTAATTGCTAGAAATTTTCCGCTTCATTTAGTAATTGTCTATTGTCATTTAATTTGATTAAAATCAATGTGGTGTACATACTGTATTCTGACGTGTAGTCAAATTTTGAAGTATATAACTCCGAGTGTTATGTGGCGCACAAAAATGTAACCTTCCTTCAAAAGCTGCACAGCTGATATTTTATGCGCGTGCACCGCACAGCCTACAGAAAATTAGAGGGAACATTGCCTCAGGTATAAACTTAGATTGTGAGCTCTTTGGGGAAACCTTCTGTACCTGAATGTAATGTGCCTTGATCTTCTCTTGGAAAGGCATGAGCTAAATAATAATAAATACATTTAAAAATTGTCTCAGCTCCATCCCCTCACCATCTCACCTCAGTTAAAGTTTACACAGTCACCAATTCCTCTTAAATAAGACCAATACACTAAGGATATTTGTTCCCAAAGACTTGTTTATTTACTTCAGTATAAGTTTTGATATTTATAACACTTTGTCTATTTATATTTATATTCCATCCACAATAGAAACATAAAAAAATAGTAACAGAGAAGGTCTATCAGACTATGACACATTGAGTGTGCCTGATTTTGTCTGATCCTAGAAGCTAAGCAGGTTTGGGCCTAGTTAGTACTTAGATGGGAGACCATCTTGGAATACGTGAAGCTGGTAATCTGCTTTCAGTCACATCTTGCCAAGAAAACCCAGGGGATGTTCATGTCATGACTAACTATCCACAGGGTAGGTTGAAGGCAGCGACATCGACTTGATGGCACTTAACAACAGGGTCCATCAGGCTCAGCTGGTGTGCATCTCTTCCCTCTTTCAGACAAAGATTTAGACATAGGCAACTGCCCAGGATGCCAAATAGCCAGGCCAAAGAAGCGTACTCCTGCTTACTTTAGGGTAAGATGTATGTAGTGTTTCAAAGGGGCATCACTGTGACCTTTGGCCTTCTGGCTTTCCAGTCTTTGGAATCTCTGAAATCCCCCAACCACCACTGGTCTTGCCTAGGAGTGCCAAAATTGTAAATCCAGCCATGAGAGAACCTGCAGGTTTGTCCCATACCTTCTCAACTTCTGACACTGTTTTGGGCTATACCACCACCCTCCAAAGGTCATTCCAGTCATCTACTACCCTTTCTGTGAAAAAAAATATTTGTTTACATTACTCAAAAATCTTCCCCTTTTTGCCTCATTCAATGATGCTTCATTCTAGAACTTTCTTTCCAATGAGAGGCCTGCCTCCTCTCTATTCATTACTTGGAGGTATTTAAACGTGTCTGTCATATTTCTTTCCCCGTATTTCCTCAAAGGATACATGTCTAAATCTTTAAATTTTCCCATTTGTCTTATGGTGAAAATCAAAAACAAATCTGGTGGCTATCCTAACCAATTATATCAAGCAAGCAGGTAGAACAGCAGGGACTTCATCTCTGTGGCGGTATCAGATTTAACTGCTTTTATTACATCTCTGGGAAAGAATTTCAGAGCTTAATTATACACTGAGTGAAAAAAAATATTTCTCCAGTTTGTTTCAAATGTGCTGCATTGGGACCTATGCATTTTATGAGGGGAACCTGGCAAGACTGGGACTGAAATCAAAATTGCACTTGTCCACATTGAATTCCATCTGCAATATAAAGGATATAGGGGAAAGTAAACCTTAGCATAGGTATATGACGCTGGCTTCCGTATTAGGAGTCTCCATCCAGGGAAAGCATCTTAAACAATACATTGAAATCCACAGTTCAGTGTGCGGTGGCAGTCAAAAAAACAAACAGAATGTTACGAATTATTTGAAAATGGAAAATATTATCCTTCTTCCCACCAAAATCAATTCAAGTTAGATATGCTGAATTAGCAGTTAAATCGGAAGTACGCTACCTCGGGGCAACTCTTGACCAACATCTGACACTGCAATCCCACATTAAAACTGTGATAAAGAATGTATATGGCAAAATAAGAACACTCCAACGGCTCAGCCCTCTTCTTGATCCCCCCCCCCCCCGACTATAGTACTGTATTTCAAGTGATGATACTTCCCCAGTTCAATTCTCCAAGGCCTCCCAAAAGCACATTTGCTTCCATTACAGCTCCCTGCAGCTAGAGTCCTGACTGGAAAAGCAAGGAGCTCCCACATCACTCCCATCATGAAGAAGCTCCACTTGCTACCTATATTATACAGAGTGAAATACAAAAACATAATGGCAATATTCAAAATCCTCCACAAACAATCCTCCGACTACTTACAAACGATAATTAGAAAACTCCCTAACAATCGCCAGAGAAGCACTGAGGACCACCTCCTTGCACCCCGCCCAGACTTCATCAAACTCAGCCAATCAGCACGCGGACGAGCATTCTCACTATATGCTCCAACAATATGGAACACATTGCCTGTAGAAATAAAGACTACTGCAGACGTGAAGGACTCCAGAGAGCTGTTAAAAATGCACTTTGAAGGTGTCACATAATATACAGTGTAATTCTCAACATTACTCCCCTGTAACAATCTTCTAGTTACCATATACCATTAATCCTTTGTTTTTTTGTTATTTAATGTAAATAGGTTATTTGTATTACTCATTGTTCTTTGTAACATTATCTTGTTTTATGTAATGTTATGTTACTGTTATCTGTAAACTGTATTGATCCTTCGAAATGCGGTATATAAAAATGTTTCAAATAAAATAAATAAATGAATGCCTCTGTACTGATTCATGGTGTGTGGTGCTTTGGTTATCGTATCTCAAGAATGACATCATGGAACTAGAAAAGGTTCAGAGGACAGCTAAAATGATAAAAGAAATGGAACAATGTTCCTGTGAAGAAAGGCTAAACAGGTCAGGGCTCTTCAGCCTATAAAAGACATTTCTATAAAATCATGAGTGGGGTGGAATGGATAAATGAGTTTGTTTATAAATGATAAATGAGTAAGTTACAATGTATTCAGTTGAAAAATACTGTGGTTATGTTCCCTGTAAACCGTCTTGATTTGTAGAAAGTCGGTATATAAAAACTGTTAAATAAATAAATAAAAAAATAGGAAAAGGTTGTTGCCATTTTACATGGCACTAATACAAGGGAACACTCCATAAAATAAACAGCTATCACATTTAAAACAATCCCAGAAAAATATTTTTCACTCAACATATAATAAAGTTGTGACATTAAGATGCCAGAAGACAGCGGAGAATTCTGAGAGGGGGGGTGGGGGGAGGGGGGAATGGAGGAGGAGGAAGATGGGGGGAAAGGGGGGGTGGAGGGGGGGGAAGGGACAAAATCAGCAGGCTGGAAGGGGGGGAACGGGTGTAGGAGGGGAATTGAAGATACTAACATTGAATGTTAAAGGATTAAATTCGCCCTGGAAAAGACAGAAATTGGATAAAGAATTAATAAGGCATAATGCTGATATAGTATTGTTGCAGGAGACACATTTGCAGAAACGGCACGAGGCGTTGGTGCAACCCAGAGGGTATAAGCATCGCCTCTTCGCCTCTAATCTTAAAGAGAAGAGGAAAGGCGGGGTAGCGATCCTCATTAAGGGGGAAGTGCAAACTGAGGTCCAGGTGATATCTCGGGATAAAGGGGGACGATATCTTTTGCTGCGAGTGAAGCAGGGGACGGAATGGTTTTGTATGGTGAATGTGTATGCCCCTACGGGAGCGCAAATGGAGTTCTGGAAAGATCTGAGTGAGCAGGTAGCAGTGATGGGGGCGGGGGTGCTGATTTGTGGGGGGGACTTTAATTTGGCCTGGGAGGTGGGGAGAGACACGACGGGCCACCGAGTAGGGAGGGGGACGGATAGGAAGTATTATCGGAGATTTGTACAAGAGAATGGATTGATTGATGGGTGGCGGATGCTTAATCCAGGCCGCAGGCAATTCACTTTCTACTCAGCAGTACATGGGTCGTACTCAAGATTAGATACAATCTGGGTAGGGAAGGAGCTAGCAGGGAGGATTACGGGAGGGGAAATAGAACCGATTACCTGGTCCGACCACGCCCCAGTGGTGCTACAGGTGCGGGTGGCAGGGGAAGATAAGGGACGGCAATTTTGGAAATTGAATGAGAGCCTGTTGGAGGATGCGAGGGTGGTAACTGAATTACGGAGTCTAATTCCAGAGTATTTTGGGCAGAATGGGGGAGGAGAGGTTAAAGAGGGAGTGCTCTGGGATGCCTTTAAAGCGGTGGTAAGGGGGGTGTTCATCAAGTGGGGGGCACGCATTAAGAGGGAGAGGGTGGAACGTGAGGAGCAGCTGCGGCAGCAACTACGCGAGGCGGAAGAGAGGGCTATGCAGGAGGGGGGAGGACGGCATAGAGGGACAGTCTTGGAACTCAGAGCCAAAGTTAATGCAATAGAGGCCGAACAGATACAGTTCCGCCTACAGTTGATGAAGCAGAGGTTTTTTGAAGGGGGCAATAAAGTGGGGAAATATCTTGCGAGACAACTGCAGAAGAGAAGGGAGTGGAATAGGATCTCTCAGATTAGGAGCGGGGGGGAAGGGGTGCGAGATGTTCGGCGTATCAGAGAGGAATTTGTGGCCTACTATAGCAAACTATATAAGGCGCGAGAAACGGGAGCGCGGGAAGATACTTTGGAGTATGTGAGAGGAGCGGGGCTCCCGGTATTGACGGCGGAGGAGCAGGAAGGGCTAGATAGGGAGATCAACCCGGAGGAAGTCCTGCAGGCCATTAAGGGGTTAAAGGCCGGCAAAGCCCCGGGGCTCGACGGCCTAACGGCGCGCTTTTATAAACAGTTTAGTGGCCAAATAGTGCAACCATTGACTATGGTGTTTAATGGCCCACACAGGGGGGAGAGATTGGCGGAGACCATGGGTTGGGCTGGCATTACCCTTATCCATAAGGAAGGGAAAGATCCTCAGGAGTGTGCGTCATACCGACCCATTTCTTTATTAAACGTCGATGCGAAGTTGATGGCTAAAGTACTGGCTACTAGACTTAATAAGTATTTGGGGAAAATGGTGCATGCCGATCAGGCGGGGTTTGTGCCAGGCCGACAGGTGGCAGATAACATACGGAAAGTGCTGAACGTGATTTGGTAGGCCCAAAAGAAGGGGAGGGAGACTTTGCTGGTCTCATTGGATGCTGAAAAGGCATTTGACCAAGTGTCTTGGTCATTTTTATACTCCGTATTGGGACAATTGGGGTTTGGACCTGGGTTTGTGCAATGGATAGAAGCTCTATATCATAGCCCAAAAGCATGTGTACGGCTAAATGGAGGCTATTCCGAGTTCTTTACATTAGAACGGGGAACTAGGCAGGGCTGCCCGTTATCTCCATTATTATTTGCGCTCTCCCTCGAGCCCTTAGCGGCAAGACTAAGGGCCAATCCCGCGGTGGCGGGGTAAGGGTGGGAGGTCAGGAATACAAAATCTCCCTATTCGCAGATGACATCTTATTGACTATTACGAACCCCAGAGATACGCTTCAAGCAGTGATGAGTGAGATACAGATATACGGCGAGAAGGCGGGTTTTCGGATTAATTGGGGGAAATCGGAGATATTAAGAGTAGTAGGTGAGGAGGGGGAGCAGCGGCCGTGGCAGCGGAATTTCCCATTTAAATGGGCGCAGACGTCGATTCGCTATCTTGGGGTACACCTGGGGCGGAATTTGGAAGATTTATATGCGTTGAACTATCATAAACTGGTAGGGCAGGTGGAGGTGCGCTTACAGGGCTGGAGTCGAGGGTATTACTCGTGGTTTGGGAGGATGGCGTCAGTGAAGATGATGCTTCCCCCCCAGTTTTTATTCCTCTTCCAGGTGTTGCCTATACCGATACCTCGAAGAGCGCTACGGCGGGTTCAGCAACAAGTAGAGAGATTTATCTGGGGGGGAAAAAGGCCAAGAGTGGCGGCCAGAACGATGCAGGTTCCGGTAAGAGAGGGGGGGATGGGGACTCCCAACTTCAGTTTGTACTATGCGGCAGCGCAATTGCGAGCAGTATATGCGTGGCTGCGGGAACCATATAAGCAGTGGGTAAGAATGGAGGTGGATGCGTACCACCCAGGGGAATTAGAACGGATAGTATGGGAGGGGGGAGGTGACAGGGGTCAGCATCCGCTAGTACGCCATACATTACAGGTGTGGAGAAGGCATCGACGGCAGATGGTGGGAGAAAAGAAATGGTCTCCCACCATGTCCTTGCAGGCCTGTTGTGCGGCAGGCATAGGCCCGAAGGCGGTAATACTCCGGAGATGGGAGGCGCGGGGCCTGACTCAGGCTTCCCAACTGGTGATTGGGACACAGTGCAGAGAATTTGAAGGAATGCGTGATTTATACCGCTTAGAGGAGTCGGATCGGTTTGCATATCTGCAGATGTGTTCGGTGATTCGGAAAAAGGGGAGGGAGCAGGGCGGAAGGGGGGGAGGAGAGTGGTTTGAGGGGGCTTGTTTAGGCTCCATGGGACAACAAGGGATGCTCTCTAGGATTTATAGAGGATTGGTTGCCAGTGGGGGAAGGAAGTTGAAGTATATGGAAGAGTGGGAAAAGGATTTAGGGGTAGTGTGGGGGGTGGAAGAGTGGGAGGAGCTAGTAATGGGCATAGCTAGATTTTCTATTGCCACATCACTGCGTGAGAATGCCTATAAGGTGCTAACACGCTGGTACCTCACACCGGAAAGATTGTTCAGGGCTGGAGTGCGTCAGACGGCTGAGTGCTGGCGGATGTGTGGAGAGCATGGCTCGTGGTTACATATGTGGTGGACGTGCCCAGTAGTGAGAGAATATTGGCGCAAAATAGGAGAGTGCATTAATAAAATAGTGGGGGAACGTATTGTGCTAGGCCCTGCGATGTGACTCCTGCATAAACCCGATGCGAGGTGGGAAGGGGACTGGAGAATCATTTGGTACTGTGTGACAGCGGCAAGGAGTGAAATAGCATGGTACTGGAAGAGACCGAATTTCCCTTCCATGACTAGTTTTGCAGGAAGAGTGTCTTTTCTATATGCAATGTATAAAATGACGGGGGAGAGGGGGGGGAAGAGGGGAACAAGTTGAAAAGAGGTGGGCGGGGGTTTGGAGATGGCTACAGGAGGGAGGGGGGGAGGTTGGAGGGTTAGGGGGAGGGGGTGGGGGGGGGAGTAGGGGGTTGGGGTGGAGCTAACCTTATTAATTTAAGGGGCGTAAGGGATAGCAGAAAGGGCCAGGATAACGTGATTCTGCATAAGTTGAAAGTGATCAATCAAGTTGCCGACTTCTGTACAGGGTGATAATTAGCACTAAGGTATGCGCAAGGATAGGAATGGTTTGTGGTATGTTAAAAAGTTGTTAGGCTGTTAGTAATGTATATGGGGAGTAGAGTCGGAGGTTTGTGTCATGGTTGATAGAAATGTACATGGAAAAGTTGATAATGTATATGAAAAAGTTGCTAATAAAAACTTATAAATAAAAAATAAAAAAAAAAGATGCCAGAAGATGTGGCGAAGACAGCTCAAATAGAAAAATATATCAATTTTTATTTAATACTAAGAAGTCTATTTAATAACGTGTGCTAATATTAACATCCGTTAACACAGGTCCTTTGTTACTCAATGGGACCTAGTTACGAATAACATACATTAATAGTGAATTAATGCACATTAACATCAGTGTGTCGTGGGAAGGAAAAGTAAGCTATGGGTCACTTACGTGGTCCCAACTCTTGAGTAAAGGCCCCTGAAGCAACCCCCCTTTGTTCATGGACAAAGAGGGTGAAGAGCTTATGGTAGTCCGGAAGACCCATGGCTGGGGATGTGGACAAGGCATGTTTCAGCTGATCAAAGCAATTGCTGGCCTCTTTAGTCCAGTGCAGTTCATCAGTTTCCTCCTTACGTGTCATGGCAGTGAGAGGTTTGGATAATTCCCCAAACCCTGGGATCCAGGCTCGGCAAAACCCAGCCATTCCCAAGAATCCTTTCATCTGTCTTTTAGCTTAAGGCAATTTATTATGCCCTGAATTCTGAACATCAGTGCACCTTAATCACTAGACTCCTACATCACTAATAAATTAATTCCACAACAAATCTTTCAAAATTTCATAACTTTATTAGGTATTTAAGATGTAAGTTAATTAACAGCTAACTAATTATTTTAATATTTTAAGTTCATGAACCTTTCTTTTCATGATCATATTAGATCTGCCTATGTGTTTCCTTACCATTCCCCTAGATGTATCCTTGTTTTCAGCTGTTGTACTGTCTGTCTTGACTAGATTGTAAGCTCCGATGAGCAGGAACCATCTTTTACATGTGTCTGTACAGCGCTGTGTACGCCTTGTAGCGCTATACAAATGATCAGTAGTAGTAGTAGTTCAAAAGTAAAAAATTCATTTCATGCCTTATGGCAAATTTGATCTATTCGCCCATTTCTCAGTTCTTCTGCACTTATCACTCTGATCCCGAGTTTAGTAATTTCATACCTTGATTACTGCAATATTATTTATGCTGGACAACCAAATTACAAACTGAAAAGATTGCAAAGAATCAAAACACTGCCATATGATTGCTTGCACATGCTTTCAAGTTTGACCACATTACCACCCTGCTAATAGTAGTAATAATTGAATATTGCTGGTTACCTATTCACTATCGCACAACTTACAAGATTTTAACCCTCGATCACAAAACTCTCGGAATGGTATCCCATCCTAGTTTTCTTCACTAATCATTCCACACACTTCTCCTTGCATTCTTCGCTCTATTCATGTCGATCGTCTCTATCTTCCCCTGCTTCTCTGCCAGATACACCTCTACCAGTCACTCAGCTTTTGATTTCTATGCACTGACTTACCACCAGACTTCTGACATGAACCTTCCCATAAAAGCTTTAAATCTGCTTTAAAAACTCATCTGAAGTGGAAGAGTAACCTAATAGTTAGAGCATTGGCTTGAAAAGCCAAGAGACCAGGGTTCAATTCCTGCTAGCACTCCTTGTGGCCTTGGGCAAGTCAATTAACCCTCTATTGCCTCAGAAAAATCCAAGTTATCAATGTCCCTTTTTAATGTACATTATCAAGTTTAAGTTACAATGTAAACCACTTTGACTGAAATGATAAAGCTGTATAAAAAATCTTTTTCAGACAGCACTTGACCTGCCTATGTAGCTGACCACTATGGAATGCTCTGTGCCATCTGTTTCTCATCTGTTCTACTTTTTTCTCTTCCCCTCCTTTGCATGATTGCGCTCCTATTACTATCAACGTTATGAAGTTCTTTTCAACTTTATTTTATATTTTTATGTAAACTGCTCTGTTTTTAATTTGAAGGATGGTATATAAAATTTGAATAAACTGTAAAACTACATAGTTTATATTAAATAAAAAATAAAGTCAATGTACACTTAATAAATAAACTTAGGGGCATGCTTACAAAGCTGGGCTAATGGTTAGCACACACTATTTGCAATTAGGTTGTGGCAGGCTATGGCCTATAATAGTCTGCAAGTGTGAAAAGGCCTGTAAGTTAGGCCCTGATTCCAACCCCCATCTCAGTAAAGAACCAAAGTCTGTAAAGGTTTGAGAAAAGCTGTTTTAAACTGCTTAATAAGAATTTTTTATGAATGCATAAATCTTCCATTATTCTCTTGTGCTGTGAAAATAAAAATGTTTCAATACTTGCATTCCTAGAGCTAGAAATGACCTTGCAGTAGAGAAGTATCCAAACCTAAAAACTGCACCATTGTTAGAACAGTCCAAGAGGAGGGAGCTGGGTGCTAGGCCCAGGAGGGATCTCTGATTGGACAGGTGCAGGGGGCATTGGGACCAATAGAAAGTTTGCATGTATCAAACTGAAAAGAAATGTATAAATGAATATGTCTCTGTAAGAACGTTGCTCAGTCCTTTTTGAAGCTTTGACTAACTGGGCCTTGTGCACAATAAATTGGCTCGGATCCTGTAAATTGACTCCTGGATTTATTCATTGTCTGCACTTCGCTGCTTCATATTCCTGGTGCGTTGGCCGGGAATGTGCGGATAGTGAATGGTGGTCAAGCGAATATTCCACGCAATTTGCCTCCAGGTTTGGCCCGGTCGGGACCGTGTCTGTCTGACCGCAGGGGAAACCTCAGGTGTCGCCGATCCCTTTGTATCGGAGAGGGTTCCGCCTTGCCTCGGCGGGCCACTGGGTCCGGCCGGCCAACACCTCCGAACCCGAGGGGAGTCCAGGATCCAACCCAAGAACTAGTTTTGTATCGGAAACCGGATCCGGGGAGTAGACATTTTCTTGTTTAAAAGTCAGTGAAGCCTGGGGAAAAGTCATGCATGTGTGCGCGAGACTGATTTGGTAGACTAACTGGAAAAATCTCGCATGAGTACGCGAGACAAGAGTCTGATCACCTCTCATAAGGGCGGTCCTAGTACGCTCCGCATAAGGGTTAGCGGAAGCCGAAGCCACCGACCCTTTGGTTGGGAATAGTCAGTTAGTCAGAAAACCTTGGGCATTTTGGAAAAATGATTTCTTGTGATGGTATGATTGTTTGTGTGATTGAGAGGTCTTGAGACACAGACCGAGCGAGAGCGGACTCCTGAGTAGCACAGTTCCTGGCCGGGCGACCGCACCCAGGTTGCGAAAAGGAGGAAGCGTGTGGTGTTTGTTCCCCTCAGTGTTTTGTGGGCTGTACGGACCCCTTACCTACAGCCATACTACCTACCCTTACTGTTTGTCGTCTTGTATGTCATTACGTGTACGCCATTACGATTATGGGAGGGACGGAGTCCACGCAAACTCTGCTGGAATGTATGATCACAAATTTCCGTAAAGGATTTTCAGGAGACTACGGCATAAAAATATCTCAGTCTAGATTAAAAATGTTATGTGATAGGGAGTGACCTGTGTTAGCTACTTCATGGCCCCGTGGGGGCACCTTTGATGTAGAAATAGTTTCCCGTGTTCATCAGCTTGTACAAAAAGTGCACCCTGACCAGTTCCCCTACATAGATTCCTGGTTGAGTGTTTGCGAAAGGCAGCCCTCTTGGGTAAAGCGTTGCTATGAGGAACAATGTAGAATATTAGTAGCAACCACTAGGGGGACCCGGAAGGTTGAGGAGAGGAAGCCGCCTGTGTATTCCGCCTCAGAGTCCCCAGAAATCATGGCCCGTTCGTCCCAGTACCCACATAGGTTAGTTCCCCCAGCCCCGCTACCTGAAGCGGAACCTGATGAGGTGCCTCAGCAATTACCGCTGCAGCAGCAAAAGGTACCCACTTCCCCGAGTGATAGCCCCGCGTCCTGCTCAAGTACGTCGGGGGAACCAGGATCCTCCGACGATATAGAAAGCGGAGGCTCTCCTGCCAGTTCAGGGTCACCAACCAAGGAAGCTTATACCCGGGAGCCATATGATTTAAGAAGTATAACCCCGAAGAAGGAGAAAGCAGGGTGCCTAATGCCATTGCGTCAAGTGCCTGGTGTACCTATCCTAAATGAACAGGGCCAGATGGCACCAGGACCAACCAGTCTAGTCTACGTACCTTTTTCCACTACTGATTTATCAAACTGGAAAACCCCAGGAATTAACAGAGTTAATGTCTAGTATAATGCAAACTCATCAGCCTACCTGGGCCGATTGTCGCCAGCTCCTGTCCACTCTTTTTACTACTGAGGAGCGAGCGCAGATTGTGCAAGCAGCCATCCGCTGGTTAGAAGAAAATCCCGTAGAAGGGGGGATCTGAATCTCCCACAAGCAGCCGCCGCAGCTTTCCCGAATGAAGATCCTAGATGGGATCCAAATAATGACAGGGAGGCAGCGGCCCTAACGCGATTTCGCCAGGCCTTGCTGCAGGGCCTGAAGAAGGGAGGCCAGAGGGCCATGAATATTGGGAAGGTATCTGAAGTTATCCAGGGTCCAGATGAGAGCCCAGCGGCCTTTTATGAGCGGTTGTCTGAAGCCTATAGATTGTATACCCCATACAATCCCGCCGCTCAGGAGAATTTGCGCATGGTAAATGCAGCCTTTGTCAGTCAGTCCCAGAGAGACATAAAACGAAAATTGCAGAAACTAGATGGATTTGCAGGTATGAATACAGCACAGTTAATGGAAGTCGCTCAGAAAGTATTTGTGAATCGTGAAAATGAACGTGACAGAGAAAGTGAACGAAAGATGAAGAAGAAAGCAGATCTTCTTGCTGCCGCTTTAGTTGAACGATGTGGAGGAGGTTTTCCTAATCAAAAGACCAGAGAACGTGGAAGAGGCGGCGGAAATAGCAGGCCTCCATTGGGTGCGAATCAGTGCGCCCATTGCAGAGAAGAAGGACATTGGAGAAATGAATGCCCGCATCTTGACTCCACCCCCAGGAGGGGAGGAGGGAGCCCCTGGAGAACAGGAGGCCGATTTCAAAATCATGCAGGAATGAACCGAGCACAGTTCCAGCGTGAGAGAGAAGAAGCCATTGAGGGAGTGGCAGTAGCAACGGGCTATGACATGGATGAAATGGATGAAGACTAGGCCAGACCGGGCTCCAAGTTCACCCTGGGTCCCAGGAGCCTATGGTCAGTTTGAAAGTAGGGGACCAATATATGGACTTTATGGTAGATACAGGAGCAGAACATTCCGTGGTGGCAAAGCCAGTGGCTCCCCTTTCCTCTCGATCTGTCACCATTGTTGGGGCCACTGGGAACAAGGCCACCAAGCCATTCCTGCAGAACCGTATGTGTGAACTAGGGGGACAGAAGATAACGCACCAGTTCTTGTATATGCCTGAGAGCCCTATTCCACTTCTGGGCCGAGATATGCTTGCAAAACTTCAAGCACAAATATCCTTTGCTGAAGGGGGAGAAATGAAAATGACTGTGAACCCAAAGCCTGCTGGATTGATGGTGCTAACTGTTCCTCGAGAAGAAGAGTGGCGGTTCTATAGTACACCTCCAATTAAGTCAACCAGTTCCTGTATACCCACCAACCTCATAGCCCCGCCTGAAGTATGGGCAGAAGATAATCCACCTGGCCTAGCGAAGAACATAGCCCCTGTCATTGTCACCCTCAAGCCAGGAGCGAAACCAGTGCATGTGAAGCAGTATCCCCTTCCCCGACCAGCCATTGAAGGAATCCACTGCCATCTGATGAAACTGTTGAAGTATGGACTTCTCAAGGAGTGCCAGTCACCTTGGAACACCCCTCTTCTCCCAGTTAAGAAACCTGGGACAGGGGATTACCGCCCAGTACAAGATCTGAGGTGGGTAAATGATGCAGTTGAAACTATACACCCAGTAGTACCAAATCCTTATACTCTCTTGGGACTGATCCCCGTTGAGGCTACTCATTTCACCGTCCTGGACCTGAAAGATGCTTTTTTCTGTATACGTCTAGCCCCCACCAGTCAACTTTTGTTCGCTTTTGAATGGCAAGACCTCACAACAGGAAGGCGGGGCCAACTCACCTGGACTCGATTACCTCAAGGATTCAAAAATTCACCTACTCTTTTCAGTGCTGCCCTGAATCAAGATCTTTCAAGTTACTCAGTGAACCCAGGACAAAGGGTTCTTCTTCAGTATGTGGATGACCTGCTCATAGCCACCAATTCGGAAAGTGAATGTCTACAAGCCACCAGTGAACTTCTGTACCTTTTGAATAAGGCTGGATACAAAGTCTCATGAGCCAAGGCGCAACTATGTAAAACTGAAGTTAAATATCTAGGGTTCCAGTTGTCCAGTAGAATTCGACGTTTGGGACC
This sequence comes from Ichthyophis bannanicus, assembly GCA_033557465.1. Classification (NCBI taxonomy): domain Eukaryota; kingdom Metazoa; phylum Chordata; class Amphibia; order Gymnophiona; family Ichthyophiidae; genus Ichthyophis; species Ichthyophis bannanicus. The sequence continues at coordinate 90,025,619 of CM066049.1, read as the reverse complement.
TGAACTCAAAGAAGCTGTATGCAGTATTCCCACTCCAACCACCCAGGAGGCAAGTAAGAGCCTTCTTGGGGGCCGCAGGATACTGTCGCATATGGATCCCCAATTTTGCGCTGCTAGCAAAGCCATTGTATCAAGTTACCAAAGGAATGGAAAAGTCTCCACTGGAGTGGGGACCTGAACAGGATGCAGCATTCCGATCTCTGAAAAACGCTCTGATGTCATCACCAGCTCTGGGTCTCCCAGATGTCCAGAAGCCTTTCCATCTCTATGTCCATGAGTCACAAGAAAATGCTCTAGGGGTGCTGACCCAATCTCTTGGATCTTGGCAACAGCCAATAGCCTATTTGTCAAAACAGCTGGATGTGGTAGCAAGAGGTTGGCCCCCTTGTTTGAGAGCTGTTGCAGCAACAGCCCTTTTGGTGAGCAAAGCAGACAAGCTCACTCTGGGACAGAATCTTCAAGTGACTGTGCCCCATTCTGTCCTCACCCTCATGGAACACAAAGGAAGTTTCTGGCTAACGAATTCACGAATGTTAAAATATCAGAGCATGTTGTGCGAAAACCCCCAGATACAGTTAAAAGTTAGTCAAGCTCTGAATCCTGCTACGTTGTTCCCAATTGGTCCTGGGCCCCCTGATCATGACTGTTTAGAAACTATGGACACTGTATTTTCAAGTCGCCCAGATTTAACTGATGTTCCTCTGGAGGATCCTGAACAGACTTTCTTTGTAGATGGAAGCAGTCTCGTCATCAATGGACATCGTTGTGCTGGATATGCAGTGGTGACCCTTGATCTGGTAGTTGAGTCCTCAGCTTTGGCCCCAGGAACTTCAGCGCAGAAGGCTGAACTGATAGCTCTCACTAGAGCACTGACATTAGGAGAAGGACTCCGTTTAAATGTGTACACAGATTCCAAGTATGCCTTTACCACTTTACACACACATGGAGCCTTGTATAAAGAGCGAGGGTTAATCACTTTAGGAGGCAAGTCCATTAGGTATGGGCCCGAGATATTGATATTATTAGATGCTGTATGGGCCCCTAAGCAAGTCGCAGTCATGCATTGTCGAGGTCATCAGACAGGAGCAGGAGAAGTTACCCAAGGGAATAGGTTTGCTGATGCCACTGCCCGAAAAGCAGCCACAACTGGACGAGTTGTGACCCAAGACACTTCAGTGCAAGCAGCTTTATTCCCTGTGCCCCTTAGCTCATGGGCTCCCCGATACACTACAAAAGAGTTGAATTATTTCTGTGAAAAGGAGGGAGGGGTCCTAACAGAAAAAGGTTGGATAGTGCTGCCACCTCCAGGTCCTACAGTCATTCCTGAAGCATTAGGGCCAGCTTTTGTTCATGCTTTTCATCAAGCCACACATTATGGGAAAACAGCCATGGAAAGAGCCCTAAGACCCCATTTTTGCATCTCACTACTAGGACCCCTGTCTACTTCAGTGGCACAGCAGTGTGTGACATGTGCCAAGAACAATGCTAGGCAAGGTCCTGTTCCACCCCCAAGAGTTCAGTCAGTAGGGGTGACCCCTATGAGTGATATTCAAGTAGATTTTACTGAGATGCCCCGAGCAAACGGATATCACTACCTGTTAGTTTGCACATTTTCTGGGTTGGTAGAAGCCCGTCCCACCCGAACTGAGAAAGCTCGAGAGGTCACTAAAATACTGCTCCATGAGATCATTCCTCGGTTTGGAATACCATTGACTATAGGGTCAGACAATGGACCCTCATTTGTGTCCCAAGTGACTCAACAGTTAGCTCGAGCTCTACAGATACAATGGAAGCTGCACACTGCCTATAGACCCCAGAGTTCAGGGAAGGTAGAATGCATGAATAGAACCTTGAAATCTCAGTTGACCAAGCTTTGTCAAGAAACACATCTAAAGTGGCTCCAGGTTCTCCCTATAGCCCTTCTTAGGATACGTTCTGCCCCAACCAAGTCTTTGGGAGTTTCCCCTTTTGAAATTTTGTATGGGCGACCCCCGCCCATTGTACAGGGAATTAAAGGAGATATGAGGCAAATAGGATCTGAAATAACCAGACAAGAACTATTGGCTTTAGGTTCTGTTTTGCAGAGTCTTCATGCCTGGGGTGCAAGATCGATTGCCCGTCAATCTGACAGAACCTCTGCTTCCCTACAAGCCAGGAGTATCAGTGTGGATCAAAGAGTGGAGAAAGACCCCGCTGGCGCCGCATTGACTATGTTGTCATCTTGTCAACCCCAACTGCAGTGAAAGTCGCAGAATTCGAACCCTGGATCCATCACAGTCGAGTGAAGCCGGCAACTGCTCCTGAACCTGGTCAATGGACCTCAGTAAATGACCCTGAGACTCCATTGCGACTCACACTGCGGAGACAACCAGCATTGTAAGAATCTTCAGAATCTACAATCCTACCCCTGTCACGCAAGAGTGGCAGTCGATGCAGAGAAGAAGAAGAAACTCTACAAGTTCATCGTACCCAATATTCCAGTTGACCACCAAAGACTGTAATCACAATGTTCTTCCACTATTGCCTTGTGGGAGTGGTGGTCCTGGGATTCCTGGAAAAGACTTTTGCCCTACCCCCTTGTGCAGCTTGCATAACTACCACCCGAACTGGACAGAAGGTCACACAGACTTTACTTTATCATTCCTACTATACTTGCACTGGTATAGTCAGCCGGTGTATCTATAATGGCACAGAGTTAAATATCTGTACAAAGGGGAAGAGTAAGACTTGTTAGAACCCCCGGCAGAACCCCTCTTATTATGTACTTGAGATACGCTGGAATGATGAGGATGGAGCCCTCATAAATGCCACACGACAGCTTCCTGATCCCACGAAGCATGTTACCCTGACTTTTGATGCTTGTGAGGTGATCAACAGAAATGTCTATCACAAGTGTGGATATTGGGAGCATGCCTACTACTATGATGATAAATATTGTGATAAGGAAGCTTATCATAGCTCAGGTAGGAGCTATAGAAAAGATGATGTGACTCTGAACAAGCAACCTGTCAGTTCTGGTAGAAGCAAGAAAACAGAATTTTCACATAAAAGACTACCAGTCCCAGAATGCACCAGGTTTCCAGCAGCCATGAGAGGGGCTGAAGTGAGAGAATGTGTGTGCAATCAAGAGAGCTATGAGGTAATCCCTAAGCACTCATCTCAAAGGGCAGGGCCTGATTCAACACAGCTGCGCTGTGTTAGGGAGCAGCACACATTAGGACAGAATAAGAATAGAGCTTATTCTTCAGATAACAGTTACTACAAGCTCCAGCCTGGCTTCAAGGAGAGTTTGAAGAACAGCTTCAGCAAAAGCCAAGCAGATAGAGAGAGAAGGAAACTCTCTGGAAGGAAGAGAAGAAAGCCCATTGGAAGGTCTGGGAGATTCCAAGGCAGTACCCATACTGGGAGGTATTCCAAATGCCTGCAGAGTCCATTGGACTGGATTCAGCCAGAGGAATGGATTGGCAGAGATAGGAATCACCAGTGGCTACCTGGAAGAGAGAAGACTGCATGTGGAAGGGACTTTCAGACCAAGGCCAGAAGGTATGTTAGAGAAGATCCAGTGTCCAGGGATCAAGATTGGAAGGCTGGACATCAGAATTGGATTACATATTGGCCAGGCTATACAGAGAGAAATAATGATAGCAGGAGAGGCTCAGGTATGAACACTGATCCAGACCCTATCTATAATAGAGAATGGCAGCAAGGGAATAAGCATTCTCATGAAAATGCCTTAATGAAAGACTCGTCTGTGCCAATGTATGATAGTGACCATATGCTAATTGATACAGCAGATGAAAATACAGTTTACATGGACTGTTCTCTATCTAAATGCTATTGCTAGCTTACTCTGAGCAAACACATCAGCCATCACAAAGAAACCTAACTTTGTTCTTTATTTCCACTGCAAACAGCTCTTAAAGCAGGATTTGGGCTCACACAGTAGCAGCCAGCCAGCTAAAGGCTTTCAGCTGGTCCATTGATAGTAATTAGGGCTGCACCTGATTGTGTGTGTGAGCAAGGGAGAATCACTGCTGAGATCGGCGTGGAAAATAAGCAGAAGTTAACCTAACCAGCAAAGTTTATTCTTTACTTTGTGCCTTTGTATTTGGTAATTGTTTGTTAAGAAAAGATTAGCTAATTGCCTGACAAGGTGAAGGTTCTTTTCTGATTTGCTTTGTGACTTTTTGTTATCCATTTTAAACACTGCAAGCAAGTAACCTCATTTATAGTGCTATCAAGCATACATGTGCTGGGTGAATTAAACCCCATCAATAAAAGAAGTATTTTATTGATCTTACCACTTGGTTTCACAACTCAAATTATTGTCATCAGCTGTGTTTGGGAGTGAATGAACTACAATACCCACAATACCTTGCAAGAATCATATGAATATATGCATCGTCAAGATTGTGTAAGTTCTCACCCTAGGCAGCCGTCTGACAATATATGTGTCCTGAAGGAGCATACAGATGGGGAAAGTGTACTGGAAAATCTTCCCCGTCTACAGTACACCATCCAAAGATGTTTACTACTGTCCCAAGTGGGAATGCGTGTATTATGCTACCTGGTCTGGTGCACCTACTGGATGAGAGGGAGATAAACGCGTAGCCAGCCTGGAAAAATTGACATTACCTGAGCCCAAGAAATGCAAGAAAGGTGCCTGTAATCCAGTGCGACTCATCATACTTAACCCCAGCCAGTGGCAGCAAGGGTACAGATTTGGGTTACGGATAGCAGGAGGAGGCGTAGATCCTGTAACGTTTATACATATACAGCTGAATACTAAGACTCATGCATCTGCACCTTATCAAATTCATCACTCTTTCTATGAAGCCATGAAAGCAGACTTTGAGATTCCTCATGCCTCCCAAAACTTGTTCCTTGAACTTGCCGGGGCAGTAGCATCTAGTCTCCACATTTCGGACTGCCTCTTCTGTGGAGGGACTAAGATGGGAGACCAATGGCCCTGGGAGGCACAAGAAGTGAACTATTCTATGCCTTATAATCAGACTGATTTACATCAGACTACTAGTGAGTGGGTACTGGCCCACCCCATTGTTGGTAATTTGTGTTTTGCTCGTTTTGGACCACAGTTTGCTATGGAAGTTGGACAGCTGGTCTGTCTCAACCAGAAGTTCTACAACAGTACCACTAAGAAGACATCTTGGTGATCAGGAGTCAACGCTTCAGAGCCCTCCAACCCTTTAGTTCGTTTTCCTAATCTTGCCAGCATTGGGACTAATCTAGCAGCTTATAATGCCTGGCAAGCACCACCTGGACTGGACTGGATTTGTGGAACCCGAGCATATGCTAAACTTCCTCATCATTGGGGAGGGGCATGTGCCTTGGGAACCATACGACCTTCCTTCTTCCTGTTGCCTACGTCCCATGGAGAACAACTGGGTTTTCCCGTGTACAGGAACCGAAAGAAACTAGAAGTTTTGAAAATAGGCCAATGGGACAAATGGAAGGAGGAGGAGTGGCCACCTGAGAGAATCATTTCATACTATGGACCTGCTACTTGGGAGCAAGATGGTACATGGGGATATCGTACTCCTGTGTATATGATAAATCGTATTATACGCTTGCAAGCTGTTGTTGAAATAATAATCAATGAAACCAGTAAAGCACTAACTCTTTTAGCTAAGCAAAGTACACAAATGCGTACAGCTATTTATCAGAATAGTCTAGCTCTAGATTATTTGTTAGCAGCTGAGGGTGGAGTGTGTGGAAAATTGAATTTAACCAATTGTTGTTTGCAGATTGATAATAATGGACATGTTGTTGAAGATATAGCTACTCAAATGCACACACAAGCTTATGTGCCTGTTCAGACCTGGCATGGCCTGAAGCTTGATGGGTGGTTTGGTTCAGCATTCTCATGGTTAGGGGGTATGAAGACCCTTGTGTTTATTGTATTACTCATATTGGCTGCATGCTTGTTTCTCCCATGTCTCCTACCCCTTTGCTTACGCATGATAACCTCAGTTATTGATAGCACTGTAGAACGGAAGGCAGCTACGAAAATATTGGCTATGTGGCAATATTCCCCAGTATCCCAAGATGATGCTGTTACGCAAGTTTAATATATGATTTAATTCTCACCCTTTCTCACTAGCGGGTGAGAATAATCAAAGGGGAGAATGTGGCAGGCTATTTATTATTTATTAATTTATTTTTATTATTTATTACAGTTGCTTATATACCGCACTATTCGGTATCAGCGCGGTTTACAGTATAACAAAAACAACCTAAACACAAATTGTTTGGTTTTACATAGAACAGGAATATCAACTTGGATAATGGGGTTAAACTATATACATGAGGGGTCAATTAAATAACAGGGTTGGATTATATACATGAAATTTTAGTTGCACTGAGTTATATGCAACACAATGCTTACTTTAGGACGAAATTTGTCTGATCTGCAGGAAGGAGCTTGGGACTGTGATAATGGCTTAGATTGGGTGTTATTAGGTGGGTATTTTAGGTTCCATTGCTGGCTGGGTAGAATTGGCAGAATAGGTGAAACTTGATTGCCTTCCTGAATTTAGTTAGGTCTGCAATAGCTCGAATGTCAGATGGTAATGCATTCCAGCATTTGGGGACGTAAAGACTGAAGGCTCTGTTTGCCGTTGTACAGTTGCATTTGGTCAACATCTTCGGTGTTAATAGTAGATTTAACGCTGTTGATCTTCTGGATCTGTTGGGTGGCACGGTTTGGATCAGATCAGTAAGTGCAGAAGAGGAAATGCGGTTGATGGCCTTGAATGAGAGAAGTAAAGTTTTGAAGATGATTCTTCCGTGTATTGGTAGCCAATGAAGCTGTTTCAGAATAGGAGTAACATGCTCACTTCTGGATGCACCATGGAGGATTCTTGCTGCAGCATTCATGGCCAGTTGTAAAGGGTGTAAAGTGGAATGAGGGAGACCTTGTAAAATGGAATTAGCAAAGTCAAAATGCGGCAGGATCAGAGCTTGATATATGGTCCGGAAATCATCTGGGTCCAGTAGGGAGCGCAGATGCCTGAGAGAGCGGATTTTGAAATATACAGCTTTGATTATGTTGCTTATATGAGTTTTCATGTTCAGATGTTGGTCTAAGGTGACCCCCAAGTATTTTATTGTTTCTTTGGTTTGTAGTTCAGCTTCCTTGACTCTTACATGAGATGGTGGAATAAAGTTGGGATCTCTGGAGATGAACAGTACCTCCGTTTTCTTGTGCTGGATACGGAGGTTTTGTGATTGTAGCCAGTCTGATATTGCATTGAAGCATTCTACAAGTGGTGTAAGGTCCATTTGCACAGTCGAGAAAGGCATATATAAGAGGATGTCATCTGCGTATATCAGACAGCTCACGTTAAATGATCTAATGATATTGCAGATGGGCTGCATATATATGTTAAATAATAGAGAAGATAATGAAGATCCTTGAGGCACACCTTGTGTTTGATGGAAATGTTTTGATTCTTCTGAACCGGATTTAACGTATTGCCACCTACCATCTAGGTAGGACTTGCACCAAGCAAGTGCAGTATTGCAGATTCCCTTTTCTTTCAGCCGCCCAAGAAGGAGCTCGTGATGTACCGAGTCAAAGGCCGCAGCAATGTCTAAAAAGATGAGCACAAAGCCTTGTCTAATGTCATCAACACCTGTGAGTATGCTGTTGAATAGAAATGTGAGAAGGGTCTCGACTCCATGATACTCTCTGAACCCGTGTTGGCAGTGATCTAAAGGAGCTGTGGAGTCTATATGATCCTGAATTTGCCTTTGTACCTCTTTCTCAATTATCTTTGCTAGTAGGGGAATACTAGCTATTGGTCTGTAAGAATCGACCTTTTGAGGATCGAGTTTGGGGTTCTTCAATAAGGGCCTGATTGAGGTTTGTTTGAGTGTTGTGGGGAAGTACCCAGTGGTGAAAGAAAGGTTTATTAGTTTTGCGATGACTGGGCTGAACTCCTTGCGTAACTCCTTAATCCAGAATGCTGGGCAAGGGTCCGTTTGAGCTGTGGAGGTATTGAGGGAGGCTACTGTATCTTCGATGCTTTTTCGGGATGGTGTGGAGAATTCGAGCAAGGGGGTTATTCCAGTAGGTGTTTGAAATGAGGCTGTTGAGATTTTGTCGGTCTGTATGATCTTTGATTGGAGGTATTCAGCGAATTTTTGTGGTTGGATATCCACATGTTGATCAGGAGATGGTTCCTTTGAAAGGGCTTGGACCAAGTTGAAGAGATCCCGTGGTTTGTTCAGAGATCTCTTCAGAGTGTCGGTGTGGTGTTGTCTCATTTTCATTGAGATTGCTTCTCTGTGCATTGAAAGGTGAAGTTGGTAGGTGGTCAAATCTTCAGTGGAGTGCGATCGGCGCCACTTTTTCTCAAGTCTGCGTAGTTGTGTTAGAGAAGCTCTCAGCTCTTGGGAGAACCATGGGGCAGTGTTTCTTATTCTCCTGGATATGTTATTGGACTGAGGACGTTGCGAGATGGCATTGAGGTTGAGGTTCCAGGAGGAGACGAGTTCTTCAGGATTATAGGCTATGGCCTATAATAGTCTGCAAGTGTGAAAGGCCTGTAAGTTAGGCCCTGATTCCAACCCCCATCTCAGTAAAGAACCAGTCTGTAAAAGTTTGAGAAAAGCTGTTTTAAACTGCTTAATAAGAAGTTTTTATGAATGCATAAATCTTCCATTATTCTCTTGTGCTGTGAAAATAAAAATGTTTCAATACTTGCATTCCTAGAGCTAGAAATGACCTTGCAGTAGAGAAGTATCCAAACCTAGAAACTGCACCATTGTTAGAACAGTCCAAGAGGAGGGAGCTGGGTGCTAGGACCAGGAGGGATCTCTGATTAGACAGGTGCAGGGGGCATTGGGACCTATAGAAAGTTTGCATGTATCAAACTGAAATGTATAAATGAATATGTCCCTGTAAGAATGTTGCTCAGTCCTTTTTGAAGCTTTGACTAACTGGGCCTTGTGCACAATAAATTGGCTTGGACCCTGTAAATTGACTCCTGGATTTATTCATTGTCTGCACTTCGCTGCTTCAAGGTCTCATATTATTCAATAGCACAAATGGGTTTAAAAAGGCATTCGACAAGTACCTGGAGAAAAAGTCTATAAACTATTCAGTCATGTAGGTTTGTGAAAGCCACTCTGGGTATGAACACTAAAGAATGGATCTATTCTTTGGAATCCTGTCAGGTACTTATGACCTGGATTGGCCATTTCTAGAGAAAAGATACTAGGCGTAATGAACCTTTGATCTTACCTGTATGGGACAACCAACAATGAGCTCTTATCTGCTGCTGCTAACTAGCTGAGCTGCAGCCTGAACATTATGTAGGTTAAAATGTTCTATCCTTCACATTTTTCGATTATACCCTTAAACTGTCTTCTCATCCAATCAATTTGCATGTAAAAGTAAGCTATGATGCTCCTTACTCCTCCCTGAATAAACTACTACTACTAATTATGTATACAGCGCTATAAGGGGTACACAGCATGCCTCTTGTTAACACAGTCATCGTGCAGAAAAGCGAGCAATGCAGCCGTTTCCTAGATGTTTCTAGTGGCTCGTGCACCCCCTATTGTCCCAGCAGAACACTCGTCAGCGGGCCCGAGGATCTCCATGGAAACGCTGACCAAAGCAGGCTAATCCGTTCTATAGAAAGACGCCCTGTGTGCCTTTGAGTCAATAGAAATTCCCTCCAAAGTCAACCGGGCTGCTGCCTCCCTACGGATTAAGCATTTGCCGTGTTGTTAATAAACATATTGCTTTGTTTTCTGCCTGCAGGTGTTAATTAAAACCACCGTCTTACATACAATAAACAGTACGGCCTAGGCGCTCACGCCGCAGAAGAACACGAGATCCGGGGTCGGAACCCGGAAGTGGTGTAAGAGGAGATCTGTTAACGATATGTTTCCGGTTCATGCTCTTTTACTTCCGGAAGAAGCAGCCGCTGGCTGTAATAGCTTCTGAGGTGGAGTTTTGTTTGTCGGTAGAATCGGTCGCTGAGCCGACCCATCCGAACCGCAGTCATGGTAAGCGGTGTTCCTCTGGGGCCATAGGGCGGTAATGGGATTGTGGGAGTTGGTATTTCAGAACCAGCTCGAGGAGGCGGGAAGGAAAGCAGAGACTCGGGGATCCAGGATAAAGGGGGTTGGGTCTTGGGCTTCCGGGTGGCTGTTTAGGATGCAGTTATATTGTCTTGGGCTTCAGTGTTTGCTTTTTTTTTTTGGCCAATGTCCACGGGGATGCGAGGACGATATAGGTCTGCTGGGACGCCGGTTTAATGGAGGAGCTCGCGGGGGGAGGGGGGTTCTATGGTGGGAAGTGAAGGTTCAGCCAGCACTTGGAAGGTGATTTTAGGCTACTTCTGCATTTCTAATAGTTCCAATTTTAATGTGTATACTCGGGGACTACAAATACCCCACTACTTTAGGCTGTAAGTTCAAAATCAGGACTGACCATAAAGTCTATTGGAACTGGGTAACTTGGAAGCTCAGGCTATGGTGAGATGCCAAAAAACTTGCCGCCTCTGGTAATGGTGGTGAAAGTTAGGCCCATGGGGAGCTTCTTCAGGATTGCTGGGAGATGTAGGGGAGATCACAGATGCTTGGAGGATGGCCAGAGCATGCATTTCTCTTCCTTCTGTGAAAGATTTTCTTTGTATACTCCCAGACGGTGGGAAAAAGCAGTAAGATGCTCCAGCACATTGACTACAGGATGCGCTGTATCTTGCAAGATGGTCGGATCTTCATCGGGACCTTCAAAGCTTTCGATAAACACATGAATCTCATTTTGTGTGACTGTGATGAGTTCAGGAAGATCAAGTGAGTCTTTTTCCCCGTGGGTAGAGTTTTTTTGTTTGCTTGTAGAATTTGTTTTACCATTATAGTTATATCATTCCTTCAAGAGGTTTACAATAATAAATCTAATTGCAAATCTGCAAATTCCAAATAATTTTCCATCACAAAACTGTATTTGTTTCAGCAAAGGTTCTTCCTGATAATTTAGCCAGTCTAGTCCCGGACCTCTGGGTTGTCCATCTCATACAGCAGCTTGGAGACTGAGAAACTCCTCCTTTTCTGATGTCACTGGTATATCCATCCGGGAGCCTCCTCTTGCCATCAGTTACCTCAGTCTCCAAGCAGCTGGATAGATGGGTGAGCCTGGAAGTCCGGGCTCACTGGAGAAACAATTAGGAGTTTAGAGATAAAGGGGCTTGTTTACAAAGCCGCGGTAGCGATTCGCGATCGTTATCGGAGCCGCGGCCTGATAACGATCGCGAACCGCTACCGCGGCTTTGTAAACAAGCCCCAAAGTTGTTAGGTCAGTGAGTAGCGTTAAAGTTTTTAGCAGAGCCCTTCTGCTTTGGAGAGGACTGTGCCTTTAAGCTTACAGAGCCGTCCTTTCAGCCTTACCCCTCCGTCCTCTGCCCCTAACTCTGTTGGGTCCTCTGTTAGCGGGTCAGTGAGGCTTGCAGGAGGCAGCTCCGGTTCTCTGATTTGGAACAGTAGAGACCGGAGCTGAGTTGGATTTTGCCGGCGTTTCTCAGAGGTTTGCCTGATAGCACGCTGAGCATTTTCCCTGCGGGCCCCCGAGACGGCGATTTTTAGCTGGGCCAAAAGCATCCCGGTCTGGGCTCATTGCCTCAATATATTTCAGCAAGTGAGAGGGGCTTAAAAGGCCTATCAAACGGATGGTGAATTTCTTGTCTGCCTGCCAGCAAAGGTAAGAGGGCCGGAGTCAGGTGGTGAGTCTATCCCGGGGGTTTTTGGCGTGCACAGGCTTCTGCGGCCTTGGCCGCGTGCCGGCAGCGCGCTCAGAGCAGCATCGGGGAGCGTTTGTTCCACTGTTCCCTCTAAGCTGTGCACGTGTGCGCGCGCACATACTTTACAACAGAGCGCACAAAAATTACAGCTCTGATTCTGATAGAAAACAACACAGACGTCTTAAAATTTAAACGTTATGATTGTAATTACTAGAAATTTCCCGCTTCATTTAGTAATCGTCTATTTTCATTTAATTTGATTAAAATCAATGTGGTGTACATACTGTATTCTGACGTGTAGTCAAATTTTAAAGTATATAACGCCGAGTGTCGTTATGTGGCGCACAAAAATTTAACCTTCCTTCAAAAGCTGCACACAGCTGATATTTTATGCACACACAGCCTACAGAAAATTAGAGGGAACATTGGTTTGTTCTGGCGGGGTTTATTTTCACCGCAAATTTCCTTGGCGCAACTCCCCAGGGGGCCGCGGTTTTTCGCTTTGAAAGCTTTATTTTATTTTATGGTTTTGTTTTATAGTTTTATTTCAAAGCCCGCCCCTTTTTGTTTCAGCATGGCTGTTTGTTTTGGCGCCAGTTTTAGTTATCAGCGTTTGCCATGCCATCCAAGCAGCACTGCATGGTTTGTGGGGCTAAGAAGTGCACAGACTCCGGATTGTGCCACTCCTGTGTTAGGGATGCCTCGAGGCTACAGTCGCAGGAAGAACAGTCTGAGTTTCAGAGACCTGAGACTGGGGCTACAGCAGAGTCAGTGCAAGAGGTGTCCATGGAGGAGCCGGTGGCAGGGCCATCTTCACGGCCAGACTCTCTTCCCTCACAGAGTTCCGGTCTTTGGGGCTGAATTCCATTTTTTCTAAGGAATTTGTTAGTCTGCTCCAGCAAGTTTTTCTTCGGGACTGTCAGCAAGCTACGGTCACCGCTAGCCAGGTGTCAAGGAAGAGACGGGCGGTGCCCTTACAGGTAGATCAGGCTCCTCCAGAGGTGAAGAGGTCCTGGGGAGAGGGGGATCCCGGGGACCAGTCTGTGGTTTCGGAGGGGCCACGCTCGGATGAGGAGGAATTGTCGTTGGAGGAAGAGTTGGAAGAGGGGGAGCTGTCTGAAAAAGAAGATCAGGCCAGAGTGGTCCGGGTGTTCCGGAGGGAGGAGCTGCCGGCACTCTTGGTGGAGACGGTAAAGGTGCTGAATATGCCGGTGCCTGATTCAGTGTCGGACACTTCCCTCGAGGATCCATTACTGCAGGTATTTAGGAAGGAGCAGAGAGCTTTCCTGGTACACAGGGTGTTTCACGAGATGATTCAGGAAGAGTGGAACATCCCCAAAGCTCCTCTGAAGGGAGCTAGAGTGATGTCCCGGCTATATCCTTTAACTGACCAGGACAGGGAGATGTTTAAGTCGCCTAAGGTAGACGCAGCAGTCTCAGCGGTTACGAAAAAGACCACCATTCCCGTAGAGGGGAGTGCAGCTCTTAAAGACGGTCAAGATAGGAAATTGGATGGTGGTTTGAGGCAGATTTTTGATGTGAATGCTCTTTCTCTGCAGGCGGCCATCTGCGGGGCTTGGGTGGCTAGAGCATGTCTGCGATGGTCTCAGCGACTGCCCGGTAACGAGGCAGAGCAGTCGGAGGACGCGTCCCGGTTGGAATCGGGTGCGGCCTATTTGGCGGACATCCACTACGATCTTATGCGTGGGCTATCGAAGAGCATGGCGTCGGCAGTTGCAGCCCGACGTTATCTTTGGTTGCGAAATTGGGCGGCCGATGCATCTTCTAAAGCTAGACTTAGTAAGCTTCCATTCAAGGGTCGCCTCTTGTTTGGGGAGGATCTAGAGAAGTTAGTTAAAGATTTGGGAGAGTCCAAAGGAGGCAGGTTACCAGAGGACAAACCTAAGCCAACTCAAACGCCCGCTACGGGAAGGGGGCAACAACGAGATTTTCGACGTTATCGGTTCCAGAGATTTGCCGCAGGACAGAGGGGATGTTTTACCTTTTAGAAATCAAGGGTTTCGACTGGTTTGAGGAGCGGGAAGGTGTTTTGGACCTTCCTCAGCCTCGAACCTTAACAACCGAAAGCTGCAATGAGATCAGGGGGACCCAGGCACCGCCGTAGGGGGTCGTTTGCAGGATTTTTATTCTGTCTGGGTCCAAATTACTTCAGATCAGTGGGTGCTAGAGGTCATTCGAGAGGGCTATGCGCTGGAGATGGTTCGTCCAGTGCACGACGCCTTCATGCTTTCTCCCGGCAGGTCTGAGACGAAATGCCGGGCTCTGCGGGAGACAGTGCAAAGGCTGTTAGATCTAAAGGCAATAGTGCCGGTGCCCCCAAGCCAGTGCGGATCCGGTCGATACTCCATATACTTCGTAGTGCCAAAGAAGGATGGAGGGGTTCGGCCTATTCTGGATCTCAAAAGGGTGAATCGGTGCCTGAGGGTGTCGTCGTTCCACATGGAGACTCTGCGGTCTGTGATAGTAGCGGTGCAAAAGGGAGAGTTCCTTACATTCCTTGACTTGTCCGAAGCTTACTTGCACATCCCCATAAGGAAGGAACTTTGCAGTTCCTTTCGGACATTTTCAGTTTCGAGCGCTGCCCTTTGGCCTAGCCACTGCTCCGCAGGTTTTTACAAAGGTGATTTGTGGTAGTTGCGGCAGCGTTACGGAAGGAAGGTATACTCGTTCATCCTTATCTGGACGACTGGCTGATTCGTGCAAAGTCGAGGTCTGAAAGCGAGATAGCGACTGCCAGAGTTGTGTCTTTTCTAGAGAGTTTCGGTTGGATACTCAACCCAGCAAAGAGTCGGATGGTGCCCTCTCAATGTTTGGAGTACCTCGGAGCGCGCTTCGATACCGTCAGGGGGAAGGTCTTTCTGCCAGAGCAGCGGGCTCGGGGGCTGCGTATCCTTCTGCAGAGATTTTTGCTCTACAAGATGCCGTCGGCCTGGCACTACCTTCAACTGTTGGGCACCATGGCAGCGGCAATAGAGATGGTGCCCTGGGCACGGGCGCATATGAGGCCCTTGCAAAGAGCGTTACTGCGCCGTTGGTCACATCAGAACGACCCCTTGTCTCGGAGGCTGCTGTGTTCAGAGGAGACGCGTTGAGCGCTGCGGTGGTGGTTGATTCCGCAATCCCTGCAGAACGGAAAAGGACTGGAGACGCCGGAGTGGATACCCTTGATGACAGACGCCAGCCTGCTGGGCTGGGGAGCTCATTGTCAGGGTATTTTTGCGCAGGGGGAATGGTCTTGTCAAGAGCAGGCGTGGCCGATCAATCGGCTGGAGTTAAGAGCGATAGCCTTGGCACTAAAGGAGTTTCGGAGCTTTCTCGGAGGAAAGGCGGTCCGAGTGTTTTCCGACAACGCGACTGCAGTGGCCTATGTCAACAAACAAGGAGGAACCACGAGCGTCGCACTCGAATCCGAGGCTGAGATGCTCTGCGAGTGGGCCGAGGCGAATCTGCTGGACCTCTCGGCAGCGCACGTGGCAGGAGTGGACAACGTGGAAGCCGATTTTTCCTCAGCAGAGTAAAAGTGGACCCGGGGGAATGGGTCTTGCACCCGCAGGTCTTCGAGATGCTGGTGTGCCGCTGGTGCAGTCCGGTCATGGACCTTATGGCAAAGGTCAGTCGGTTCTTCAGCAGGCGCAAAGAACAAATGTCCGAGGGCTTGGACGCCCTCATTCAACCCTGGCCAGTGGGACAGCTACTGTATATCTTCCCGCCATGGGCGTTGATTGGCAGAGTGGTTCAAAGAGTGGAACGCTACAGGGGGCAGGTGATTCTGATAGCGCCAGACTGGCCTCGGCGTCCTTGGTACGGCGATCTAATGCGTTTGCTGGTGGAAAAGCCCTGGCGTCTTCCGGTTCGGGCGGATCTGTTGTCGCAGAGTCCGTTACTGATGCCCCACGTGGATCGGTTCTCGCTTACGGCTTGGCTCTTGAAAGGGCTTGCTTGAAGGCCCGAGGATATTCCGGCCGGTGATTCCCACTTTATTGAAGGCGCGCAGGAGGTCTACGTCCCTGGCCTATGTTTGCATCTGGAGGATATTCGAAGTCTGGTGTGGAGAGCAGAATTGTGAGCCGTTGAGATCTACCATTCCTCAAATCCTACAGTTCTTGCAGGATGGGTTTGACAAGGGGTTGGCGTACAGGTCGCTGCTCTAGCGTGTTATAGGGGTAAAGTTGGAGGTCAGACGCTCGGGGGTCAGGCGGATGCCAAACGTTTCTTGCGAGCGGTGTCGCTGCTGTGGCCTCCTTTTTGACGGGTCGTGCCTAGCTGGAATCTCCCGTTTGTATTGGAAGCATTGGCGCAGGAGCCCTTTGAACCCCTATCGCGGGCATCAATTAAGGATATCACCCTGAAGGTAGTTTTTCTGATCGCTATCTGCTCGGCCCGCAGAGTTTCAGAGTTGCAGGCGCTATGTTGTCGGGAGCCCTATCTTCAGTTTAGTTAGACTAAGGTGGTTTTGAGGCCGGTGCCGGCATTTCTTCCAAAAGTTCTTTCGGTGTTTCATTTGAATCAGGAGATTTCTTTGCCAGTCTTTGGCAGAGCCGCCGGTAGCCCGGCGGAGAGGAACTTGCATCTTCTA
Source organism: Ichthyophis bannanicus (assembly GCA_033557465.1). Taxonomy (NCBI): domain Eukaryota; kingdom Metazoa; phylum Chordata; class Amphibia; order Gymnophiona; family Ichthyophiidae; genus Ichthyophis; species Ichthyophis bannanicus. Next base: position 90,009,248 of record CM066049.1, on the reverse strand, counting down.
GTTGTTCATCGGGCGTTAAAGAAGTACCTTCTACGGACGGCCGATTTCCGCAAGTCAGATAGACATTTTGTGCTTTTTGCAGGGCCGAGAAAGGGAGAAGCGGCATCAAAGGCCTCTATTTTTCGGTGGCTAAAGGAAGCTATTGCGTCAGCGTACATTTCCAGAGGTAGGTCGGTGCCAGAGGTGCTTAGAGCCCACTGCACAAGAGCGCGGGCAACCTCTTGGGCAGAGTTTCGGCTCGTGCATCCAGTAGATATCTGTAAGATGGTGACGTGGTCGTCTTTGAATTCCTTTGTCAAGCACTATCGGTTGGATGTTCAGGCCGCGGAGGACACCTCCTTTGGTTCAGCGGTTGTTCAAGCTGGCCTGCTGGGTCCCTCCCGTGGTTAAGTTCCTTCACTGCTCTGGTACTAACTCAGAGGTCCGGGACTAGACTGGCTACACGATCAGGAAGAGGAAATTAGACTTACCTGCTAATTGTAGTTCCTGGAGTGGAGACAGTCTGGTCCCGTATCCCTCCCAAGTGGGGTTTCTGCTGCAAATAGAAGGTCAGCATTCCATGTAATTACAGGTAAGAGAGTTTTATTGGTGGGGATGGGAACCCTTGGAGCTTTTTGTTCCTGGGGTATCATAGCTATATCTGTCTTCCTTTTATACCCTCCCAGACGGGGAAGGGAGGGAAGTCCTCTGTATGCGGAAAGTCTAAGTCACTGATTGTTTAATGATCGTTTTAGCATTATATTCTTACTTGTTCCTCCAGTGAGTCTGCTTTGTCAATAGGGAACTGATGGCAGGAGGAGGCTCCCGGATGGATATACCAGTGACATCAGAAAAGGAGGAGTTTCTCAGTCTCCAAGCTGCTATATGAGATGGACAACCCAGAGGTCCGGGACTAGACTGTCTCCACTCCAGGAACTACAATTAGCAGGTAAGTCTAATTTCCTCTTAAGTGGGTTCATATTTAAAAACAAAATAAAACTGATGTATCTTTGTTTTTGTTCATGTTTTCATATTCTTTCTTTCAGGGGATGGGTAATTCATTAAAAATGATTGCAAAAATACTGTAAAACTAAGCTTTTAGTCTAATATTCTAGGCCTAAGAACTCAAAACAACCAGAACGTGAAGAGAAGAGAGTCCTGGGTTTGGTACTCCTCCGAGGAGAGAACTTGGTTTCCATGACTGTAGAGGGACCACCTCCCAAAGATGTAAGTGCTGGTATGGGATTGGGAAAGCACAGTTATACTAAGTTTTAACTAACCAGTGTACAGAACCTATGTCTATTTGGGTGAGAATACATAGCACAGAGATTGCAATTGAGCAAAAAGGTTCTTGCAAGTTGGAAATGGACAGAAGATTTTGAAATCCAAAAGTAAATATAAAGACACATTTTATGTTTAGTGCAACTTTTGTCTAAGCTTTCTGTTAGCAATAGTGTTACTTTCATATTTTGTGTGTCAGCACTGTGACTGAAATGTTAACTGTTATGGAGCACATTTTATTGCTTATTTAGCAGCTATATGTTAGGACTTCAATCTGAATATCTCTGCTGGTAGGTTTCCTTAATGCTTTGGTATTAGAGTAAAGGTGGATGATCATGGTCAGAAAAATAAATTCTCTATCATAGAAAAGGAAGGAAAAATAAATCCTTCCTTAGGGCTCCACCAGACTAATGATTCCCCCCCCCCCCCCTATTTTTCATGTAGCAACTTATTGGTTTGCATTTGTTTACAGACTGGTATTGCCCGTGTGCCACTGGCTGGAGCTGCAGGAGGACCTGGAGTTGGTAGGGCAGCTGGGAGAGGAGTACCAGCTGGTGCCCCAATGCCACAGGCCCCAGCAGGTCTAGCTGGCCCTGTCCGAGGAATTGGAGGACCATCCCAGCAGGTGAGCGGTCTTCACTTTTTTTCTGAGACTGTTACTGTGGCCTAGTTTTGTTAATGCAGTGTAGTATCTCCTTTTCCTAAAAAAGAAAATTATGCAGAGTGATGGCATAATTCATTGGCTACTAATAATTAACTGTGAGCTGAGCACTAATCTAGTAGTAGCTAGCTATCAAAACATGTGACTGGAAGCTTGGTACATGCAGAAAGTCTTTTCTGTAAGAATTCTTATTCCTTATCGTCCTTCCAGTCCATTCCCACACCTATGGGTAGTCAACCCCCGCCAGCCGCTTGGAGACTGAGCATGTCATTTTCTTGATGACATCACTGTACTTAGGCAGCCAGTTTTGCCTCCCAGCCCCAGTAAGCTCAGTCTCCAAGCAGCTGGAGATGGTGTTCCAGAGGGCTAGACTCAATGAAAAGACAACTAAGGAGTTTTTAGTGGTTAGCCTGGAGTTATTTGGCCTGCACTGCTCTGCAGATTACTTAGGTATTCGATAGCTGGGGGTGCCTGTAACTTGCTTGGCTGCTTCGGAATGTAACTTGCTCAAAAGAAAAAAAAGAGCAGGGAGAGGTTTTTACACAGCAGCGACTCTCAAACCCGTGATCAGGTGAGGAGCTGCAGAGGACAGGCAAGGCCGCAGACAGTACACCTGCCCTGCCTTGATGCTGACGCAGGGGAGGCTGTGCACAAGGCAGGGAAAGTGGCGGTTTAAGCAGCGTTATCTGCAGAGTAAAGTCAGATGCCAGCGAGTGGGGAAACCTACGCTTAGCGAGGGCAACTCCGGTATTCCTCCCTTTTGCTCTTCTGTCCACACAGTGGGCTCAATTCAATGTGGCTTGAGGTTTGTGGGGTGGGGTTTTTTTTTTTTTTTCCCTTTTTTGGAGGCACGGGAAGTAGATGGGTAAGCCGCGACTTAGGAAGTTGTTTAAAGGGGGGAGGGTTCTTCCCATCTGGGCCTAAGCCCTGTGGTTAGTTTTCTCTTAAGGGAATAGTTAGGTTTGTTTTTTAGGTCTTTAACAAGACTTTGGAAGGCAGGCTTAAGAAGGCAGGAGTCCCTCTTTGTTTGCCTTTGTTCTCGCACTGCATGGAGTTCCAGCACAGCTAGCAGAATGCTGGAAGGGCTTGGTCCTTCAGTGAGGACAATGCCAGCCCGGTTACAGTGCTGGGAGATGTGCCTTTTTGTTGTATTATACATTTGCAAACTCATCCATGTCCATAGGGGAACAGTATGTGAAGAGACATTAGGCGCTCTATTGGGAGGGGGGGGGGGCGAGTTAGGGGCTGTGTAGCTCCTCTTTTAATAGTGTGTGTTTTGGGGTGGGCGTGTGAAAGAGTGGGGGTGCAGTGAGGGGTTGTGTGTTGAAGTGGACTGAAAGGCTGGCTGTCACCTCCCCTGGCTGGTTAAGCTCTGCCAGGACTACCTGCTCAGCATCCAAGCTGTGAGGGCCAGGGGCTGGACACTGGGATGAAGCAGGATTCCTGCCCCCCCTTGAGAGATGAGATCGGGGTCACAACCCAGCCAAAAAAGGCTCCTGGTGGGAGAGCTGGTGCAACAGGGACAGCCATAGCTACATGGGCCAATACGGGGCGATGAGTATCATTGTCCCCTTGTCTGCCTGGAGCTTGAGCAATGCCTTTGTCTCGAGCGGAATCGTAGGGTACACCTAGAGCAGACTCGCACCCCAATGCAGGAGGAAGGCATCAGAGGCCCATCTGTCCTTGTATTTAGTGTGGGAGCAGAAGCGATCCATCTTTGCAACGTGGCAAAGAGGTCCACTGTCTGACTTCCCCACTCCTGAAAGATGTGCTCCACCATGCTCCTGTAGAGGGTCCATTTTGTGCGGCTGGAGGACTCTGGTGTGATCCGCCAGGGCATTGAGCTCTCCTGCCAGATAAGTAGCCCGCTGTTCCATGGCATGGGAAAAAGACAAACTTCGGAGGCGCATGGCCTCCCAGCACAGGAGGTATGAGCCGTGCCCCCCTGCTTGTTGATATAGAACACCACCACCACCTGCTTGTTCTGATTCAAACAATCTGGTTGGCCAGATGTGTTTGAAATGCATTGAGTGTTTGCGATCGCTCACAATGCCAGAAAATTTATCTGGTGCAGGCTCTCCCGTGCTGACCATGGGCTCCATGTGGGCAGGTGCCCCAGCCCGATTTGGATGCATTGGTGGGCAGCGTCTGGGGTGGTGATTGAAAGGGGAGAGCCTGGAGCAAGTGCTGTGGCTTCAGCCACCGCTGCAGGGACTCTGCAAAGGGTGCAGTAACCATGACCTGCTGCCCCTGAGTGCTCAAGAGCCTGGCGCATCCAGAAATGGGCCATCGGGGTGACATGCACTGTGGAGGCCATGTGGCCCAACATTCCACTGCATCCCTCAAGCCATTTTGTGTCCCTTCCAATGGACAGCTGCGACCACCTCTGTGAGCTATTGAAGGCAGTCCAAGGGGGGCAAAAGGCTTGGGTTTGCGTTGTATCAAGTAGGGTCCCAATGAACTTGAGCTGTTACGAAAGTTGAAGGTGTGACTTGGAGTCATTTTACAACGAACCCCAGCCACTTGAGCAAATGAATCTTTGGGTGGGCTGAGTGTTGCACGCCATCTGGTGTGGAGCTCTTTGAGCCAGTTGTCTAAATAGGGGAAGACAAAGAATCTCAGGATCCTGCGAAAAGCAGCAACTACCTCTAGGCACTTGGTGAGTACCCTGGAGGCCGACGCCATCCCAAAGGGCACTACCTCATTATTGGATGTGCTGGCTGCTCAGCATTAAGCATAGGTACTTCCTGTGAAGAGGATGGATCTGAATGTGCATATGTGCATCCTTCAGATCAAGAAGCATAGCCAATTGCCCTTGAGATATGGAAGCAACGTGCCCAGGGAGACCATCCTGAACTTCTTTAGAACCAGAAATCTGCTCGGGTCTAGGATAGACCGGAACCCTCCTGCCATCTTGGGGATGAGGAAGTACCAGGAGTAGAAACCCTGCCCTACTTGAGCTGGGGACACCGTCTCAATGGCCATATCAGCCAATAGGATGGCAACCTCTGCTTAGAGGAGACAGTGGTGGTGCAGATCTAAAGGATGTTCCCCTGAGAAGAAGCAAGGTGGGAGCTGGGCAAAATGCAGCAGATAATAGTCTCTCGCGATCCACAGCACCCAGGTGTCCGTGGTGGTGAGGGGTCGTCTATGCGCAAAATGGATGAGCTGATCGCCTACTTGAGGGGGCACCCCATCAGGAAGCAGGTGACTGGCTATGCTCTGGAAGAAGCCATCAAAAACCCACACCTGGTTTAAGGTGCAGGCTGAGTCTTTTGCAGCTTAGCATCCGCTGCTGGCATGGTGCTTGCGCCTTGGGCTGAGGGCTTTGGTAATAGTGGCACTTCTGCTGGTAAAAGGGTTTCTTCTTCTAGTACTTCTTCTTGAAGGGATCAGCCATCCTGCGCAAGAGCCGGGAGATGGTCACCTGCTCTTTATCTCATCAGCCCTCTCCTCCATGGGCTTATCAGAGGTTCTCCCCCTTTGCATGGCATGTCTGCTAGTTTGTCCTGGACATGCTACTCCAGATTGGAGGACTGGAGCCAGGCCAGCCCAACCAGTGTGCCCTGATCCCCACTGCAGCTACCCTGCCCACCATCTCAAAGGCTGGACCATGTACATGGAGACGTCCTTCCCTTGGCCCATCAGGGTGCAGAAGGCCTCCAGGCACTCTGCCAGAATGAGGGAACCAAATTCTGTAAGATTCCCATGATGTCCTTCATGAACATCCCCATGTAGGGCTGGTAAGACAAGATGTAGGCAACCAACATGGAGCCCTGGAAGCACTGCCTCCAATCCCCTGTTCCTGGCTTAGGGGCACTGAGGAGTGGGTCTGAGCTCTTAAAGTGCCACATGGCATATTCCACCACCAGGGAGTGGTAAGGCAGTTGAGGCTTCTTGAACCCAGGGGCCTTCTCCGCCCGGTACATTGAGTTGAGCCGGCGGCTGAGGTCCAGCACCATCATGAGATACTCCCACATCTGGAGTAGGAGCTGCTGTAATATTCTGTGCATGGGCACTGTGACTGCCTCCTTCGACACCAAGGAATACTGGAGGATCTCAAATTCCTCTGCCCTTGGCTTGTCCTCCACCTCGAGGGTGAAGGGCACTGCCGCCTTTGCCGTGTCTGGAAGGACATTTTCCTGTGGGGACAGTTCCAAGGGAAGGTCTGGGGACTCCCTCTCAGAAACTGGTGATTCCTCCTCTATCTCCCATCCCTCTTTGTCCGACACAGAGGAAATCAAAGTACTGCTGAGCCGGCAGTACTCTGGCGGAGAAGACTCACCGATTGGTGGTCAGAACCGGGGTGGACTCTGACTGCCAACCCAACATCCTGATTGTGCAGTCAGGAGAGCCACCATGTGTGCCTCAAGGACCTGAAGGCATTCCATCAGCACTGTGGTCTCCGAGGGTGTAGGGGCCGGTACAATGACCTCAGCTACTGACTCAGACACCCATCCTAGTGACTCCATGATGGTCAAGGCATAAGGAGATTGCCACTGGCTCTCTGGGGCTTTGGGAATCAACTCATCTCACCGGGACACCTTTGCAGATCGCTCCTGGCCATTCCCCTCTGCGTCATGTTGAGAAGGGCTCTGGTGTTGATGCCCCTGCTTGTCACAGTTCCCAGTTGCCCCCTTCGATGTCTGTGGGCAGTTGGTGAATCCTTCCATGGCTCTGATTGGATGTCAGTGGAGAGCCTGCATTCCATGGCACCGCAGCCCCCTGGCTCAGAATGAGCATGGGCACTGTGATGCCAAGGTCTATGTGGAATCTTGTAAGGCTGTCAGTGCTGATGTCTGATGGTGCTGAGGATGATGTCCAGCCCAAAGAGGGACTTGCACTGCTTCTCTCAGCCCTTGAGGCCCTTCATAGTTATTTGCATGCACAGATTACAGATGAGGAG